>OX578149.1:105725188-106335188 GCA_951213105.1 Amaurobius ferox
GATTAAACTTTCTATGTAAGTATAGATAGATAATATTTTCTTTAATTATGACATAGTTATGAATATTTTAAAATTTAATAATTTTAGCAAAAGTATAAGATGTTTGGAATAATTACATTCAAGGACAATAATCCGTGTTATCTATATGTTAATTTCAAATTATAACAGTTTACTCTGATAAATCTTTATTCAATATTTGTTATAGGAAAGAAATCGCCGGAACTGTGTTTAAAAATAAAATTTACTTAATTTTGATAATTTAGAAACATTTGAAATAAGAACTGAAATTAAAATCACAGAAGAAACTGAAAATAAAATACCAGTTATTAAAAAAAAGGGGTCCCTTCGGGGACATCCCTTCGCCATTTTCTACTTCTTAATATACCATGTGGCAAATTGAGTATTTTGTTTTGTGTGTGCACAATATTCATCAAGTAGTGAATTTTGATGATTTAACTTAGTATTTTTTTAGTGTGTGCAAGTCAATTCTCCAAGAATCAAGTCATTTTGTGTAATTCTTAAACCAGCTATAATATTTGCAAATAATAAATTTCAGTATCAGGGGTGATTGTGAGTCAAGTCCAATTTCCTGAACATACAAAGAAATTTTCTGAAAAGTTATGCAATATTTTTGCAATTCACTCTCAATATTTTTGCAATTTAAGCAATATTGTGCAGTAAAAAATTAATAGTGCATCCCACAAAAAAAAAACTATCCGATCGATAACAGATAAAACATACAGCCACATATGTGAAGGTCGTGATAGGGGAGCTAGTTGATCTATTTCTAAGACAGCACATATTTCCAAAAACAAGTGTCGTTTATCTGCACTTTTCAAATCAAAATGCATGTTATCGCATAAAGATTCAATGTGCATATTAAATGGCTTGATAAACCGTTTAGCTCTATTGTTTACAGTGTCTTTAAATACATCCCCATCTATGTCACAAAAGATGTGGAGCCTTTTTAGTCCTTATCAAAATTTCAACTCCTTTCTTAGTTCCTTGCATAGTGTTGCAAGAATCCATAAGCACGCTGACCAAGTTTACCCAAGATATCTCATTTGCATCTATGAACTCTACCAACTGGTTGTAAATGTTGGCAACAGTACCAACATTAAGAGAAAAAGAAACTAAATGTTGAATAGCTACATTATTTTGTTCAGGACAAAAATATTGAACAAGTACAGTAAGTATACTTTTGAATGATCTACTTGTACTTTCATCCAAATTCAAAGAGAATTTTACCTTCTTCAATGTCTCAACAATCCTGTTTTCAAGAGTGTTCGCCAAACCATATTTCAACTTTTCCGATGCAACTACATCGGAAAAATGATTTAATTCTATTATATTTAGAAAATGCAAATTTGGCAATTGCGTTTAAGAACAGGGTTGTTTAAATACATGGGCAAATTTAATTTTAACGCATTCCTTCATATTAATTCTAAACTATGCTTTTGTTATCTATAATAACTCATGCTTTTATTTTGCAAGTTTTGCTAAATTTAAATCATTATAACAATAGTCAGGATTTGCGAACTTAATTTTACAAAAAACAATTTTTTTTACAATTGGCAAGATACAAATTTTTTGTTCTTAAAGTGGAGTATATTTTTAAACACATTTATAAAATTATCATGCATTATTAAAATGTGCATTGTCTAGTGTCTACACACAGATAAAATTTGGTGGCAGTATCTTATGTGTGTTTTAAAGAAAATGTTTATTTTGTTCAAAAATATTTTTTCATAAAAATGTGGCAGAAAAAGCTTTAGATATTTTAATAAGTTTATTTCAAAGAATATTAAAATATACTTCCACTGGGACAGATGCCAACCTCTGAAAAGAGTCATCAGTAGAAAAATCAGAAGTTTTCAGTAGTATTCAGTAAAACCGCATCGTTTAAGTATATTGAAAATATATATTTTAAAATCTTAGAAGAAATTCAAAATGTAGTTTTGTTAACTTAACTGAGTTAATTAAAACTGAACGGCACTATCTAAGTGAAAATAATTAAGAAATTAACCTTCATAATCAATCAAAATATTTAAAATAAGCTAGCTTAGTCAAGTTAATGTGCAACAATAGGGAGATGGATGGAAAAGGAAAATTACGTACTCTCGGCAACGCCCGCGAAAAAAAAAAAATTGAGTTTCATGATCGTACTATTTATGTGAAAATAATTTTAAAAATTAGCCTTTATAAAGAACCAAAATATGAAAATAAGATAGTTTAGTCAAGTTAATGTGCAACAATAGGGAGATTGAGATCGATGGAAGAGGATACTCTCGACAACGGCCGCAAAGGAAAAAAAACTGAATTTCACGATCGTACTATTTATATGAAAATAATTAAGAAATTAACTTTTATAATCAACAAAAATATGAAAATAAACTAGTTTAGTCAAGTTAATGTGCAACAATAGGAAGATGGAGATCGATGGAAAAGGATAATAGCGTTCTCTTGGCAACGACCGCAAAAAAAAAATCACGATCGTACTATTTATATAAAAATAATTAAAAAGGTAAACTTTATAGTCAACCAAAATATGAAAATAAGTAAGTTTAGTAAAGTTAATGTGCAATAATACGGGGATGGAGATGGATGGAAAAAGGCAATTGTGTACTCTCAGCAATGCCCGAAAATAAAGACTGAATTGCGCAATCTTATAATTTAAGAAAAATATAATTTGTTTAGTAAAATATTTCTTTATTTTACTCGCACTATAAAAATAAATTAGGTCTATTGTTCTGATATGAAATCATTAGAAGAAGAAGAATTAGATGCAAACTGATAATTTTGGACTCTCAACAAAGCAGGGAATATGAATTGAATGGTGGGATGCATGGATTTCTTGGGATTTTCTGTAGTCTTGGGAGTAATGTCCGTAAAACCGTAAGATGAAGTAAAAATCCGTAAAAGTTGGCATCTCTGTACTACTCGTCTCTATAAAAATTATACACTGCTATGAAAGGCAGGGCCGTCTTAACGCATGGGCACTCTGGGCAGTCGCCAGGGGCCCTCACGATTTTAGGGGCCTCCAAATTAAAAAAAGGTTAGGGGCCTCCATTATAAAAAAATTGAATATCATTTTTTTGGCTTAAAATCTTTTTTTTTTTAAATTTCGGGGGCCCCATCGGATTTTCAGAGGACCGCAAACTAAAATAAAAATCTTGTTTTTGAAAATAGACTGATTAAAAAAAAAATCTGAAAGATTAGTATGACAAACTCAAGAAATGAGAAACGTGTTTCTAATTTCTGATACGCGTCTGCATCTACTCCCGCGTCAGAACACTTTGTTCCAAACATATCACTACCTGTTGCTGGAGACATTTTGCAAGAAGAAATACACAAATCTGGAACGATAAAGGGTTATGAAACTAACGTCACAGATTCCGGGCTATGGGACATTAAGGATACAAATACAGTGGAATACTGGATTCGTAGTGGGCCGACATTATATCAGAATTCTGACTGCAACCTTTCAAACCGAGGTAGAGAGTATAATGGAGCCAGAAAAGAGACAAGGTACTTATCAAAGAATGTGTTCAAACGTGAACTGCGGAATGGTGAGTGTGTTAAACGCGAATAGTTACTGTATTCACCATCGCAAGGCTGTTTGTACTGTTTTGATGTCGCATATTGTCCAATAAAGAATATCCCTTTGCTTCATCAGGATTCAATGACTGGAAACACAGCAATCTTATTGTAGAACATGAAAATAGAGCAGAACATATGAAGTGCATGGCGGCATATTTTATTTGGCATAAAGAAACTGGATGTGTAGATTCTTTGTTGATCAAACATCATCGCTCAGAGCAGAAGTACTGGCGTAAAGCGTTGACACTTGATTTCTGTCATTCGCTTTCTTGCCTCCAGTGGTTTGGAATTTCGTGGGGATAATAGAATTATTGGGTCGTCAAAAAACGGAAACCTTTTAGGTATTCTGTAGTAGCTAGTATTAGAGCTGTTGAGTGAATTTGACCTGTTTTTGGAAGAGCATCTCAAACTGTACGGAAATGCTGGAAAGGGGAACCCATCATATCTAGCAGCAAATATTTGCGAAGAATTTAGTCAATTAATGGGGCAACGTGCTCTTTCTACTATTCTAGAAGAAATAAAAGAGTCAAAGTATTATTCAACAAGTGTAGATTCTACTCCAGACATCGCACATCTTGATCAATTGACATTTACTATCCGGTGCATTCGAGGATATGAGTCTGTGGAGCGTTTCATCCAGTTCATTCCCATCTTTTCTCATGGAGCAAAGAATCTAGCAGACACTGTTGTGCATTTTCTGAATGAGAACAAAACTCCAATATCAAACCTGCGTGATCAGTCATATGACAATGCTTCCAGTATGTCTGGACGCTATACAAGATTGCAGGCACGAATCAGTGAACTGAACGAGTTTGCCATTTATATTCCCTGTGCTGGACACAGCCTGAATTTGGTGGGAGTACCAGCGGCAGAGTGTCATCTACAGACTGTAAAATTCTTTGATTTTTTTCAGCGTCTATATTCCTTTTCCTCGTGTTCTACATCTTCTACCATCTATCAATATTCTATCATCATCTTTAGGAAAAGATCATGTTGTGATTAAATGTCTGTCCGATACGAGATGGTCATCATATATTGATGCTGTCCATGCTCTATATGGAGGTTTCAAGAAAATCAAAAATGCACTGGATTCTCTATCAGCTGATACTGACCAGGGAGCGAACACAAGGCGGGAGGCAGAAGGATTAAGCAAGAAATTGGAAAAATTGGAAAAGATATTTCTGACAATTTTATGGAATGGCATTCTGGAAAGAGTGAACAAAACAAGTAAAGTCTTGCAGTCAAAAGATGTGAACATACTTGTGGCCATAAATCTTCTTGAGTCTCTGAAAGCGCATCTTCAAGATATTAGAGGCAAGTTTAGTGAATATGAATTGAAGGCCAAGAATTGGTGTCCAGAATCGGATTATAGCGATGTGAAAAAGCGAGAAAGAAAGCGAAGTGTGCGTCGTACTATATGATGGACCAGAAGAAGTGATATATATGCACAAAAGTGACAAGTTTAAAGTGGAAACATTCCTTCCTGTTTTGGATTCTCTGAATTAACAAAACGTGCAGAAGCTTATTTTTCGATTGGAAATTTGTTTTCCTTTCTCATTCAATTGAAAACAATTACTTTCGAGGAATTAATCAAAAAGTGTGAATATCTAGCTAATGTGTATCACCAAGACCTTGATCTTCGAGACCTTGATCACCAAGACCTTGTGATCGAGATCTACTAAATGAGTGCGTAGATCTCAATCACTGCATAGTTCTTGATAAAAAGTCTGAAACTCCCCCTGTCTTATACAGAAAAATAATTTCCGAATTCTTGAAATCTGTGTTTCCAAATGTCGAAATGGCACTCAGATTGTTTATGTGTATGATGGTAACTAACTATACGGGAGAACGTTCTTTCTAAAGATTAAAACTTATAAAGAATCAGCTTCGCAACGCAATGGGGCAGAAGCGTTTAAACTGGCTTTCTCTCATGTGCATGGAAAATGATATCCTAAAAACCATTGACTTCATTCCAATTATAAATCAATTCATTGAAAAGAAATTTCGCAAACGTTTGTGTTGAGGATTAGTTAAATAATTCACATGGTGCCATTTCCGTCTATGCGATGTACCAGTTATCATTTATATTTTGAAATATTTTTTTTTCATTCTTACTTTCCTTATATACATAATGTATAAGGAAAGTATTGTGACGGGGTCGAAAATTCGAATTCGAGTTTTCGACGGGAGAGCACGTTTCAAGCATCCCTGATCACGAATCCAACATTTTTGAAGTGATGTCTGTGTGTGTGAGTGAAAGTATGTGTGTGTGTGTGAAAGTATGTGTGTGTGTCAGTAAATCTGTGGAGACGATAACTGACGAACGAATGGACCGATTCAAACGAAATTTGGTACAAAAATCACAATCCGCAAACACTGGAAGCCTATTGTTTTTACACGCAATCGAATGTTCAGAACCCCCTAAATTTTCGAGTGAAATTTTGAAAAAATTGCCAAAAAATCAAAAACGCCAATAAAGTTACACAAATAGACATTTCTTATGTAATTTTTCATTAGAAAACGATTGATATAAATTTTAGAACGCTAACATGAACAGTTCTCGAGATATTGTACAATAAAAAAAATTATCAAAAAGTTATATAAAATAAAAAAAAATATTTCCTACTGAGAAACATGTTCACTTTTCATATGTAATACCATGCGATAAATTTAGTGACATTATTCTCGTGGATCTAGCTCGTTCCATTCATGAAAATAGATATTTTGAGTAATACTTTTGTATTTGGACGTCAATAGTCATTTATCTGTTGTAAGAATAACTTAATTCTCTGTCCATAACGCTTGGCGAGATTTTGGCAACGAATTTGGCAGAATGTCGCCAACTTGGCGACACTTTTAATTGTTGCCAAATTAACAAAAATCTTGCCAAATGGATAAAAATAACGCTAAATCAATGAAGAGGACGACTAATTGAAGAAAATTCAATATCTTGGGAAGAATATTAGTATCTACTATAAGAAAAACCTATTTTTTTACTGTAAAAGTAGTAAATTCATTGCATTATATATGGAAAGTCATGTGTCGCCCACATCAGATTTTTTAAAGCTTATGTTAGAATGCTCAAAAGTTTATTCGCCCAGGGCCCACACTGTTGTTAAGACGGCCCTGATGAAAGGGGTAAACGTAAAACAAAGATTTTCAAGTGCTGCGCAAAGATTTTTCCTCTATTTCCCCTTTGAGTCCATAGACAACATATATATTAATGACATAGATATATGATGACATACATCACGGTGATTACGGAAACTAAAAATTTACGACTTGTTTTTTATTCCCCTTCTGTGGGGGATTTTATGCCTCCACTTCCGGGTGAGAAAGACGAGCTTTGCTTGCAGTCCGTTTTTTGGACGCTGCGTGCTGGGATTACTACAACAAATACAGCTTGTCACACGAGAACGTCTGCGTTCTCGTGTGACAAGCTACATTTATTCTTTCAACGCCTGCACACAGCGTCTAAAAAACGGAGGCAGACAACGCTCATCAGTCGTAGGCCGAAACTCAATTAAGATAATACTAATAGCTCTGGTTGAAACCTCTCTGCGATTTTCTTTGAAAAGCGGAACTTTGAGGAAAAAAATTTATTTAAAAAAAATTGAATTTTTCAGAAAAAGCGGATTTTTTGGGATAAAAGCAAAACAAAAAAGCGGAAATTTTTGGGGAAAAGCAAAGAAGCGGAATTCCGCCGAAAAGCGGAAGAATCTCATACCTGGATTTTAGGGGGGAAAAAAATTAAATGTCAATTTCATAAAAAAAAAAATCCCGGAAGTGCCAATTTAAAATTTCCGGAAATTCCGGAACACAATCACCCCTGCAGTATGTCGGAAGTTTGTACAAAAGACATCGTATTCTCTCAATGCTGTACTCAATAACTCTGGTATTTTTGATTCAGAAAAGAATAAATTGCTAAGCGGGAGAAATTAGAAATTTCAACTTTTTTCTTTTTTGTAAAATTAAGAAGGTGGAATCAAGGTATGAAGAGGAACAAATCATATTTTGGCACTTTTCTATAATTGAGAAAATGCTGTGGTTATTATTTTTTCTAAATGTGTCTAGTGCAGAAGTGGAAGAGATGGTTAAAATGTGTATGGTCTGTGAATCAATAGGCTACAAGACAGATTTTATTTATGTTCATTCCTTGAAATTTGCTCAGAAAGAAAATTTTCAACAGCTGGTGATCTTGCCCATCAACACTTTTTTAAAGGTTTATAATCTTTATATATATATATATACAATTCGAAAAGAAAATGCTGTGGTTAAAGTAATTTTGACTTTAAATGCATATACAACATAAAATAAAATAAAGAACCTTGAAAAACTATTTTAAAATTTAATGACTGATTAATTAGTTGTGACTAATAGTTACAAGATGAATAATAATTCTGTTTGCAACATTGATAATTCTGTTTGCAACATTGATAAAAGAATTAGATCAAGTTACAGGTGAGGAATTTTTAGGCGCTCACATACAAATGGTTATTTTTTATATTTTAATTACACAACGCAATTATTATTGTTATTCTAAATTCTATTTCCCATTATACGATCCCCTTCCATTAAGTAACTAACTTTTAATTAATTAATTTTCTTAATTGTACGTGAGTGTTCGACCAGTAATTAGATTTGTAGTGGGGTTGTTAACTTCCTTGCATCATTTTATTAACTTCCCTTAACAACCTTACCACAACACCAGTGATAAATTTTAAAGTAAACAGTATCTTGGATTTCTTATTTTCATTTATTTTTTCGGGCCATTTCGTAAAAAAAGGCAGATTGTTCTTTTCCGAATCATACCAAAATCTAATCAGCACCAGAGCATCCTACAAGTAACTTATCTACCAAATTTTGTAAAATTTGGTCAATTAGTATTTTAGCTAGAGTGGATGCATTAAATTTTTACGGGCCATTTCGCAAAAAAAGGCGGGTTCTGTTTTTACGAATCCTATCAAAAACTAATCAGCACCAGGGTCTCATCCATGACTTACATACCAAATTTTATGAAATTCGGTCCATTAGTTTTTTAGTTAGAGTAGATACATACACTGCACAGACATAC
This sequence comes from Amaurobius ferox, assembly GCA_951213105.1. Taxonomy (NCBI): domain Eukaryota; kingdom Metazoa; phylum Arthropoda; class Arachnida; order Araneae; family Amaurobiidae; genus Amaurobius; species Amaurobius ferox. The sequence continues at coordinate 105,733,863 of OX578149.1, forward strand.
ACACAGACATCACGCCAAAAATAGTTTTTTCCTATTCTAGAAGTCCCGAAAAGTGTAGATCCGTCGAAAACTCGAATTGTGATTTTTGGTATGATTCCAATACTTTACCTATACATTATCATGTATTGTAGGAAAAGTAAAAATAAAACAAATTGATACTGGCACTTGACCAATGATAATAACCTAATGATCATTTCCTCTAAAATTAAATTTGGAATGTATTTCTTCCCTATTCAATTTATAAATTACATGATGTTACGAAACATGACAATTGGTGCATTGGTGTATATTTATACTGCTGTATCCAGGCCGGAACATATTTTTACTTTCTCTGCAATACATGGTAATGTATAGGGAAAGTATTGGAATCATGCCCAAAATCGCAACTCGAGATTTCGACGGATCTACACGTTTCGAGACCCCTAGAATACAAAAAAACTATTTTTAGCGTGATGTCTGTGTGTCTGTACAAATTTTGTATCAACTCTAACTTAAAAAGTAATTGACCGAATTTCATAAAATTTGGTAGGTAAGTCACTTGTGGGAGAATCTGGTGCTGATTAGTTTTGGGTACGATTCGGGATAAAAGAACCCGCCTTTTTTTGCGAAATGGCCCACAAAAGCTTGTATCCACTCTAGCTGAAAAACTAATGGACCAAATTCCACAAAATTTGTTAGGTAAGTCACTTGTGGGACACACTGGTGCTGATTAGATGTTGGTATGATTCGGAAAAAAATAACCTGCCTTTTTTTGCAAAATGGCCCGCAAAAATCTAAAATAAATAACTACGTATGCTCAAATATATCCATAAAATGTTTGTTTAATACATAATTTTTAACGAAGAAAAGAATAAGACCAACCCCATTACACTAGGACTAGCCGTTCTCGAGATATTTTAGTTTTTTTGTATTTTCTCTACGCCACCTTTGAAAAGTACAGTAATCAAATGAGAACGAAAATTGAATTAAAAGTGAACTAAATGTAATTAAAATAAAGATAACATGAATATAAGTCTGCAGGGAAAGTCATGTGCTGCCCACATCAGACTTTTTGTTCTCTTACTATAGCTTTAAACAATTTGAATGTTGCGAAGAGCAATGTTTTATTTTGACTTTGGAATGTCGTGGAATAAAGAAGTCTTCAATTTCTTATCCGAAATTATAATTTTTCTGTATCGTATTCTAATTGACCCATCTGCGTTCACAGTGCAGAGTAAAATTTTATTACTTAACTTAAAATTTTATTACTTAAGAAACTTAAAATTCACAATTATGTGCAGATTACTATAGTATACTAAATGACATTGTTGATTAAAATAATATTCCGTTAAAACATTTAATTTGATGCCCCTAAAAGTGCCCCGGCCCCGATTGTAAGCAAATTAACAAAAAATATGAAATTGAATCAATATATGCAAAATAAAAGCGTTAAAATTGTATTGGAGCCGTACTACTTATATTCGCAAATATTAGAAGATATATCCTGTATTAGTAGATTACATGTAGAAGTTGAATATATCAATAAACCCGTAATCTTTAAATCTGAAGGCAGTAATTGATTACAGTATATGCCAAAATGAAAGTGCTAAAATTATATGGGAAGATATACTACCCGTAATAATGTCGTAACTCGTAACCCCTTATAGTGTAGTAGATTAGAAGATATGTCCGTGTGTTAGAATGGAATATCACCAGTATTACAATATGAGTCTCAAAAATCTTTGCCAAAGTAAAACAGATGACGTAATAAATTGAAAATATCAATAATCTCCGTAATCTTTATACCAGAAAGCTGTAATTGATTACACAATATGCCAATATATGTCTAAATATCAGCCAATGTACCTGTACTACTTATATTCTCGTAGATTTGAAAATATACCCGTGCCTTTGTGAAAGATTACTCGCACAACGTACAATTTATGAGTTTCAACATTTTTTGCTATAATAATTGGCATAACTTGAAAATATCGATAATCCCCAAAAGTATCAATAATAATAATATTTAAACCTGAAGACCGTAATTAATATTATCCAGTCATATATGTAATGTCAATGAAATTTATTTTACACACATCTTTATTATTCAAATTGGAAAAGATTTAACAAGAAAGGCCAATCATACATAAATCATTGATTATGAAATGCTTTCCAACTACAATGCAATTGTATTTAAACATCTCTAAAATGTGATACATTCTGTGGTGATACTTTTAAAATTATCACAATAGTACAATAATTTATTGTATTTGAAAACTTCATCAAAAACAAATGATATTAATTGAGAATTTTGTTTCATATGTAATTTCAAATTTTCTTTTTTAGTTTTGATTTATTTTGACTTTTTTATTTATTTTGACACTGACCGATCCGACCTGAATTTAATATATGCTATACACTTAAAATTTAAGACTGAACTTCCCCAAATTGAATATTAAAATATCCATTCCTAAATTAGTAAACATTGAAAAGCTTAAATTATACACTTTATTTAGCTATTTAAAGATCAATTGCATCAATTTTAAAGTTTCAAAGATTATCACAATCTGTGAGTACGAAATTTTCACATATAGTGTGTCTCAGATTGTATCTTTCCGCTATTCAAAATTATCTTCACAGGCAGGTTTGAAGAATAAAACATCCTGGTCCCCTTCGTAAACAAATTTACAAAAAATATGAAATTGAATTAATATATGTCAAAATAAAAGCGCAAAATTGTATGGGAAGACATACCCATACTACTTATATTCTTGTAGATTAGCAGATATACCTGTGTATAAGTAGAAGATTATCCGCACAACTTGTATGAGTTTCAAATTTTTTTGCTAAGAAGAACAGATGACATGATAAATTGAAAATATCAATAATCCCCTCAATCTTTAAACCTGAAGGCCGTATTTGATATAATCCAGTCAAAAATGCAATTTTGATAAAAATTTATTTTACATGCATTTCTTTATTATTTAAATCGGGAAAAAAAATTAATAAAAATTGTCTGCGCTGCATAAACACACTGGTTTTAAATCCGTTGTTAAGCGACATTTCCTTCAAATAAATTTGCGGAGAAACATTGTCTGCATAATGCTATGTCTATAAAAGGTTTAACTGTGCGTTTTTTTATTAACATCTAACTGGAAACATGGAGTCAATTTTAAGTGGGGCTATTCCAAAAGCTACCCACACAATTTGGCAAAATTCGGTGCAGCCTTTGTCCCAAGCAGGGTTCCCACTAAGTCAGGAAAAGAGGGGAGAATTTCTCTCCTTCCAAAAAATTTTGGGAGAGATTTTCTGTTATAAGGAGAGACACTTAAAATTTCATTTTTTTTAACATGCTAATTTAGAAAGTAATAAAAAAGAAAGCATTAACTATAACTCATATTCTTCGACATTTAAATTTTTTAATTCTTAAAACTAACATTCTTTTAACATTCTTACTAACATTCTTTTTAAAAATTAATTAGGAGTCGTTTAAGTATTAAGTAAGCACATTTTTGGTAATTTCATAGCTCCCCCCCCCCCCACTTGTTAGCAAAAATACTCAAATTCCTGACTTCCCCCATGCTTACGTTATGATTTTATTTGCTGACATAAAAACGTCTACATGGGTTATTTTATGTAAAATGACTCACATGCGAATTTACGATTTTTTTGTCTGTAAACTGCAAAAGTCGAGGGCCGACTGTATTTACTTTATATTTTGATTTTTAAAATCATTTTATGATCAATTTTCATGCAGCAATAGCAATTAAAAACTTTAACGATTTTTGATCGCCGAAAACTATTTCACTAGGCAAATAGAATTAGGTAATAAATTTGACTTTATGTTTGAAAATGGATTTTTTTTTTTTTTTTTACAAAACTTGCAGAACATAAGGATTGCATCGTCCTTTTGTTGAATTTCAAGCCAGTCATGTGATTTTAGCCATTTTGTTTGACTCGACTTTTTTCTTTTTGTTTTCAAAATAGCCCTTTATTTCATAAATAATACGTTTGTAAAATAATTTTTCTGTATGAAACGCGAAACAATTACAAACACTGTAGTCGATGCAAACAGATTGGAAAAGTGGGAAATATTTTTCAAATTAAACGAGGTATGCCGAGGATAGCGTACAAATGCAGATTTTCGTGATGCTGCTGCAAAATAACCTTTCATTTTATTAATAATACGGTAGAAAAATGGTTTGGTTTTTATTATTTGTATATTAAACGACATAATTATAAAAAAATTCAGTCGATGCAAATATATTGTGAAAATGGCAAAAAGATATTCATTGGTCATCTCTCCTCAGAAAATGTGGGAATCGCCGTATGCGAACGCCATTTTCGCAATTGCGGAGAAACAGATTTTCAGATCATGTAAGAAAGGAATGTCTCTGATAAAAAATTTGTTGCTTTGTTCAAATTTTGTAACATTTTTTGGGCATATATGGCCAATTTCACAACATTTTCGGGATTTTTGTGACCTGTAGACATACTGTGTACGGGGGAAAGGATTTTCGTCCGCGGAAAGAAGAAAATTTCTCAAGCAAAATACAAAAAATGCGGGAAGTATGCGGAAAGAGCATAATTCAAATCCGTGAAAGAATCCTATAAAAAAAAAGCAAAATTTTATTTGATCGAATTTGCCACCCGCGCAAGCTGAGGGGACACTTATAGTTTTCTATAAAATATCTCTCTAATTAGAAACACGTAGTACTTTAGTGTACCCAAATCGCGATTGACTACGATTCAGACGTAGCTACGAAATCGCGGTCCGCGACCGCTCGGCAATCGGCCCGCGATTCGCAACAACGAGGCAACTGATCGCGATTTGCGGTCGCCAAGCAATCGGCCCGATCTGGATCGGGCCGATTGCTTCGGCCGATGTCCGATCCTTCGGCCGATAATAACCTTCGGCCGATGCCCGATCGGGATCGGGCATCGGATTTCTCTGTATCCAATTTGAAGAAAAAATAATTTTAGGCCGGAACTGGAGAGAGAGAAATTCTCGCGCAGTCTAAATTTTTACGCGAGATTTTTCATGGATTGCGCGAGAATCTCGCGGGTTCGCGCTGAAATGGGAACCCTGGTCCCAAGACTAAATCTTTGCATACTCATAAATTCAACTACAGGACAGAATTCAACAAAGTAGGATTTTTAATGGGGAAAATGTGACTAGTTCACCAAAATTTTATACATACTATAACAAATTATTTACAATCCAAAAGCCCTCGGTGACCTAAAAGACTGCAATTAATATAATATTTACATTAAAAAAGTATGAAACAAATATATGCAAGAAGAAAAGCAGTAAACCAGCGCGAGCCGAATTATGTTGTTGTTGTTGAGACCCAGACCGTCCGACCTACCAGAAAGGTGTAAGGTAACTGTATGGACGGCCGGGAAGTGCCACCCAATTTAGATCGGAACCCAGTGGGGGAGGCATCCACAGGGACCGTACCCTCCTTCCCCTACCACCAACCTCTCGGAAGGACTTACGGACCCACATGTTTAACGTGATCGTACTCCGCATGAACAGGGCGGCATTTGTGGCAACGTGCAAATCTTAGCGCGCAAACCACGGGGATACCGCACACGAGATGGCCAACAGCACGCGGTGTTCCGAGGTGGTCACCCACCAAGTACTAACCGCGCCCGATGCTGCTTGACTTCGGTGATCTAACGAGAACCGGTGTTTACAGCACGGTACGGCTGTGAGCCGAATTATGTGTATTAATACAACAAAATGGAACGCAACCAAGGACTTCTTTTTCTTTGCTGGACCAAAGTCAAAAGACACCTGCTAAACCACAGAATACCATATTAGTCTGTGGGCTAAACACAACAAATATACCCCTTCATTCATTTCCCGGATACCAGTCAATCATTCACCCACCCCTCAAATCTCCACACCAAGAATTTTCACCCTGGAAGGATGGGAGGTGTGGCTAACGTTAAAATCGGAAGTTTCAGCAGTTGAAACACGATTTACTATTCAAATATATTAAACCCAAATTATTTCAAAAATCTAAAAAAATCTTAAAAAGAAACCAGAAGTATAAGCTATTGAACGCTATTTTTTAAATTGTGAAACGTTTAATAGTTCATTTTTTATAGAGCAATTATGAAGGTGATGTTTAATCCAAGAAATTTTGACAAATTAACTCCATTTCAAGATATATTTAAAATAAAATTTAAAAAATTGATGATAGAGTTCAATGCATTAAACTGTCTACAATCATGTGCAAAAAACAGAATTTTAAATTTATTCATTTGCTAATGTGTAATTTGCGGAGAACTTCCCCCATAGGTTAACATGGGAACGAAAGCTAACTGAAGCGTCGCCTTAATGATTGTACTGCTCCTAACTTAATATCTAATGCTAAATAATAACATTCATTGTTAATTATTTGTAAATTTGTTACAATGTAGCCAAAACTGGAGCACTTACCCTATATAAAAAAAAATAGCCTTGGCAACCAAAATGTACATAAAAAGCATAAGGGCCCCTCCTATTAAACACAACAGCAGAGAAATAGACATTTAGCACTCAAAAATAAGAAAGTACTTACACTTGAAAGACGAAATGAAAGTCACAATTAGAACGTAGATAAATAAGAGACCAGAATAGACGAATACGAAGTTTACAAAGATATGTTTTCCTGGCAAAACGTGCTCAATACGACGAAGCGTTAAAGACAATGGAGAGCTCCACTCGCGCAAAGTATTCTGGGATCGTTTGGCGAATGTGGCGAGATTTAAGGTATAACAAAATTGGCGCACTATCGCCTTTGTGGCGTGTAAAGTTTATTGTAAGATCGCAGATATGCACCGGCGTCGGTCAGTTCATTCGAAGGTGGGGGGAATGGGCGCATTTTCGCCTTGGCCATTCCTTTCACAGTTCTGCAGTTTCAGTTGGCTGTCTGATAAGATTATAATGTGCTACCTGATAAGATTGTAATCACTTTTAAGAAAAATATCTGAATATCGGTCCGGTCCAGACCGAAATGCTATGTATTCAAACACAGTTTTGGTTTGGGCAAACTTTTAGTAAACATGTCTGCTAACTGATTTTCATTTGCTACATATTCATAATTAATATTGTACAAGCTTATAATTTCCCGAATATATTTCAATTTAATGTCTTTCACTTAATATTGCTTTTATAGCTGACTGGATGTCTTCAAAAATAGTAACATTTTTATCAATACAGCCCAAGATTTCTTTTACAATATTATACATTAAAATGATATCCTGAACAGTTTTTCTAAAATTAAAAAAGCTAAAATTTCTACCTCAATTGAAGAAAGTACAATAGAAGTTTGCTTTTTTACACACCAAGTTACAGGACAATCATTAAACATAATAATAGACCTCGAGACAGACTTTCTGCCTCGTTTATGCATCTACAAAAACAAAAATAGTAGAATGACAGTTTTTAGATTTTTGAAACATTAATTTTAGTCCAGAAGTGCTTTTCAGATAACGCAATACTACCAGACCAAGCAGCATGAGTTGGTTTTTTCTGTATTTGACTTAGTTTACAGGATACAATATATCTGGACGTGTGGTCATAGCCAAGTACAACAATGCTCCAATTAGTTCACGATAAGGACCATGAAAAATTTTCCCATTTTCAAAATCTGATGCTGTTGACTTTGGAGTAAGTGGAGTATCACAAGGCTTGCAATCAGTTATTTTGAATCTTTCCAAAATTCTATTAATGTATTCCTCTTGACTCAAATAAAGGCTATCAGATGATAAATCCAAACACATGCCAAGAAATTCATTAGCAACTTCAGCTTTAAACATTTCAAAGACTTCTGACTCATTAGAGCCTGCAATTAGTTGATCGTCAACATACAAAACAATAATGATTTCACTGTTATTGGTATATTTCACAAAGATATACTGCTCACTGTTATGCTGATGAAAATTCAATCGAAGAATGAAATCAATGAATTTTTGAAACCACTGTCTTGGCAGGGCCACGGGGCCAACCGGGCCATGGCCCCCCGACTCTGAAGGGCCACCAAGTGGCATGACATTTATATTATATATAAATTAAAAATATAATATTGTGGCACACGTAAATTACAAGTCACTTTTAATTATTAAATTCATTAAAAACATGGCCGTTGATCTCATAAAGTGGAATTAACATTTAAACGTACATTGCTCGTTGTTGTGCCGCAATAACCCTCCAATTATTTTTACCTTTTGTGTAAGTCCTGAAAAGAATTATTAATTAATATTAAAAGATTAAACTATTTTAAAACTTAAACAATATAATTTATTAACAACATCAATTTATCAATAACACTAAATTTCATCAATATCAATTTTCAACTATTATCAAATTTTATTTGATTATTTTAGCGAGGGGAGATATGCGACAAGAATTATTAGTTTTACGATGGTGTCTAGGACCGGTAACATTCAGAGCACATACCTTCCAGTTTAGGGCCGATCTCACCAACGTCTGTTAAAATAGTGCTAATGTCTGATTGACTAATCAGGGCCCACTAAAGGATGCTTAAAAACCATCCCGTCTCACCAAGCTATTCGACTGTTAAAAACGTTCCGGTTAGTTAATCAATGATTAAACCGATTTCTAGATGATACGAGTTCTCTGATTGGTCCGTTATTTCTATCTCGAAAATACAACTTCGACTTCTACATGTTTGCGTTCTTACTTCTCGTAAGGGAGCAATTTATTTATTCTCGTGTTATATCAAATTTGTTCTACAGGAATAATATAAATACCATTCACGTTTACACAAATATATATACATTATGAGAAAAGATTTTGCTATAATTTAGCTGGAATTCTTTCCTTTTTAAGGAAATACGTATTTGAAATTAATGCATATATTTCTAATTTAAGAAGTTACCCAATTAAAAAAAAATCTCTCTTTTTGTATTACGATCAGTATATATAGTTTCTTTAATTCGCACTATAAATGCTATTTCAATGTGGCAGATTTGTATGAATGGTACTGCCAAAAATGTAGAGAAATGTGTGTGTGTGGAATGGAAACAACCATAAATGTAATTTCATAACTTGGGTTGGGAACCAGTGATTAGTATGCTCTGTTATGTGACACAATGGTGCTATTAGATCATGATGCAAATCCATAAAAGAACAATGCACAAAATTGAAAGAAAAATATATTCCTAATAACAAACTTAAAAGTATATTATGCTTTTGTTTCATGTATAACCCTACAATAGGATAGGTATGAATTAAATAAGCCCTATCCAAGAGCCAGGTGGTGCGTCGGTTAATTTGGATGAGCAAAATACATTCTAGCAGGATTGTGAAGTCAGTAACTCAAACCGTGGACTTCAACTCCTCTTTTTTTTCTACTGTCTGACACAGACTCCTCCTATTTTCTAATATCTGACTCCAATACTGATATAAATAACAATTAGTTTCATATTTTTTTATATCAATATTTTTTTAATTGTTAAACGTTGGATGTTTTCTTAATTTTATTGCCTAAAAATCTCTCTATATTAAAAAAAAAAAGTCGCTGACGCCACCACTATTTGACAAATTTCTCATTTCTCGAGATTCTTTGCTTCGTACTGCAAAAACTATTGCATATAAAAATTTGAAATTTGGTACACTTGTTGAAAAAGCTTTGGGAAATACGCTGAAATAAATTGTTTTTTTATATATATTGTAGTTTAAGAAATATTTAATATCAAAGTCAAAGACAAAATATTTGAGCTGCGAGTTCACGTCCTGGATAGACTAACTATCCACCAGCTAATAATTTGTCGATAGCAGGGCGCCTGGAGCAGAGCTCCGTATCCCTAGTCAGGTAACATATATGTGGGTCACAGTCTTCCACTGAACCTAGTCCTTCAATAGGGGCCAATAATGATGAAGAAACAAGTTAGTAGTAAACAAAGAATGCTGTAAACAGTGATCTTATGTGATCTTAGTGTTTGAAGATAAGGAGGGTGGGGAAACAGGCGAATATCCCCTACTGGGATGCAGAAGAGATTCAGTCAGGAATCAGCATGGGACGTCTAAATCGGGATTTAGAATAACTCTGGGTCTTTTTGGAAATTCACGGAAGTCGTAGTCGGTCATATTATAGATCAGTTCGTTGGGGATCCTAGCAAGGTTATCATAGAAATTGTTAGAGAGTTTTCGCATCTCTTGCTTAATAGTTTTAATTTTAAAATCGCTATGTATTACAAAGTTTTTCAAGTATCTTAGGGCTTTTCTGATAGAACGTAAGATTTTGTTCTAAATGATTTGGACGTTTTCTATATTAGATTTCGCAGCGTAGCCCCAAATTGGGGAGGCATAGAGAATGATGGGGCGGATAACTGATTTGTAAAGTAGGATTTTGTTTTCAATGCTGACATCATTCGAGTACAGGAGGGAGCTCAGTTCTGCTTTTACAAAGTTTATTTTATCTTTGAGTTTTGCAATGTGGGGTTTCCATGTTAGTCTGCTGTCAAAGAGTGACACCGAGATATTTATATGTCCTCTCAAAGCAAATTGGCTGATTGTTAATTATGATTGGTTGGGGCGGAAAACGTTGATGTGAGAAAAAAACAGTTTGACATTTATTAGGGTTTATTTTGATGCGGTATTTCACTAACCAGGGTTCGAGAGTGTCCATGTGATGTTGTAAGTAACGGTGTAAGTAGTTGGTGTTGTGGTGTAAGGCAAAAATGGCAGTGTCGTCCGCATACAAACAAAGTATAGTGTTGTTGGTTCTAGGGATGTCGTTTATGTAAATGTTAAAAAGAATGGGACCAAGTTTACTGCCCTGAGGTACTCCAGACAAGATATGTTTGGTGTGTGAGTGTGTCTGGTTCAGACGGACATGAAAGGTTCTATCGCTGAAGTAGGAGTATAAAATATGGGTAAGAGAGTGTGGCATACGAAGCTGAATGAGTTTGTATATGAGTCCGATGAACCACACCCTATCGAAGGCCTTAGCGACGTCAATAAGTATACCTCCAACTGCTGATCGGTTTTGGAATCCATCAGAGATGTACTCCACCACGCGGAGCAGTTGGTGTGTTGTAGAGTGGAGCTGTCTAAAACCAAATTGCTCAGGGATGAGAATGTTGTTATTAGCAAGAAAATTGTTGATTTGGATGGCGATGAAATGTTCAACTAGTTTGCCAAGAGAGGACAGCAGACTAATGGGGCGATAACTTTTTGGGGAGTTTAAATTTTCATTTGGTTTAAGGATTGGAACAATGGCGGCGTATTTCCAGTCGCGGGGGAAGTAATTGAGATCGAAAATGGAATTGATTAAAACAGTGATGTAAAAGATTATATTAATAGTGCAGGATTTAAGAGCTTTGTTTGAAATGTTGTCAGGGCCGGGGCTTTTCTTGTTTTTGAGAGTGTTGATGTAGTTAACTATGTCAGTGGGGAAAATGTGGGGAAGGGGGGAAGTATTTGGAACACTAAGGAACTGCTTCACGGTATCCTCGGCTTCCTCCATGAAATTTGGGCAGAAAATATCTTCATGTGGTGTGAATTGTTTTTCATATACATCAGCGAGTAGATTAGCTTTGTCTTGTTCTGTGTAAGCAGTGGTATTATTGTGAGTGAGTAAGGGAATATGTTTGTGCTTTTTACGAATACGTTTTAAGAAGGCCCAAAATGAATGATCAGTAGGGGAAAGAGATTCAACATATTGCTTCCATTTGGCTTGTTTATAGTTAGAAATTAAAAGTTTTATTTGTGCCGTCAGGTTATTGTATCTAGTTCTGTGGGCAGGATTTCTTGTGTGTTGCCAGTGTTGGCGAACGCGGTTTCTGAGTTTAATTTGGCAAGTGATAGAATATGGGAGCTTTTGGTAGAGTTGTGGAATGTAGGTGGAGGTGCTGTCGGAGAGTGCTGAGCTAAATGTTTGGGTTAGTGTTTTGATCGCCCTGTCAACATCTTCGGTGGAAGTGATGGTTGGGAAGAGGATGGGGGACTCGTTTAGAAGTTTAACAAAATTTTTCCAGTTAACTTTAGTAGGGAGAGAGGGGGCGGGAAGAGGGGTATTTAGTTGCAGCGTTAGTAAGATAGGTAGATGGTCCGAGGTAAAAAGATTAAGTACATTTACAGAGGCTGGGAAGGGACAATTTTTTAATAATGCAAAATCAATGGTGGTAGGGTTGGTGTGATTACTATGTCTGGTGGGGAGGGGAGGAAATTTAATGTCTAAATTATTATCAATACAAAAGTTGTTAAGTTCTCTTCCTACCCGGCTAGTCCTGCGTGCATTCCATCTAGGATGGTGCGCATTGAAGTCACCTGCTAAGATAGCAGGGGATGGGGGTTTAAGTATGAGGTCAAGATCGATATAAAGGGGGTCGGGAGAGTTAATTCTGTTGTAAATGGAACCAATTATGAGTTTTTGCTGCCTAGGAAGTAGGATTTCCAACAATGTGTTTTCAAGACGATGTGTGTTTGAACTTGGGAGATGTGTGTGTGGGATGTGATTTTTGATGTAAACGGCTGTTCCGCCATAGCTTAGTGGCTGACCTGCGGCGCTGTGTCTAAGTGTGTAGTAGAGAGTAAAGTTTTGAATTTTTAAACGGTCTGGTCGTTTTGTTTTAAGTCCCTGTATTAGGATGATGTCAGCGGGGTTGTCAGCTAAGTGGTTTCTTAGGTCGTCGATTTTATCGCATAAGCCGTTAGCATTCCAGCAAAGGATATTTAATTTGGATGGGTACCTATTCATGATTGGTAGGATTTATCTGGGCACCGAAGATAGATTCAATAGCACGGAAAAATACAAATAGTTTGTTGAGGGGACCCTCAACTTTTTCCATATCGGTGATAGCTAATGTGATTTTATTTATTATGTCCTGAATATTGAATTTTGAGAATATTTTTTGAATTGCAGTAATTAGGTTCATAATTTCACTGATTCCTCCGAGGGAGGGCGGGCTTTCTGCTTCCTTGTGAATGTCCACAACTTCCATTGGGAGGGTGGGGGGTGGCAGGTTTTGCTGGTTAGTTTGATTATATGATTGGTTGTTTTGAATGGATTTACTAGTTTGGTTATTTGATTTGGTATTATTGTTTGCTAAAGAATTAGTTGATTTAGTTTGATTTTCAGGTGGGAGAGCTACAGGAGTTGGTGAAGCATGCTGGTTATTTTCAACAGGAGGCAGAGCATAAGGAGAAGAGGTGGGCTTAGCTTTTTTGACAGTGGAGTTGGAGCTCTTTGCAAAATAAGGCTTGTTTTGGTTCTCTGTGAGGCTAAGTTCACGGGTTTCTTTTTCTTTCTCCTCAAGTTTTCTTTTCCTATACCTTTCATGTATGACTGAAAAGGGTTCTAGCTCAGGGCAGGCTGTGCTAGTGGAGGGCTCTGAAGGAGAGGGTGTGCAGAATGGCTTCTGCACTGAAGTACTTGGTGGGATGGAAGCAATTGGATTTGATTGTTTATAGGTATGGGTGATACTAGAGTTAGAGTTTTGATGGGAAGAGGGTCCAGGTTGATTGTTTTGAGTTTTATTGCTGAGAGTACTTGCAGTTTGGATTTTGGGAGAGAGTCCCTTGTTGATTGGGGCTTTTGGGCATCCTAAATAGTTGGCCGGGTGGGGTCCTTTACAGTTTATACATTTTGCTGGGAGGTCTTTTGATTTGGTACATTGTTTGGTTTGGTGTGGCTCTGCACATTTTTGACAGGCGGGGGGTTACAATTGTCAGAACTATGTCCCCATGATTGACAGTTATAACACAAAAACCAGGGAAAGGGATCGTAATCTGTTATTTTGACAATGAAGCCAACCACTTCCTCTAGTTCATAAATTTCATCAAAGTTATCGGAGTTGTAGACATTCACAAGGAAGATTGGAAGTCGCTCTTTCGTTTTGAATTTCCTTAGTTGGGACACACGTTGGATGTCAAATCCCTTAGATACTAGGTCCTCTTTAATTTCTTGGCCATTAGTGTCAATGGGAATTCCTTTTAAGAGGATCTTCTTGGGCCTTTCAGATTTTATGCTCATACTATGGAATTGGATTTTATTTGCTAGCAAGCATTTTTGTAGTGCTCTATACTGTTCGACATTTTTTGGTTTTAGTCTGACGTACTCGCCTGCCATCTGGAGGGGTTTTTTGAAAACTAAGTCTTTGGTGGCATTGTTTAAGAGTGCCTTTCAGTTTTCTACCATCTTTATGTAGAAAGGTTCAGGTTTAGAGGGCTGGGAGGGGGATTGGTCATTACTAGAGTCATAGTCAACAAGCATTTATAGCAAGACCACAAATTTTTGCAGGCAGGTACCCACATGGGTGAATTTTTCCCCTTCTTTTAATTTTGATGTAGTTTTTGAAATATTTTACTTTTTATGTACTTCTGAAGTGAACTTTTTTTTTCATATCGGCACGTCTAGTGATTTCTCAGTCTCGTACCGTAAAAATTATAGTATACCAAAATATGAAATTTGAATTTGTATACCAAAATTTGAAAAATATGAATTAATGTAACATACCATCTAAAGCTTAGTTTTGAAATTTTTTATGTACACACACGTTTTCAGTTTGACTTAACGTACAGGGTTTTAAAAAAAAAGAGAGGGGTTGGGAGCAGGAGTTCGGTGCTGAAATAGATTTAAAATGTTTTATTAAATTGATTTCAATTAGATTTTAAGAACAGATGTCATATTATCCTTTTCTCTGCGATTTTCCTTTTCTCTGCGATTTTTACCTTGGTGACATAGAAATGCCACCAAGTCTGTCGGACAGCATGTCTGCCATAACCGAAATGCATAAAAATATAAAATTAATATTGATTTAATACAATTATAAAAATTTTGATTAAATAAAAGAAGAGCAGCCATATTGGTTATTTTATATTGGAATGGTCATTCTCTGTCGAAAGCCGCAATGTTGTAACAGTCGTTTGTGCAACAGTTGATTTGTAGCAATTTGAACATGAACCTATGCCTGCTATGTGAGTTTCACTCGCCCACTAAAGAAATCACAGAAAGCAGTTCTACTAGCTGTCGGAGATTGCACGTAGCAAGAGTTATTCCGTGGCACATAAAGTACAGTTAGGTCCATACAGTGGATGTAACATGAAAATTAGAAAATTTTAAAAACATTAAAATGACAAATATACAAAGGAAAGCAAATGCCAACAACTTAATTTTTTAAATACAATGTAAACCTATTAAAGTGATATTTTGAATTTATTCCTCACGATGTATACAAAATATAAAATTAACTGCAAAATTGAAAAATAAAAATCCTGCTAGCCACCTCCATTGTGCTCAAAGTCAGCCTACCGCACACTAGTTATAATAAATATTTTTTTTATTAAAAGATTTAATTTAACTTATTGGGCATCTACTGTTATTTGAAATACGTATTTTCAAAAATACGTCTGTAAATAAAAATATTTAAAAGTATGTATAAAAATACGTATAAAAATTGTAAAATAAAATACTCTTTGCACAGCCGCAATTAAATTAATTTCCGCCGAGTAGTTAATTTCCAGCATGAACTATAACTTAGAATTTAATATTCTAAACTATCTAATAATGCGAATTACTAGACGAGATCGTATTCTAAACTAACATCTCTGTGCACAGGCGCAGTTCTCTGAAGCCCCTATTGGTTCTCTGAAGCTCACTACACTATCTGAGGAATTATACAGTGCATTGAAAATTCGCATAGAGGAAAGGCATAGTGAACTAGAAAATATTTTAAGGTATTTACATAATTATAACGACTTTAGAAAAGAAAATGAAAATGAAGAAAAGAAGCTAACAAAGTCAAATTTAATTAAGTTCGTCATAAATTTCCACAAAAACATTTATGAAAAGTAAACACAAACTTATCCAGAGGAATTCGTTGAAGATGATGTTAATATCGGAAAAGAATTGTCTCTCGAGAAGAAATTAAAATTAGCTATAAATAAAAAAATTGCCACAAACAATAATACAAAAGTAATACAAAAAATAGATTTATCCAAAACCATCAGACGACAAATCGAGTTGTTAGAAGGTGAAGGACTTCGAGGCGAATATTTAGAGAAAGTATATCGCTGGTTATTAACAGTACCACTAACCAACTTGGATGCAGAAAGAACATTTTCAACTGCAGGTAATTTTTTGGGGCGCGGTAGTCCATTGGTTAGCGCGCTGGAGTTGCATTCGGTAGGCCCGGGTTCGATTCCAGCCACTGCCAAAACTGCCGCCGTGTTCATGCGGAGTACGATCACGTTAAACATGTGGGTCCGAAAGTCCTTCCGAGAGGTTGCTGGTAGGGGAAGGAGGGTACGATCCCTGTGGATGCCTCCCCCACTGGGTTCCGGTCTAAATTGGGTGCCACTTCCCGACCGTCCAAACAGTTACACCTTTCTGGTAGGTCGGACGGTCTAGGTTTCAACAACAACTGCAGGTAATTTGTGCACAAAAATACGTTCCAGGCTTAATAACAGTTCAATAGATGCATTATGTTTTTTCGATCACATTTCAAAAATATGCAGTTAATATATTAGTTATTTTTATTAATAAATATTATATAATAGACTACACAACAAGATTTTTATGTGATATTTACTGATCTTAATAATAATACTATATATTTTGTTCCTTTAATATATTATAATACTGTAAATATTTTCTGTTACTAATGTTATAAATTATTATTTTACTGCTCTTATAAATAATATTTGATTATAACATTTGTTCCTTTATTTTATATTTGTACATAACAAAATTGTTTATATTTTTATAGTTTATGCATTTTTTGTTTAAAACTAATAAATATAGCAAAGAAACAACTGTGGTTTTGTACCTTTTTTGAAAAATTCATAATACCGGCATTCCGGTATAACGTTTAAAAAAAATACTGAATACCGGTATTGTAATTTTGCTTCGGTATTGTAATCACTAATTATGATGTTGCACGATGCGGAAATAGTTGTCAGAATGGAATCTTCTCTAAAACAAAGTAGGGATTGCCAGAATCCCACCAAATAATCGGCAAAAATGAAAATGGGATAATACGACATCTGTACCAGATTTTATTCAAAGAAGAAGGGTTTAGCACCTTACAATTTTCAGAAATGAACCGTAATAAATTCGATTCCATTGTAATGATTATACAGGACATTCACAATAAATAAACTGATTTTTTAAATTACTTATTAAGCAGAATACCCGTGGTTTCACAAGTATAAAATAAAGCAAAAGTTTGTGAAGTATTTATCACTATACTTTAGTAATGTTTCTGAAAATGCCTTGATATTATGATGCAGTATAAACTGGTTATACTGAACTAGGGTTATAATGACCACTTGTTTATAATGTACTAAATTTAAAGTCTCTATGAATATTATATAATGCATTGAAATTATGATGCAATGTAAACTGATTATACTGAACTAGGGTTATAATGACCGCTTGTGTATAATGTACTAAATTCAAAGCCTTTATGACTATTCTATATACATTTTGTAATTAGGCTCCATTTTAAGTGAGCTTATATATAAGAAAACTTCGGTTATCTAAATTTATAAGAAAACTTAACCAAAAATTACTTCGAATTGAATTCATGGATAATGCATTTTAAAATGGTTGCAAATAGCAAAATATAAATATAAAATTATTTGAAAACTGCAAATTACATGTAATTTCAAATAAATATCCTTATTTGAAGCCAATAAAACTCACAAATGTATATAAATAAGGAAAAATATTTAAATTACATCAGAATGCTATAAAAATAGCTTTAAAGTAAAATCTCATTAAAAATACAGCATAAAACAAATTTCAATGATAATAATCAGTTCAGCGATATATGACGGAGGTGGTGATTTTAATCTCTTTTTGTTTTGTCTTAACTTGTGTGAAGAAAATTGATTTACGAATAAACAAACTTTGTTACATTTTAATTAACGAACTGAAATAAAATTAAGGGTTTTTTACATTGAATTTCTCAAATACTTTACATCAAACAGGGGTCCAGCATAATATTTCAAGTTTGACGGAGATCTATTTATAAAATTTCAAAGTTTTTTCACATTAATTGAAACTTAGTATGAACTGTTTTGTATAAAATGAGCAACAGTACATTGAAATGTATATATATACAGTATCCACCCTGTATAAATAATTCTGTTTACAGTTAAATCTTGCTATACGACTAGACTCAAAATCAATAATTTACAGGTTACAATTATATCCTAACCTTTTACATAATATGTAACTTCCCAATCACAATCTGTCATGCATTTCAAAAGGCTGATATTGCAGCATTTCTATGACAAACATTTATAATCATCATAGAAAAAATTTCTGAAAATTTTATACATAGCAGGATTAGAAATTTTAGCTCAGAATTTACTCGCCAAAAGATTCTTTTACTTATCAGTACCATATAAATAACATTGCATAACGTTTGCCATTTCTTATACATTGAAGAAATAAACCCATATGTAGATTTTTTTGCTATTCAGATGAAAACGTCTACTTCTCATTTACAAATGAAAATTTTGTACCCTGTACATTGTGTAATCAAACTTCATTTGAAGCGAACTCATGTATAAGAAAATTTCACGATAAAATACTATGAACTAAATTCTTATATATCGCATTTTAAAATGTTTCCAAATAACAAAATATGAAAAAATTATTTAAAAATTGTGAGTTCAATGTTATTTTAAATAAATATCCATTTTTGGTGGTGATAAAACTAATACAAATGTATATAAATTAAGAAATTATTTAAATTAAAACAATATGCTATAGTAAAACTGTAAAGTAAAACTGTCACTAAAATTACAATATGTAAAAAATTTGTAATGGTATCAACCAGTTTGGAACAAGCTCCTTCTTTAAAATAAAAAAAAACAAAGTATCCATGTCAAGAAAAGCAAAGAGACAGACATAAAAAATATTCTTGCCTTTGGTGTAATTGCTATGTCTTTTTATCCTGAAAAATTAAATATTTCTTGTTTCCGAAACCGGTTGATACTGATACTATTTGTTATATGCTGTAATTGTAAAGAAGCTTTTACTTAAGGATAAAAGCATATATGATTTGTAGACTATCCGGCAAGTTATGCCTAATCATAAATAAAGAAAATAATATTCTAATTATTATTAAGGCCACATTTGATATTATGCGACTGCTTCTGCATATCATGTGACCACATAATCAAGGTAACCGGGGAAAGTTTTGGGTCAATCTGGTTATAATCGTACTGTCACTGAAGTGAATTTTCAAACGGCAGTGGTTATAAACAAGATCCCCAAAACTTGTGTTACCTTACCAGGAAAATAAACTATCCTTTTGCTGCCATGAAAAAGTTTGAATTGTGGTAACATTCAAATATAATTATTCAAATTAATCAGATTTTACTGTATTAAAACATGAGCTTGGCATCCAGGGGGAAGTCAGTAGAATGCAAATTTGTAAAACGAAAAGAAGGGTTTCATTTAACCAATATTATGAACTATTTATTACCAGTTATAAATCATCTTTGCGCAAGTACTGCTATAAACAAAATCAAATTTTTATGTTGTTTTATAATATTGTGTTTAGGCTAACAATCATTGTTCATTGTTCAAACTATTGAAGTACTTGGTATAAATAAATCAAGCTATTGCTACATCAATACCGTTGTGCATCAATTAAAAGATAAAATATTGGGGCAAATATCTGGTGTATATAACAGAAAACAAAGTACTTCAAAAATCACTTCACATTTGTTATATATCCATTAAAGCATTTTAATGTATAACACTTACCAAACTTGACAGCAAAAAAAAAAAAATTCATTTATTTCATGACATAAAAACCGAGCTGAAGGTATATACGCAACAATTTTACAAATTGTCTAGGGAGTAAAGTTGATCAAAAACCAACAAAAATATTTAATATACGGTACAGTGGTGACATACGGTACAATTCTAAAAAGCAGGTCATGCAAAAGTGCATATACATTCCAATCCCTGTGTTCCCAATTGCATCACAATACTCAAGGGATATAATGACAATAATAGTAATGATAATAATGTTACTGCTATTGTGTTATATATTTTAACCTAGAGAAAGGTTTTTGTCGATAAATTTGGTATAGTAGTGCCATACCAAATTCAACGACAGTGTTCGCTACTGATAAGATAACGTCATTTATTGACTTATATAGGTAAATAAAGTTATTTTTAAAACAATTGTGTGTTGAAATTTGAAAGTGAATTTTGATCACTTATTTTTGATATTAGTTATTAATTTGTGAAGACACATTTCACTTTATTTCCTATATAACATAGAAATTAAGTAAAGAATATGACTTTCCGCGCAATCAATATAATAAACTAGAACACAATATAAAATGCAAGGTAAATAAATATACGTATGCTCTTTTTTTTTTGCTGCATTTTATATTGCTATCCAGTTTATTATTAACATAGAAATTATCCTATCCTATTTTCAAAGATTTCTTTTACTAGTGTTATCATTAGAATCAGTCATAAAAAAATTAACATTTCGTGGAATAAGAGAGACTTTTGCAAGAACAATTTTAAATATGTTAAACTTTTGATATATAAAGTATGTGTGATACAAAATTTCTTGCTCAAAAGAGCGAACTCAATAAAAGTCAATTCAGGAGAAATTATCACAGCATACAATGGCAAGATACTTTAGAATGCTACATTGAAATTTGAAAAAGGTCCTTTCTATAAGGTACCAACTAAACATTGAAGCAAGTCCATGGAAGCATTCCAATTCAGACAGGAAATATTAAAAAGAAACATCAGACATTTAATGGAAATACAATTTTTATCTTTGGGAAATACAATAGGGATTACCATTCCGACCATGCTGAATACATTTAAATTTAAATCTAATAACTAACTATTGATAAATTCATTTATACCCATACATAAATTATGTTTGTTACAGACAATGCTTATTTTTCAGTTTGGCTTTGTAAATAAACAGTACAGCATGCATAACTTCAAGTAAATTGAAGTTTTGAAAATATAATTTCTGAGATTACAGAGGCTGTTCGCACATTTTTTAGACGATTTTGGTAAGCGGTAATAAAAAATCGTTTGCTGCAAAAGAAATAATTCCAATTGTACTATGTTTTTAAAAGTCAAAATTATCGTCTGCGGCTTGAAAGTTTTGTTTTTATTCAAAAATGGCGTTTTTAACAAAACAGTGGTTCAAAGGCTACATTTATGCTCTTTCCGAAGAGAAATATGCATACTCTGTTATCCAAAAACGATGTGAGAGTCATGGTTTTGTGATATCTAAAGCGTCGATAGGTAATATCGTCAACAGGAAAGGAAAAAAACGTCAAATTGGAGCCTCAAGTGGGACAAAAATTCCAAACAAGTATCCAAGGAAAAAAACGGACATCTTCGACTATTGCAAAGGTACGTTGTTTAATGGTAATAGAAAATCCCCCTAGTCAAAGGACAGTTGCAAAATCATTAAAATGCTCGGTGTCCACTGTAAACAAAATGATAAACGTTGATTTAAATCTTAAGAAAGCGAAAAAACGCAATGTGCATCGTCTTCTTCCAAATCATATCGCTGAACGCAGGACACGCTGCAGAATTCTATATGAGAAACACTTATCCAAAGAAAAATGGAAAACAATTGTCACAATAGATGAATCATGGGTGTATTTAAATGATTGCAACAAAAAAAGAGCCATTTATTATCATAAAAGGGGAGAAAAAAATTTAAGTACATGGTTCAAAGAATCGAAAGAAAGTTTTTCTAAGGGATTCATGATTGTTGCTGGTTTTTCTTATAATGGCAAGTTAAAAATAAAGAGAGTGGGAAAAAATGCCAAGATTAACTCCAAATACTATCAGGAACATATTTTATCGCCAATTTTTCTGAATGAAATACCATCGCTTTACCCACAGTGCCATCAATCTGTGAGACTCCATCAGGACAAAGCTAGCAGTCACACATCAAAATCCACTGTAAATTTCCTAAAAGAAATGGAACAAAAAACTGGTATCAAGGCCATACCCTTCACTGATATCCCTACTAAATCTCCCGATGTATCACCTATGGATTTTTGTGCTTTCGGACTTTTAAAATCTGCATTATCCAAACGTCGTCCCAAAACTCTTACAGGACTCTGGAAAGCTGTTCAGGAGGAATGGGATAGAATACCTCTTCTGACACTTCAAAAGGCATTATTATCCTGGAAATTGCGGTGTCGAAAGATAGTTCAGAATAAGGGATGTCAAATAGAACATTTAAAACACAAGGATTTTATGTAATTTAGTTTTGTGAATACAATATACATCGTCTAAAAAATGTGTGAACAGCCAATGTAAAAATGCTATTCTAAACAAGAAAAAATTACGGACAACATATGAAATTTTTAAATCAGACCATATAGGACAATTTCTATAACTGGTTCAACAATAAAACAGCCTATCTGATATAATAAACAGATCGGCCAAAATATTGCAGTACAAGTTTAATTCTCTTCCAAGACTCGAAATTCTGTAATTTTAACATAATTCAAAAGAGTACATCATGGTTTAAGAAGTTAAGAAACTTGTAGCATAATATAAAAGAAATATATGCATTACATACCTGAGTAGTGTATTATAAATACTCCTAAGTGTCTTTCAAACTTTCACTAACTTCGATAAATAAGCGAAATCGG
This sequence comes from Amaurobius ferox, assembly GCA_951213105.1. Lineage (NCBI taxonomy): Eukaryota > Metazoa > Arthropoda > Arachnida > Araneae > Amaurobiidae > Amaurobius > Amaurobius ferox. The sequence continues at coordinate 105,756,487 of OX578149.1, forward strand.
CTTTATTTTCCCCTATGTTGTAAAAACTTTCACACACTCTTCTTTCAGAAAAGAAATATAAAAGAATTCCATCTAATCTCTTCTTAAATCAAATTTCATCTGGAAATATCGAACGATACAGAAATTGCCGCCATCTTGTTCGACTTTTAGGGCCGATCCCACCAACAACCGTTAAAATATAGCAGAGGTTTAACGGTTGATTAGCACTATTTTGCGTCCCACCAACACTATAACGGCGTTAAAGAGCTCACTAAAGTGCTGTTAATTTAAGTGGCCGATTTTGGCCACTTAAATATTTAACAGTTGATTAAAAGTCGAACAAGATGGCGGCAATTTCTGTATCGTTCGATATTTCCAGATGAAATTTTATTTAAGATGGAATTCTTTTATATTTCTTTTCTGAAAGAAGAGTGTTTGAAAGTTTTTACAACATAGGGGAAAATAAAGCCGATTTTGCTTATTTATCGAAGTCGGTGAAAGTTTGAAAGACACTTGGGAGTATTTACAATACACTACTCAGGTATGTAAATATGTAATGCATATATTTCGTTTATATTATGCTACAAGTCTCTTAACTTCTTAAACCATAATGTACGCTTTTGAATTATGCTAAAATTACAGAATTTAAAGTCTTGGAAGAGAATTAAACTTGTACTGCAATATTTCGGCCGATCTGTTTATTATATCAGATAGGCTGTTTTATTGTTGAACCAGTTATAGAAATTGTCCTATATGGTCTGATTTAAAAATTTCATATGTTGTCCGTAATTTTTTCTTGTTTAGAATAGCATTTTTACATTTATTTGCATATAATCTCAGAAATTATATTTTCAAAACTTCAATTTACTTGAAGTTATGCATGCTGTACCGTTTATTTACAAAGCCAAACTGAAAAATAAGCATTGTCTGTAACAAACATAATTTATGTATGGGTATAAATGAATTTATCAATAGTTAGTTATTAGATTTAAATGTATATGTATTCAGCATGGTGTGAATGGTAATCCCTATTGTATTTCCCAAAGATAAAAATTGGATTTCCATTAAATGTCTGATGTTTCTTTTTAATATTTCCTATCTGAATTGGAATGCTTCCATGGACTTGCTTCTATGTTTAGTTGGTACCTTATAGAAAGGACCTTTTTCAAATTTCAATGTAGTATTCTAAAGTATCTTGCCATTGTATGCTGTGATAATTTCTCCTGAATTGACTTTTATTGAGTTCGCTCTTTTGAGCAAGACATTTTGTATCACACATACTTTATATACTAAAAGTTTAACATATTTAAAATTGTTCTTGCAAAAGTCTCTCTTATTCCATGAAATGTTAATTTTTTTATGAATGATTCTAATGACAACACTAGTAAAAGAAATCTTTGAAAATAGGATAGGATAATTTCTATGTTAATAATAAACTGGATAACAATATAAAATGCAGCAAAAAAAAAGAGCATACGTATATTTATTTACCTTGCATTTTATATTGTGTTCTAGTTTATTATATTGATTGTGTGGAAAGTCATATTCTTTACTTAATTTCTATGTTATATAGGAAATAAAGTGAAATGTGTCTTCACAAATTAATAACTAATATAAAAAATAAGTGATCAAAATTCACTTTCAAATTTCAACACACTACAATTGTTTTAAAAATAACTTTATTTACCTATATAAGTCAATAAATGACGTTATCTTATCAGTAACGAATACTGTCGTTGAATTTGGTATGGCACTACTATACCAAATTTATCGACAAAAACCCTTCTCTAGGTTAAAATATATAACACAATAGCAGTAACATTATTATCATTGCTATTATTGTCATTATATCCCTTGAGTATTGTGGTGCAATTGAGCGGTTTTTATGTCATAAAATAAATGAATTTTTTTTTGCTGTCAAGTTTGGTAAGTGTTATATATTAAAATGTTTTAATGGATATATAACAAATGTGAAGTGATTTTTGAAGTACTTTGTTTTCTGTTATATACACCAGATATTTGCCCCAATATTTTATCTTTTAATTGATGCACAACGGTATTGATGTAGCAATAGCTTGATTTATTTATACCATGTACTTCAATAGTTTGAACAATGAACAATGATTGTTCGCCTAAACACAATATTATAAAACAACATAAAAATTTGATTTTGTTTATAGTAGTACTTGCGCAAAGATGATTTATATCTGGTAATAAATAGTTCATAATATTGGTTAAATGACTCTTCTTTTCGCTTTACAAATTTGCATTCTACCGACTTCCCCCTAGATGTCAAGCTCATGTTTTAATACAGTAAAATCTGATTAATTTGAATAATTATATTCAAATGTTACTACAATTCAAACTTTTTCATGGCAGCAAAAGGATAGTTTATTTTACTGGTAAGGTAACACAAGTTTTGGGGATCTTGTTTATAACCACTGCCGTTTGAAAATTCACTTCAGTGACAGTACGATTATAACCAGATTGACCAAAAACTTTCCCCGGTTACCTTGATTATGTGGTCACATGATATGCAGAAGCAGTCGCATAATATCAAATGTGGCCTTAATAATAATTAGAATATTATTTTCTTTATTTATGATTAGGCATAACTTGCCGGATATTCTACAAATCATATATGCTATTATCCTTAAAGTAAAAGCTTCTTTACAATTACAGCATATAACAAATAGTATCAATATCAACCGGTTTTGGAAACAAGAAACATCTAATTTTTCAGGATAAAAAGACATAGCAATTACACCAAGGGCAAGAAGGTTTTTTATGTCTGTCTCTTTGCTTTTCTTGACATGGATGCTTTGTTTGTTTTTTTATTTTAAAGAAGGAGCTTGTTCCAAGCTGGTTGATACTATTACAAATTTTTTACATATTGTAATTTTACTGACAGTTTTACTATAGCATATTGTTTTAATTTAAATAATTTCTTAATTTATATACATTTCTATTAGTTTTATCACCACCAAAAATGGATATTTATTTAAAATTACATTGAACTCACAATTTTTAAATAATTTTTTCATATTTTGTTATTTGGAAACATTTTAAAATGCGATATATAAGAATTTAGTTCATAGTATTTTATCGTGAAGTTTTCTTATACATGAGTTCGCTTCAAATGAAGTTTGATTACACAATGTACAGGGTACAAAAATTTCAATTGTAAATGAGAAGTAGACGTTTTCATCTGAATAGCAAAAAAATCTACATATGGGTTTATTTCTTCAATGTATAAGAAATGGCAAATGTTATGCAATGTTATTTATATGGTACTGATAAGTAAAAGAATCTTTCGGCGAGTAAATTCTGAGCTAAAATTTCTAATCTTGCTATGTATAGAATTTTCAGAAATTTTTTCTATGATGAATATAAATGTTTGTCATAGAAATGTTGCAATATCAGCGTTTTGAAATGCATGACAGATTGTGATTGGGAAGTTACATATTATGTAAAAGGTTAGGATATAATTGTAACCTGTAAATTATTGATTTTGAGTCTAGTTGTATAGCAAGATTTAACTGTAAACAGAATTATTTATATAGAGTGGATACTGTATATATATACATTTCAATGTACTGTTGCTCATTTTATACAAAACAGTTCATACTAAGTTTCAATTAATGTGAAAAAAGTTTGAAATTTTACAAATAGATCTCCGTCAAACTTGAAATATTATGCTGGACCCCTGTTTGATGTATAGTATTTGAGAAGTTCAATGTAAAACACCTTTAATTTTATTTCAGTTCGTTAATTAAAATGTAACAAAGTTTGTTTATTCGTAAATTAGTTTTCCTCACACAAGTTAAGACAAAACACAAAGAGATTAAAATCACCACCTCAGTCATGTATCGCTGAACTGATTAATATCGTTGAAATTTGTTTTATGCTGTATTTTTAATGAGATTTTACTTTAAAGCTATTTTTGTAGTATTCTGATGTAATTTAAATATTTTTCCTTATTTATATACATTTGTTAGTTTTATTGGCTTCAAATAAGTATATTTATTTAAAATTACATGTAATTTGCAGTTTTCAAATAATTTTATATTTATATTTTGCTATTTGTAACCATTTTAAAATGCATTATCCATGAATTCAATTCTAAGTAATTTTTGGTTAAGTTTTCTTATAAATTTAGATAACCGAAGTTTTCTTATATACGAGCTCACTTAAAATGGAGCCTAATTACAAAATGTATATAGAATATTCATAAAGACTTTGTATGAGGTGGTACTGTTAATAATGAGTGATATACTTTCTCTAAATATTCGCCTCCAAGTCCTTCACCTTCTAACAACTCGGTTTGTCGTCTGACGGTTTTAGATAAATCTATTTTTTGTATTACTTTTGTATTATTGTTTGTGGCAATTTTTTTATTTATAGCTAATTGTAATTTCTTCTCGAGAGACAATTCTTTTCCGATATTAACATCATCATCTTCAACAAATTTCTCTGGATATGTTTGTGTTTACTTTTCATAAATGTTTTTGTGGAAATTTACGACGAACTTAATTAAATTTCACTTTGTTAGCTTCTTTTCTTCATTTTCATTTTCTTTTTTAAAGTCGTTATAATTATGTAAATACCTTAAAATATTTTCTAGTTCACTATGACTTTTTTCAATGCACTGTATAATTCCTCAGATAGTGTAGTGCCCTGATCTTTAAGTGATTGCTAAGGAGCTTCAGAGAACTGCGCCTGTGCACAGAGATGTTAGTTTAGAATACGATCTCGTCTAGTAATTCGCATTATTAGATGGTTTAGAATATTAAATTCTAAGTTATAGTTAATGCTGGAAATTAACTACGCCTGTGCAAGGAGTATTTTATTTTACAATTTTTATACGTATTTTTAAAAATACGTATAAAATATGTATTTTTATATGTACTTTTAAATATTTTTATTTATATACGTATTTTTGAAAATACGTATTTCAAATAACAGTAGATACCCAATAAGTTAAATTAAATCTTTTAATAAAAAAATTATAGCTAGTGTGTGGTAGGCTAACTTTGAGCACAATGGAGGTGGCTAATAGGATTTTTTATTTTTCAATTTTGCAGTTAATTTTGTATACATTGTGAGGAATGAATTCAAAATATCACTTTAATGGGTTTACATTGTATTTAAAAAATTAAGTTGTTGACATTTGCTTTCTTTTGTATATTTGTCATTTTAATGTTTTTAAAATTTTCTAATTTTCATGTTACATCCACTGTATGGACCTACCTGTACTTTATGTGCCATGGAATATCTGTTGCTACGTGCAATCTCCGACAGCCAGTAGAACTGTTTGCTGTGATGTTTTTTTAGTGGGCGAGTGAAACTCGCATAGCAGGCATAGGTTCATGTTCAAATTGCTACAAATCAGGCTGCTCTTCTTTTATTTAATCAAAATTTCTATAATTGTATTAAATCAATATTAATTTTATATTTTTATGCATTTCGGTTATGGCAGACATGCTGTCCGACAGACTTGGTGGTATTTCTATGTCACTAAGGTAAAAATCGCAGAAAAAAGGATAATATGACACCTGTTCTTAAGATCCAATTGAAATCAATTTAATAAAACATTTTAAATCTATTTGGCATCGAACTCCTGCTTCCAACCCCTCTCTTTTTTTTAAAAAAACTCTGTACGTTAAGTCAAACTGAAAACTTGTGTGTACATAAAAAATTTCAAATTTAAACTTTAGATGGTATGTTACATTAATTCATATTTTTCAAATTTTGGTATACAAATTCAAATTTCATATTTTGTTATATTATAGTTTTTACGGTACGAGACAGAGATATCACTAGTCGTGCCGATACGAAAAAAAAAGTTCACTTCAGAAGTGCATCATAAAAAGTAAAATATTTCAAAAACTACATCAAAATTAAAAGAAGGGGGAAAATTCACCCATGTAAGTACCTGCCTGTAAAAATTTGTGGTCTTGCTATAGTTAGTCTATCCAGGACGTGAACTCGCAGCACAAATATTTTGTCTTGACTTCGATATTAAATATTCCTTAAACTACAATATATATATATCAAAAAAAAATTTATTTCAGCGTATTTCCCAAAGCTTTTTCAACAAGTGTACCAAATTTCATATTTTTATATGCAATAGTTTTTGCAGTACAAAGCAAAGAATCTCGAGAAATTTGTCAAACAGTGGTGGCGTCAGTTACTTTTTTTTTAATATAGAGAGATTTTTAGGGAATAAATTAAGAAAACATCCAACGTTTAACAATTAAAAAACTATTGATATAAAAAATATAAAACTAATTGCTATTTATATCAGTATTGGAGTCTGATATTAGAAAATAGGAGGAGTCTGTGTCAGAAAGTAGAAAAAAAAAGGAGTTGAAGTCCACGATTTGAGTTACTGACTTCACAAACCTGCTAGTATGTATTTTGCTTATCCAAATTAACTGACGCACCACCTGGTTCTTGGATAGGGCTTATTTAATTCATATCTATCCTATTGTAGGGTTATACATGAAACAAAAGCATAATATACTTTAAAGTTTGTTATTAGGAATATATTTTTCTTTCAATTTTGTGCATTACTTTTTTATGGATTTGCATCATGATCTAATAGCACCATTGTGTTACATAGCAGAGAATACTAATCACTGGTTCCCAACCCAAGTTATAAAATTACATTTATGGTTGTTTCCATTCCACACACACACATTTCTCTACATTTTTGACAGTACCATTCATACAAATCTACCACATTGAAATAGTATTTATAGTGCGAATTAAAGAAACTATATATACTGATCGTAATACAATTAAAAAGAGAGATTTTTTTTAATTGGGTAACTTCTTAAATTAGAAATATATGCATTAATTTCAAATACGTATTTCCTTAGAAAGGAAAGAATTCCCGCTAAATTATAACAAAATCTTTTCTCATAATGTATATATATTTGTGTAAACGTGAATGATATTTATATTATTCCTGTAGAACAAATTTGATATAACACGAAAATAAATAAATTGCTCCCTTACGAGAAGTAAGAACGTAAACATGCAGAAGTTGAAGTTGTATTTTCGAGATAGAAATAACGGACCAATCAGAGAGCTCGTATCATCTAGAAATCGGTTTAATCATTGATTAACTAATCGGAACATTTTTAACAGTCGAATAGCTTGGTGGGACGCGATGGTTTTTAAGCATCCTTTATTGGGCCGTTAAATTTAGTGACTGATTAGTTAATCAGACATTAGCACTATTTTAACAGACGTTGGTGGGATCGGCCCTTAATCAACTGGCCAAAATCGGCGCAAGTGTTGGTGAGACGCAAAATAGTGCTAATCAACCGTTAAACCTCTGCTATATTTTAACGGTTGTTGGTGAGATCGGCCCTAAGTCTTGGGCTCATCATCTCGCTTGCATCGGTTTTAGTGCTGAAGTACGGCCATAACTCTATTGTGTTGAAGATCCAGACCGTCCGACTCGTCCGAGGACTTAGAGCATCTATTTGGACGGCCGGGAAGAGAGATAGCGGGAGCCAACTCCCAAGGCCAACGGTCCATAGCAACATTTATTAAAAAACTAAATATTTACAATTGGTTACAAGGAAATCTTGAGTGACATTGAATATTATGAGTAACATAGAAGTCTTTTCATGAAGACATGTTTTAAGGTTTTAACATTAATAATTTTGATTTGAAGACATTTTCAGAGTAAGTTTGCCGATGGTAACATTTTAAATTGATGATAACTGAATGCATGATGTTGACATAAAATTATACATATTTAAAAGAACACATTGTGGAGAGGTTAAAACCTTATATGTTAAACTTTATCAACACCTGACGGACAAACTAAAACAACACAATCAAAACAAAACAAAACAAAACAATACAATACAAACGCAAACAACGACACCTCCAAAGGAGAACATCCAAAGAGTAACCAACGACCAGAGGAAAAATTGAGAGCAGAATAGCTGTCAGGCCAATTAGGGAATTTTGTTGGAGATTTCTCTCGCTATGAGAACACAGTTTTTAATTTTGTTTATTGAAGATTTTTTAGAGCAAACACTCGAGAACCAGGCCGCCGAATTAACAGGGGAAGGTTTGGAAAGATGAAAAGGTTTTGTACGGGGACAAGAAAAAATATAAAGATCGGCGTCGCCGAAAGAACCACAGGGGCAACAAGAAGTAGTTTTTTGTTTAAAATAAAAACTCTATGGTGTGTGGCTCCTACTCGTACTTTTAATGCACTCGCACATAGATCTCTTTCCATTACTTTGGAACCTTTACGGGACACTCCTTCTCAAAATTCCATCTTTCTTCGTCTATATCTCTGATTTCGTCCAGAACTCTGGGGTGTGTGGCTCCAAACTCTTATTTCTTTCCTCTTAAGTCATGACAGTGTAAATACTCGTACTCAAACTACAACTCCTAAGTCATGTCTGCTAGGTCATGTTCACTTCGCTCTTTTCGTAAAAACTGTTTTTAGACTTGTGGTTCCTTCGGCGGAGGGGGGGGGGGTAGCTCCGCCCTTCTTCCCCTTGGCGCTCATTGGTTCCTCTGAACCCAATGGCATCACTTCACAGCCCCTCTCAGCCCCTGTGGCCTGGCACACCTAAATTTATAGCTTTTGACCTAAAAGTTCAAGTTGTCGTAAAGTTCGGCGCCAGCCAGACTCAAGCTTTCTTTTCTATAAAGAACACTATAAATAATCTAATAAAAATGTCTCATGTGAGAACAATTTCTGGTCTCACAAATATAAATATAATATTTTATGAATTAAATTTCGACGGTATAAACGTGTAGCTTTTCTTCCAAAATAAAAATTTATCTTATACAAACATCAAATGCTGAGGAAGATGTTGTGGTCTTCGATACTCAATCTGTTGTAAGTGACTCAAGACAGGATGTAGGAAACCAAGAACATCACGAACTAAGTACAGATCCTGCATTATGGGTGGTGTCTAACAGAAGTAAAAACGAACTTCAAGAGTACTGGATTAGAAAGGTTCCGTCGCACTGCCAAAATGTGGACTCGGATTTCGGAGCACCCGAACGTGCATATGAGTGCACAGAAGCAGGCAAGAAAGTTATGAGAACACGTAAATTTCTTCCTTCGTTCTTTTACCGTAAACTCCCAAATGGAGAAGAAACTAAGCGTGATTGGCTTCTCTATTCACCATCCAAAGTTGTAGTGTTCTGCTTTGTTTGCATGTTGTTTTGTCCTAAACAGATGTGTTCTGGAACATTCTGTTGTGGGGGTTACAGTGATTGAAAACATGCTTCACGATCCCTCTGAGACCATGAAACGAGCATCGAACATAGAAAAAATCTGTTTACGTACATGAGGCGATGCAGAGGACAAGGACGGATAGACACAGAACTTGAAATCCATATGAACAAAGAAAAAGATTATTGGAGAGAAATATTGCGAAGAGTGGTCGAAGTCATAAAATTTTTAGCACAGAGGGGTCTACTATTTAGAGGTGACGAGGAAAGATTTGGGTCGGCAAAAAATGGGAATTACATGGGATCCTTGGAATTAGTTAGCAAATTTGACCCGTTCTTGCATGAGCATATTAAAAAATACGGAGTGACAGGAAAGGGTAACGTGTCCTATCTTTCGTCAACAATTTGTGATGAGTTCATGGGTCAGAATGTTGTTAGCAGCAATTGTGGATGAAGTGAAACAAGCAAAGTACTATTCGATATCTGTGGACTCTACGCCTGATGTATCTCGCATAGATCAACTAACTTTTATAATTAGATATGCAAGAAGTGACGTCTCTGTAAAAAGGTTTTTAAAGTTCATACCAATTTATGGGCATAGTGCTGAAAATCTTTTCAATGAAGTTACTGGACTTCTGAAGGAAAACGAAATTTCCCTGTCTAACTGCAGAGGTCAATCTTACGATAACGCGTCTAGCATGAGCAGCAGGTATAATGGACTTCAGGCCAGAATCAAGGTGGAAAACCCTTTGGCATTATTCATACCATGTGCAGCTCACACCTTGAATTTTGTGGGTGTCAGAGCAGCTGAAAGTTGCAGAGAAGTCGCTGCAGTTTTTGACTTCGTACAGAATCTGTACACCTTTTTTAATTCCTCGACGCATCGATGGTGAATTCTCTAATCCATGTTAGGTTCAAAAAAGAAAATTCTGAAAAATTTATCTGATACCCGGTGGTCTGCTAGAGCAGATGCAGTCATAACCTTGAAAGAGAGCTACTCAGCTATTGAGGCAACATTAAATTCCATGTCATCAGACTTGTTTGAATCATCTGAAACGAGATTGAAAGCTGAAGGCCTAAAACAGTATATGGGGAGATTTGAGACACTCTTCCTCACATACTTTTGGTGTGATTTATTGAGAAGAATTAATAAAGTCAATACTTCTCTGCAAAAATCAACTATAACATTGCATGTCGCCGTTCAACTCCTGAAATCTCTCACATTGTATATTCAGGAGAAGGGGGAAAGTTATGATTGGTATGAAGCCTTGGTCACATCAAAAAAGAGCCTAATTACCAGGATTTCATAATCCGAACAAAAAAACGAAGTTCTAGATTGACATTTTATGATAACGAAGGTACCCCAGATGTTGTTTTATCTGGTAAAGAAAAGATGAAGATTGAAACTTTCCTTCCTATGGTAGACAGTTTAATCAATAACTATGCTCGATCTGAAGCTTACCGAAACATCTTTGAGATTTTTGGATTCTTTGAGGATCTGCTTTTCTTAGAGGAAGAATCTGTAAGAAAGCATAGTGAATATTTTTCAAAAATATACAAAGAAGATGTTGATGGAAGAGAACTTGCAGAAGAATGCATCCATATCAAAGTATACATGAATGTAAATTATCCTGAGACAACAGTGCTCTTTATGGACATCTCTGCTGATGACGAAAAAAAAGGGGAGTGATGAAGACGATGGTGGAGAAACAGGTTCCAGATCCATCTAGTTCCAGATGAGATGCATACAGGAGAAAAGAAGGAGACTGAACCTACAAAACCTTTACAGCTATATGCATGAAAGTGGAATTTCATCTGCTTTCCCTAACATAGAAATAGGGTTGCGAATATATAGTTGCATGATGGTTTCCAATGCAAGTGGTGAACGTTCATTTTCGAAGTTCAAAATTATAAAATCCGAAAAAAGCAGTGTGATGAAGCAGGAGAAATTAAACGACCTAAGCATTTTAAGCATGGAAAACGAGTTACTTAAAGTAATGGACTTTAATGATATAATTGATGATTTTGCTACTAAAAAGTCAAGAAAAAAGATTGTGTAAGCCAGAATGTGTCTTGAGTCTTCTTGTAACTTGTTTTTCAACAAATCGTTATGTCACAGTCCCATTTTTATATTTTAATATCCCCCTTATTTGTTGTAAAGAATATAAACATTTGATGTCTAAAACAAATGTAATATTCGTTGGAATCATCCAACTGGTGATTATTAAAACAATTTTAGCCATTTGTACATATTTAAGTATACGTTTTACAAGTTAGTACTATTACTATACGTATATTAATGCGAAGAAAGAAATTTGCAAAATTTACAGTGAACAGGGGCCCCCACTCTAAGTTCTGGCCCGGGGCCACAGATATGCTTAATCCGGGTCTGTGTTTTGGAGCTTTGACTATGACTATGAAATAAAGGTGGGTGGCTCAAAGAGAGCCCAGCACATCGACCAGAGGTCTGTTGTACTAACCCCCCCTCCCCCCCAAAAAATGAAGATCACCAAGAAAAGAGACCAGTAGCCGATGCAAAGATGAGCAGGCACTTGGCAGGAATGTCATTCAGCACCCAGGGTTCAATCACATGTCGGCCTAAGTATTCGAATCTGTGAGCAGAGTAGACCTCACATTCACAGAGAATGTGAGCGGCCGTTTCTTCGCTGTAATTGCAGCCCCTGCAAAGCGAATCTTTAATAACACCCATAATATTAAGGTGCCTTATCCTTCCAAAAGGCAAAAGACGGCGATAAGAAGGTTGCACAAATTTTAATATAGTAAAGTGAAAATTGTTTATTTTTATGTAACATAAAAAAATCACGCTTCTACAATAAACGTGTTTAGGGTATTGACTGGATTGACTTTAGGTTTACTGTGCACTAGTTTTGCGCCAATTTTGCCAAGCATTGGCTGCAAAAATCACCTGTCATTGTAAATGCGACGCACATAATTGTGAGCTTATTACTAAATAATATGTAATAAATTTATGTATAAATTATAAAGCTATAATCCTAGTTTGCTCAGTGGAAGCCAAATTTAAAATATTCAGCGTAAGAAATAAGAAAACGGTTAATGATATACCCTCAGAGTCATTCGACGGCTCTACAGCGCCACCTACTGCAGAATTGCAAAACTAAAAATTAATTAGTTTGTTTGAGTTTTTTATTTATATCTTTTTAATTTATTAATATTTTGCAAAAATGCGTTCCACTGAGCAAACTAGATATTCCATTCTATGTATCGCGACAAATTTCATAAAGATCTGAACACTCGTTATTACACAATTGTGTGCGTAAGAAAAAATTAAAGTCCGCCGAAGGGTGCAGTGCCCAGTGACAAGCCTCACAGCCCTTCTGATACCCGTCCTACTGAGCTTGAATAACTCCTTCTGACGTGTACTGGGGCAATTGCAGTCGAGAATTTTCGCCTGCCTTTGACCCATTAGTATTGCGCCAGTTCTTTCATTGAAGCTTTCTCTCTGAAGATGTCATAAACAGTTCTTCTGATGAGTTCATTGAGAATCCGCAAAGCTTGCTCAGGATCAACAAAAGGAGTACTAGAGCCTTTTCTAGCCAATTCATCAGCCAACTCATTTTCTGGAATGTCCGAATGTCCAGGCACCCAGTAGCAATATCACAAAGTGCATTGTAGCACTCCCAGACAAGGGAAGATGTCATGGTGGATTTCTCAAGGGCCATTAGAGCAGCCTGACTATCGGAGCAGATAAGTATTTGGTTACTCCTGTACTTTCTGACGTAGCAAATTCTACAACACATAAGAATGGCAAAAACCGCAGCCTGAAAGACAGTAGCGCAACTGTCAAGCAGATAAGACAGCTTTGTGCCATCATTCGGACAGCACACACCAGCACCAGTACTGGTGCCTATCTTCGAGCCGTCCGTAAACCAAACAATACAATTCTGTTTATTGTAGATAGGAGTCCTCTTTCAATCATCCCGTGAAGGGACCTGAATTACATAAGGCTTGTCAAAGGTATATTTAACATGAATGCCGTCAGATGGCATATGGAAATAAGGGTGACTAATAACATTACTGTTTAGATCACCCCAAGATAAATACTTATCTTGGGGGTAGTAATCTTCCAGTGCTTCGATATTTAAGTCTGTTCATGTAAATAAGAGCCTCAGCTTCAATGTGCATGTAAAGCGGGTGCAATCCAAGTAAAAGTTCAAGAGTTGCAGTAGGAGTGGTTTTCATGCAACCAGAGATTGCAATACACACCATCCGTTGAAGCTTAATTAGTTCTAATTTAGCAGTTTCACATCTAGTTCTAGACCACCAAATAATGGAGCCATAGGAAATAATAGGACAGATTATCATCGAGTAAATACAATGGATAGCTTTGGGATTCAAACCCCAGGTTTTTCCAATAGCATTCCTACAAGACAAGAAGATTCTTCTAAGCGTCTCTTCCAATTCAGTCCCTTGTCAAAATAGATTCCTAAGAATTTAACCTCTTTGGAGCAAATAAGCTTCTGTCCAAAGAAGCGAATGTCTCTAAGATTAAGAATGCGTTTTCTAGTAAACGCAACCATAGCAGTCTTCTGCTGGTTAACAGAAAGACCTGCATTATTACACCATGTCTCAACCCTCCTAAGAGCTGTGGACATCATGTCAGAGACAGTGTTGTCATACTTGCCCCGGGCAATGATAACAACATCATCTGCATACATTGATGCTTTCCAAAAGAGAGTAAACAACTAGACACCACAGAATTGCTGAAAGAACACCTCCTTTTGGACAGCCTGCCAGAGCATTCACCGTCATACTATCACCAAGTAAAGATGCACAGATACACTTATTAGCTAACAGGTTCTTCATCCAACGAGAAATCGTAATATCAACACCTTTCCTATCAAGAGCTTGAAGGACAGTGTCAATAGGCACCTTATCAAAGTCACCCTCAATGTCAAGAAAAGTGGCAAGAGCAATTTCCTTAGCATTAAGGTTTCTCTCCAGAATAAAGGAGAGACTATAGAGGGCAGTATCTGTGGATTTACCCAGTTGATAGGCATGTTGAGAACTTGACAGAGGCATAGCAGCCAGAATCACTTCTCTGATATACTTGTCGATGAGCTTTTCAATAGTCTTAAGATGAAAATACATAAGGCTGATAGTCCTGAATGATTTGGCATCGTAGTAGTTGTCCTTGCCAATCTTTGGAATAAAGATTACCTTAGTATGCCTCCAGGCAGATGGTACATGCCCGAAGGCTATACAGGCTCTGTAAATACTACAGAAAATGGGAGCAAGCACCTCAATTCCCTCCTGGAGAAGAATTGGAATGATGCCATCAGTCCCCGGAGTTTTGTAGGATTTAAGAGAGTTAATAGCCCATTTAACCTTATCCAGAGTAACCACACTCCTAGCAATGCTCCAACTCCTGCTATCACAGGTAGCAGTAGAGCAAGCAACAGGAATGTCACTATTCCCATTCGAATCAGAAACCGGAAAATGAACCCTGAACAATTCAGCCAGGGTCTCTTCCCTAGTACCAGAGAAATCACCATTGGGCTTCTTGACAGTATTCAGATTACAATTCCTATTACTTGCCATAAGCTTAACAAGTTTCGCAGTGACAGAAACATCATTTATGCTTTTGCAGTAGGTTCTCCAAGAGTTTCTCTTGGAGTCTATGACCGCTTTGTTATAGGAGGTAAGAGCAGATTTATAGACCTGCCATTCTCCACTCTTTTTAGCTGGCAAACGGCTGAGCTCATTCGTCCACCAAGGAACAATCCTTGGGGAGACAGCATTTGTGGACTTACAGTTATTAAAGTACAAGTGGGTGATGGAGTGTTGCACTGAGTCAACATCCAAATCCAGATTTGCAACAGAAGAATACTCACCAGAATGACCAGCCAAACTGTTAGAAGATCTTCTTTGTAGGGTCCCTTTCAGGTTCCTACCCTCAGCAGTTATTGGTTTCGGTGGACTTCGACTGTTATTATATCGGCTTCTTTAATCTAATCAATATTGAATTAATTTAATTCCAATCTAAGAGACAATCCAGTTAAAATGTGTCTCTATTGCTAAATTGTAAGTTATATATCCTATAAAAAGATAAACCAAATTGCGAGAGTCCTTTCTCTTGATGTGGCTGCTATAGTAACCTTGAGAGAGAGAGCGCCCCTTCGCGTATCACGCTGGCGATAAAACGAAGTTTGGCGTCTGATTTGAAAGAAGGTTTTCTGGCATAGTATATTTTTTGGCTTTCCGCGTCGCGAAGAGAGTTGCAGTAGGAAACCTGCAAGTGGGCTTCCGTCAAATTAGTCGGACGTTTCTTTTAAATACTTCTTTGTAAAGGGGCTGCCATATGCCTACTTGAGCGGTGCGGCCGTAAAACTCCCGATTCCAATTGGAATCTTGAAGAAGAAGAAGAAGTCGGACGTTTATCTTCCGGTGGAAAGTAGCGTTAGGAGTTGGTCGTTGACTACGAAAGTGGTCGGTCGGATGTTTTCTGCTCTGTCTACTTTTAGGAGCAGTGAATGGAGAATTTTCCTAGTAGCGCGGGAAAACGGAAGGAGCAAAATAACGAAGTGCCGGAGGTAAGTCGGCGAAAGATCGTTAACGACGCTGGCCTATGGAGAGGTAACAACCTATCTGATAGGCAAAAAATCGAAACTGCATTCCAAAATGGAACTACAGAAGCTAAAATTATTCTAACCGGGACTGTGGAGAAGATCCCATTTCACCCAATCTATTATAAAAAAGAACTGAAAAAAGAAAATTTTGATAGAGATATTAGCAATATATTCGTAACAAGGAATGGTAACATGGCTGTGTCTGTCAAATCTGGCGAAAACGCTGCCCGACTACTGGAAAAGAAATTTTTTTGTGGTGTACCTATACGTGCGAGAATAATTGAAGACTATCACTACCAAATGGATAATAAGAGATATTCACCCAGAAGTAAACCTAGAGGAAATTGCCGAAGAACTCGAGGATGAAGAGATAAATTGGAGTGAATTGACCAGATTCACTAAGTCTAAAAGTACAGAGAAAATACCAATTATTTTATTACATGAATTGGGTAAAACAAGCAGAATCTACGTGAATATTGGATATTCGAGATATAAAGTTATTTCTTATATTGAAAGCCCAAAAATTTGTCTTAAATGTCTAAAATTCATCCATTACAAATATGAATGTGGAAGTAATTTCACAATATGCTATAAATGTGGAGAAAAACACGAAGTTGCAGAATGCTTAGCGGAACATTCAAAATGTTTTCGGTGCGGGGGAAAGCACACGGCTACAAGTAAACAATGTCAGGAAATAAAAAACAAACAGAAATACAAACAGCTATAAAAATTGATAATATCTCCTATGGTGAAGCAAAAAAAATAATAAATCAAAAATTAGAATACGCTACAGTGTGCAGAATACAACAAAAAACGGAGAAAGTAGTGACGGATGAAAGTGAAAATAGACAAAAACAACCGGAACTCACGGAATGCAGTTGTGGCTGACCTGGAAAAGCCTCAGACTGTGGATGTCCGGGACGCGATCGGCCAGAGTGTATACGAAGCCAACCCCCTCCGCTCACATTACACGCAGATATTGGCTGGCTTTCGAAGCGATCGCCAAATGTATCACGTGACGCGCAGAGAGACTTTCCTTCTCAAGGTTATTTCGGAGCGAGACACGTGATATTTCTCCTGTTCTGTGCAGTCGCATTTACTCGCATTTACGTTCAAGTCATAACTCAATAATTTGTTATAGCTCTAAGGCAGTGTTCTTCAACCTTTGTCATCCCGCGGAACCCTTTCTTGAGATATTTTTTTTATGGAACCCTTCGTTCAGTAGCACACCCACATTTGATTTTAGGGGGATGTGGCATATTACGTATTACATGTTATAAACAAGGTGCGCCCCTGCCTTTGTTATAAAAACTTTATATAAGATATTTGTTTTTTTGTCGTTTCATTTTACTTTTAGGGCGCTTTTTTCTGGTCATCCTATATATATATATATATATATATATATATATATATGTATAATATACATATATATATATATATAACTAATTTAAACGATTAGAAAAAAGGAAAGGGGGAAAACCATATGAATTGCATAAAAATGGCTGAGAGGGATAGCGACCTCTCATTCCCGTTTTAAGTACTTTTATTCTAGACAACGCCCACGGATACCAATGCAATTCAATGACAGATCCCCGCAGCATGTGCAAAAATGAAAGCTCCAAAATGCAGAAAAGGAGGCCTCAGAATGAAGACAGAAATGGAACGACGAAATCTCACTGCCAATGATGCTACCGACTAAAACGTATCGCCCGTTTCGCCACATGAAGTATGTACCCATACGCATGCGTACTTCGATTATTCAAATATGATGTCATATTCTCAAGTCATTACAGAATGAATAATCCTCTTCTTTAAAGAAAGAATTGTAAATATCTTTAAGGAAATTCCGTGGGTAATGATTTTTAAGTGCTTCCTGTAAAATGAGTTTGTTACACGTGAGACAATCTTTTTTGAAAGTATTATTATTACGATTTCTTCTCAGATGTCCTGTTATGATGTTACGGAAAATATTTCTAGTCAAATTCGACTTCCATCCAATTATTTGGTTAATCTTCATATCATAATTATTACGTTTATTGTACAGAACTGTATGAATTCCATTTTTATGTTTGTATCTAATGGTTATATCCAGGAAATTAATTTCGTTTTTAACACTATTAGGGTTCTTGATAAGATCCAATTCCGGAGGATAAAAGTCAAATTCAAATTCAGGAGTATTTGAGTAATGGCCTAAAATCACATCGTCCACATATCTGTAATATGGCATTTCATATAATACATGATTATTCCTTTCGAAATATGTTAAATATATGTCAGCCAGGACTGATGAACAGCCCCCACCCATAGGAATACCCCTAATTTGTTGATAAAAGACTCCTCCGTTACATAATATGTTCTCAAACAAAACGATCTGAATTAAATCCATATACCTTCGTAAAGTGATTACTTTTTTAAGATTGTATTCTGTATGCACCAGTAAAAGTATTTCATGCAATTTTTTAAGATCAATGTTGTTGAAAAGGTCCCGGAAGTCATAATTGGTGAACTGTATATCTTTATTGCAATACTTCAGTCGTTTAATGACTTCAGAGCTTTTTTTTATGATTATTGGATTTTGTACTAATAAAGCTTTATATGCAGGTTTAAGTATATTCATAAGTTTTTTGTTAGCCAATGTAATATATGTATTACATCCTACTGTTACCGTACGAAATTTCACGGGTGTTTTATGCAGTTTTGGAATGAGTACTAAATAAGGAAAGGACACAGTTTTTAAATTGATGCCAATTCTTTTATATATTGTGATGATATATAATATATTATATAATATATTATATATATATATATATTATATATATATAAATATATATATATATATATATATTTACCACTATATATATATATATATATATATATATTGCCACTGTCATTTAGAAAAATACAAAGACTTCGTAGATAAACACCATGGGCATGTTATAACGGGAAATCTAAATATTATTAATTATGATGCACTAAGATCACTGATGTTACTGGGTACTAAGTACCGTATACCTACTAAATTTAAACATAAATTAATATGTAAAGGTTTATTTCTTGACTTAAATAAATTTATCTATAAAATCAGTTTTAAATATCAAATCCCTGTAGAAGCCTTTAAACCCTGGAGAGTCTTAATAGAGCAATACTTAAATCATTATATATATAATCAGAAAATTAATAATTCATATAAACTTAATTCAATTAAAAATGATATTAAAGAAATACAAAATGATTTTGTCATTACATATGTCGATAAGGCAAGTGGTAACTACTCAATTATATGTAAATATTATTATAAAAGTACCCTTCAGTCACACTTACTTAATAATCAAATCTATAATTTACATAAAACTAACCTTAAAATCTTATACAATAGAATATCAGCCAAATATAAGCAAATCCATCTAAAAAATAGTTGTAATAACATTCCATATATTGTTTTAGTACCCAAGTTTCATAAATCCCCTGTTGCTTTTCGAACCATTACCAGTGGGCATAATTCTTACATTACTAAAGTTGGAAAATTATTATTAAAGATATTACATGAAGTATCCTTGTCAGATGAAATCTCAAATAATTGTCATATTGTAAAAAACAGTTTTGAATTAGTTAAGAAATTGAAAACTCTTACTAATATTCATAGTATTTATACCTTTGATTTCAAAGATTTGTTTAATAATATTAATATAGATGATCGGTATAGAATTATTTTGGGAATTTTTGAAAAATATAATATCAACCTAAATTATTCAAATTTTCTTTTTAAAAAATTACTTAACTTCACTCTTTATGAGAATTATATTCAACATGGTGGTACTATTTTTAAACAACAGGTTGGTATCCCACAAGGGGTGTGTGCCTCATCATTGTTAGCTAATCTGTATTTATTCTTCTATGAAAAAAACATTAATCCAAGCTTGCATAATATGCACATGTTTAGATATTTAGATGACATTTTATGTGTATCCCCAAATAATAATATCCCTATAGTATTAAACTTTTATCCAAAAAATTTACAATTAAATGCAAGTAATAATGACACAAATGTTGCAAACTTTTTAGATTTAAATTTAAATTTACAAAATTGTAATATGGTTATAAACTTGTATGATAAAAGACAGGATTTTAAATTTAATCCATCTAAAATTCAACATTTTGACTCTTGTTTGCATATATCTGTATTTAGAAATATTATATTAAACCAGGCTCTTAGAATCAATAAAATTTGTGATGAATATTATAGATTAGCGCACTTTATGGAATTATTGAGTACAGCGACTAATAATGCATATCCCCCCAAGTTTGTTATTAAAATTATCAACTCAGTGTATCAAATTTCACTCGATAACATCCTAGAAAGCATTCCCATTTATAGTGACTGACATACAGGAAAAAAAATATATATATATATATATAATTATTTATTAATTATATAAATAAATAAAAATGAAAAATAATAAACTAAGTCAAAAACATTAGAAAAATCATAAAATCGGTAAATAAGATGCATTAACATTAATGTTTTGAATTTTATTCTTGCAAAAAAATGTAACTTTTGTCAGTATTGAAACTACGATTTGAGCGCCCTTATAATGGTGTATAGTGGCATTCTCGTTTATCCAGTTTTCCTATGAACTACTTGTTTAGTAAGAATTTTCATCTTTGATTCATATTCATATTCAGGATTGCATATTTGGGGAGTTATTCTGAATTGCTTGTCTAGTCTCCAGCTTAGACTCACTGGACGGGTCTGGGAGTAGTACCATGAACGTTCGTACTGCCTCCCTGGTAGAATTTCGACTTGTTCATTCCGGTGCTTCTAGATTAAGGAATTGAGGTTGATCGTGTATACACGTGGTGGAGAAGAAGGGTTCATGGCGCATGGTAATACAAATTTTCTTTATGTATCCTATTTTCATTTTTTGTTGCCTGTAGTCTGAGTTTAAGCATTTATAGTAATGTACTATTTCTCAATCTGAAACAGGCATTTGTTTGGGTTAATTGGAATTAAATACTCAGACCTGACGATGAATTTAATTCCAATTAATCATCGAATTTGGGACGGTGCTGTTCTTTTCTCTTATCGGCATTATGGCTGTGAATTTGCTTCCATGGTGATGTTAATATTACTTGAATTGTATTTTTTTATTTTTACATAATTCTTATTATTACATTTCAAATATATATATATATATATATATATATAATAAATATATATATATATATATATATATATATATAAATATATATAAATATATATATATATGTAAATATACATATATATATATATATACTATATATATATATTTATATATAATATATATATATAAATATATATATATATAATATATATATAGTCAGATTGTTATTTGATTTATGAATAATCAAACCAGTTTTTGAAGAAGAAAGATACACATTCTAAATAATTGCTAAGTCACTTTAATTCTGCGTCTGTTATGAACTAAATTACTACGAACTAAATTACTTTAACAAGCTGTTACGAACTATTTTTCTACGAACTTAATTACTTTAACAAGCGAACTTAAGTAATTCTCCGAAAGTTTAATTTTGGTCCAGTCGTTCCCCTGCGGGAGGAATGCACCTCCTTTTTATTAACACTTTACAACAAAGTTGAAAAGTGTTTATGACTTTGTTCATTCCGTCTGTCTGTCTGTCCGTTAGCACGATAACTGCCGTAAAAATGACTTAATCAAAATGAAATTTTAGTATGTTGTCCAGACGGTCTGTAGGACCTATGGGAATATAAATGAATAATATCACCCAATTAGTTTTGGATTGAACCCGGTACAGTGTCTAGAACTAATAGTGTGCCGACCGCCTATACCTTCCAATGCTGGGAGATGTTCCTGAAAAGCCGCCTCCGCCAGACGGCGTTGGTCTCGAATAAGCGGTCTAAAGCGGAGGAGTTAACATTGAAACAAATGGGTATTTATTGCAGATGAAATGACTGATATCTTTCGAAATAACTGAAGAATTTGTGTGTGATTATTGTAAGTGGTATACACAAAAAGTCATTTGATTTTCAGAGGGATTGAGCTAGGGATATATTCTTATTTTTAAAATTTTATTTAACTTGATCTGGTGTTCGTTCAAACATTTGAGGTCCAAAATAATCAGGTTCATTTATCATAGTAACGTGAAATTCGTTATGACGTTTCCTCTTGTGGCACATTTCAGTTCTTTCGATTTTGAAGTATATCGGGCTAGCCCGTCCTGGGCCCGCCATAGGACATTACCTGGTTTTAGAGAATATCTCGAAAATCAGAGAACGTTGAAAATCTAAGTTTAATATATCGTTTTCTTTTGGGGTGTATTTTAATTCTTTCAATTTTCAACCGTACCGGGTTAACCCGTCTTAGGCCCGCCTTAGAAACTCACCCATTTTTCACCCGCTTATCGGGCTAGCCCGCCATATGACTTTAGTTTTTGGTATAACTCGAAAACAGGTGTATCTAAAAATTCGAAGTTTAGAATATCTTTGCCATTTGCTGTATATTTTAACTCTTTGGATAAAAATTTTATCGGGCTAGCCTGTCCTGAGTTTAACAAAAGGAATATATCTCTTTCTGAGAATAACTAAAAATTCGGAGCATCTAGAATATATAAATTTAATATGCCATTGTCCTTTGGGGGTATATTACATTTCACCGTATTTCGAACCGTATCGGGTTAGCCCGTCTTGGGCCTGCCATAGAAATTTACTCGCTTTTAAAAAATAAATCGATCAATCGGAGTAGCTGAAAAATATAAATTTAGTATATCATTTCCGTTTGGATGGATTTTAATTTAGATTTTGAAGCTCGTCGGGCTAGCCCGTCTTGGATCTGCTGAAGAATGCATTCGTTTTTGAAAAATAAGACGAGAACCGAAGTAGCTAAAAATTCCAAATTTAACATGTCGTTGGCTTTTGGGGTATATCTAAGTTTCTTCGGATTTGATCTTTATCGGGGTAGTCCGTCCTGGGCCCGACATAGGAATGGACCCGTTTTTTAGAATACCTGGAAAATCGGGGAAACTAGAAAATATAAATTTAGTACATCCTTATCTTTTGGGGAATATTTTAATTCCTTTGTTTTTGAACCGTATCGGGCCAACCCGTTTTGGGCCCGACTTAGAAATTCACTTTTTTAGTGGAATAACTCTAGAACCGGAGTATCAAAAAGTTTCAAGTTTAGAATGTCGTTGTCATTTGCGGTATGTCTAAGCTCATTGGATTTAAAACCTGGTCGGGCTAGCCCGTCCCGGTCCCAACAAAAAGAATGTACTCGTTTTTTAAGAATAACTCCAAAACTGTAGCAGCTAGAATATCTAAATTTAGTATATCATTGTTTTTTAGGGTATATTTTATTTCTTTGGATTTTGAACCTTATCAGACTCGCCCGTCTTGGGCCCGACATAGTGGTAATGTACTCATTTTTCGAGAATAACTCGTAAATTGGAGCAGATAAAAAAATCTAAATTTAGTATATCAATTTCTTTTGGGGTTTATCGTAATTTATAATTTGAACCTCATCGCCTTGAGTCCGTCTTAGGAATGCGATCGTGTTTGATGAATAACTCGAGAACCGGAGTAGCTAAAAATTCCAAATTTAGCATGCTATTGTCTTTTGTGATATATTTCATTTTTTCGAATTTGAACTTCATTCAGCTAGCTCGTCCTGTGCCTGCTATAGGAATAGACTCATTTTTTTAGAATAACCCGAAAACTGGAGCAGATAGAAAATCCAAATTTAGTATATTAATTCCATTTCGGATAGAATTTAATATTTTCGGCGTATATATAATTATAATTAGTGGCGTAGGCATGGGAGATAGGATGTGTGGCAAAATACTTCATTTGCCGAACAATTACATTAGTTCTCAAAATTGTCTATATTTTAAAAAAATGAATTTTGTACTATAAGCTCCATTCGATCGTCGACCCCCTTGTGTCCTAAATACATAGTTACATCCATATGCAAATGAGCTAAGAAGTGCGAAATTTGTCCACGGATGTTGGGTCGGTGCACTGGGAGTACGAGTGAAGGTTACGGTTCTGCGTGATCTGACGAAGAAGGTTTTATGCCTTCGAAACCGGTCGATATTAGTATTTTGAGTGGTATTCTGCTTTTTACGAAGATAATTTTATTTCTTTAGCAGAAATTTGGACCGCACGTATTGATTTTGTTTACTTGAAATTGAAATTTTTCAATTATTTTTAAAAGCATTATATGAATAACTTGAACGAATGCTTTAAAACCAAATTTTTGTTTTGCATTTTGATACATATTACCATGTAAACCTAAAAAAAGAATGTATGAGAATGTCTGGCAAATATTTTGTTTTATCTCATATGTTCGTCTACTAGGCAAAATGCCTGTGGGTGGCCCTGTGAATTTGGAAGAAAAACATGAAACACCATTGCCGCTTGAACATTAGAACAAGGTGGGGGCTGCCTACTCTTTGTACGGTGAAAGATAGCGCTGATAAGAATTTCGATTGAGGGTGGACATGTAATCGACCGCTATTTTATTTCGACAGGCGCGTCTCCTTTACATACGTTTCCGCAAGTTGCCACATCTCTTACACGAACAATGCTCAAAAGATCCGCAAATCAGCGGGGGCTCTGGAAATGGGTAGAACACCAGGGAAGGGCATTTTGTACTGCCTTCAGGGTGGCCTCTAGATACAATAGAAAGTATCTCATTAGCACATTGGTCATCTGAGATCGAATTTGTTTTTACTAAGAACCGTCACCTGTACAATATTCTTTTTCGTTCTAAAATTGGACAGGATGGATCCACTCAGAAAGATTTTTCGAAATTGTAAGCAGCAAGCTTTCACTCATTTGATGTTTGTTGTAACTGACGTTGAAAATCTATATTTGGATTAAAAAGGGCTGTTTTTATAGCTATACCATTATCGCCTTTTCTGTGTAAAATTGCCTAGAAAAATGTATTAATTCGATTCATCCAGCATATTACTTTATATTGCATTTCGACGAATAGGCTAAAAAATCGCTTAACATTTCATAATCTACGAATTTCAGCATCCAAAAATCCCGTCATAAGACTTTTCTTTCTATTATACTATGTAGTAGGAATCACTATATTACTATGAATCTTTAAAGTGCACCGTGGACTGGTTTCGCATTATTTAATTCTCTTGCATATAAGAGTAGGCAAGATCTAGGATAAGGGGGGGGGGTCGACGATCGAATGTGGGTTTACACAACAGTACAAAATACTTTCTCAAATATAATCCCTAAGGAGAACTAATGTAATTGTTTAATTGTTTGGTAAATGATAATTTTTCTCCAATTTTCGAGTTATTTTCCAAAAACGAATGCATTCCTAAGGCTGGGCAAAGATGGGGTAATCTAATAAAGTTTAAAATCCAAAGAATTAAAATATATCCCAAAAGAGAATACTATATTATAAATTAAAATCCATCCAAAAGGGAATGATATACTAAATTTACATTTTTTAGCTACTCCGACTGATCGAGTTATTCTTGAAAAGCGAGTAAATTTCTATGGGCCAAGGCGGGCTAGCCCGATAAGGTTCGAAATGCGATGAAATATAATATACCACAAAGGGCAATGATATATTAAATTTAGACATTCTAGATGCTCCGAATTTTGAGTTATTTTCAAAAAACGATATATTCCTCTTGTTGGGCTCAGGACGGGCTAGCCCGATGGGGTTCAAAATCTAAATTAAAATCCATCTAATAGGAAATGATATACAAAATTCACATTCTTTAGCTACTTCGTTTGATCGAGATATTCTTGAAAAGCGAGTAAATTCCTTTGGCGGGCCAAGACGGGCTAGCCCGATAAGGTTCGAAATGCGATGAAATATAATATACCACAAAAGACAATGATATATTAAATTTAGACATTCTAGATGCTCCGAATTTTGAGTTATTCTCAAAAAACGATATATTCCTCTTGTTGGGCTCAGGACGGGCTAGCCCGATGGGGTTCAAAATCTAAATTAAAATCCATTTAATAGGAAATGCTATACAAAATTCACATTCTTTAGCTATTTCGTTTGATCGAGATACTCTTGAAAAGCGAGTAAATTCCTTTGGCGGGCCAAGACAGGCTAGCCCGATAAGGTTCGAAATGCGATGAAATATAATATACCACAAAAGACAATGATATATTAAATTTAGACATTCCAGATGCTCCGAATTTTGAGTTATTCTCAAAAAACGATATATTCCTCTTGTTGGGCTCAGGACGGGCTAGCCCGATAAGATTTTTAATCCAAAGAGTTAAAATATACAGTAAATGACAAGCATATGCTAAACTTCGAATTTTTAGATACACCTGTTCTCGAGTTATACCAAAAAGTAAAGTCATATGGCGGGCTAGTCCGATAAGCTTCAAAATCGAAAGACTTGAAATGTACCACAAGAGAAAACGTCATACCGAATTTCACGTTACTGTGATGAATGAATTTGATTATTTTGGATCTCAAATGTTTGAGCGACCACAGATAAAGCTAAATAAAATTTTTAAAATATGGATATATCCCTAGGTCAATCTCTCTGAAAATCAAATGACTTTTTGTGTATACCACTTGCAATAATTACACCAAATTTCAGACAAATTCTTCAATTATTTCCAAAGATATCAATCATTTCGTTTGAATTAAATTCCCATTAGTTTCAATGTTAACTCCTCCGCTTTAGACCGCTTATTCGAGACCAACGCCGCCTGGCGGAGGCGGTTTTAAGGGAACCTGTTTTTCGTAGTTATTAATTTTGGATTGAACCCGGGTTGAAAAAATGAAATACATTGAGCCCTATGGGACCTAATTTTTCAAACATTTTTTAAGCGGATTTAAAATTCACAAATTGCTTCAAAAATTTTAGATAATATTCAAATTGTTCCATAAAGTATATAAAAAAAAATTCAGCGAAATATATTCAGTAGTTTTTAAAATAAAAATTAAAATAATAATTACACCTCTTATATGAAACGATCACGTGACCATGATATGAAATGATCACATGACCCACTTCAAAATGATATATGGCATCCATCTTGTTTCAAAATCATGATTTTTAAAGTTCTTTTTAATTCATATTGAGTGTTGTATCCGTCCTAAAACTACTTTATTTTTGCTTAAATTCTGTGCATCTACATACTAAAACAACACAAATACCATATATTTGAGTTTAAATGATTATCCAAATTTGATTATTTCAATAACGAAGCCTATTTTTCACTTATGTAAAATGTAAACAGCAAAATATGTAGAATGAGTTGTATTAGAAATCCTTAGTCCATGGAGTCTGCATGGCTGATATGAATGAAATATTAATTGATTTTATAAAGAGAAGGACGATTTTTTTTAGATGAAGTTTTAAGCATAGAGTTTAATTACTTATAGCTCCATGAAATTAATGAAGTATTGTGATAAGTTTTAAAATATTATAGAGGAATGTATTGCATTTTCGACTTTTTTAAATAAAATTGCATTGAAGTTGGAAAGTGTTTCATAATCAATGTTTTATGCATGATTGATCTTTCTTGTTACTCTTTGTGTTGGATTTTTGGTCCCTCTAAGTCAGAGGAATACTTTATACTTTTTTGTAAAGGGGCTGCCATATGCCTACTTGAGCGGTGCGGCCGTAAAACTCTCGATTCCAATTGGAATCTTGAAGAAGAAGAAAGTAGCGTTATATTCCATTTAGGTCGATATGCTGACTGCAATATGCAAGTATAAGAATTGAGGAATGGGAGAAGAACTTAGAACCAGAAAGCTACCTGATAGGCACGGACGGATCAAAGGATGAAACAAACACCGGAATGGGAATATTCACAAAAGAAAAAACAAGATCTATCCATCTGCAACCAATAAATTCTATTTTCACAGCTGAAATGGCAGCCATCTATTATGCAGCAAACTTTATTTGCGAAGAGGAAAAAAATAACTATATACTCTCAGACAGCAAAAGCGAGCTCTGCGCAATCAAAAACTGCAATGAAAAATCAGATAACATGACAAAAACGGTCACAGCTGCGATAAACAGAAAAGGAAAAAGTATGGAAATTAATTTAATCTGGGTACCAGGACATAGCCAGATCCTGTACAATGAGAAAGCAGACATGGCAGCAAAGAAGGGACGCGATGACCCCTCTAAACCCACACTTAATTTTACTTCTTGGAGAGACGCTAAGAAATTAATAAAAAAAGGAAACGGCCAAGAAAATAGAAGAAACCTGGATAAATTCAAAATATTATAATCTCTACAGACACATTGATTTCAAGACCCCCATGAACTATAAATGGGCTGACTCAAGAAGCTGCGAAACAGGAATAGCACGAGCAAGAACACTTTCCCTTATGGTAAACCAAAACAAACATAAAATAGGATTGAGTGACTCCCCAAACTGCAGCGATTGTGGGATAGTGGAATCTATTGAACACGCAATTACAAAGTGCAAAAAACACACTAAAAACCGTGACAAATATTTAAAAGCAATTAATAAAGAAAACAAAAATATCTCTTTGGAAGAATACCTGGGAATTCAAAGAAGCACCGAGTATGCGCAAGCATGCAGAATGCTGTGGCAGCTCATAAGAGGAATTGAAGAAGACTTGTCAAAGTCAAAATCAGACTGACTCACCTCAATTAGCCCATCCTTTATATACCAACTTTCTGAAGTCAAATTTGCATCTATTGTTGCCAGTGGCAACATTACAACAAGCGAAGCGACGTCAAGCAGGACTTGTTTGCACTAAATACAAATGTTTGAGAAACGCCTGAAAGAAGTACTCTTCTCTAATCGTTCTCTCCAAAAGAGTGAGAGGCAAGGCAAAGTGCCATATCCTCTGAGTTTTAGCTCCTTGGAGCGTAATGTAACAAGTATAAGAAATGTTTATATATTTTTAAATTCAAACCCTTTTTTATAGCTATGTTGTGCAATATATGTTTGACTGTAGCTGTACTATAAGAATAAATACTTTAAAAAGTCATTGGACGTATTATTCCAGCTCACATGTAATAATGAAAATAATTTCAATAACATCAAAGCCCCCCAATTCCCTCCTTGTATATGTATATAGGAGGAAAAAATTCCATTTTTCAAGATCTATTTTAATGTTATATATGCATTAGTGAGATTTAAAAATAGTATATTTTTAAATATTTTCTTTCTTGATAAAGAAAAGTTATAAAATAATTATGTTTATCTATAACAGGATTTTTTTTTAATAATAAATTTAAAACATTACACAAAAGGAATAGCAGGAAAAAAAAATTTAAAATTCTTAAAACGTAAATTATTAAATATAATAAATAAGAGTAATTTATTAAATTATAAGAACAAATTTAAAAATGCTTTTGAAAAATATATTATTAAATATTATATTAGAACTCGTTTTAAATACTTACAGATGGGAAACCTTTTTGCCACTTATAAAAAAAATAAAATAAATAGCAAAAAGAAAAAAATAATGTACTCAGTTTATTATATACATAAAAAAATGCATTATTAAATAATTAAAAAAATGAAAAACCGGTTTATAATTAAATATTTTTTAATATATTATAATATATAATATTAGAAATTATTAAAAAAAAATAGCTACTTGTAATTGAATGGTTCAATATTATGAAATGGAAGAGACATTTTGCTGAAAGATAAGTTAAGCATAAATTTAGTGCTATTAAATCATATTCCTTCACTAGAAGTACTTGCGTAAATATTTTATATTTTTCTTCACAACTTTACCAGCGTTTTTCTGAGGAGTAAAATGCCACTTGTACCTTTCTCTTATTTTTTTCCTTCAAAATAAAGCACACATATGCAGGTTCGTGGAAAGCAGGGGGGGGGGGGGAGGGGCTTCTCCTGGCCCCCGTCCCCTCATATGTGTACCTAATTTTTCCTGTCTGGGTTGGGTTCCCCAGCAGAGGATCAAATACTTCTTATTCAGTTCTTTAAAAAGTTTAGTAAGATTATTATATTTTATTTTCAGAAAAATAGAAGTGGAAAAAGGAATCACTTCATTCTTCAAGCTCTATTTTAATGCTATATATACATTTGTAGGAGCTAGAAACCATAAAATTCGACTCTTTTATCAGTAATTTATTTTTAAATATATTTGAAGAATTCCAATTTAAATAACACTGTCATCTAACGTTAGTGAACGAAATATAATTCCGCCATCAGACAACAACTATCCGGTTAATTTGACGGTAACCCACTGGCAGGTAGCTCAATGTGCGTTCGTACTTGACGGCAGGCAAATTATATCGTTTCCGCAACCGCACTTGCAGGTTGCCTAACCACTCTGAACTGTAACAACAACATAACAGCCAGAACTTCAACTAACGTTGCCAAATCACAAAACATAACAAAAATGGTTACAGATATAGATCAGATGTGGTGTGCGATTACCTCAACATGAACTTTAATTTTTCACCAGCTCAACATATAATACCAGAACATGACATTGAACCGAGATATGTGTTTCAGTTAACTTCTGAACTGATCACTATCATCAAATTTCCTGTATACTCGTTGAGCACCCAATTTGTATGCTCAAACAGATGCTGGTAAATCGTCACAATTCACTCCTGAGAATGAAATAAGTTGTTTGAGTGAATTTAGGATTTGAATTTTAATCAAGAGAATTGTGAATCACGATGTTTGTTTACATTCTTCTAACAATCTCATGTTTCCTGTCTAACAAGTTCCTACTATGATGGTGATGAACTACTGCCCATGACCATTCATCAATGATATCTTCAGAGAGTACTGTTCACCGCCCCACCCTCTCACTCCTTTTCATAAACAACTATTAAGGTGAACTAATGTCATTGCCATGCAGAAATCACTCTATTGTGTTTATTAAAAACATTCCATTGAAATATTTTACATCTAATTTTGTAATTAAAAGTAAAACATGAGAGCTTGGAATGCAGAGCATTAAAGTTGAAAGCCACTAAATAAAGTTTCTTGCAATGTCAAAATGAATTTGATTGTTGTAATAAAAAGTTACAAATTTTGCTGGTTTAAGAATAAATCATAAAATTAAAACATATTTTTACATGTTAACACAGGCATGAGACTCTGTCTCGGATCCTCGAATTTCCGCTTTTGGCTCTTTTACTGTTCTCCAAGGAATTCCGCTTTCTTTTCACGGGCAAAAGATTTTCCTCGAGAATTATCACATACAAGCACTGTCAAGGCCACCTAGAATAAGATAATGTTTTAGATAGCTTTGGCACTGTCGACCAGTGATACAAAACTATCAATGCACATTTTTCCCCTGCCACACATGTGGGAACATTCAGCAGAAGAATATTTCTCATCGATGTGATGTATTTAAGAAGAATCCATTTTCGGTTCTATAAATAGATCTTTCTCGTTGGTTCCATCAGTAGAAGATGAAAATAATCTTTTCTTGTTCCAAGCAGTTGAAGACGCGATGATTAGATTGGACCGGTCTCTTTCTGTCTTTTTTCGTACTAGCATGTACTAGTCTAGTATTGTTCTGTGCTGTTTATTTGATAGATTTTTATATAATTTCTGAAATTTTAAATTTGTTTTAGATTAATAGTTTTGATTAATTAAATTTTAATCTTAAACGCCTGGTGTTCAGACAGACATTGTCAGTCGATCGAGTAATGTGAACATTCATAAATCCGATAAAGATGTAAAGAATCCTTCTGACTGAAGCAGGAAAAGAGTGGAAAGGGAGAATTGTTTTAAAATTATTTGACAAACAACTTCAAACAAATCTCAATATAGGTCTGTTTATTTCTGTGCTACCTCTTCTTAAGGAGGATGTGAAGCTTTTTCAAACTAGGTCACCCTTAATCCACAAAATTCATGATAAACAAGTAGAATTATTAAATAACTTTATGGGTTGCTTCTTAAAACGAGAGGTTTTCTTGCAGATTGGATATTTCATTAAAAAAAAATTAAGGAGTTAAATGTTGATGAGCCAAAAAACCAATTGCTAACTCTATTTTTATAGGTGAAATGGTCAAAAAATTGATTACTATAGCCCCTAAATCTCAATCGGATATTGTTAAAACATTAAAAAAAAAAAAAAATACTTTAGAAACTTATCTTGCATGTTCCAAGTCCCTGTTGAATAAAATGCATATAAGAAATTGGTTTCTGAGGGCAGTCTCTAGTATTGATCCTTGGTCCAGGCAATATTCTCTTTCTTTAAAACTAATGAAAGAATTACCTGAGCATGTTAAAAATATCACATTAGTTTTGAAGAAAGAGAACTATATGATTTGAAAGTTTACAAATACCATGTGTATTCTCTTCATCAACCTAAAGAAGGAGAGGATATTTGTGCTTGATGGGTTGAGCAAAGTTTTAAAAATATCCTTTACTTTCAAGGATGGCACTAGCCCTTCTGACTTGCTTCCATGGGCCCAAAGTAGAATCAAGTTTTAGCCTAATAAATAACATTATCTCCTTGGAGAACTGCAGAATGAATGTTGAAACATTTGATACCATTCAAACTATAAAATATGAGTTGTCAGCAAGGAACAAATCTTCAGTTGCTCATTTTAGCAATAATGATTTCTGAAAAGATCCTGTGGACCTGAATTTGTGCAGAAATATAAGAACTGCTTGTAAAAGGTATACACAAGAGAAGTTGAAAAATAGTACAGCTAAAGAGAAAAGAAGAATGCTGCATAATGAAAGGAAAGAGAAAGCTTTGTCTAAAGTTACAGCAAAACAGATTTGTGCAAATGCGGCAAAAGTGCAAAGATAGAAGCATTTCAAGAAAATAAATTCTAAATGTAGTACTTCAGAAAAAAAAAAACTCATTGTTAAACCAAATGCTATAGAAGCTAAAGCAGATTCCCTTATAACACTGGTAACACCTGAATCTATAGAAGATATGTGACCATGAGTCATCTAGTATAAATTGCAGTCTTTGGTACCAATGTATAAAAAAATTTCATGTTTTTACCACACTTCAAAAATAGTCAACACTGTGCACTGTTATAATGTTATCGAATAAGGGGATTCCCCAGTAACTACTGGGGAATCCCCTTATTCGAAGAGATCTTCCCTTATTAAAGAGATTCCCCAGTAACTACTGGGAAATCCCCTTATTTGATAACTCTTACTTACCCATTTCGTATGACATTTACATAACATATTGCATCATTAAATTGTTTAAGTTTATTGCTCACAATATTTAATTAATTGTTTCTTGTTGTCAGCCATACATAGTGCTATCAATTGTGTATTTGAACATTTCTGACCTTAAGAAGTGAAAAAAGGTCTTTTTAGCTAGATAAAATTTTTACCCTAGATAACATTTAACAAAATGTCGAAAGTTTCAAAGATTCATAAAAGGCAAGCCATTTCTTTAGAAGTTAAATTAAAAATCTTGGACTGTCTTGCGAGAGGTGAAGGTGCAACATCTGTGGGCAAGGATTTTGGCTTGAACGAAGCTACTATCAAAAGAAAAATGAGAATGCCATACGGAAATCTGTCATCTGTTCATCAAAACTTAGTTCCAAAACATTGTCATACATTAGAGATAAAATATTAGTAAAAATGGAAAAATGTGTAGTGCTTTGGATGGAGGATTTATTGCAAAAGAGAATACCTGTAGATGGAAATATTATAAAGCAGAAGGCACTATGAATTTATAAGAAAGTGCAGATATCGAAACCTTCAACAAGTCTTCAAGATAAGAGAAAATAATTTTTGGCTAGTGATGGATGGCTAACAGGATTTCTTAAAAGAAATACATTTCATAATTTAAAAATTAAAGGAGAAATTGCATTAGCAGATGAAGAGGCTGCTAAAAGCTTTCCAGCAAAACTAGCCAAAATAATCGAAGATGGGGGCTATGTTCCTGACCAAATTTTCAATACCAATAAAACATATCTATTCTGGAAAAAAAAAAATGCCTGCCAGAACTTTTATAGCAAAATCTGAAAAAATTGCTAGTGGGTTTAAAGTTGCTGAAGATTGGGTGATTTTTTTTACTGTGTAGCAACACATCTGGTGACAAATTTTTTTATAAAGCCTCTTTAAATCAACCAATCACTAAGGTCACATGCTTTGAGAGGAGAAACAGTTGCTGGTTCATTAGAGGGCGAATAAAAAGGCCTGGATGACAGCAGGCCTATTTATGGAATGGTTTGAAGAATGCTTTGCTCCTGAAGTTAAAAGATATATGGAGCAACAGTGTCTTGATTTTTAAATACTTTTGATCATAGATAATGCGCTTAGTCATCTGGTATTAGAGCATCCAAATGTTCAAATAATCTTTTTGCCACCTAATACCTCTTCCTTGATTCAACCATTAGACCAGGGTATAATCGCTACCTTTAAGCTGTATTATGCTCAACGAGCAAGCATTTCAACATAATTTAGATGCAGTAAAGAAGGACAACCTCACAATCATTGATGCATGAAAAAAATATTCGATTATGGATTGAATTAC
Organism: Amaurobius ferox; assembly: GCA_951213105.1. NCBI lineage: Eukaryota > Metazoa > Arthropoda > Arachnida > Araneae > Amaurobiidae > Amaurobius > Amaurobius ferox. The sequence continues at coordinate 105,790,757 of OX578149.1, forward strand.
ATATGCTTCATTGGCCAAAGAGAAGTTAAGGGTATTAACATTAAATACTTGCTGGAAAGCACTTTGGCCAGAATGTGTCAAGAGTGGTAACTCAGTGCCCCAAACAACAATGGAGTCTTCTAAAATTATAGCTTTAGCACACGAAATTGGAAGAGAAAGATTTGAGGACCTACAAATTGAAGACATCGATGAATTAATGATAGATAAATCTCAAGATGTGGATGATCTGATTGATTTAATAACAGATGACGGTAATAGTACTGAGGATCATAATAGCGATAATGAGGAAGAAGCCGAAATATGTCAACTAACTACTAGTTTAATTGGCGAAGGTCTAACACTTGAGAAATGTATGGTGAATCATTTTTTAAAAATTGATCCAAACATGGAACGTGCCCTAAAATATGAATGAGATATGAAGAATTGCTTGGCTGGGTATCAAGAGTTGTATAAAGAACTTATAACAGATTGTCTATAACAGATTTTTTAATGAAAAAGTTGACAGCACAAGAGCTTTTGGAAAGTAGTTTGGCAGTTCAAAACAGTATTACCGGATGAAAAAACTGAAGTAGCTGAATTTTCTGGAAGAAACTGAGCTGTAATTGAATCGGAAATATTGATGTGCCCAGCGCCAGGATAAATGTACATTATATATTTAAGTAGTGGTCTAAGGTGTGATTAGGTAATATAGGGTGAGCATGTTTTGTAATTTAAGTGTGTGCAGTAGGCGACTAAGCCTTTTGAAAAATTTGTAATGAATGTGATTAATCGCTGCTTTAAATCCTAGACAACTCAAAGTATAGTTTCTAGTGCATATTCCTGTGTGTGCAGTCTGTAGCGAGAAATCTAAGCATCCTGCGACCATTGCATTTGGTGCATGTCGAAAACCCAGACTGACAGTCTCGTCTTAGGACATTAGTAGCTGTATGGATGGCCGGAGCATTTGGTGCATGTGTCCTTCAGGATTCGAATAGGTGCACCTTGGTGTTACATTTTTAATTTCAAATTAGTTATTTATAGTCTCGAATATCCTTTTTAATCTGTAAAAAACACCATAAAATGAATGGAGAAAAAATGCGGCTGTAATTTCATTTGAGTCGCATTTTCCAGTAACAAGATCATGGACAAGAGTCTCATTTGCAAAACCAGGAATCCCAGATAAGTGGTGCATTGGTAGCAGGATTTAAAAATTTAGAAATTTAATGTCCCGAGTTTTAGATTAAGATTTGAATTTTTAATTATAAAATTATAACTGTATTATAAGCATTCCATAAAGAAATTTGTTTCTATGACAATAACTTCTAAAATTAGCAATTAAGATTTTAAACAGCTGTAAAACAAACACCTTTTGATGTACGATCTTGATGGGGGGGGGGGGGTAGTGGCTTTTTTAAATATTCAGCATTCTAACAAAGTCAAATTTTGATTTCATAAGTAATTTTCATTTTTTAAAGTGATCACATTCAGTCATAGTAATGGACTGTCTCGAACTTCAACTGAAATTCTATGTTCCCACTTTCTGGATCAGATCTATTTTAAAGAGGGGTGAGCTTTGCTTTTTGAATAGTGTGATTGGTGAATTGAGTAGTAATAGTCGTTTACTTATGACCCAGGAGATGCTGAGTACGTTGTTCTAGTAGGAAATTAAAATATTAATTGCATGCAATGTTACAATTTGTAAAAATGTAAATCAAATCAATGTAATTTTTCAGAAATTGTAAGGGATTCAAATTTATTTTTGTATAGGAAGTACACAGAGCATAATCGTATGTTCTTTTTTACAGTGCAAAATATGTACCATGAAATTTATATGCATAATTGAGAGCATAATCCAGAGTATAATTAATTCAAGAAAGCTACAAATCACTAACAGGAGTGAAAAAGTTCAATAGTGGAGGGATTATAGTGGAAACCAACACAGAAAAATATATAGGTAAATTGATTTTAGAATGTAGGGAAAGTGACTTGCTAAAAGCCATATACAATATAGCAAAGTCTAAAAAGAAAGCTTCACAGATTATTTTGTATAATGTGAAGAGCAGGTATTTAAAATAAATCTCTCAAATCTAAAATTCTTGAATTAAACAAAGAATTATTAGTTAGCTGAGATTAAAATTAAACCCAGTTTTAAAGGAAAGAGAAGAGAGAACTGAATCATCTCTCTTGATCTAGTTTCCTTCAAAGAACTATTAAATGAAAGGAAGGGGAACCTAGGCTGGTACAGGGTTAACCTGAGAGAGTATATCAGGGTAACCATATGTTATATATAAATGCGAAAAGTACGGTTATATAGGTAAATGCTGCAGAGGCAGCTTGGCCTGTAAGAACTGTTGAGATGTTAACCATAAAAAATTGAGTGTACCAACACTACAAGTTGCAAAAATTGTGTTAATTATAACACAAGATTCAGAGCAAAGTTCAATATAGATTATTTAAATACCGATCATAAGTATCAGATCTATAATAAAGAATTGGAATTCATGGTGCTTGAGATTAATTATGGAGACTAGCTCACAAGTGGTACAACTCAAATGCTTGTTTTTGAATTTAAACCATAGAGCAGCCAACCTCCAAATTAAGCAATAAAATTGATGTAGACTTCTTAAACGAGCCATATTTCTTTGAAGTACAAATTGTGGCATTCTCACTTGAAAATTTACTGTCATCAAAATCAGAAGCCTAGAACTGACATAATCATTTGCAACACACAAATTAAATATTGTGAAGCGAAATGCTGTAATAATCAATGCAAAACACGAACAAGAAATTACATTTTCATTTCCATGTATTTCCCACTGTTTGGTTCAACTCCTGTATTTTTACATTAATGTATTTCAAATTGTCTCAAGATACATAATTCGCAAGTTGGCAATATACAGAGATTTTAATGCTAAAGCTCCAGCATGGAGCCGACACAACTGTGACCAAAGAGAAAAAATCCTAATGAAGTATTGAGCAGTTCAGTATCAATATTGAAAATGATGTTAATAGTAAACCAACATATTCAAGTGTTAGGGGTGAAAGCTAGATTTACTTGTGTCTTTTCAAAAACATGGACAACCAGATTAATAACTAGAACATTTCTGGTGAGGTTACCATCAGCGACCACAACCTGATGGAATTTCAAATTGCCTCAGGTATAATCAATAAGAGAGGAAGTATAAGGTGTAGGATCAATAATCTGAACTGGAATCAAGTTAAAATTGAAATCATGGATTTAGTAAACAGGAAGAGTATGATAAAAATCAAGTCGGAAAATTTGGATTCCTACATAGAAAATATAAAAGAATTAGTGCAAATCTTCACAAGAAATAAGAGGAGAATAAATAAGCAATTAAAACATAATGCAATCTGGTGGTATGTTCATAAAATTTAGAGCTCTAAAAAGCAGGACCAAAGCATTCAGGCACTTATTTCAGAAGAAACAAGGTGAAGTAAACAGGAAAGTCAAAATAGCAAAATACAGACATCAATTTGCTATATATAAGAAGGAAATAACTAGACCAAAAATTAAAAGTTTTAAAAATTATTTAAATAGTATCATGACAAATAAAATGTTTGGAGCACATTATGAGATTGTAAGAAATAAATTTAAAGTCTAGACCATTACCAGCTGTGTATGCAAAGAGGGTAATACTAGTACGGAGTACCCATCTGAGTTTGTCGAGGAAATCTCTAGATTCAATATCAGGCGTGTGACAGACCACACAGGAAGTGGAATTATGGTGTAATACCCTTCAGACTTGGCTGAGGGTGTCCATAATGAGATGTCTGGTTCAGAGTGTCTTTAGGGAACTCCTTGGAAAAGGAAAGGAAATACCTCCAGAAAAAGGATTTTTATTTTAGACTCATCATACATAATACTCCTGATTCAGAACGTTTTTCAAATCTGGCATTTCTTTTTTCAAATAAATAAATGAAACAAAAAGAATAAAAAATTATGTATTCAGCATATGACATTCTTTACAGATTAACAAATCTCGATTTTGTTGAAAAAATAACACAATCTAGTGTTTGTTTACTATTAGAGCTCCCTAAAATTAATAGACTCATTACAGTTACTAATTAAAAAATATGCATACGAAATCTCATGTAAATTGCTTTAATATTTCGTTATATATCATGTACTCGGTGGAAAAGTAAAATATCTAATATCTTGAACTAATAATCTAATATCTTAATAACTTCTAAAAAATAGTGTCTAATAATTATTGGTTAACTGTATTCAAAAATCATTTTGTCATAAGGTAATAGTTAAAATATTTATTATTTTGGGTTTTTCTCCATTTTGGATCAAAAACTCGTAATATCCCAAGAACAGCATAAATTTTCAGTCTAGAAGTTGTGTTATGGGCTTTTAAATACAGTATTATATATAACATGATAATTTTTCTCAAAATATAAATATGTTTAAGTATCCGTCGAAAGTTATTAATCCATTAATTTCTTTGATCTTATAAATTTTTGATCTTGTATTTTTCAGATTTTTTTACCACCTTAAATATAGTGGGCCTATTTTTATGAGGAGGGATTTTATGTTGAATTTATTTCTTGTTTTCAGTCAGTAATTTGTATTTGTCAGGTTCTAACATTATTATTATTTTATTATGTTAGGTGTTCCATTTCATTGATCCTCTAGTATGTTCATGTTTAATTGCATAAAAACCCCTTCTTTAAAACTTTTATGAAGTAGACCTTATAGTTTTTCATTAAAATTTTTTATGTGAGTTATATATTATGTGTTTTAATATTTTGAAATCCTAAAATACCGGAATCCCAGTTTTGAAAATTACAAATATTGAGATACCAGATTTTAATTTTGTCCCGGAATTAATTGCCTAACACATTTTTTATTAGTATATGTTTCATTTATGGACACATCGACATGCCATATATTAATAATAAAGCCAACTAGTAATTTTAATTCTGTCAAAGATGCAACATAAGGAATTATATGTTAATTTATTCCTTCATAACATTAAGATAAATCTCCTGTTTATTTAGAAAGCAGTTACTTTTAAAGTTGTGAAAATTGCAAGTAGTTAAGTGCCATCGTGAAAATATAAATAAATAAAAAGTCCACCTCCAATCGTAAGGTAATGTTTCAGCCTTCATTTTACATTAGCATTCAAATATCCGATAACCTTAACATTTGTGCTTGATTTATTATTTTTTAAATATGCATTGAATTTTGTACATAAGTACTTCAGGATCTGAAAAGTTGTATGAGAATTAATATCAATAAGTTGTATATATGAATTTATTAAACATGTAAATTTTAAAATAAATTGCATTTTAGAGCTGATGACAAATTGGTTTATTGATGACAAATTAGGCCTTATGTATCAAAATTATGTTATGCCGAGATTCTACAGTTCTAAATTTAATTAATAGTTCAAAATTGGTAATAGCTTAAAATTCGTTATTTTCCCCTTTCCCTTCAAAATTCTAAATTTATTTGTTGTTTTGGAATATTTCGGCGATTTATTTCCCCTTTAACGTAATTTGTTATCCTTTTAATGTTTTTATTATTCAAAATTGTGCGCAATGTGCCTTTAAACATTAAATAATCTTTTGTTAATTCTCATAATCTTCGTTTTCAGCTGTTAACTTCTTTTCACTTCATTCATGAGTTTGCAGAAAAAAGGCACTTTTTTTAAGACAAAATTTGACTTTCCATCGCTTATCAGTAAACACCTGCATGAGGAGGGTCCCAGCACATCCGGTGGGGCTGACGGGTTGCCATTTCGCGGCGGCTTGCCGCTTGGCGGAAGTTATCCTTTTTTGATTCTTGGCATAACAGCGTTTTATTTCCGCAGTGTATGTGTGGGTGCTCGGCGCGAAGCGCAGAGTTTCGCTCGCCAAGTTTGGCGTCTCCTGGGAAGGCAAGCGTGTGTTGCCGGGGAGAGTTCGATTCTGAGCAGCAGACGAGTGAGGTTGATAAAATTTGTAAGAGCCGAGCCTGGGGCTCACGCCCCTGGTCGCCGGTAGCTTATGAATTTGGATACTGAGCATCTTGGCATTCCTGAAACTGGCTACAGTGTATTAGTTAAAAATGCCTGCATCTGAGTTCAGCGCATTTGCAGGGAACTACGTCAAATTACGATATTTGGCGATTCTGTTTCTGCACAAGTCCAGCTGTCTTTGTCTGTCTCCATCAGTTATCGAATACTAACTTGGGAGAAATCGGCCAGTGATTCATCATCGATCGTCATGTTTTTGGGAAGCCTTTCATGCTTCAGAATTCCCATAAGACCTTCTGTCCTTATCGCCGGCCAACTCAAGTGTACTGTCATCAATTCATCCCTTAAATACGTCACTCCAGGGATAAGTGCATCAGTGATCCCTCTCCACATTGTTCAGTGTTACTCAAGTGTTTTGCGGGCCCACTCGAGAGCTGTGCAGTTAAGAGTCGTATTTTATTTTACCGGCCAACTCGAAGCGTTTTGATTCCAACCGCTTTGTGGGTTTTATCATGTTTAACAACAGTCATTTAGCTCCTCGCCTCTGGTGCTGACATCTAGTGAGAGTGCTTTTTAAATATTTCACTATGAGAGAAATTTCAAGCAGTAAATAAATAGTAAAACAGGGTTTTCTGTTTACTCTTTGTAAGGATTCAGCTTGTGAAGTGTAGCCTTGGGCTAAATGTAACGTTAGAATTTCTACCCTTTTAAGATGTTTTGTTTCCTTTGAGCTGTGAATATATATGTTGAAAGTTTTTTCAATTACAATATGTATTGGTTTTTATATTTTTAAATTAATTCCTATCATAATTTTTGGGGGTGGACAGCTCCTCAGGCAGACCAAGCTCTGGTCTTCAGACCAGAGTGGATTCTGTTTCCTGGGTTAATTTTAATTGGTTCTAGGGTTTTCTTGAATTCCAAATTTAATAGATGTTAATAATAAAATAATGCAATGTACTATCTGTTTTTCCTTGGCCACTATGGGTCAAAGTTTGTTTAAAGAACCTAAATTTTAATTGTTGCAAAATAAAAGTTAATTTTTTAAATTTAATATTGAGTGTCATTCTTGACTTGTGTTGGCTGTGCTATTTAACCATTTAAAGGTAAGTGGTATTTCTGGATGTTTATGATGTTGAAGGTTTTTAAAGGGTGTATCATAGTTGAGCACAGACCAAGCTGTAAGTAAATAAAAATAGTAAACAAAGAAGATAATAATTATAGAATTTTTAAAGTAAACTTTATTGATTTGCATTAAACTATACGATCAGGCTTATCTTAATAACTTAGAATAATGAAATGTAAATAACTTAAAAATATAATAAATAGAGATGAATAATTAATAAAGTAATAATAGTAATAATTTCAAAAAGAAAAACCAATATAACAATTATCATATCAAGTGAAAACTGAAGTACAATGCTGATTTAGGACAATATAAATGTTTTAATATTGTGGAATTCTATATACAGAGAAGCCAGGATTTTCCAGACCCCCTGAAGATGTTAGTACCCTCCCAGATTTCTTTGGATACCCCGAGTTACAATTTTTCATCTATGCATTTTGTACTAAACCCTTCAAAGAAGGGTGTGTGAGAGTACTATAAGTCTCCTAGAAATGAGATAAAAATCAAATAAAATATTGCAAAATTTTGAGTAGATTCACATTCATTCTCTTCCAGTACAAAAATGCAAATAGTAGTCCGATTTTAGAAGTGGCTATTTAAATAGGGCTGGTTTGGGGGAACCTCTGTGCTTAGTCCCCATCCCATCTTTGCTGAAATACAAAAGGCCAGTACCGGAGTACTTCACCCTCAAGTCTGATCAATTTCAAGAAATCACTGTAAGCAAATACAATACATTTGTCAATCCCAAAGAGTTATTACTCCTCGAAGGTTAACCCCTACCTTTGTGATTGTAGATTATTTTTGAATATTACCGACCTATATGTTGATTTGTAAAGAATATATATATAACTTATTCTTAGTACATATAGCATAAAACTGCTGCTATAGCTCAAACAGCTATTTATTGCACAAAATAACTTAAGATTACCCACTTATCTGCCTTAACAAATTATTAAAAATTTCTAACATGAATAACAATTACACTAGTTATAACATCACTGAACCACACATTTAATTTTAATTAAAAAATTAGTATAATTAGAATAATCATCAACAACAACCTTCAACAACCTTATATTAGTACAATATATTCACAAATTTGAAATTTTAGTCTTTTCTAAGACTTTCAAGTTCCATTTTTAAATTTTCAATGTCCTGGTCTTTCTGCTTGATATGCCGTTTCATAATAATATTTTCTACTTTTTGCTTGCTCAATTTCACATGCAGCTTTTCGTTTCTGGTTACTAAAGAATCTATATATTTCCTACGTTGCTATAAAATAAAAGAAAAAAAATTAACATGAAATAAATAAAATATATGGGCAGTACATGACCTTCCTGAAGTTAGGAAATGAATTTACTTCTTTCACAGTGAAAAAGGACGTCTACGGCACATTGTTTAATGCTGTAATTTTATATTTGGAGGCGCATTTCCAGATGATATTGTTGCGAAAGGAGCTCAAAGTACGAGGGTAAGTTGAAAAGTAATGCACACATGCTTGTAGACCGGCCACATATATTGCTACCGTTAACCCTAGGGTTGGTCGTGTGGTCTGGGTCTTCAACACATGCTTGTAGAGCGTGAACAAAAACAAATAGCAAGATCGGGCAAAAAGTACATTAAATTACAATTCTTAAGTTTCAAAATCATATATTTATTTTTCATTCAACATAGTTACCATTAAGGCTAACACATTTCTCCCAACGTGTAACAAGTTTTTTCATTCCGTCACTGTAAAATTCTTCCGACTTCTCTCGAATCCAGGACTTGACAGCTGCCTTCACCTCATCGTCCGAGGTGTAATGTTTACCTTTGAGGTCTCTCTTGAGTAGAGAAAAAGAAAATCGCAAGGCGCAAGATCGGGGGAATCAGGAGGGTGTGGAATCGGTTCAAACTTCAGGTTTCGCAGAACCTCTCCAGTTGCGCGCGAGGTGTGTGGACGAGCGTTGTCATGTTGCAAGATTATTGGTGCCAGGCTGTCTCTAACACAACAAACTCGATGTCGGAGGTGTTTTAGAGTCTGTATGTACTGAGAAGAATTTACCGTTGCCCCTCGTTCCAGAAAATCAGTCACATAAACTCGGTGAGCATCCCAAAACACAGTCAAAAGAAGTTTTTTGCAGATAGTTGTGTTTTGATTGAAATTTTATAACCTATCGATTTATAGTAGACCTATCAACAGCATCGTCACAATAAACAGCCTTTAAACGACGATGAATCTCAGTAGGAGTCACTTTTTCAGCAGTTAAAAATTCGATAACAGCACACTGTTTAACTCGCATTGACATAGCACCAGAACAAGTCTCCATACTTCCGCTTCTCGAAATACACTGGATGAACGCAACGACCTCAAACCTGCGCATGCGTATTTAGGGGGAATGTTACTTCCATATGCCACCTGGCACGCTTCTGAGGGTCATTTCGTTCACGCTCTACAAGCATGCGTGTTTACTTTTCAGCCTACCTTCGTACAATATAAGATTGGTACTGTACAATGTAACCCTCCCACAAGGGCGAGTCTATCATGTAACAGAAGGCAGAAGACACTTTAGTGCAGCGAACTATATCTTCAGAATGTCACAGACTCTAAAATAATAGATTGCCAAAGTGGGGAAAATGCAAGTATTAAGTGTTAACTGCTCATGATTAAAGAAGACCAAGGTTGTCAACATACCTACGAGAATATCATAAGGTACGACTTTCCCAAATTCTAAAAAACCCCTAAATTAAAATTTTTTGTCTTAAACTCAATAATTAGGTACCAGAATACCTTTTACTTTACAATACATGGTAAAGTATAGGGAAAGTATTGGAATCATGCCGAAAATCGCAACTTGAGTTTTCGACAGATCTACACATTTCGGGACATCTAGAACACGAAAACACTATTTTTAGCATGACGTCTGTGTGTATCTGTCTGTGCAATGTATGTATCCACTCTCAACTCAAAAACTAATGGTCTGAATTTCATAAAATTTGGTAGGTAAGCCACTTATGTGTGACCCTGGTACTGATTAGTTTTTGATATGATTCGGGAAAAAACAATCCACCTTTGTTTTGCGAAATGACCCACAAAAATTGCCTATATCCACTCTAGCTGAAAAACTAATAGATTAAATTTCACAAAATTTGGTAGATAAGTCGCTTGTGGGTTACCCTGGTACTGATTAGATTTTGGTACGATTTGGAAAAAAGTAACCTGCCTTTTTGAAGAAATGGCCCTCAAAAATCATCAAATCTAAAATAAAATACTACGTATGTTCAAATATATCAATTAAAGGCTTGTTTTATACATAATTTTTAACAATGAAAAGAATAAGACCAACTCCATTATACTAAGGCTAACCATTCTCAAGATATTTTAGTTTTTTTCGCATTCAATTTGCAGTTCAAAATTATTATAATTGTTATGTAATTTGGCAGTTTAATGTATTTTAAAATGCAAATTTCACAATATGTATTTAAAGCATTTTTCAAACGAATTATTAGCAAACAAATCTCTGAAACTATTATAATTAAATGCAATTTTTGTATTTTGTGCCATAATATTTTATAATCTTATTTATTTCCTATATATACTTTATAGAAAAACATTTTAAAACAATTTCCAAATTCTATATCGATTAAACATGCAAAAACCTTCCCAACACGTTTTAATAATTTAAGAATCGTGGCTATTTCAATAGAGCCCCTATTTATGAATTTAGACATAATTTTGTATTTTATTTTAAAATGTCATTTTATAAACAAAAAATATATAAACAAAGTCAAATATTTTATTGTTGCAAATATTACATTGTTTTATATTTGTCAGTATGTATACAGTATATTAAAATAAATTAGATGTAAAAATGACTCAGTCGTATTACACCTCAAAGCATATATGGATACTGCTAACACAACTTTCAAAGATAAAAATGGAGAGTTCTACATTTTACACAAGCATGCATACAATTTTTCCATATACTTTTTAGTTATTTTTAAATATATTATGCATATTCTTCAATTTGTATACTTGTAATCTATTTCATATCATATTTTATTTGCAATTGCTTTGTAGTTCAATTTGTTTTAAGAAATTGATTTCATTAACAAAATTATTCCTTAGTAATAAAATGTTTTGGTAATAAAATATTCTAATCCTATTTCGTATTTTTCTTCATATTCTTTAAAATCCTGTAGTATAACACGTATAACAACTTCCCGTTCCCCGTCATCCTCTAGAAGTTAAAAAAAAAAAAAAACAGAAGGTACACAACACAGTTTAGGCGATAAATCGCCAAATCATGAATGGCCTTCTCCTCCTTAACCAACAGAACCTGCTCTATGTTTGACCATGTTTCTAACATGGGGCAGATTGGACCGCTCTCTCTCTATATATATTAACTCTTTGGTCTGATTACATCTGCAAGTATATAATTTTATATGTTGCTATATTCGCTGCAAATATTCAGTGGGACGATCTGTTTGGATGGCAGGGATAGTGCCACCCAATTTAAACCAAAACCCAGTGGGGGCGACATTCACAGAGACCTTGTCCTTCCTCTACCATCAATTTCTTGGAAGAACTTTCAAACCAGCATATTAAATGTGCCTGTGCTCTGCGTGAACACAGGGTCAATTTAGGCAGAGCTAGGACTCGAACTCGGATTCTCCGAGTGCAATACCCGTGCCTTAACCACTGGACTATCCCACTCTGAAGTTCATCTATCTGTCCTTATGACCGTATGCAAAATCGGCAAAATCCAACGGATTCATAAAAAGTAATATGTACAATGTAATATGTAGTAATATAGTAATAGTAATATGTATAATATAAAATTTTCGCTAAATGTTCTATAGAACATTTAGCGAAAATTTTGTCGTACCAAAATAACATTTTTTAAGTAGGTTAACAATTTTTAGAAATATGAATTCTCGAATATTGTACTTACTTTAATTTTATTTGTTAGATCTTTTGTCAAACATTTCTCCTTCGCCAGGTCATACTTTAATTCCTATGAAATAAAAAAATAATTATTGAAAAACGAAAATGAACATAAAATAAATAAAATCTGATATGGGCAGCACCTGACCTTCCCATTTACTATGAATTTGTTTCTTTCACAATTAAAAAATTATGTATAAGACCTACGGTCAGAGTATCGAGATAACTCCTCTATGCCTGTATTTCACGATATAAAATAGGAGAATATGCTTTGAAAATTAAGTACGGCATATTTTACTCATTGGTTTTGAAAAATAAAATCGCCAATCACGATGTTTACAGAAGTTCAGAAAATGTCATAAAAATAGAAATTGGTCACGAATTTCCCGAAAATGTTACGAATTTGAAAACACACAAATTTTGAGATCAGAGTTTTTACATTCTTATGGTAATCCGTTTCCGCTCGATTGTGAAAACCATACTCGCAAAATTCTCACTGCTTTATGCAAGAGCAGAGATGCCGGAAAATTGCTTTCTGTCTAGCCAGTCAAAGTAACAAAGTGGTTTTAGTCACGTATAATGTAAATTAAGATGGCGATTGCTATCTCTGAATGGTTATTTTGTTTTAATTGTTTTCGCATAAATAGTGTGCTTGCATAATTCAATTTATGTTCACGTGAATCACCAAGCGTCTATTAGTATCTTTTTCCAATCTATCTCCATCTTCTAAATATTTCACGTTAGATTGACTAAACTAGTTTATGTTCATATGGTTAATTATTACGGTTACTCTTTATATTATATTCGCATAAAGAATGTGATTACTCAATTCAGTTTGTTCTTGTTAATTGTCGAGTATATTTAGTGTCTTTTCTACCCATCTCCATCTTCGAAATATTGCATATTCGATGGACTTAACTAGCATATTTTCATATTCTGGTTAATTATTAAGGTCTGCGTAATACATCTTTTTCTATTTTGGAAAATATGTATAAACCCTGTAAAGGGATATTTTCCAAAAAGTGGCATTAAAACAATGTTTTAGGAAAATAAAAGCAACCAATTTTGCCAGCGATTAAAATTGATATATTCACATCTTTTAATACTTATATTTTATTATTTTCCTTATATACATATAATGTATAAGGAAAGTATTGTGATGGCGTCTAAAATTCGAAATTGAGTTTTCGATGGGAGAGAACATTTCAATCATCCCCGATTACGAATTGAACATTTCTGAGGTGATGTCTGTGTGTCAGTGAGTTGTGAAGACGATATCTCACGAATGAATAGAGCAGTACGAATGAAATTTGGTACAAAAATCACAATCCTTGAATACTGGAAGCGTATTGTTTTTAAACACAATCGAATGTTCAGAACCTCCCTAAATTTTTGAGTGAAATTTTGAAAAAATCATTAAAAATCAAAACCTTTAATAAAGTTACGCAAATAGACATTTCTTACATAATTTTTCCTTAGAAAACGATTGACATAAATTTTAAAATGCTAGCATTAACCGTTCTCGAGATATTGCACATTTTTCAAATAAATTTATCAAAAAAACAAATAAAATAAAAAAATATAAATTGTTAAGAAATATGTTCAATTTATATATGTAATACCATGCGATAAATTTGGTGACATCATTCTCGTGGATCTAACTCGTTCCATTCACGAGAAAAGATACTTTGAGTAATACTTTTGTATTTGAACGCCAATAGTCATTTATCTGTTGTAAGAATAACTTATTTCTCCATCCATAATGCTTGGCGAGATTTTGGCGACGAATTTGGCAGAATCCATCCAAATGTCACCAACTTTGTAACTTAAATGTTGCCAAATTAACGAAAATTCCACCAAATTGATAAAAGTGACGCTAAATCAATGAATTTATTATCAATATTTATTATTTAGTGAATACTTTTACCTAAAGTAAATGGTTGTTTTCTATATAAAGTAATTTACACTAGATAAAAAAACTTATGTAAATATAAATATAATGTAATTTATGTAAATATTAATTTATATTAATGCATAATTATGCATATGTTCAAATAATTTAATGTATATGCATTTTTGTGTTATGTGAGTGTATATATTTTATTTCTAAACTTGACAACTGAAAATGTCTTAACTACTGATATTTTCCTTCTTCACTACTGAAATCTCCATCAACTGATTGTTATCTCTGCATAAGAGATGACCAATAATTATCTTTGTTCCACTTTTGAAATCTATTTAATCGACTAAAATTTTTATATTAATTTCTTGTTATATAGAAATTTTTTTTCCCCCACGTATCATTAACGAAATGAAGGGCTATTTTGCATCAGTACCACGAAAAAACAAACTAAATTTGTATAATTGTGTATAATTGTAATAAATTTTGTATAATTGTGAAAGTATTTTTCGCTTATGCAATCCGTTTGCATCTACTAAATTTTTATAATTATTATGTATTGTATAATTGTCATTTTTCAAACTTATTATTAATAAAATGAAAGTATGAGTTTTTGTGAAAAAGTGCAGGTGTAAATGTTACTTTGTATATTTAATTTTATTGTGAAAATATTATTCACTTTCGCAATGTGTTTTCATTGGCTAAAATTTATGCTATTTTGTGTATAACAGAAACTATTTTTCAAACACATTATTGATGAAATAAATGAAAGCCAGTTTTTGAATAATGATATTGAAACAATGATTTAGGTACTTAGAAATGCAACCATTCCAAAAATATAAATTAGAATTTGATGCATTTGCATCTAAATTTACATCTTTAGAATTTAAATTAAAAATTAACATTTGTTTCATCATTTAGTTTAAATATAGTAATACTAACTGCAATTTAAATTAATTTGGGAAATAATAAAAATTTAAGAAAATATAGCTGGTGTAACAATAAAATTTACAAAAATTTTTGACTCTGTCAAATATATAATGTATTTTTTTTTCAGACAAGTACTCATAAAGAGAGCATTTCTTAAATCTTTATTTATAATATCTTTAAATCTGAGGGTAATTTCATTTCCATGCTCATTTGTTAAAAATCACTCCTCTGGAAAGCAAAATATTCCTTTAAAATAAGTCAGGGAGTATTTTTACTATTCTGTGAAAATTCTAGGGCAATCTCTGCCTATTGCACAATATTTTTAATGTTCTTTTTATTTATTTATTTTTTTTTATCCTATGCCCATCTGCGGCATCTCTGCCATCAATCGACGAGCAGCCCAACAAAATGAAGAAATAGTATAAAAACGAGAGTAAAAATTAGCCGCCATAGAGTTGTCTGTAGCAAACTTTAAAACAATGGGGCAGTTCTTGAGGTGGTCACTGTCCATATCACCCTGGAGGCACAGAGGGCAGCAAGCTGTATCCATAATGCCTATCTGATGTAAATGTTTATGTTTTTGCAAGTAATCATGTCCAGTTGTCACACGAAAGCAAGCAACTCCAACAGACCGAGGCAAGGAACTAGGGATTTTATTACACTTGTTGAGCAGGATTTTCCAACTCTTATTCATAGCAGTATCAACATAAAAGGATAATCTATTTACTTTTATTTTATTGTAAATAATTCTTTTAATATTTCAGAGAGGCAGGGTGTGTGTGTGTGTGTGATCAGGCTGTAACATAAGAGAATCAGCCTTGGCAAGTTCATTCGCCTGCTCATTCTCAAAAATATCACAATGGCTCGGAATCCACTGAAAGGCAATGTTTTCTCTGGTTTTCTTTAAATCAAGAAGCTTCATTCTACAAGAATGAACCTGAGCATTTTCGTTATAGTTCAAATTGGTAAGCGACAAAATAGCAGCCTGTGAATAAATAAAAAATACAATATTATGATCGAGGCTGTCTGTTTATTTATCAATTGCATATGATATAGCCGCAATCTCACCATTAAAATTGTCACAGTACCGTCCAAAAGGTCAGCTAAGACTAAAAATATTTGAATAGGCTCCAGCACCGGCATTTTTTATCGCATTTTCGGCTGAACTATCGGTATACACATGGAGCCACTTGTCAGGAGGGTATCTGCTTTGTATAGTAGCCAATGCAACGCTCTTTAACTCACTCTTTATATAGAAAGCTGCTTATTTACATTCCAATTAAGATTCAGATGTCCTTCCAACCCTCCGTGACCCAGAACAGGATTCCATTCTCGTGAGAAAACCCGACGATTAGGAGTGGGAATATCATAAGTATCATAAAGATCGCTAACAGTCGATAGGAAAGATGTATGGGTTTTTAGTCTCTCATTTACTGGCCTATAATAATTTAAAAAGTTATTTTTTCTTCTTAAGATTTTTTTCAACAAGGCATATGGCACTCCTTTGGCATCTTTCACTTAAAGGCTCTAATTCAGTTTGAAGCTCCATAGCAACTATAGGAGTTGATTTAGCACCACCAGTTATCAATCGTAACATGTTGTTTTGGAAAATATTTAGCTTGTTTCTAGCAGAATCTGAATTGGTGATCAAAACTTCATTTTCATATTCCACAACAGGGCGAACATAACTTTTGTAGGCTGTATACAAAACATCTTGAGTCGCGTCCCAAGTGACACCAGCCAGACGTTTCAATAGCTTTGATCTAAAAAATCCTCGATCAATGGCCGTATCAATTTGCCTCCTCCAAGTCAACTTTAGGTCTAGATGAATGCCCAAGTAAACAGTATCATAGGTTCTATTTAGACTTTTATCCCTATAGTGGAGGTGAATTTCGTGATATTTAGTACTAAGCGAAAACAACTGGAAAGTGGTTTTTTCAATATTTACAACTATATTATTTTCATAAGTCCAGGCCTCAAGAACATCTAAGGCACCCTCCAGGCCAGTCACGTCAGATCCAGTAGCACTCATTACCATATCATCAGCAAATAACAAAACATTTACACCCAGAACAGACCTGGAACTAGTGTCTATTACATCATTGATTATTATATTAAAAAGAATCGGGCTCAGTACAGCTCCCTGGGGTAAGCCCTGCCTGGTCTGGTGATAACCTGACACAGTGTGGCCATATTTGACACACAGAAATCGTTGGTCAAGAAAACTTTTTATCCATTTATATAGGTTGCCATAAATACCACAAGAAATAAGCTTTCTAAGCAATCCAGCTCTCCAAACTCTATCGAAAGCATTTTTAAAGTCCACAAATATAGCAAGAGTACTTTGCTTTCTCTGAAAGCCATCCTTTATCTCTTGAGATAAGCGGACCAATTGTTCGGTAGTGCATCTATGTCTGCGGAAACCTGCCTGTCTATCAGAAATTATACCAGTTTCATCCAACACAAACAGTAACCTGTTTGCTATTAATCTCTTAGTTAATTTACATATTATGTTTGTAAGGGAGATTGGATGATAACTATCCAGTTTTTCTGTAGGTTTGTTAGGTTTGAGCATAGGTATAATCAGCCTTTCTCCAAGCACTTGGCAAGCCATTTCTCCAAGTTTGGTTTATAAATGCCAACAAAGCAAATTTCACAAAATCTCCAAGATTTATAAGGAACTCTGGCAGGATTCCATCAGGGCCTGCACTCTTGCCCTTCACCAGAGTTCCAAGACCATTTTTCAGCTCCACCATACTGAAATCAGTATTAAAAAGTTGTTCAGATTTTGGTGTATTTTTATCCTGTAATGGTCTCAAGTCACCTTTTTTTATTTTATTAGTAGGTCTGAAATTACTAATCCCAGCATAGTGCCCACAAAAGGCGCTTGAAATGTCCTTATCGGTAGTAAGTTCCTTAGCACCTATTTTAATTGACTCATTTCTTCTGATTTTCTGGTTATTCATCTGGGATAAAAACCTATGAGCCTTTATGCCATCTCTTCCGAAGTCTAATTTTTCTAGAAAATTTTTATATGATAAACGCTTTGATTCAATAGTGGATCTTTTTAAAATAGCCTGAGCCTTACACAGAGCTATACAGTCCTCACTAAGACCAGTACAACGAGCCCTCTGGCGAGCTTTATCTCTGTCTTCCTTGAGTCTCTGTAAATTATCATTCCAAAAAGAAGTATATTTCTTTTGTTGTCCCCTTGGGACACAAAGAGAGGCACATTTCAAAATTGCAAGGGTAAAGAGTTTCGAAGTATATTTGAGATTTGGCAGAACCAGTGAGTCATTAATATATCTATCAGTGAGGTCCTTAAAGTTTGTCCAATTTGCCTTTTTAAGGTTCCAATAGATCCGGCGAGGCTCCCTATAGGGAGACCCATAACTTACAATAGTAGCTAGGAGTATTTGATGTCCAGCACCACCTGGACTATCCATTAATTCATGTTGGATTTTACTTGTTAACGCTGGGTGGGTAAGGAGTAAATCAGGATGAGAGATGCCCTCACCAAAAGACAGGAAAGTTGGAGAAGCGTCATGATTTTCAATGAAATCGATAGGGTTAGAATCAATAAGATCTTCAACTATACGACCAACACCATTTATTGTCCGATAACCCCAGCGAATAGAGTTGGCATTAAAATCCCCGAAGATAAGTGATCTGTTATCCCTATCAAGCATAATTCTTTTAAAGTCGGGCTTATTATTTGGAGGATTGCACAAGAAAAATATTTTAAAAAGAGTCTCTTGCCTCCAAATATGCATATGTACAAATTCTAATTTATCCTCAGTAGTCATATAGCGGTAGTTCGTTAATTTTGCCTTTAAAGAGAGTTTTACAAAAACAATAATGCCGGAAGCAATTTGTCTTGAATGCTTTAACACAAACTTCTGATATCCAGGGATGTTATAATAGACCTCGTTGTCTGCAGCAACACCACTCTCAACAATGCCCATTACGTCTAAATCAAATTTTAAAATATATAATAGTCTTTAATTCAGTAAACTTGTCATGAGTTAATCCACCAGCATTCCAAAAGGAAATCTTAAAAGCTGGTTTAGTCGTAGTCTTGGAAAAGACTTTTTGTTTCATATCTCTCATTTTCTTTAAATACCCTGAAGAACTTGTACTTACAACTGAAACAAATTTCTTCTCTATACTTTCATCAAAGAGGGCTACGTAAAAGGCGATAAGCTATTAGTCAAAACAGGGGGCACCACGTGAAGGTGACTGATATCACCCCCCTTAATTTTTTAATGTTGAATTGTACATTGGACACTTTTCCAAATGATAACGTGGAAAACTACTTCAAACTACCCTATTAACTTATACTTTATGCAACTTTAAATTGACAATTATCAATATTGATAACATCCGGAATAAGCAATATAATCCATATATTAAAATTATAAGCATTATAGTTCATATATTAAAATTTTAATTATATTCTAAAATTGTAAAAATAGAGAAAAAATTTAACGATTCATCTTTAGAAAAAAGCCGATATGAAACTCAATACTTACAAGTAACTTCAAACCAACTTTTTCTAACTTTTCGGACTTTGTCAATTTTCGATTATAATCACCGACAATATCAACACAGGCATTCAATAAAAATTCCTTTTTTTGCCGACTATATAGTGAAATAAAAAGAATAAAATCGTTAATATACAAATTAAATACACTATAAGGAATGATTAATATATATATATATATTCTTCTTCAATCTTTCTCTTTTGATAAATTCATATATCTACAAGCTTGTTCACATTCCATACCTATTGAAGCATTCCATCTATGGAAGTATTCTACCCCATACATCTTAAAAATGTTATAAACATCATATTTATGAAGCCTAGTTATCCTTATAAACAACTCCTATCTGCTATTAAAGAACTACAACAACATTTTGTCATAACTTATGTAGATAAAGCATTTAATAATTATGGCATTATTTGTAAAAAATATTATGTTTCTCTGTTACAGAATTACTTAAAAAATAATCATATTTTTAAACCCATTAATAACCAGTCTATCAAAATCAAAATGCTAAAACTATATACACAACTAAATATTAATTGTAAATTTTATAAATTTCCGTATGTTACTTTGGTTCTAAATTCCACAAATCACCTCTCAGTTTTAGAACGATCACTTGTGGACATAATACCTTTACCATTACTGCAAGTAAGTACTTGACTAAACCGTTTAAATAGAATTAATGAATCTCTTAAATTTAAGAATTTGGGATCTTTCATTTTGAACAGTTGTTTTGATTTAGTTAATCACGTAAGCTTCCACATATTCTTGGTTTCCATACCTTTGATTTTAAAGATCTATTTAATATTACTGATATTAAAGATTTATATAAAGTTATTATCTTTCTTTATCATGATTATCTCTCTTCTAATAATGTTCCATTTAAGGTCAAAAACTTTCCTATGCTATTGCACTTTGAGTTATACAATAATTATATTATCCAAGGTGACAACATTGTATTTACAAACTTCTGGTGTACCTCAAGGGGGCTGTAGTATTCTAGCTAACTTATATCTTTATTATTATGAATGTTATTTGTTCTCTAATTCATATATTATATATCGATATGTTGACAACTTAATTTGTATTACCATTGATGATTTCTATTCAATTAATATTGATTTTTATCCCTCTAACTTAGAATTAATCCCTAATGAGCCTAGTGTTAGTCAAATTGTAAATTATTTAGACCTAATTTTAGATACCTTCAATAATCATGTTATTACCAATCTATATGATAAAAAGGATTCTTATAACTTCACTATCATTAAGCTGCTATCATATCGATCTTGTAATTCTATTCAATTGTTTAGAAACATCATTTTAAACCAGCTATTTCCAATACATCGACTTTCTGTTCCTCAGTTTCACTATCTCCACATCAATAATCTTAAACACATTTGTCAAAATTAACACTATCCGGAAGTATTTGTAAATAATATTATTAATAATTTCAAATACACCACATAGTAATTTTACAAATGCATTATTTATCCTTGATTGGATAAATCATATTTATGAATTTCACTCATTCTTATCACCTATCTTTCCACTAGACCTGAGTCTGATACTGTTTACTATTTTTGAAATACTACTTTCCACTTGTCCTGAGTTGTATAATTATTACTATTTTTGAAAGTCTACATTCAAAAACATTTTTCGTTCACATTCAATATACATTCCGGTATCCACTCGCTTTAACGAAGTGAGGTAAAATGTTCTGTCGTATGTTCCCCTGCGAACATTTTGACTCCACGTAGAGACTATCTGTAAGTTTATATTCCTGTTTTTTATATTTCTGGTTTTTAATTCACATGGTTTATTATTTCTCCTTTTACTAGCCAGTAAACAGTTCCAATAGTGTCCATAGTCAAATACTATCGCTATTGTCAGAAACTAGTTATTCCATTGATTTTAATTCGAATTGTATGGCTGTTTTGACGAGAATGCAATTTCGAACTAACCACAATTTTTTATGTAGTTTCAATTGATTGTTCTCCATGTCTTGATCTTTAATATTGAGCCAATTATTATTACCTTTCCTCATTTTTGCCTTGTTTGCTTTTTCATTTTTATATATATTTATGTATATATATATATATATAAATAATTTGCTGTTCCATATTTTATTCTGTGGGTGTTTTAGAAAGTTAGGTTTTTCGTGTTGCAGCTTCTTACTTTCCGTTCCTTGGATTTTCAAACTACTATTATATATATATATATATATATATACAGGGTGTTCCATAAATTCTGAATTAGTTTAAAAATTCCTAAAGATTGAAAGAATTGGTATATTTGAATGTGATTTGCGACAAAGTTAGTCTAATGAAGGGGGATTTTTTTGGTAGAGAAAAAAATTAGTTCAAAATTTTGTCAATAGAGGGCGCTGCACACAAGTAATCACAGGAAATATGCAAATCAGGGTCCTATAAAATGCTGAGTGTATGATTTAAAGCTCATTTCTGAATTTTCCTGTTACTGGCTTTCATTGTGATGTTGACATTGGTGGATAAAGCACTATTGTTCAAGTTGTTTTATCTCAGCCATGAATCGCCGGCTGAACTTTACAAAGGTTTTGGACACAGAAGAGATTGAAGAAAGATTCTGGTCCAATCGCTCCTGCCAGACTGATGTCCCTGGTACGACGTTTCGAAGAAACGGGAGGTTTGTGTAATCGCCCTCGCAGTGGTAGACCACGTTTGTCAGAGGTCCGTACCTCCATTGTGGCATCGCAAATGCACACTCTAAGGGAACAGTCAGCAAGTGCGTCAAGTAGCGCACAAGAACTGGCAAGAATAAGTGGTATACCGAAGACATCAGTATTCCGCATCCTTCATGGTGTATTAAAATTGTTCCCCTACAGGTTGAAATCACTGCATCAGCTCTTACCAAATGACACAGCTAAGCGAGTGCAATTCTCAAATTGGGCTTTGTCGAAAGTCGACAAGATCCACAATGGCTGTTTAATATCTTGTGGACAGACGAGACTCATTTTTCATTGCATGGAACAGTCAATACCCATAACCGTAGAATCTGGGCAAAGGAAAACCTACATGCCTATAGTGAGGAGCCCGTACATTCCCCACATGTTACTGTTTGGTGTGGATTCACTGCGTCCATTATTGTGGACCCTTTTTTCTTTGAACAGCCCTGCGCAAAAGTAGGCTGGCAGACGTGCTCAATTAATGGAACACGCTACTTGCAAATGCTAACGGAGAAAGTGATACCGTGCTTATTGGAACATAATGTCCTTGACACAGTGACATTCATGCAAGACGGGGCACATCCTCATATCGCAAACAAAGTAAAGAATTTCCTGAACAGAACCTTTACTGGAGAACGATTAATCAGCCGTCACTGTACAATTGAATGGCCCCCTAGCTCACCATACTTAACAACCCTAGATTTTTGGCTCTGGGGGTTATGTTAAGTCCCGAGTGTACCGCAACAGCCCATCTTCTTTAGTGCAGTTAAAGGATGCCATTTGCCACGAAATCTCCTGTATCCATCCGTATATGCTACATGCTTCAGTTAACGGTGTTGTCACTCGCTTGCAAATTATCATTTGTGGGGATGGCGGACACATAGAACAAGTACTCTAGTGCTGTGATATGCTTGTAAACATTTGCCTGCATGCAAATAAACGTAGTTTTGCACAGAATTCTGTGATTGCTTGCGTGTAGCGCCTTCTATTGACAAAATTTTGAACTAATTTTTTTTCTCTACCAAAAAAATCCCCCTTCATGAGACTAACTTTGTCACAAACCTCATTCAAATATACCAATTCCATCAATTTTTAGGAATTTTTAAACTAATTCGAAATTTATGACACACCCTGTGTGTATATATATATATATATATATATATATATATATATATACCTGTTTAATTGTGATTTTTGTATACTAATATTCCCCTCATCCCCATTTCATTATAATGATAAGTTACCTTTCATTTTTATCCGTTGTCTTGGTCTATAGTTACTTATTTGTAACAGATATGCTACTGATGGTTTTTTTGTACTTACCGTGGTTTATGTATAGTTTTCGATAAAAAAACTTCAATATATATATATATACTATTCCTTTGGAGCAGGAGATCAAGCTGAGAAATATGGAGTACCTGGTAGTTGTAAATAAGGTGAAAACCCTGGAGAAGCTGAACAACTGAAGAATTAATATGTTTGGCTGTGAGGAGGAAGAAGTGTTTCCCCTCCACATTTCAGAGCATAAAGATGTTGTAGACTGTATTAATCTCCTCCTCATGGTCGTGGCACTCAGCGACATTATTACTGTTAAGATTCGCAGTATGTCCAGACTTCTAGGAGATGTATCTCAACATAATGGTGTGTGTCGTGTGTGTTATCTGTGCCTCCACCACTTCACCCATGAAAATCTGTTCCTGGAACACAAGCCCTATTGTAAAGCTCATAATCCACAACGTGTTAAAATGCCAAGTTTCGAGAAACTCAAATTCAACAATTTGCGATACCACTACCCGGTCTCATTCATTTTTTATACTGATTTCGAGTCACTCCTGGTGCATCTGCCAAGTGCACAGCCCAGTGGAGCCAAGTCCGTTGTAGAAAAGGTGGCCAACACGAAGTTTGTGGATATGCTTACGTGACTGTCAGGCCGAAGGGTGAAACACACAAACCTGTGTACAGATATAGAGGCCCCGAAGCTGTGGGTCACTTTCTACAGAGAATGATGGGGAAGCAGAATGAATTGACCATCCGCTTCGATACCATTGCTCCCATGTAGTTGAGCAGGAGTGAAGCCAACTCATTTAATCAGACAACGCATTGCTACCTCTGCAAGAAGGAGTTTGCGAAAAACGGAGGCCAGCACATCGGGAAGACTCATGATCATTCTCATATCACTGGAGAGTACAGGGGTCCTGCACATATTGTTATGCCGAGATTTGACAGTTCTAAATTTAATTAATAGTTCAAAATTTGATAATAGCTTAAAATTCGTTATTTTCCCCTTTCCCTTCAAAATTCTAAATTTATTTGTTGTTTTTGAATATTTCGGCGATTTATTTCCCCTTTAACGTAATTTGTTATCTTTTAATGTTTTTATTATTCAAAATTATACGCAATGCATCTTAAACGTTAAAATATCTTTTGTTAATCTTTCGGTTTCTCGCTCGCGTCTTTTAACGTCACTTCACTTCATTCATGAGAGCGAGAAAAAAGGATGCATTTTTAGGTAAAACTTGACCTTGAACCGCTTATCAGTTAAACACCTGCATTTGGGGTGCTATTGCATCCGGTGGAGCTGGCGGGTTGCTATTGCGCGGCGGTTTGCCATTTGGCGGAAGTTATCCTTTTTTTTATTCTTGGCATAACAGCGTTTTATTTCCGCAGTGTATGCGTGGGCGCTCGGCGCGAAGCGCAGGGTTTCGCTCGCCAAGTTTGGCATCTCCTGGGAGGCAGGCGTGCTGCCTGGTGGCATTCGATTGCTGACCGGCACTTTTGGAGGTGGTGTTGATTTTTATGCGGCTAAGATCCGTGGAACTGGGCCCCAATGAAGGGCGCCCGTATCCCGCGGTAGTCTCAAGTGTTTCGCTTCATTATTAAAAATCTTGCACCAGGGCTATTGCACAGGTTCAGCTGTCTTTACTGGAGATTCCTTTAGACGTGGAAGACCAATGCCAGGTTGCAGAAATCGGCTAGTGGTTCATCGTAAGACGTCATGACGGGCCAACAAGGATCGCCCAGCAACAGTGTTTTTTTTAGAAGTCTCTCGCGTTCCAGTATAAGATCTGAAGACCTACTGGCCCTTATTTCCCTTCCAAACGCTTCAAGTGTTTACAGATACGTACGATCCAGTGATAAAGATATCTCTCCATGTTTTTCAGTGCTCCCATGTATCTGCGCAGTGTTTACCGTGTACATTTACAGTTTCACACCATCCTTCTACAGTGGCTAAGGCCTATTTCTAGCAAGTGCGTCAATTGTGATTCGTTAAATTTGGTGTCAATATCAACACATAGGGTGATGCGTCAAGTTGTGGTGTCATCTTTGACACATTGTGCAATAGTGCTTCATTAAGTACACATTTGTTTTCTTTTTCCTCACACCACGTTATTCTTCAAACTAGAAAAAATATGTTGAAAATTTTATCATTCACAATTTATGTTTGTTTTTGTCATTTTGAGTTTTTAACATTTTTGGGGGTGGACAGCCAGCTCCAGGCAGACCAAACTCTGGTCTTCAGATCAGAGTGGATTCTGATTCCTGGGTTTTGTTTTAATTTTAAAACTTGTGAGTTATATTCAAAGTGTTAATTGAGTTTGGTTTTAATTGGAATTAATTTTAATTACCCTTTTTGCAATGTACTAACCACTAAAAGAGCTGAGTAAGAATTCTATAGAATCTAACTTGTTTATGTTTGGTAGCACTTAAGTAATTGTTAATAAAAGTTAATTTTTAATTTAATAATTATTGTTGTGATTCTTTAGTTGTTGTTGGCTGTGCTATTTATTTATTTAAAGGTAAGTGGAATTTTTAGAAGTATTAAGAAGTTGAAATGTCTTTGAAAGTGTAACATGGTTTAGCACAGACCAAGCTGTAGGTAATAAATAAAGTAAAGAAAGAATAATAATTATAAAAGTAAACTTTATTATAAAAACTATACGATCACAGGCTAAAATATAAATATAATAACTTAGAAAAATAAAATGTAAATATAATTAAGTAAATTAAATAATGAAATAAAAATAAATAAGTTTAATATTAAAGGGAAGTAAAACCCTTCTTAACAATATTGATTGCAATCTGTAACTAAGATGAAGAAAGTCATCCCTGTGTTCTTCCATAATTTGAAGTGTTATGAAGTTCACCTCCTGATGTCGGGACTTGGCAAGCTACCAAATCATAAGATCGATGTAATTGCACAGAACATGGAAAAGTACATAACTTTTTATTTGTCAAACAAGGAACGCAGGAGTGTGAGTCTGCAATTTATTGACAGTTTGTAGTTTCTGAACATCTCCTTGGAAAAGTTAGCAGGAAATCTCTCGAAGGACAAGTTCAAAATTCTGAGGGATAACATACCTAATCACAGCAAGTTGCTGCTTCGAAAGTGGGTGTATCCGTATGAGTATGTTGACTCATTTGCAAAGTTTAATGAAGTTGCAAAGTTTAATGCTTGGCACCGGGTGGTTGATGGGTATAAATAAAAATAAAAATTTTCGTAATTCCTTTAAAAAAAATGGTTTGTGGTGGTGTTTTGACTGTGTTTCGGTGCTTGCCAATCTTGTATGTTACTTCTCATTTTGTATTGGCTGGATTATTAAAATATATATAAATATATTTTCAAAATGATAAAGCTAATAATAAAACAAAGAATAACATACTAATTTTTACAGGATTTTATTTTCTTGGCTCTTTTAGCAATTTCTTGGTTTGTTAATGCGGTCCTGAAAATAAATTAACAAATTATTAGTCAACAGAAAATAGTAAAAAAATCAATTATGTTTAAATATTTACTAGCTGCAGTGCCCACAGTTTACAGACACTAAATATAGCAACAATTATTATAGTAATCAGGTTTATAGTAAGTTTTTTGCCTGCTGCGTGGATTTAAAAGCCACAAAGTAACAAAGTGGGGCAAAGTTTAGCGTGAGCAAGTTGAATGGGTTCATTACAGAGTAAAAGGTACAACATGAAAATTGCCTCAAAATCAGATCAAGAACTGCTAAAACAGATGAAAAATGAAGATTTTTAAAAAGGCGTGGCTGCACTCTATCATGATGCCCCGCCTCTCCCATGAATAAAAATAAGATTGAATATTGTATCTCAACCTGAAAAGACGGATAGGTAGATACACACCACTGCGATACGAAAGTTTGCATAATACAAACTCACTCCAGTCAAAAATTTTTTGAGAAAGTTTCAAAACATGATCATTGAAAGATTCCTGTCTGTTTAGTATATCTAAGCAAATTATGGCTGGAGTGAGTTTCTATTACGCAAACTTTCGTATCGCAGTGGTGTGTATCTACCGAGCGTGATCCTGTTGGAAAACACCCCTTTCAATTCTGCTCATGAATGGCTGCACAACCGGTTCAATCACCAGTCTGATGTACAAATTTGCAGTCAAGGTGCTTGGAATAATGACGAGAGTGCTCCTGCTGTCATAGGAAATGGCTCCCCAGACCATAACTCCTGGTGTAGATCCAGAGTGTCTACGCCGCAGACAGCTTGGTTCCAAGAGCTCACCTGGCCTCCTTCTTACCAACATACGACCATCACTGGCACCAAGACAGAAACGGCTCTCGCCTGAGAATACAACAGATATCCACTCCGCCCTCCAATGAGCTCTAACTTGACACCACTGGCGTCACAGATGGCAATGATTCCGAGTTAGTGGTATGAACACTACAGACCGTCTGGCTCGGAGTTGTCCCTTAAGTAAACAATTTCTTACAGTTTGCTGTGTCACTCTGGGGCCAACAGAAGTGCTAATTGTTGCTGCAGATACAGTACGATCCATCACAGCCATGAGGCAAATACGGCGGTGGCCCGTGTGCGGCCGGACCCCGGTCTTCTTGAGACAGTGCCTTTCCGTGACCACTGCTGCCAACAATCATGCACAGTGGATACATCCCTGCCAAGTCTTTCTGCAATATCGTGAGAAAAAAATCCACCTTCTCGTAGCCCTATTATACTGTTTCGTTCAAACTCACTAAACTGCTGATATTGCCTTCTTAGGCATTCTTGATTCAAACCTAGCTCACAATGCCCAGTCTGGGAGATAAATAACACTCACGAAGTTTACACCAAGTATTTAAAGCAAACGTGATTTGTATGATCATTATGTATGCATGATCAATATGTTTGAATGATCAATATTTTATATGTTAATGTTTATTTAATAGGGCATTATTTAATAGGCATAGCATTTCCATAGGATGTAACTTGCATGTTCCCGTGATGTTACACTTATTTTTACTTTCTTATACGTAGTACTTAGAAAGTACTGTTTTCAAGGAATTTTTCGATATCGAGACTTTGATGCCAATATATACGTTAGGAACTTCTGAATATCTTTTGACTAGTTTTAGAATAATGTCTGTCTGTTTGCGATCGATCTAGTGAACACGATAGCTGCTACAAATATTAATGCATTTTCATGAAACTTTATATTTGACTTTGTTACCGAAAAATTTAGAACTAGATATAATTAGTTAAATTTGACCAAAAAGTTCAAAATTTATTTGAAATTTTATATTTTATTAACATGGTATCGTAGGACAAAATTTGACATAATCATGCATAAAAAGGGTTATTTATGGTTCGATGATCATGGAACTCAATAGTTTTAATAATTGTAGTGAGAAAATAGTCGCGATACAATTTTTGTATTCGTGACATTGTTAAAGCCCTTTAAAATGAGGGGTCACATTCTATAATTGAAACAAATACAACGATACAGATTTAAAAAAATTTTCTTGTAAAATTTGGGAGAAAAAATTACAAACTGCCTAAAAATTATTCTCGTAGAAAGTCGAGTTGACAAATATTTATAGATTCCATGGCAGCATAGGAAATAATTTGACATAATCATGCATAAAAAAGGTTATTTATAGCTTGCAGAGTCCACTTCGAAGAACTTGCAATTTCGTCCCAGTAGCTAAACTGTAGCGTGTCGGCTGACCAAATCGAAGATCCAAAGTTCGATTCCCTGTTGGGTCAGCAATGGTCTTTACAATGGCTCATGTGCAAATCAACCTTGTACATTAGTGCAACGATGTCAGAGGTCTGAAGACCCCAGACAGTGCGACTCACATAGTGGGTTTAGAGTAGCTAGCTGCACGGCCGGAAAAGGATACCTCCTGCACTCAGGAGGCACCCAAGGTCTACCATCCCGCCAAACGAACATTTATTACTGTTTGAGATGTCGGAGGTCTGAAAGTGACCCTAGTACGACTAGTATGGATTCAGTGGATTCTGGAAGATTGAGCTCCGATTTCAAATTGAGAGGATAACGACCACGTAGGATACTAACCTGGATAAAAATAGCAGTAGCAGGAGGCTAACCTGAGGTAAAAAAAGCAGAAGGTGGTCAGTCAGATTGTCAGTTGCACGCCAATCTGACATTAGAGGGCGGAGAATGCAGAATCCACTTCGATGATAAGAGCTTGCAATTTCGTCCCAGTAGTTCAACGGTAGAGTATCGGCTGGCCACTTCGGAGGTTCAGGGTTTGATTTCCGGTTAAGGCAGCAAGGCCCTTTACAAGCTCAATGATCACGAACGAGACTTAATAGTTTCAATTATTACTGTGAAAAATAGCCACGATACATTTTTTGTGTTCATGACATCATCAACCTCCCCTACATGGGCTCCCATAAAACAGGGCAAGGAGAGGGGGCACGTACCCTACCTGGACATTTATAGTCACAAAGGCAGGCATCATGCTAATTGATGTACGTCTTATCTTTGAGTTTGTCCCCCTTCTAGAAAAAAGTTCTATGGGTGCACATGCCCCTCTAGGTCAAGTTATCCCCTTGGGGTGCATTTTAAGTTTAGTATTAATCGAAAGATGTTTTCCAGAGCTTTGAAGTGAAGGGTTACACGCTGTCATTGTAATCATTCGGAACAATGATACTGATTTTTCAAATTTTTCTTTGTAAAATTGATAAAGAAAAATCACAAGCTACCTAAAAATGGATTCTGGTATGAGAAAGTCAAGTGAAACCATACTCCAGTTAATTTATTTCAACTGGAAAAATAAAAATTCAATATTCTCACTATTATTTATTGCTAATGCTTTGTAATTACTGTTTAAAAGAAATGAATAAACGCCATTTTTGTTGATTATTTAGAGTTATTCTCAAAATATTAGAACATTTATTTTCCACGCAGCTTAATATTTCTAGAAATAATAAAATGATTTACATGAAATATTGTGTGCTTACATTATCATATTATACAGTAACTTGTTATGTGATTAACGAATGTAACCGAATTGTAATATGATTTAAAAATTAATTAAACTTCTGGATGTACAGAAAAATGTGATTATGTTAGACATGAAAGATAGATTTCAAAAACAGTCGATCTTCATTTTACAAATGTTTTATATTTATTTCTATATATGAATATGGAATATACGAAGTATGGAAATCTCAGCGGAAATAAGTCATAAAAATTCAAAAAAGGACAATTTTTTATTTTTCCTCATTGAACAAAATAAATAATAAAACAAATATGATTGTAGTTCGGATTACGCAAAATACGGATTAATGGGGCCAGATTATCGAATCTTTACCGTATTTGATACAATTAAGATTAAAAAGAGGAATTCGAGAGTTATGATAAGGAATTCTTGGCATCGCTTCTGGATAGAGCCTCTCCTAAAAGCTCGCTTGGGGCCTCAAGAAACCTTGAGATGCCTCTGACTTTCATTAGGGCCTCCCTTGTTAACCAGCACTCACAACCCCCAGAGCCGTTGCCACCGATAGACAAAGCCACCCAGCTAGTTTGTGATGTCGCTTCTACTGGGCAAGCAGAAACGAGCCGAAGTACTAACCCCCGTACTTCGATGCGTAGGTAGCTGTAGGCCCATGTTATTAGTTCGAGCTTTCGAGATGTTTCGACCTCCGACCGAAGAATTCTCCCACACCACACATGTCTTGTTCCCTCATGGTGGCTTGCTTGTTCGTGTGTCTTTGCATTATTATTATTTGTTTGTGACAATGGTGTACAAATTCTGCAGTGGTGCATCTATGGGGGGCCGAGGGGGCCCTGGCCCTCCCTTAAGCTGACAAAGCAAAAAGCGAAGGGAGCTGTTAGCGCAAGGGAGAACTAGGTCTGCCTTCGAGAAAGTACCAGATGCTCTGAAGAGTGACGTCACAGGTGCCTCCCTGACCCTAGATATAAACAGTGAACGGTGGGGAAGCGGCTGTTTACTCAGAAACTCGAGGATTTCATTTACCCAGTAAGAAAATTGTGGAAGTGAATGTGAGTGTTGTTGTTGAAGTGAAGTGTTGCTGTGAGTTGAAATAAAGTGCGATGTTACGACACCGTGTGATAACAGTGAATTGGTAGTTTCGGAACGAGGGCCTGCGTGGTGAATAGGCGAATTTAATAATGGTCCTGAACTTTCAACTGATCTAACAGTGAAATGAATCTTTAACGATCAGTGTGTGTGTTTATGTGCGTATTTCGGCTATATAGCAAATTTTGTGCTTGACTGAGGAGCAAGGTAAAAAAAACGACAATGAGTGAAAGACGAAAAAGGCTAGGTCAACAGACACTGGGAAATTATTTTTTTTAAAAAGCAAGATTGAAAATAGTGACGTTTCCCTGAGCTCTGGTTACATTGATGAGACTGCAGTCGAAGCAAGCAACAGCTGTGAACTCAAGCTGTCTTCAAACGCTTGTGAGGAGGTAAAGGTAGGCCAAAACACAATATTAAACACAGCATGGAAATTCTGGCTGCAGATATTTCTAATTATGTCAAGAAATCTAACCTTAAACACAGTATGGAAATTCTGGCTGCAGATATTTCTAATTATGTCAAGAAATCTAACCTTACTGATGAAGATAGGATAACAGTGCTAAAAAATCTTTGGGAACCATATGCAAATTACAATTTTCCTGCCACTGTCACTAGTCCTGTATCAAGTCAAGGAAAACCTCACTACACTCGGAAGTTCTGCTCATCTTGGTTGAGTAACCATAACTGGCTAGCTTACTCAAAGGCAGAGGACAGTGCCTATTGCAAATTTAGTGTTCTCTTTGCACCCTATGAAGTCGGTTTAAGATCGACACAAGCCACAGGTCAACTTGTTTCAAAAGGATTTAATAATTGGAAGAAGACCTTGGAGAAGTTGAGCCAATATGAAACTTTTTTCTATCATAAGGATTCAGTTCTCAAAGCCAATGAGTTCTTAAGTGTCATGGAAGGAAAAACGGTTCCTGTGGATCAAGTAATGGACAGAGGCAAACAAAAACAAGTTTTGCAGAATAGGGCTATTGTTAAACCTATTATCAAAACAGTGATTTTTTGTGGAAGACAAGGGCTGGCTATGAGAGGGCATAGAGACTGGGGATTTGGACGTATTGTCAGAACCATGCCAATGTGAAGGAAATTTTAGAGCCCTTTTGCGACTCCGAGTTGATGCAGGAGAAGAAATACTGAAAACTCACTTACAAGGTTGTGCAAAAAATGCAACTTACATAAGTTGGAATATACAAAATGAGATTATTTTAGCAAGCAATGATTCCATTGTGAAACACATAGCAACTGAGGTGAATGAAGCTAAATGTTTAGCAGTTTTATGTGACGAAACTACAGATATTGCAATGGTAGAGAAAATGACACTTTCCATTCGTTATTTGAAACAGTTTGATACAAATGATAAGTATAAAATTGAATTTAAGATAGTGGAGAACTTCCTTAAGTTTGTGCCCCTGACTGAAACTACAGGTCGAGCAATTGCAGATACTGTTCTTAAAGGCCTTGCAAACTGCAACATTGATACGTCTTTCCTCCATGGACAAGCGTTTGATGGAGCTTCTGCTATGAGTGGGGAGTACAATGGCGCCCAAGCAATTATATATGAGCAACACCCCAAAGTCCCCTACGTTTAATGTGCATCAGAATGTTTGAACATAGCCATAACTTACTCATCTAGAGTTCCGGATATCCGAAACAGCTTTGGAATAATAGGGAAAATCTCTAGTTTTTTCAATACACCAAAACGAAACCTTGTTCTCACCAGTCAAATTAATGCAGCTAATCAGGGAGAGACAGAAATCAGTGCCAAAAAACTGAAGAAATTATGCCCTACTCGTTGGGTGGAAAGACATGATGCTGTCACAGTTATGGTTTCATTGTTTGATCAAGTAATTGAGGCTCTAGAGGAGATTACTACCTGGAATGACAAGGAGACATCAACAGAGGCTCATATTTTGTTGTGTTCAATGTTAACATCACAGTTTGTCATAGCACTTTTTTCAGCTGACAGATTACTCAGCTACAGTGTTCGTCTGACGAAAGCTATATCTATAATTCGAGAGAACGCAGAGAACGAGTTTCACCATCTGTTTGAACAAGCTGTTAAGAAGCTGGAACGGCATGAAGAAAACATTACTCTACCACTCCGTGCAACCAGACAAATTTACATATCAAATTTCAACGTACAGACTCCTGAAGAATACTACAGACTTTCTGGTTTCATTCCATGGATTGATAATTTCATCACTCACCTCCATGAAAAATTTCTCAAACATAAGGAGTTTCTACAAAGTTTTGCATCTGTCGTTCTGAATGGAAGGCAGCCGACACTGGAAGAAAACGAGAGATTTGTTGCCGTATCGAGGAAATTTGCAGATGATTTAGGACCTAGATCAGATAATACTCTGAAAGCTGAACTGCATCTGTGGTACATGAACGTCTCTGCATTGAACAAGGAAACTAAAAGCCCAATCGAACTGCTTAACTTTTGTGACCAAAGAACTTTTCCTACTGTGTTTGAACTTTTAAAAGTGTATGCCACCCTCCCAGTATCAACAAGCAGTGCTGAGAGGTCATTCTCCACAATGAAGAGGTTGAAAACTTACTTGAGAAACAGTATGAGTGAAATCAGACTGAATGGACTTGCGTCAATGAACATTCACTGTGAAGTGGAAATTGATCCAGACCAGATAATAAATGCTCTGGCTACAAAGAACAGGAGGCTGGATTTCGTTTTTTGAATATGTATAGATTATAATTGAATAATATAACAATATGCAATCATAAGAGAGTGGTTGAAAACAAGTATAAAGTATAAGCAATATCTACTACTTCTTCTTTTAATCATTTAATTATCTTGCACTGCACTGCAGAATTGTTAGTAATTTGATAAAAATAAATGTACAAAAAGAGACAATCGCCTTGTTATGGCCTTTGACCATTTTTTCTCGGAAAATTTATCGAGGAGTCATCTTCCTTCATAAAAATTTTGTGCACCACTGCCCCCCCCCCCTAGGAATATTCTAGGTGCGCCACTGAAATGCTGTGTCCCTAATTGTACATCTAATTACATAAATGGACCGAAAAAAAAATATTCAGGATTCCCCAAGAAAATAATTTACAAACAAAATGGATTAATAGGTAGGATAAAACGTTTAGACTTTAAGCCTAACGAAAACTCCAGAGTAAGTAACCAAATATGTCATTTAACATTTTATTAATTTTGAGATAATTTTTGTCTAGATCTTAAGTTTGATTTGTTAGGTCTGTGTTGCATGATGAGGAAAGTAAAATTGTGCATTAGTATTATTTTTCGAATTGTTATGCATTCGGTGCTTGAAAATTATCAGTATTAAGTAATTAATGATATCTTAAGTACTTAAATTGTCTATTACATTTGTGTAAAATTCTGCTTATTAAAATTTAAATGGTTGTTTTTTGTAATCTGAATAAATTTTGGGAATTTATTTAAAACAATAATTGGTAGTTTTGCAGATTGTGTTTAAATATTGAAATGGACGATTCAAATTTTCTAATGTTAAATAATCATATTATGTATACTTTATTATATGTACTTAATAATATACATACCAGTGACTTCTAATAGCTTTGCCAGAAAACTTGCGATGTTGTATATATAACTTTCCACATATTGATCTGAAATTGCATTTATATGAATTAAAAACAAGAAAAATTAATCATGCATAAAGCATTGATTATGAAACGCTTTTTAACTGAAATGCAATTTTATTTAAACATCTTTAAAACGCAATACATTCAGCACTGATTTATTTTAAATTATCACAGTACTACAATCATTTATTAAACTTGGAACATTAAAAAGACAATACAATAAAATCACCTGCTTCGCTATGTAAAATCGATAAATATTTCATTCATATCACTTATCACTTACATTCCAGACTCCAGAGTTAAATAATTTTGCGTTAAAAAAATTTAGCAATTCTTATACAACTCATCTTACAATCGGAACAGTTTAAACAAGAAAGGTCAATCATGCATAAAGCATTGATTATGAAACACTTTCCAATTGAAACTCAGTTTCTTTTAAAAACTGCTAAAATGGGATGCATTCAGTGCTGACATTTTAAATTAGTACAAAATTAGTACACAGTACAACATTAGTACATAGTACATTAGTACACAGTACAACAGTAATTTATTATATTTGAAACTTCAGCAAAAAAATGAACTTTATTCAAATGACATCATCAAAATATGAATTGACTGCTGCTCTATGTAAAATCAATGAATATTTCATTCCTATCACTTTTATTCCAGACTGCAGGGTAAATAATTTTGCTTGAAAAATTATTCAGCAATTCTTATACAACTCATCTTACAACCACTGGATTTGTTTACATTCTGCATGCTATAGTATAGCATTAAATTTAGGCTTCGTTGTAGGAATATTCAAAGTCTATTTGAAGTCAAAAATATTGAAATTGCATTGCCACAAAATTTAGATATACAGAATACACAGATAATATGCAGAAATAAAGCAGTTTTAGAATGGATGCAATACTAAATATAACTTTATACCATCTTTAAATATTACGACTTTTACACAGGGATAAAATGATGGATGCCATATTTTATTTTGAAATGAGTCATGTGATCTCTTCATATACTATGGGTGTAATTATTATTTCAATTTTTATTTTAAAAACTACCTAACATATTTTACTGAAAAAATTTTTTTTTTATATATTTTACGTGATAATTTGAATAGTTCCTAAAATTTTCGAAACAATTTGAATTTTAACTACGTTTAAAAATTGTTTGAAAAGTTATGTCTCATAGGATTCAATGTGTTCCTTTTTTTCAACCCAAGTTAAATCTAAAACTAATTGGGTGTTATTATTTATTCCCATATGATCCACAGACCGTCTTAAGAATATACTAAAATTTCATTTTGATAAAGTCATTTTTATGGCAGTTATCAACAGACAAACAAATAGAATGAACAAAGTCATAAACACTTTACAACTATCTTGGAAAGTGTTAAAAAAAAAGAGAATTATTACTTTCCCTACATATATAAGTAAAATGTACATGGAAAGTATTGTAACGGGACCGAAAATTGGAATTCGAGTTGTCGACGGTTAGTCACATTACATCCCTGAAATCGAATAGAACTTTTTGAAGGAATGTCTGTGCATATGTATCTAGTGTGGATGTATGTTAGTATGTGTATGTATACATGTTAGTTTGTATGTGAGTCTATATATGTGATATCTCATGAACAAGTGGAGCATTTCAAACGAAATTTGACATGATTAATACAATCGGTGAATGCTGGAACCCTATTTTTAAATTTTTGCTGCAACTACTGTCCCAGCGTATCCAAAACGTGTTCTAGGTCTGGGAACCTGGATTGCTAAGAGGGAATTAAATCCTTGAAGACATTGTTGAGAAAATCGTGCACCATGTTGTTGAATGTTGCCTTGTTGGTAAGTGGAACCTGGGCAGCTTGATATCATACTTAAAACAGTCAGCTGCAAAATCGTAAACGTACAAGTGAGCCGTCAGATTGGCTTGCAGCACAAATAGTGTATGTCGACTGTCCCCCGAGATGACTCCTCGGACAACCACACCACGCGCGATGGTATGTTTTGCTCGACAACAAATACGGGATCTGAACGCTGGGCAGTTCCCCTCCACATACATATAAGGCGAGGTCATCAGCACTGAGAGAGAAGCGGGATTCATTGCTAAAAACATGCCACCAATCAAACACTGTCCACCGAGTTCTACCAATCCAGACGGCTTTGCCTATTTTAAGGGGTCAGGGAGACTGAATGGATGTCGGCACCATATCCCACCTTTCTACTAGTCATCTCCGAATATTATCCCTTGATATAGGATGGATGGCAAATGCCTTTGAAGTACTTATAATGACACCATTGGTGTGGAAGTGGCTCCTCTCCTGACTGCATGATCCTCTCGAGCAGTTATCTGTCTGAGATATCATGAACATCTACGACAGTTAGATGTGCCTCCTCTGATCTGCTGTTGCCAGCACCGAACAACGACCATATCACTCCGACCAAGGTGGTGATTTATATGTCTGTTAGACCAACCAGCTTCCCTTAGTCCTATGATACGACCTCTCTCTAAATCCGACAATTGTTTATAGCGCCATAGAGTACCCCTAAAAGTTATCTTTGTATACAACTTGCAGCATTAAAGCAGAAAATCCAGTTACATATGCACGTGAGTGAGAACACTGGTTGTTTTAAATGCTACACGATGCGTCATTCTCATGCACGATGCATGAGTCCTATAACATTATTGGCACTGACAGTTTGATCATTTGCATAACTCAGAACATTATAAAAGAACATTTGAATGCTGAGTTTTGTGGTTGTAGCTCAATTTTTTATTAGTGCATATATTTTTTTGTAACAGAGTGTATATTAGAGGTGAAATTTCTTTTAAAGTAAACTTTTAAATATTTTCATTATAATTTTACATTAGAAATCGAGTAAATGATTCTTGATGGTCATATAAATAGAAGTTCCTCCTTTTTTCCCCCCTTGAAGAGTGTACAGTCGCACATAATGCGAAAGATCTCCAAGTGCATCTCTCTTAAATGTCCATACACTGTAAAACATTTGCAAGCATGTTACTGAAAGTTTCATGGGTATCAGCTGCCTATTAGGGGAAGTAAGGTGCCTAGTTACGATAATATATATCTGAAAATACAAAAATAACGCTTCAGCAGACGAAAGTTAGCTGAATATTTCAGAAATAAAGCTGAAATTTTCATGAACGCCTGTAATTACTGCTTTTCTGATAGTTTGCAGAAATGATCAACAAAGTAGCCGAAAAAAATGAGCAAAGGTTGCAAAATGCTGTACAGTGTATGTGTCTTTCTCTCATATCCCTGATATCACATTCTATTTATATAATGAAGTAATGATCATTATTTAAGATGTTTTCCAGCAAAAAAAATCTGATGTCGGCAGCACATGACTTTCCTTATATAATGCTATGAATTTACTACTCTTGCAGTAAAAAAAATAGGTTTTTCTTATAGTAGATACTTATATTCTTTCCAAGATATTGAATTTTCATCAATTAGTTGTTATTTTCATTGATTTAGCGTCATTTTTATCCATTTGGCCAGATTTTCGTTAATTTGGCAAGATTTAAAAAGTCGCCAAATTAGCGACATTCCACAAAATTCTTCGCCAAAATCTCGCCAAGCGTTATGGACGGAGAAATAAGTTATTCTTACAGCAAATAAATGACTACTGGTGTTAAAATACAAAAGTATTACTCAAAAGTAAAATTCAAAGTATCTTTTTTCATGAAAGGAGCGAGCTAGATCCACGAGAATGATATCATCAAATTTTGTATTGTAGGGAAAGTAAAAAATAGGTTATTCTTATAGTTCATACATGTATATAAGGATATTTTCGTTAATCTGGCAACATTTTAAAAAGTAGTCGCCAAGTTGGCGACATTCTGCCAAATTTGTCGCCGAAACCTCGCCAAGCGTTTTGGACGGAGAAATAAGTTATTCTTATAGCAGATAAATAACTACTGGCATTCAAGTACAAAAGTATTTCTCAAAGTACCTTTTCTCATGAATGGAACGAGCTAGATCCATGAGAATGATGTCACTCAATTTATCACATGATATTACATATGAAAAGTGGACATGTTTTTCAACAGTTAATATATATTTTTTAATTTATGGGATTTTTTGATACATTTATTTAAAAATTTGCAATATCTCGAGAATGGTTCATGCTAGCGTTCTAAAGTTTATGTCAATCGTTTACTAAGGAAAAATTACATGACAGAAGTCTATTTGCATAACTTTATTAAAGGTTTTGATTTTTGATGCTTTTTTCAAAATTTCACTCGAAAATATGGGGGGGGGGGGAGTTGAACATTTGATTTAAAAACAATAGGCTTCCAGTATTCACGGATTGTGATTTGTGTACCAAATTTCATTCGAATCGCTCCATTCGTTCGTGAGATATCGTCGCCACAGACTCAGTGACACACACACAGACATCACCTCAAAAATGTGTGATTCGGGATCAGAGATGCTTGAAACGTGCTCTCTCGTCGAAAACTCAAATTCGAATTTTTGACCCCATCACAATACTTTCCTTATACATTACGTATATAAGGAAAGTAAAAATGGCAGCCGGTTTAATTGGCATGCAGCAAAATTAGAACATTTAATTATTCTCAAATATGCCACCTGAATATTCATTTTATGTCTTTTTTATACAAGAAAATAAATTTGCTAATTTTTTGAATACTAAAATTACTTATTTTTAAGAAATTCCACAATTATAGACTTTTTACAACAGAAGTTACGAAATAGAATCCTTCAAAAACCCTTCGAATATCCTCGTAATATAAGCTGGATATATTGGGGCCCTCTACACATACGTCCTTCTGCCAGATCTTTGGGAACACATTTTGTTGTATTACTTTCCCTATGTGCATAGTATAATGTAAAGGGAAAGTATTGTGTTGGCTTCAAATATTTGGTTTTGAGTTTAAAACGAAAGAG
This sequence comes from Amaurobius ferox, assembly GCA_951213105.1. Taxonomy (NCBI): domain Eukaryota; kingdom Metazoa; phylum Arthropoda; class Arachnida; order Araneae; family Amaurobiidae; genus Amaurobius; species Amaurobius ferox. The sequence continues at coordinate 105,830,686 of OX578149.1, forward strand.
CACGGTTCAAGCCTCCCTAAACTCGAATAAATCGTGTGTGTGTGTGTGTGGGGGGGGGGGATGAAATCTGACAAACGAATGGTGAGTTTTGAACAAAATTTGTAATTAAAAATTATTACAATCAATGAATACGGGAAGCCTATTGATTTTAAACATATTCAAATGTTTGGAAAACTCCCAAATTTTCAAATGAAATTTTAAAAATATCATCAAAAATCAAAACTTTTAATATTACATAAATAATCATTTTTTGTGTAATTTTTCACCAGAAAACGATTGGCACAAATTTAACGATACTAGAATAAACCGTCTTTGAAATATTGCATTTTTTAAACTAAATTTATCAAACAAAATTACATAAAATTTAAAAATGTACTAACTATTGTGAAATATGTTCGCTTTTCATATGTAATATTATGCGAAAAATTTGTAAACATCATTCTCATGGATCTAGTTCGATTCTTTCATGGGAGAAGATACTTGTGTATTAGTTTTGTATTTTGACCCCTAGCAATTTGCCAACAGCCATTTATATATAAGAAATGTTCTTCTCTCCGTTTGTCTGTAATACTGTGTGTGTGTGTTATGTATATGTGTGTACATTTGGTGGACTTAGCGACTCAAAGTATCGCCAATTTGGTGATATTTGGCTCCAGATTGACAAAAATTCCGTTAAAATTACAAAAATTACGTTACACATGATGCCAAATGAATAAATTAATTATTAAAATAGACTATATAATGCAGCGTTTTTTAAGATGTGTTTGTTCTGTGATAGTTTCATGTAAAATCTCTTAAAGATTTAAAAACGAGTAAAATTTTAATGCATAATTTGTATAACAAAGAACTTTTTTTATTTTAGAGTTCTGCCATTAAATTAAATTTCAAAAGGGCTTCGCAACCAAATAAGTTTAAAAAACACTTATATAATATATAGGGAAAGTATTGCGATGGGGTCGAAATACAAATACAAGTTTGTGTTTTTGATAGTAGAGTTCGTTTCAAGCATTCCTGAAACCAAATTGAGCATTTTTGAAGTGATATCTGAGTGTGTATGTGTGTGTATTAGTGTGTATGTATATTAATATGTGTGTATGAGTGAGTGTGTGTATGTGTATTAGTGTGTGTATGTATATTAATGTGTGTGTATGAGTGAGTGTGTGTGTCCTTGTGTCAGTGGATACGATATCTAATGAACGAATGGAACATTCGAACTAAATTGTTTAGGATTATTACAATTCGTGAACACTGAAAGTCCATTGATTTTAAAAGCAATCGAATATTCGGAAACCAACTCTCAATTTTTGAATAAAATGTTGAAAAAATCACAAAAAATCAGAATCGTTAATATTATTACATAAAATATCATATCTTATTTAATTTTACGTTAGACAACGAATGACATAAACTTTGTAATTCTAGCATGAGCCATTCTTGCTTTTTTCAAATAAATTAAAAAAAAAATACATAAAATTAAAACAGTGCTGACCACTGTTGTTGTTGTTGAGACCCAGACCGTCTGCACTGTGAAATATGTTCTCTTTCTATAATGCAATATTATGCAACAATTGTGTTAGCATCATTCTGGTAGAGCATCATTCTGTGTTAGCATCAATCTAGATCGTTTCATTCACAAGAGAAAACATTTTTGCAATAGTTTTATATTTTGACATCCAACAATTTGTCAAAAGTAATTTATTAGTTTGTCTGTTTGCCTGGCCTGGTTGTTGATAAATTAACAAAATAATACCAACATGACATTTTATTTAAAATAATGCCAAATTGACAAAAATGACACTAAATTAATAAAAATGACTAAATTAATAATAATTCATGAATATTCAATATCTTGGAAAATGAAGTTTAATTTATTTGAAAATTTCTGTCACTTTTGGGGAAATTAATATTCTTGATTTAAGATATATAGAGTTTTACATTTATATACGTTTCAAATACAAATTATATTGCTTAGCTAATACTAGCTATATTTCTAATCGTCAAGATATATTTGCACAAAGTAGAACTTAATTTGGTTAAGCTGTGAAGCATGCAAAGTCATTGTCGTTCCAGAGTCATTTTAGCATCCCAACTATTTTCTTCACCCTCAGGAAAGAACCAAAATGATCCACCACCATTAAGTTCTGTCCCGTTGTCGATACTATAAGAATGGGCACCCATAGCACTTTTACAGAGGACAAACTCGAGAATGATACATACAGTATCGACTTGCTTGACAATTTGGGACCTTGAATGCTCAGGGGAGCGGAAGTGCTCTTTACCGTCCCCTATGGGCGCCCATTGCAAGGGCTCCCTGTTTATGCTATTAACATCAGAAAATAACCTAACAGAGCCGAAGTTTCGATTTCCCCAGGGGTGAAAAAATACTTTCCAGACCCAGAAAAGTCTCCATGAAGTCTTAAACTTTGAGCACTTATAGCACGTGGGCGCCCATAGGTGCTTAGAAGTTACAAATATAGGTATCAAGCTAGTTGATATTGTACGTCTCGACCTTTTCAGTTTTCTCCCGGTGGAACTTTTATGAGTGACTTCGCTATAGGTGCCCATAGGGAAGCGTAAGGGGGTACATGCCTTTCCGTGGACGTTCAAAGTCAAAAATGTAGGTATCAAGCTAGTCGATATTGTACCTTTCATCCTAGAGTTTGCCTCTGCTGAAATAAGTTCTAATGATGCCCTTCCCATGGGCCCTCTTAAGGCCCTATCACACTCAAGAACTTTTGGAACAACCAACTATTTCGGACAACTTTTCCCCCAATTTTTCGGCGAAAAAGTTGGCGATAGGGTTATTGACAGTTTGAAGAAGTTGTGCTAAATGACAAAACTACGGCGGTATGTTTATCGCCTTTTGGCGACAACTATACATTTGTACATGTACTTTTCGGCAGGCAGCGCGTTCTCGCTTCGACTTCAGCAGTAAAACAAGACTTTTACTTAGTACTTCCTTTTGTAACCTTTATTACTTTGTAATTATGACTAAATTGCTATCAAATGCAGGGAAAAATCAAATATGCCTTGGCATAATTACGCTAGGATTATTCCTGCTTAAGAAGAAGAAACAAAGTAAACCGAGAAGGATGTGGACAAAATCTATTGTAAATTTTTGATTTGCTCTTTTTTATATGGATTACTTCAGATATCAGAAGCTTAAACAGATGAATGAACATTAAAAAATATTTGGATTTGTCACACATCCGTATAAAAAAGCAAATAAATATTTGTTGAAAAATATTCCCTCTATTTTAAGATACAAAATTAGTTTAAAAAGTGATATTGCCGATATTGACTGAGATGAAACAAAGAAAAAGAAAACGTAAAAAGTATTTAAATTCAAGGATGCCGTTATTAAAATATCATGTCTTAAACAAATTTAAGTTCATTATCATTTTACACTTGATTTTAAAGGTTTTCAAATACGTATCTATATTAAATATTCGAAGATGTCCTTTGCTCATTTGTAACGTTTAAAATATTTCTCATTAAAGCAAACTTTTAAAAATTATTTTATCTACATTTATATTTATTGAGTAATTATGTTTTAAAATAGATTTAAATGTACATTCCATCTATAGCTGGTATAAAGTATACTTCAAGATGTTTTTCAAAGTAACTTCGAAATAAATTTTTATAAACATTCAAATTTAAAAGAGTAAACTTTTCATATTTACAAACAAACTTATTTTTTTTATTAAAAGTAAATGATTTTCAAATGTATTGTAAATTTCTAATTGTCTATGTGCGTTTAAAATAATAAAAGAATTCTTCAAATGTTAGCATTAAATTATTAAAATTTCAAAGTAGCTTGATTTTTGTTTTTATTCTAATCTAAAATGTTCAAAATTACATGTCGAAAGATAACTACTACTCTTATAAGGATGTTCGATGATTTCTGTCTAATTTTACATGCATATTTTATATTTGCTAATTTTACAAGCACTTTTTACTTAAGAATATATTCCATCTATACCTGGTATAAAGTATACTTCAAGATATTTTTCAAAGTAACTTCGAAATAAATTTTTATAAGCATTCAAATTTAAAAATAATTTACTTATATAAGAGGTTATTTTGTATATAGAACTTAAAATAATTTAAAATAAAAATTTTTTTGCAGATTATTGCAGAAAAACTATATTTGAATATTTTATCAACAGATGGCAGCACTTGTAAAATTTAAAATTCGCATGGATTCAAACCAGAGTCCAGTCATTTACTGAGCTGATTCTCTACCACCCAAGCCAAAACATCACATTTGAAATATACTAACAAATTATATCATGCAATGCATTTAGTGTTATTTTAGAGTACTATTTTGAAGAGTAAACAGAATAAGTTTTCAAGTTGTTTTAGTATTGCAATAGAAGGATAAAAAAAGTATATGGAGAACATACATGAAAATTCATTTCTAAATTCTGTCTGATGTTTTTTTTTAACGATTCGAGAAAGAGAACATAATTGCATTCGTTAAAACGAGGAAATTGCCATAGTGTAGTAAATATTCTAAAACAATTTAAATTAGGTTCCTTTGTGTTTTGTGATGGAATCACTTTAGTTAGCTTATTTTAGAAAACTGATGAAATATGTATATATCGCCAAAGCAAACTCGCGAACACTTTTGTTTAAATTCACAGAAAGGCGGATTTTCTGAAACGCATCTATACTGTAAACTAGCAAGCCGCTGGTAAATATAAATTTGAATCAGAAGCGACCAGAGAGATTATATTAGTAATAATATCTTAATTTTTATTATATAATATTTCATGTATATAAAATCGCTTTGGAAGAGATGGTTCGTAAAGATGATATTTTCTCGTACGCATGTTTCTTCAAATTCTTTTTTAAATACAGTGGATCTTTTCGATTCCACAAAAATGATTTTTCACGTATTAACTCCATTCCCATCTCGCATGACTACTTTTTTCCGACTTCGAGACGACTTCCATTGACATCCACCTTTATGACACAGAAATATTATAAATACTTAACAAAATTCTAAATCTAAACTAAAATAATACTTCGCGCTGCCTGGTTATTATATCAATATAATCTATCTGTTATTATATTCTACCTGTTCGTGCTCCACAGATTCAAACTTGCGCGAGGATTTCACGCCAAACCAGAATGTAGTAGAATCTGAGCCAACCTTTCTGCACACGTGATTCCTTCGCTACTCATCTGTGATTGGCTGGTTGGTAAAAAATTGTCCCAAATGAACAACTTTTTCTATACCGGTCAGATAAAGTTGTCCCAATTTTTTGACCTTATTTCACACGAGTTTTCCCCCAACTCGGCATAAAAATTGTTCGAAAAATTACCGGAAAAGTTGTTGAATGTGATAGGGCCTTTAGGGGACCATGAGGGGGTACTTGCCCTCCCTTGGGCATTCAAGGTCAGAAATGCAGGTATCAAGCTAGTCGATATTGTACGTCTCGTCCATGAGTTTGCCTTCTGGAAAAAATTCTATGGGCGTTCACAGGGGAGAAAGAGGGGGCACTTGCCCTCCTGTGGACGTTCAAGGTCAGAAATGTAATTTCTGACCTTGTAAGTTCTGATTTATAAGTGCAAGCTAGTAGATATTTACTTCCAATCTTTGAGTTTGGCCATCCCAGGAATAAGTTTTACGGGCGTTCTTGAATCCTATTCTTTCTAAACAAGGTCGACCTCTCCTGCAGTTACCACACTATATTTTGATCGCACTATATTTCTCACACACTCTCTCTCTCTCCCTCTCTTTCGCCAGTGTTCTAATCACGATCATTATATAATTATCTACCTAATTCCAATTTTTTACAGAATGCAGCTACATATAGAATTTCGTTGCTGTACGTGCTCGCTATCTATCTATCTATCTATCTTTCTGTTTCAAAATCTTTAATTTCGAATAATGTTTTTTAATAACATTTATTAGAAAATATTCTACCTGTTTCTAATTTTTTACAGACTGCATTTACATATAAATTTTCACAGTGACACGTGTATTCACACTTCACAGATACACACACACTGATGGAAACATTTCCAAAAATGTTCGAAATGTGTTCATGTCCTTAAATGCATTTATTTATCTGAATGTTGAATTCATAATTATTCGTGAACTTCCTCTATACAATAGTATTAGAAAATAATAAAATTATTATTGAGGTATTAAGCTAGTCGATATTGTACGTCTCGTCCATGAGTTTGCCTTCTGGAAAAAATTCTATGGGCGTTCACAGGGGAGAAAGAGGGGGCACTTGCCCTCCTGTGGACGTTCAAGGTCAGAAATGTAATTTCTGACCTTGTAAGTTCTGATTTGTAAGTGCAAGCTAGTAGATATTTACTTCCAATCTTTGAGTTTGGCCATCCCAGGAATAAGTTTTACGGGCGTTCTTGAATCCTATTCTTTCTAAACAAGCTCGACCTGTCCTGCAGTTACCACACTATATTTTGATCGCACTATATTTCTCACACACTCTCTCTCCCTCTCTTTCGCCAGTGTTCTAATCACGTTCATTATATAGTTATCTACCTAATTCCAATTTTTTACAGAATGCAGCTACATATAGAATTTCGTTGCTGTATGTGCTCGCTATCTATCTATCTATCTATCTATCTTTCTGTTTCAAAATCTTTAATTTCGAATAATGTTTTTTAATAACATTTATTAGAAAATATTCTACCTGTTTCTAATTTTCTACAGACTGCATTTACATATAAATTTTCACAGTGACACGTGTATTCACACTTCACAGATACACACACACTGATGGAAATATTTCCAAAAATGTTCGAAATGTGTTCATGTCTTTAAATGCATTTATTTATCTGAATGTTGAATTCATAATTATTCGTGAACTTCCTCTATACAATAGTATTAGAAAATAATAAAATTATTATTGTTTAATTCAGTCAATATTGAATAAATTTAATTCTAATCTAAGAGATAATGCATTTAAAACGTGTCTATATTGCTTAATCGTAAGTTGTATATCTGCTTATTTAATTTAGATAATATTTAATTAATCTCATTCTAATCTAAGAGATAATACATTTAAGATGTGTCCATTTTGCTTAATTGTAAGTTATATATCCATATAAAAATATCTGATGTGGGCAGCACATGACTTTCTCTGCAGACTCAAATTCATATTTTCTTTATTTCTTTAATAATTCGTTAGATTAAGTTTAATTGCACCAAATAACACTAAATTTGCATTTTTAATTCAATTTTTACTTTCCCTGCAAAACATGGTAATGTATAGGGAAAGTATTGGAATCATGTCGAAAATTGCAACTTGAGTTTTCGACGGTACTACACGTTTCGAGACCTGTAGAATACGAAGAAACTACTTTTAGCGTAACGTCTGTGTGTGTGTCTGTCTGTCTGTCTGTGTAATGTATGTATCCACTCTAACTCAAAAAATAATAGACCGAATTTCATAAACTTTGGTAGGTAAATCACTTGGATGTGACCCTGGTGCTGATTAGTTTTTGGTACGATTCGTAAAAACAAAATCCGCCTTTCTTTGCAAAATGGCCCGTAAAAATTTCATGTATCCCCTCTAAAGTTCACCAAATTTCACAAAATTTGGTAGATAAGTTACCTGTTGAGTACTCTGGTGCTGATTAGAATTTGGTATGATTCGGAAAAGAAGAACCCGCCTTTCTTTATGAAATTGGCCACAAAAATCTCATGTATCCACCCTAACAAAAATACTAATTGACCAAATTTTACAATATTTGGTAGATAAGTTACTTGTAGGATACTCTGGTGCTGATTAGATTTTGGTATGATTCAGAAAATAACAACTTGCCTTTTTTTACGAAATGGCCCGCAAAAATCACCAAAATAATTAAAAAAAAAAAAAAAAAAAGAACGTATGCTGAAATGTATCAATTAAATTCTTGTTTTATACACAATTTTTGATGAGGAAAAGAAAATAACACACTCCATTATACTTTAGGACTAACCCAGGGGCGGTTATTCAGGTGGGCCGCGCGGACCCCCTTGATCAAGCACTTCAAATTCCTTTAGTTATATAGGTTAATTACAATTTTTAAGGAAATTATCTGAAATTTCTTTCAACTAAAAGTCGAATGATTGGAAATAAGTGATAAAATTGTCACTAGATGGCAGCACTAAATTTTTGACTTTCAAAAAAATCTCCTATGCCCTTTTCATACTATATTAAATCTATAGGGAAAAATACTGCATTATAGGGAAAGACGAGGGATTTTAACGAGAGCCGCGTCCCATTATCGCCTCTGGCTGATAGAAAGAATGGTATGTGAATACAAGGGCAATAGAAATTTCAGTTAAAAAAACAGACATTGCAATATTCCAATCTGATCTGAGCCGCGTCGGTTACCGCGTCTCTCATCTAAAGAAGCCAAGAATGAAACGAATACCGTGAACGACTGACTCGAACTGGCTGAGTTTCGCTAATTTGGCCTCGAATTTTTCTTGATAAATGAGAGTTCTCTCTCTCATTTTTTTTAAAATAATAAATTTGGATGTTTAAATAAATATTTGAAAATAAATTACTGTATTTATGTAATTCTGATTTATTTTATTGATCCTATTGACCCCTAGCTTTTTCAGTTTTGGTTCATGAAGAAATAGTTTAGTAGTATTAAATATAGAAAATAGAAATGCAAAAAAGTTTCGATATATATTTTGTGCTTTTTACTTAATTGAATAAGTGGGGGTTCCGTTCTTCGTTTTTGGTAGAAAAATGCATTGTTTGGGGCACTCAGTTTAATTTCGCATTAATAATCGGGGGGGGGGGGGGGGGGGATTTCTGATGTAGGGTGGTTCTGTCTGTCCTTCGGAAAGTGAATTATTTCTGATTTGGGGTAGTTCTATGCTTTGTTTGTGATGAATTTCAATGCGTTTGACTTCTTAATTGCTTAAAAGTCATGATAATTGTATTTGTGGCATGCCCGTGGATATTTTTAGTGACACTTTCAGAAATGTGTTGTCTGAGGGGGTGAGTCTCTTGATTGATTTACTCAGCTGTCTTACTTTTCCAGCTATATAACATTAAAGATTGAAAAAAAATATAATTATTTGTTAAAGAATGTTAAAAATCAATTTTCAACCTGATACTTGATTCTTTGATCTGACGTTGTTTTCCTTAAAATCTCTCCCCCTCCCTCTTCACCGGCGACTATTCAATCCCCCTGGTTTTGCTTCTAATTTCATTGAAGACCAATATTGCTCCGATACTCCCTAGGCGTAAATTTCACTTGAGGTAGTCCTAAAATTTCTCATCTCGCTTCGTAATTAAACGATTTTGAATCTACTGGCGGCTATAGTCTCTGCACTATCTATACGCGTATCGTCTGTGTTCGATTTTGAGCTGAGATCGTAGAAATCGATAACAGATGGCAGCACTACCGTTTCGAGAAGGACTCATTACAGAACATTATATTTCTATTTTCAATTATACTAATTAATATTCCTTAAGTATTATTTTATGTAATCCTGTCATTTATATTTTACTGTATGTTTATTGATATTAATATGCTCCTTTCAAATTATTTACGAATAGATGGCGCATTGAACCACGCGAACTTGAGTTTCGTTTAAAGGAATGTGGTAAGTGTAGCGCTATGAGCCATGTGTTAAAAAACCAAGAGTCAAGTCGATCTGTGAACCGCTATAGGCGGTTAAGTATTCTTTTGTTACTAAAATCTCAATTCTTATCCATGCAGTATAACAATAAATTCTTTGGAAGTTGAAGGAGGTGTCCTGTATTCTTGTTGCTGGATATTTAAATCAAAGGTGAGTGCTTACTCACTTATTCCTTTTTAAATCTTTATATGACTGTAGAACCACAATTCTGAAATCCAAAAACAGTCTATTCTATACAGTCCACTGATCTCTAATAAAAATTATTCTATAAGTCTCGACATGGTTTTGGTCCGTCTATAACCGGAGGACCTATGGATATTTAAGTCTTTTGAAAATTCTGTATTCTTATTCAACATGAGTTCTAATTTGGAGAAAACTAAACGCAAAAGATCGACAGTGCGGAGTATAACAACTAAATTGATAAATAAAATTAAGGAAATTTTAGATACTGACACTGTTGATGAAAATGAATTGAGGGAATTGAAGGAAAATTTATTGGCGAAAAAGGATCAGATTCAAAGTTTAGATAGGGAAATTGAAAATTTAATAGAAGATTTGGATGAATTAGATTCAGAAATTGAGAGCAGTCAAGAATATTCAGAGAAAATTATTTGTTATAAAATCAAAATCGAAACTAAATTAGAAAATAGAGTTGTAGGAGGAGGTCAATCGGCAAATAATTCATCGGGTGAAAATGTTGAAAGTTCAAAAGGAAATGTCAACTTGCCGAAATTTGATTTGCCTAGTTTCAGTGGGAATATTAATGAATGGCTCAGTTTTAAACAGATTTTTCTGACAACAATCCATAATTGTTCAAAATTATCGGAATTACAGAAATTGCAATATTTGCAAGCGTCAGTTATTGGATCAGCTAGCAAATTAATCAAAGGATTTCCGATAACTGATTCTAGTTATAAAAATGCTTGGGAAACTTTGATTTCCAGATACGACAACAAGAAAAATCTAGCATATGCGCAGTTATCCAAATTCTTTAACGTTAGACCTGTGAAATCAAATAGTCAAAGGTCAATCCTGGAGCTGTTAGACACATGTAACGAAGCAGTAAGAAATTTAAAGTGCTTAAATTTTGAATCGAATCCATTTGTTGAATTAATTCTTGTTTATATAGTGCAAGGGAAGTTAGATGACGTACTCCGAAGACAGTGGGAGCTGTCGTTAGATAATGAATCATTCCCTACTTATGAAAATCTTATTGAGTTTTTAGAGAAGCAAGCTAGAAGCTTACATGATATTCAGGAATCAAACTCTAAACTAGAATTTAAACCTAAAGGGTTTATAAAGAAATCAGTGTCAAATGCTGTTGTTACAAGTACGATGGGGAAATCACCTCGGTTATCATGTCCGGAATGTAAAGATAATCATATTCTGTGGAAATGTCCAAAGTTCCAAAAAATGAATCTCGATGAGAGATGGGGTGCAGTAAAGAGACATAAGGTCTGCGTTAATTGCTTAAGGGCAAATCATTTTGCTGCCAAATGCTTAATCACAACTCACTGCAGATTTTGCAGTGATAAACATCATACGCTGCTTCATTTTGGCAAATCCGGGTCTGCAGTGAATGACCAACCTACTGTGGAAGATTCTATAAATCATAGCAAAAGTAATCAAAATGAATCCCCAATCCAGACTAGTTTTTGCGCAAGCACAAATACAGATTGCCAAACATTGTTATCAACAGCGATCATTCAGGCCAAATCTAATACCGGGGAATTGATTCCATGTAGGGCCTTGGTTGACTGCGGAAGTCAGAAAACTCTAATATCCAAAGACTGTTGTAAAAAACTAGGTCTACCAGTAAAGAACACTAATCATAAAATTTCTGGTATTAATAACATCGTTGCGGAAACCTCACTCCACGAAGTTAGTTTGGTTTTTACACCATACTTCAATCACGAACAGTTCAAGATTGAGGCATTAGTTGTAAATAAGGTTACTGTAAATCTTCCTAACTTTACATTACCAACAAACACTTGGCCACATTTAGAAGGGTTGAAACTGGCTGATCCTAACTTTCACATTTCTAGGCCAATCGATGTATTAATCGGTGCAGATTTATTTCCCTTAGTCATTATTGGTCAATCTATTCTCGGTCCAAAAGGAGCACCAAGTGCCATAAATTCGAAACTTGGTTGGTTATTATCTGGTATAATACACTCAAGTAGTTCTGCTCCTAAATCTATTCTAAGTTGTCATGCTATGGTACAACTGAACAATGATCTTCAAAGGTTTTGGGAGTTAGAAGCCATTCCCAAGGCTATTCCAACTTCTTCTTCTGAAGTACTCTACTCAGAAACTGTTACTCGCACAGAATCAGGGAGATACATGGTTGATCTACCCTTTAAATCAACTCCTGTTCTAGGTAATTCAGAATCACACGCCTTGAAGCGTCTGCAATTCTTAGAAGGTAAACTTCGAAAAAACTCTCCTCTTAAAGAAAAATATGATTCATTTATGAAAGAGTATCTTGAGTTAAATCACATGGAACCTGTTCCAACTTTAGAAATAAAGTCAAACCCAAATCATTTTTACCTTCCACATCACGGAGTCCTAAAGGAGGATAGTACTACAACAAAGCTGAGAGTCGTTTTTGACGCCTCTGCGGTCGGATCCGAGGGGCATTCGTTGAATGATTTCCTAGAAATAGGTCCAAAATTGCAACCTGATTTGCTCAAGCTTCTCTTAAGATTCCGAACATATCCAATCGCATTGACAGGCGATATCGAGAAAATGTATCGCCAGATACTTGTCAATCCAATTCATGCAGATTTTCAAAGAATTCTTTGGCGATTTCGTGCAGAGGAGTCTGTCAAGAGTTATAGATTACTAACTGTAACTTATGGCACATCTTGTGCACCGTTTTTAGCAATTAGAACTTTACATCAGTTGTCACAAGATAACAATTTAGAGTTTCCAGAAGCGGCACGAGTCATTCTTGAGGATTTTTACATTGATGACCTTTTGACTGGATGTAATTCTGCTGAGGAAGCTACACGGCTGGTGGCTGACTTAAATCATGTGATGAAGAAAGGTGGTTTCACACTTCGAAAATGGTCATCGAACGTACCTGAAGTACTCGATAATCTATCTGAAGACCTTAAGTCTCCAATTCACACTGTAAACATTGATGATGATGTTTCGGTTAAAATTCTAGGTCTGGTTTGGAACGCCATGGAAGATAGCCTGCACATTAATATTTCTGAGCCTAAATCGGTACATACCAAAAGAGAGCTGTTGTCTGTGGTTGCGCGGATCTTTGACCCTTTAGGATTTTTGTCGCCCACCACCATCATGTTGAAAATAATGATGCAAGAACTTTGGAAAGATAAAGTTTCCTGGGATGATCCAATTCCAACTTCCATCCTTAAAACATGGACTGAATTCCGTTCTCAAATCAAAATTCTAAAATTAATTAAAGTTCCTAGACATTTGAAAACTTTCATACCATCTGATTCTCAAGTCCAGTTGCATGGTTTTTGTGACGGTTCTGGTAAGGCTTATGCTGCGGTTGTATACTTGCGGGTTACTTCTGCAGATGAAAAAATTTCAGTAAGTTTGATTGCTGCAAAAACTCGTGTTAGTCCTCTCAAACATATCACGTTGCCTCGAATTGAGCTTTGCGCTGCTATGTTACTTGCACAGTTATGTGCTACAATTATTGAAGCTATGCCCAAAACTATCCATGACATATTCTTGTGGTCAGACTCTCAAATCGTTTTGAGTTGGATTCATGCACCACCCACCAAGGGAAATCAATTCGTAACTAACAGGGCAAATCAGATCAAAATCCTTGCCCCATTGGGAAAATGGAGGCATGTGGCATCATCCATGAACCCCTCGGATTGCGCTTCCAGGGGCATTCTACCACAAAAACTCTTAAATCATCACCTTTGGTGGAGCGGCCCTGAATGGCTTTATTCAAATCACTCCCTTCCAAATCCTGAAGTTGAATCGCTGATGGTTGAGACTCAAGCCCCAGATGAAAGTTTGAGCCACGTCGCACAAGTTAAAATCATTCCGGAATTTTTAAGCAAGTTTTCATCCCTTACTAAGCTACTACGTGTTTTGGCATTTTGTCATCGTTTCATTCATAATTCCAGGAATCCAGCTGCACAACGCACAGGGAATTTAAGTGCATCAGAGCTAGCTAATTCTAACTTGTGTATAGTTAAGATCATTCAAGAGCATTCATTTCATACCGAGCTTAGGCTATTGAAAGCTCAGCAACCGTTGCCTTCTAATAATAAATATTTACCATTGAACATTTTCGTGGATGAATCTGGGCTCATTCGAGTTGGAGGACGATTATCACAGCATCCATTGTTGAACCCTGATCAAAAGCATCCGATGCTTTTACCAAAAGGTCATTTTGTTACGAGCTTGATCATTAAGCACTATCACGAAAAGCATTTTCATGCGGGTGCACAACTAGTGCTCTCCCTTATTCGACAAAAGTTTTGGTTTGTTGGTGGACGATCAACTGTGCGTCAAATTTTAAGCAAGTGCGTTTTATGCAAAAGACTTAAGGCTCAATCTTGCCAGCAAATTATGGGTAATTTGCCTGCTCATCGAATCACACCAGTACGTCCATTCTCCAATGTGGGACTTGATTTTGCTGGTCCATTTATAACTAAGCCAAACGTTCCTCGAAGCAAAATCAAATTAAAATCGTACATTTGTGTCTTCATTTGCATGTGCACCAAAGCACTACATCTAGAAGTTGTTTCTGATTTATCCGCACAAGCCTTACTCGCAGCAATGCGAAGGTTTATTGGACGGAGAGGCCTGCCTTCCAACATTTACTCTGATAATGGAAAAAACTTTAAAGGTACTTCAAATCAATTGAAAGAGCTTTTTAAAATGCTTCAAAAGGCAGACATTCAAGATTTTGCTTCTAGTCATTCCATCACGTGGCATTTCATTCCGCCGTATTCTCCACACTTTGGTGGCCTTTGGGAAGCGGCCGTGAAACTTACCAAAAATCATTTGCTTAAATCTTGCAAAGCGAGCATATTCACCTTCGAAGAGTTAACTACTCTGTTGTGTCAGATTGAAGCCTGCATTAATTCTAGGCCTTTAACACCTATATCATCGGATCTTTCTGATCCACGAGCTCTTACACCTGGACATTTTCTGATTGGAGCTCCCCTCTTGGAAATACCTGATTCAAAACCGCCCAACACACTCAATTTGTCTGCTCGTTGGCAAGTAGTTCACAACCAGAAGAATCAATTCTGGACTAGGTGGTCCAGAGACTATCTTCATCATCTCCAACAGCGACCTAAATGGAGGTCTCAGCAGCCAAGCCTCAAAATCGGAGATGTGGTCGTTCTTCATGACACTCAGTCTTCCCCCATGCAGTGGAAACTCGGTACAATTGTGAAAACATTTCCAGGACCTGATCATCGAATACGTGTAGTTGCCATCCAAACCCGTGACTGTGAAGTGACCCGTCCGATTTCCAAAGTGACTCTTCTTTGCCCGGGGCGGGAGGATGTTCGATTTTGAGCTGAGATCGTAGAAATCGATAACAGATGGCAGCACTACCGTTTCGAGAAGGACTCATTACAGAACATTATATTTCTATTTTCAATTATACTAATTAATATTCCTTAAGTATTATTTTATGTAATCCTGTCATTTATATTTTACTGTATGTTTATTGATATTAATATGCTCCTTTCAAATTATTTACGAATAGATGGCGCATTGAACCACGCGAACTTGAGTTTCGTTTAAAGGAATGTGGTAAGTGTAGCGCTATGAGCCATGTGTTAAAAAACCAAGAGTCAAGTCGATCTGTGAACCGCTATAGGCGGTTAAGTATTCTTTTGTTACTAAAATCTCAATTCTTATCCATGCAGTATAACAATAAATTCTTTGGAAGTTGAAGGAGGTGTCCTGTATTCTTGTTGCTGGATATTTAAATCAAAGGTGAGTGCTTACTCACTTATTCCTTTTTAAATCTTTATATGACTGTAGAACCACAATTCTGAAATCCAAAAACAGTCTATTCTATACAGTCCACTGATCTCTAATAAAAATTATTCTATAAGTCTCGACAGTCTGGACATGCATATTGTTTTATTCAAACCCCCCTGAGCGTCACTTTTAGTTTAACTAGCCCGCACGGTTTTACATCTCGGTTCCTAAATTGAGCGATTTTGAATCTTCTGGTAACTAGTCTTTGTACCATTTGAATATACATATCTTTCATATGAATCCCCAGGGCGCAATTTTTACTTTAAGTAGTCCCCCTCTAATTTCACATCTCGGCTCTTAATTGATCCATTTTGATTCCGCTGGTGTCTATAGTCCCGGCACCATTTGTACATGTGAACTGGATATACATATTTATTGTGTCAGCTCCCTGGGTGCAATTTTCATTTCGGTTAGCCCCCCCCCCCCTGCCAAATTTCTTATTTCGCCTTCTAATTGAGCGATTTAGATTTTGCTGGTGGCAATCACTTAGATATACAATCTTATTATGTCAACCCTCTGGGCGTAACTTTTACTTTAAATAGCCTCAATTTCATATTTCGGTTTTACAAAAATGCATCGCCTTGGTTCCTGAAATATCCGTGCACGACATTTCAAGACCGTACGATGTTTACATTTTCCGCTACAGACCTTTCACACACACATCGACACACAAACATCGTCTATTATTATGTAATATGAAACAACCGTGGTGGAAGAGGGGAGACCCTCCTCTTTTTCATATTTACATTTTTATCTATCTTAGTGACTCTTGCTCCGATTTTGATGCAATTTTCACACTGTATTTTCTACTCTACAATGGACCCACTCGATCTGCTTACTCTAAACTTTGATCCACTTTTGTTGAACCCGTGCAACGAGCTAACAACTTATTGCTATAGAAACCGATTGCTATATATAGTGATTGCTAGCAGGCAGAACTCGCTCATATCATTTTAAAGACGAATAGAGATAAGCATAATGCATAAGAACTTTCTGTAAATTCCAAATTCATTCTTAAACTTGTATTAAAATAGTTATTCCGTTTCTACATATAAACAGCCGTAGATTTAGTTGATTTTCGCTCTCTAATTATGTTACTGTTTGGGTTACAAGGACGATCAGGTACAAAACTATTAAACATAAAAAAATACTGCACATGCATACGACTGAGAGTATTTAATTTTTACAAATTTGATATAAATTTATTTAGAAATATATTCAAATAATTTCCATGGTTACAATAGGCTCTTATTCAATTTAAGGAAACTTGCAAACGCATATCAGCGCAAGTAAAATAATAATTTGGTATACAGTTGTTTCGAGGTAACGCCGGAACTAATTTATCAGTGCCGGACAAACGACGAATTCGAAGTCTAAAAGACGTAGTTGGCACAAACTGAGGGCTATATATACATAAATACATATATGAGCGCCACCCTCTACATGTCCTTCACGAGTCGCCACTGGTTAGCCCTTATAATGTTCAAAATCGAAAGAACTAAAATGTACCACAAGAGAAAACGTCATACCGAATTTCACGTTGCTGTGTTGAATTATCTTGACTATTTTGGACCTTAAATGTTTGAACGATCATGTTAAATAAAATTTTAAAAATACGAATATATCCCTAGCTCAATCTCTTTGAAAATCAAATGACTTTTTACGTATACTACTTGCAATAATCACACCAAATTTCATACTAATTCTTCAATTAATTCCAAAGATATCGGTCATTTCATTTGCATTAAATTCCCATTAGTTTCAATGTTAACTCCTCAGCATTTGATCTCTTATTCGAGACCAGAGCCGTCTGGTGGAGTCGGTCGCATACGTAGTCTTTTTTTTTTTTTCCCTTTAGTTTTGGCGATTTTTTCGGGCCATTTCGTAAAAGAAGCAGGTTGTTACTTTCCGAATTGTCCCAAAATTTAATCAGCATCAGAGTATCCCACAAGTAACTTATCTACCAAATTTTGTAAAATTTGGCCAATTAGTATTTTAGCTAGGGTGGATACATGAAATTTTTGCGGGCTAGAGTGGATTATTTGGCTAGAGTGGAGATTTAGCTAGAGTGGATACATACATTGCACAGACAGACAGACAGACACACACACTGACGTGAAGTTATAAATGGTTTTTTCGTATTCTATAGAGGTCTCGAAACGTCTAGATCCGCCGAAAACTCGAGTTGTGATTTTCGGCATGATTCCAATACTTTCCCTATCCATTACCATATATTGCAGGGAAAGTAAAAATCTGATGTGGCCAGCAGATGACTTTCCCTGCAGACTTAAATTCATATTTTCTCTATTTCTTTAATAATTCATTAGATTGAGTTTAATTGCACCAAACAACACTAAATTTGCATTTTTAATTCAATTTTTGTTTTTATTTGGTAATTGGACATTTTTCCGATAGCGGCATAACAAAAATGCAAGAAATCTCAAAGATCTTGAGAACGGTAAGTACTAAAGTATAATGGAGTGTGTTATATTATTTTCCTCATCAAAAATTTTGTATAAAACAAGAATATAATTGATACATTTCAGCATACGTAGTCTTTTTTTTTAGATTTTTGTGGGCCATTTCGTAAAAAAAGGCAGGTTGTTCTTTTCCGAATCCTACCAAAATCTAATCAGCACCAGAGTGTCCCACAAGTAACTATCTACCAAATATTGCGAAATTTGGTCAATTAGTATTTTAGCTAGGGTGGATACATGAAATTTTTGTGGGCCATTTCGTAAAAAAAGGCGGGTTCTTCTCCAAATCGTACCAAATTCTAATCAGCACCAGAGTATCCAATAAGTAACTTATCTACCACATTTTGTGAAATTTGGTAAATTAGTATTTTAGCTAGAGCGGATAAATGAAATTTTTAGGGGCCATTTCCCAAAAAAAGGCAGGTTCTGTTTTTACGAATCGCACCAAAAACTAATCAGCACCAAGGTCACTTCCAAGTGACTTACCTACCAAATTTTATGAAATTTGGTCCATTAGTTTTTGAGTTAGAGTGGATACATACATTGCACAGACAGACAGACAGATGTCACGCTAAAAATAGTTTTTTCGTATTCTAGAGGTCTCGAAACTTGTAGATCCATTGAAAACTCGAGTTGCGATTTTCGACATGATTCCAATTCTTTCCCTATACATTACCATGTATTGCAGGGAAAGTAAAAATCTGATGTGGGCAGCACATGACTTTCCCTGCAGACTCAAATTCAGATTTTTTTTATTTCTTTAATAATTCATTAAATTGTGTTTAAATGCACAAAATAACACTAAATTTGCATTTTTAATTCAATTTCTGTTTTTATTTGGTAATTGGACATTTTCCCAAAATTGGCATAAGTAAATGCAAAAAATCTTAAATATCTCAAGAACGGTTAGTCCTAGAGTAATAGAGTTGTTCCTATTCTTTTCCTCATCAAAAATTACGTATAAAACAAGTATTTAATTGATATATTTGAATATACGTAGCTTTTTTTTTAGATTTTGGCGATTTTTCAGAGACATTTCGTAAAAATAGGCAGGTAAGAAAAGGTCCAAATCTAATCAGCACCCGAGTATCCTACAAATAACATATCTACCAAATTTTGTAAAATTTGGTCAATTAGTATTTTAGATAGAGTGGATATATGACATTTTTGCGGGCCATTTCGTTAAAAAAGGCAGGTTGTTTTTTCCGATTAATACCAAAATCTAATCAGCATCAGAGTATCGTAAAAGTCACTTATCTACCAAATTTTGTGAAATTTAGTCAATTAGTATTTCAGCTAGAGTGGATACATGAAATTTTTACTGGCCATTCCACAAGAAACGGCGGATTCTGTTTTTACGAATCGTACCAAAAATTAATCAGCACCAGGGTCATACCCAAGTGACTTACCTACCAAATTTTATGAAATTCGGTTCATAAGTTTTTGAGTTAGAGTGGATACATACATTGCACAGATACCCGGACACACAGACATCACGCTAAAAATATTTTTTTCGTATTCTAGAGGTCTCAAAACGTGTAGATCCGTCGAAAACTCGAGTTGCAATTTTCAGCATGATTCCAATACTTTCCCTATACATTACCATGTATCGCAGGGAAAGTAAAAATATAGGTTATATTCTTATAGTTCAACTTATTATATAGTTATTATATGTATATAAGGATATTTTCGTTAATCTGGCAACATTGAAAAAAGTCGCCAAGTTGGCCACATTCCGCCAAATTTGTCGCCAAAATCTCGCCAAGCAGTATGGACGAAAAAATAAGTTATTCTTATAGCAGATAACTGACTATTGGCGTTCAAATACAAAAGTATTACTCGAAGTAACTTTTTTCATGAATGGAACGAGCTAGATCCACAAGAATGATGTCACCAAATTTATCGCATGATATTATATATGAAGAGTGAACACGTGTCTCAACAGCTAATATTTTTTTCTCTAATTTATGGGATTTTTTGATAAATTTATTTGAAAAATGTGCAATATCTCAAGAACGGTTCATGCTAACGTTCTAAAGTCAATCGTTTTTTGAGGAAAAATTACATAAGAAATGTCTGTTTGCGTAACTTTATTAAAGGTTTTGTGTTTTTGATGATTTTTTCAAAATTTCAATTGAAAATTCAGGATGGTACTATAACTATACTAAAAAGTACTATAACTACTATAAAAATATACTATAAAAATATACTAAAGGTACTATAACTACTATAACTGTACTATGACTAAAAAGATTAACATTCAATTGTGATTAAAAACAATAAGCCTCCAGTATTCACGGATAATAAGTTTTGTACGAAATTTCATTCAAATCGCTCCATTCGTTCGTCAGTTATCGTCTCCACAGAGTCACTGACACACACGCACACACACATATACATCACCTAAAAAACGACTGATTCGTGTTCAGGGATGCTGGAAACGTGCTCTCCTTTCGAAAACTCAAATTCGAATTTTCGACCCCGTCACAATACTTTCCTTATACATTATATGTATATAAGGAAAGTAAAAATAAACAAATTTGCGTGAGTTTTTCCTGACGTAAAGACGTGGTTCCTATAACCCAAGGAGGAATAAAAAGTCGGCACACAGGGGAAGGGATTGATTGTCTGCAGATCTTCGGAGATTTTCAGCGCAAGGGCCTGGAAGCCATTTTTGAGGTCCCATGAAATACAGCAATGTTCAGTTTCGTACGTTTTTTTGACCAGGTTGCTCAGGGTGGCCTTGGGGAAATAAAATTGTGTGCAATTAAAAAGGGCGTTATTTCCACAAGAAAAAACAAAAAAAAACTATATTTAACCAATTTTGCAAGGCTGGGAAGGTAATATATTTTTTAAATACAAAATACTTTCGAAATCGAATATGGAAAAAAATACAAAATACATACCTTCCGTAGAAAAGAAATATAATGTATTTATTGGAAAGTTAACAGGGTCGTAAAATTACAATTATTTACGCTTGTAAGGTAGTGACTTTTGAAACCTTTCTTTGAGAAAGCAAGCATATTAGTTAGGTGACAAATGTTTCTAAGGCGTTATATTCTTCTTCAGGCCAAAAGCACAGTTAGAACAGTATGAGCTCTTAACAACCACTAAGAACGAACTGTTTGTTTGCTGAACGAACAGTTCCTCTTATTCTTAATTGCATTTATTTAGGGCGTATCAAAAGAGCTTATTTATAGCGTATCAATGATGATTTAAGTAGCAGGCGCTTATTTAGGATTCTTCGGACATTTCCCGGCCCTTCCGAACAGATACCATGTACCTTTCTGGCAGGTCGGACGGGTTGGGTCGAAGAAGAAGTCTTATATAGCTATACTAGTATAAAAACTTGTTAAAAAGAGAAACTAACAAAAATTAAGCTGCAACTGTTTTCTTAATAAGTTTTATTTTGTATAACAGTGCATGGCGCTTGGTGTCGGAATTCTTCGTCTTATTCGAAAATTGGTTCAGTTGGGTTATGCGTCGTGGTTGACACTATAAGTGTACCAAGTTTTAGCCTTTTGGGACACTGGGGAGGATGAAGGATTTGGAAAGCATTTTCGACCTCTCAACTTATTTATTTATTTTGCTCGCTTCTGCAAAAGAAACCAAAAATGCAACTCTGCTAGGTTCTGCCGTATGCTCAAAACTATAAAGGTACAAAGGACGAATTTTTGGAGGTAAAGGGGGTCACAGTATTAATCGTTTATTCATTCGGCTGTGGAATTTTAAACAACCAGCAAAAATTATCTCTTGTATATGTTACTTCTGATTATTTTAATTCAATATGTCGAAACCTAAAAGGATGGAATATATTCCATCTTCCTATGTCTAAATGCTTGAAAATTTTTAAAATCCTAAATGCTTTAAAACCTTTAAAATCCTCATGTTCCCGTTTCGTATTATCAAGTTATCTGTTTTATATATTATGAAAGGATTATAAAATTTCCCAATGAAAAGATTATAAAATTCCCCAATGAAATGATAATAAAGTCTAATTTTTGATTTTTTTCATTTTTAAAAACTTCTGTTAAAAGAATCCTGATCTTGAATTTAAAATGTCAGATAGGTCACTGAATCAACTGCCAAATGAGACATTACATTTTTTTCTGCTGACTTTCAGTGAAAAATGTAAATATTTTTGAAATCTTCATTTGCCCATTTCGTATTATCAAGTAATCAGTTTTATATATTATGAAAGGATTTTAAAATGTTCTCAGTAAAATGATAATAAAAGTGAAACCTGTTACGAGTTTTTAATTTTTAAATACTTTTATTAAAATAATTTATTGGTATTCTATTTTCTTTGAATTTTGGCACAGCAGATTTGTTAACATACTGTCATTTTAAGTTTAATTATCTTTCACTATATATAAATGAAAACTTATCAAAGGCAGTGCTGTTTGTTTTACTTTAATGAGTACATTGCATGATTTATTTTATTATATAATTATGCAGAAGGATAACAAACAATAAACTTTCAATTGCATTCAACTTACAGTAATTTCAATTCTGTTATCACTGTTCTGAAAATTGAAAATCCGATTACGTTCTGCCCAATCGTGAATACTATAACTAAAAAGATTAAATATATTCAATCTTTTTAGTACTACAAATGTGCAAAAATCAGATTTCTAGGTCACCAGGAGGTTTTTAAGGGGCAGATTTTTCGAATAAAAATACTGCATTTTCTCCACCTTAGGAAGTAAATCGAAAGTTCGACTCAGTTAGGTTCTGTACCATAGTCGATACTATAAGTTTGCTAAGATTCAGCCTTTTAGGTCAAAGGAGGGGCATCTGGAGAATCTGAAAATACATTTTATGTAACACCCCTCCCCCCAGCTATAACTTTGAGAGAGAGCTATCATGAGAGCCGCGTATCATGTGAAACCTTTGGCATGCGTATGCCAATTTCAGCGTTCGAGTTCTGTGGCAGATGGGTTTGGATTTCCGCATCGGCACTCCCCGTTTCCCCGCCCCCATCCATGCTTCAGCTGTCTCTCTCATCTACACCTATATTCCAAATTTCTATATTTCTGTGAAGAAATTTATCTTATTCCAAATCATGCGACACATATTGTCTGAATTAGAACTTGTCCTAATTCAGTACAGCGTGCACCGGCACCGGCATAATCCTCCGGATTTGCATCATGTTAATTTTTCTTTTATTATGATTTCTCAACCTTTTTATGATCAGAGTTTAAAGGAAATCATTTGGTTTACCTAGACCCTAAAAACTGATTCTCTTGAGAAGTTAATGGGGTACTTGGAAATAGTTTTATGTGCTGTCATCTGGAAAAGCGTCCAATGTACAATTTAACATTAAAAACAATGTACCGTACCGTAGATCTTATGCATCATTTTTTTATTGTGTGTGACTTATTCCCCCGTGGTGAAGGGGTGCCTACGCACTGAAATACTGAATTCCTAAAAGGTTAAAAACAAATATGTAAATATAATACTTATTCAATAGAATATATAGAACCACACTGACTTCATAAAATGGTTACATTCAGCTTCAGTTGGAAACTTTAATCTGCAATAAATCAATTTAAACCAAATTAATAATATAAATTAAACCTCTACAATAGTTGAGACTGAAACAACACAATCTATCTTCAGTTAAAAATACATAAAATGTAATACATACGTATTAGCATACATATGGAGATACAGCCGCGAAATTCGGTAGATATGTATCATTTGAGGAGATATACAGATGATTAGAATTTGGAAGCAAAGAAAAAAAAATACGTTTTAAGAAAGGTAGCAACAAGAAGATGATATTTTAGTAAGTTGGTAAATGCTCCACTGGCAGCTATACAAGCCGATATTCAGTATGGCATAGAGTCAATAGTAGGGTAAATAGGGGGATACTGGACCATCCGGTGCTATACTCTAATATGGGACATATTCCGGTGCTATACTTCCCCATGTTAAATCATAAACGCACCTGGTGGAGAGAGGGTGGAACTTCTACGAGACACATGTTTTTTTTATAAATGAAGATTTTATCGGTCAGATAAGGGTAGGAAGAATGTTATTAATCAGTAGGTAGATATGAAGTATTTTTTTTTTGGAGTAGTAGCGAAATGAAAATTTCATTTTGTTTAGTATACCCAGGTAACACACATACGGTATTATAACCATTGTTAAACCGTTTATACGTTATATTTTCTTATGTGTTATACGATAAACGGTAATACATTGGTTATAATACCGTTATGAGTAAACGGTATATAAAAATACCGTATATCATACGTATGAATTACAGTGTATGAACATACCACATGTAGAAATACCGTTTTAAATACGTATGTATTACTGTTTATTTTACATTAAAATAACCGTTTTTATTACATTAAAAATACCAATTTATCATACGTAAAAATAACCATTAACGCTCCCCCCTTGCTCAATTCTTCTTTCAGCTCTGTTCTCGAACCCTTTTCCCAAAGGCATTTTCATGTATTACCGTTTATCATACATTATAAATACCGTTTATCATACGTTATAAATACCGTTTATATTACATTAAAATTACCATTTTTTATACGTAAAAATAACCATTCCACCTCCCTCCCCTTGGGACTTCTTACTAATCCCCTATCAGCTTTGTCCTCCAACACAGGTGGTCAGGGATCTCCCTTCTTGTTTATCTTCACCCTCCCAAGTTCTAACCCCGCCGA
Organism: Amaurobius ferox; assembly: GCA_951213105.1. NCBI lineage: Eukaryota > Metazoa > Arthropoda > Arachnida > Araneae > Amaurobiidae > Amaurobius > Amaurobius ferox. The sequence continues at coordinate 105,855,483 of OX578149.1, forward strand.
TGCTACTTGAGTTCGGTGATCGGACGTGACGTCATGCAGTTCTGGAAGCTTCCAGAACGGATTCATTTCTACCTTAGGGGACGAAGCCATAAGCTCTGTGTATCTGGCAACACTGACTGCAGTTATTATTCTCCTTCCCGCCGTGTTTGTAGGTTTGTATCTTGAACTTGATTTTCCTGTGTTAGGTTAGTGTTAGGTTAACATGTTGCTTAATTTATATACTTTAACTTATTTAATTATATTTAGCTTTAACTTTTATTTTATTTTATATATCTTCCTAGCTTTGTTGTATGTATGCACATATTGCTTTAAAAGCAAACGGGAAAAGTGCATGTTTTCAGCATCGTGGTATGTGCATCCATGCTCGCATTTAATACTATCTAAGCGGAGATTAAATGAAAACGTGGTCAGAGATTGCATTTGTTGTCATGCATGTATGTTTATTTCAAATATTGTAAAATCAGAAATTATTCTTTTACATGTTTTTATGTATTTTAAACTTAAAGACAGTATACTTATACTAAATGAAAGTTGCTTCATGTATAACCTACTTGGAAGTAAAAATACTTATTTAGTGTTGGTTAGTGTTTATAATAAAATAAATTGAATTTATATAATAATAACTGAAGCAAGTTTCATTTAGTGTAATTATACTTGTATGTCTAAAACTAAAATCTATAAAAAACATGTTAAAGAATAATTTGATTTTACAGGATTTGAAATAAACATGCATGCATAACAAATGCAATATGACTACGTTTTCATTTATTCTCTGCTTAGACAGTGTTAAATATTATAATTAATTTAATGTTATTTGCAGAAATAAAAAAAATATACTAGGAAGAAATTTTAAAATAATACGCTACTTAGAAAAAGTTGATACAGGAGTGAAATGTTAAAAAACACAATACTAAATTAAAACAAATTTGATACTTTAGCAATTGTTAGAAATTAGAATTAAAAATATACTCAGAATTTTTTTGACTAATTATATTTCTTTTAATTCATTTTATAGCAGTTTGTGTTCTGTGCATCTAGAAACATGTTCTATTTGTGCTTTGTGCCCTTACTCACTGTGTTCACTCTTAAAATTCATTACAGTCCTATGATACCACCGTTAAATTTTTTAAAGGTAATATTTCTATTTTATGCCAATTTAAAATAGAAAATGTTTCTATTTTGTGCCATACTTGCAAAGATAGCAAGAAAGTACTTGTCTGCACCAGCTAGCCAGCGTTGATAGTGAACGTTTATTTTCAGAAAGAAGCAGGGAATGTTTATTAACCAAAACTTAATAGGCTGCAACCTGAAAATGCAGAATGCCTAATTTTCCTCTACCGTAACTTACCTCTAATTTTGATTACAAAAAATAATTAGTTTGTTTTTAAACAATATTTCATATGGTGTAAAACTTAAGAAATTAAAATACTGCAAAATTGAATATTCATCCAAGGGTCATTCCGTGTCAAATCAACCAATGATCTAAACCTTGACATCATGGAAAATAATAATTTTTGGTACAATAGTAGTACCAGTGAAGCTGACAAAAACTGTAAAATATTAAATTTTTTAGGCTCTTAGTTTTCAGTTATTGACTTTCTTAAAAGCAAAATCTGCCAAATTTGGCAAAAAAAAAAAGTATTTGACCTAGAGATCTCAAATTGGTGTCATTTTTTTTTTCTTTTAATGGGTTTTAAATTGATATGACTATGCTATTTTCTAAAAACAATTTCTCTTTTAGTTTGTAATTATTTTAGAAACTCCAATTTTAAAAAAGAGTTAAATACCATAATCATGTTGTATATCAAATTAAGGCCCATCGAAAACAAAAGACTGCACCAATTTGAGCTCTCTTGGTCAAATAGTTCTTGATCTACCACTGTTTAAAGATTTTAAAACTTCACCAGATTTGGCTTTTTTAAAAAAGTGAATAACTGAAAATCTAAGAGAGCAAAAAATCTGAAATTTTACAGTTTTTTTAAACTTTACTGGTACTATCACTGTACCAAAAATCTGATGTGGGCAGCCCATGACTTTCCCTGCAGACTTATATCCACGTTCTCTTTATTTTAATTAAATTCAATGCATTTTTAATTCAATTTTCGTTCTCGTTTGGGACCTGGACTTATTTTCAAAGGTGGCGTAGAAAAAATACGAAAAAACTAAAATATCTCGAGAACGGCTAGTCCTAGTGTAATGGGGTTGGTCTTATTCTTTTCTTCGTTAAAAATTACGTATTAAACAAGCATTTAATGGATATATTTGAGCATACGTAGCTTTTAAGTTTAGATTTTGACAATTTTTGCGGGCCATTCTGCAAAAAAAGGCACGTTATATTTTTCCGAATCATACCAAAATCTAATCAGCACCAGGTTATCCCACAAGTGACTTACCAACCAAATTTTGTTTAATTCGGTCCATTAGTTTTTTAGCTAGAGTGGATATAAACTTTTGCGGGCCATTTCGCAAAAAAAGGCGGGTTCTTTTATCCCGAATCGTACCCAAAACTAATCAGCACTAGACTCACCCACAAGCGACTTACCTACCAAATTTTATGAAATTCGGTCAATTACTTTTTAAGTTAGAGTGGATACAAAATCTGCACACACAGACGTCACGCTAAAAATAGTGTTTTCGTATTCTTGAGGTCTCGAAACGTGTAGATCCGTCGAAAACTCGAGTTGTGATTTTCGGCATGATTCCAATACTTTCCCTATACATTACCCTATACATTGCAGGGAAAGTAAAAATCTGATGTGGGCAGCACATGACTTTCCCTGCAGACTTATATTCACGTTCTCTTTATTTTAATTAAATTTAATTCACTTTCAATTCAATTTTCGTTCTCATTTGATAACTGGATTTATTTTCAAAGATGGCGTGGAGAAAATACGAAAAAACTAAAATATCTCGAGAACGGCTAGTCCTAGTGTAATAAGGTTGGTCTCATTCTTTTTTTCGTTAAACATTACATATTAAACGAGCATTTAATGGATATATTTGAGCATAAGTAGTTCTTTATTTTAAATTTTTGCGGGCCATTTTGCAAAAAAAAAGCAGGTTATTTTTTTCCGAATCGTACCAAAATCTAATCAGCACCAGCGTGCCCTACAAGCGACTTATCTACTAAATTTTGTGAAATTCGGTCCATTACATTTTTGGCTAGAGTGGATACAAGCCTTTGCGGGCATTTCGCAAAAAAAGGCGGGTTCTTTTACCCCGAATCATACCCAAAATTAATCAGCACCAGACTCGGCTACAAGTGACTTACCTACCAAATTTTGTGAAATTCGGTCCATTAGTTTTTTAGTTAGAGTGGATACAAAATCTGCACAGACAGACACACACACACAGAAGTCACGCTAAAAATGGTTTTTTCGTATTCTAGAGGTCTCGAAACGCGTTGATCCGTCGAATACTCGAGTTGCGATTTTCTACATGATTCCAATACTTTCCCTATACATTACCATGTATTGCAGGGAAAGTAAAAATCTGATGTGAGCAGCACATGACTTTCCCTGCAGACTCAAATTCATATTTTCCTTATTTCTTTAATAATTCATTAGATTGAGTTTAATGGCTCCAAATTACATAAAATTTGCATTTTATATTCAATCATTTTTATTTGGTAATTGGATATTTTTCCGATAGCGGCGTAGCAAAAATGCAGGAAATCTCAAATATATTGAGAACGGATAGTCCTAACACGTAATGGAGTGCGTTATACTTTTTTCCTCGTCAAAAATTTCGTATAAAGCAAGAATTTAATTGACATATTTCAGCATAAGTAGCCTCTTTTTTCAGATTTTTGCGGGCTATTTTGTAAAAAAAGGCAGGTTGCTCTTTTCCGAATCGTACCAAAATCTAATCAGCACCAGAGCATCCTACAAGTAACTTATCTACCAAATTTGGTAAAATTTGGTCAATTAGTATTTTAGCTAGAGTGGATACATGAATATTTTTCGGGCCATTTCGTAAATATAGGCGGGTTCTGTTTTCACGAACCCAACTAAAAACAAATCTGATGTGGGCAGCACATGACATTCCCTGCAGACTTATATTCACGTTCTATATATTTAAATTAAATTTAATTAATTTTTAATTCAATTTTCGTTCTCATTTGAAAACTGGACTTATTTTCAAAACTGGTGTAGGAAAAATACGAAAAACTAAAATATCCCGAGAACGGCTTGTCCTAGTGTAATGGGGTTGGTCTTATTTTTTTCTTCGCTAAAAATTACGTATTAAACAAGCATTTAATGGCTATATTTGAGCATACGTAGTTCTAAGTTTAGATTTTGATGATTTTTGCGGGCCATTTTGCAAAAACAGGCAGGTTATTTTTTTTCGAATTATATCAAAATCTAATCAGCACCAGCGTGCCCTACAAGCGACTTATCTACTAAATTTTGTGAAATTCAGTCCATTAGATTTTTGGCTAGAGTATATACAAGTCTTTGCGGGCATTTCGCAAAAACAGGCGGGTTCTTTTATTCCGAATCGTACCCAAAACTAATCAGCATCAGACTCACTCACAAGTAACTTACCTACCAAATTTTGTGAAATTCGGTCCATTAGTTTTTTAGTTAAGAGTGGATCAAAATCTGCACAAACACACACACAGACACACACACAGACATCACGCTAAAAATAGTTTTTTCGTATTCTAGAGGTCTCGAAACGTGTAGATCCGTCGAAAACTCGAGTTGTGATTTTCGGCATGATTCCAATACTTTCCCTATACATTACCATGTATTGCAGGGAAAGTAAAAATGATCAAATGTTACTTAATTGTCGGTAGATGAGTCACTTGTGGGTTACCTTGGTGCTGATTAGATTTTGGTACGAATCGGAAAAAAATGACCTGCCTTTTTTTGCAAAATGGCCCGCAAAAATCGTCCAAATCTAAACTAAAGGACTGGGTATACTCAAATATATCCATTAAATGCTGATTTAATACGTAATTTTTAACGACGAAAAGAATCAGAACAATCCCATTACACTAGGACAAGCCGTTCTCGAGATATTTTAGTTTTTCGTACTTTCCCTACGCCACCTTTGAAAATAAGCCCGGTTACCGAATTAGAACGAAAATTGAATTAAAAGTGAAATAAATTTAGTTAAAATAAAGAGAACGTTAATATAAGTCTGCAGGGAAAGTCATGTGCTGCCCACATCAGATTTTTACTTTCCCTGCAATACATGGTAATGTATAGGGAAAGTATTGGAATCATGCCGAAAATCACAACTCGAGTTTTCGACGGATCTACACGTTTCGAGACCTCTAGAATACGAAAAAACCATTTTTAGCGTGACGTCTGTGTGTGTGTCTGTCTGTCTGTGCAGATATTGTATCCACTCAAACTAAAAAACTAATGGACCGAATTTCACAAAATTTTGTAGGTAAGTCACCTGTGGGCGGGGCTGGGGCTGATTAGTTTTGGGTACGATTCGCAATAAAAGAACCCGCCTTTTTTGTGAAATGGCCCGCAAAAATTTGTATCCACTGTAGCTGAAAAACTAATGGACCGAATTTCACAAAATTCGGTAGATAAGTCACGTATAGGTCACCCTGGTGCTGATTAGAATTTGGTACGATTCAGTGAAAAAATAACCTGCCTTTTTTTGCAGAATGGCCCGCAAAAATCGTCCAAATCTAAACTAAAGAACTACGTATGCTCAAATATATCCATTAAATGCTTGTTTAATACGTAACTTTTAGCGAAGAAAAGAATAAGACCAACCCCATTACATTAGGACTAGCCGTTCTCGAGATATTTAAGTTTTTCGTATTTTCTCTACGCCACCTTTGAAAATAAGTCCGGTTACCGAATGAGAGCGAAAATTGAATTAAAAGTGAAATAAATTTTTTACTTTCCCTGCAATACATGGTAATGTATAGGGAAAGTATTGGAATCATGCCGAAAATCGCAACTCGAGTTTTCGAGACGGATCTACACGTTTCGAGACCTCTAGAATACGAAAAAACCATTTTTAGCGTGATGTCTGTGTGTGTGTCTGTGCAGATTTTGATCCACTCTTAACTAAAAAACTAATGGACCGAATTTCACAAAATTTGGTAGGTAAGTCACTTGTGGGCGAGTCTGGTGCTGATTAGTTTTGGGTAAGATTTGGGATAAAAAACCCCGCCTATTTTTGCGAAATGGCCCGCAAAAGCTTATATCCACTCTAACTAAAAAACTAATGGACCGAATTTCACAAAATTCATCAGATGAGTCATTTGTGGGTCACCCTGGTGCTGATTAGATTTTGGTATCCTTCGGAAAAAAACAACCTGCCTTTTATTGCAAAATGGCCCGCAAAAATCGTCAAAATCTAAACTAAAGAACTACGTATTCTCAAATATATCTATTAAATGCTTGTTTAATACGTAATTTTTAGCGAATAAAAGAATAAGACCAACCCCATCATATTAGGACTAGCCGTTCTCGAGATATTTCTTTTTTTCTCTACTTCACCTTTAAAAATGAATTCAGTTACCAAATGAAAGCAAAAATTCAATTAATAGTGAATTAAATTTAATTAAAATAAAGATAATATTTATATAAGTCTGCAGGGAAAGTCATGTGCTGCCCACATCAGATTTTTACTTTCCCTGCAATACATGGTAATGTACAGGGAAAGTATTGGAATCATGCCGAAAATCGCAACTCGAGTTTTCGACGGATCTACACGATTCGAGACCTCTAGAATACGAAAAAACCATTTTTAGCGTGACGTCTGTGTGTGTGTCTGGCTGTCTGTGTGTCTGTCTGTCTGTGCAGATTTTGTATCCACTCTAACTAAAAAACTAATGGACCGAATTTCACAAAATTTTGTAGGTAAGTCACTTGTGGGCGGGGCTGGTGCTGATTAGTTTTGGGTACAATTCGGAACAAAAGAACCCGCCTTTTTTGCGAAATGGCCCGCAAAAGTTTGTATCCACTGTAGCTGAAAAACTAATGGACCGAATTTCATAAAATTCGGAATATGAGTCACGTATAGGTCACCCTGGTGCTGATTACATTTTGGTACGATTCAGAAAAAAATAACCTGCCTTTTTTTGCAAAATGGCCCGCAAAAATTGCCAAAATCTAAAATAAAAAACTACGTATGTTCAAATATATCAAGGAAATGCTTGTTTAATACGTAATTTTTAACGAAGAAAAGAATAAGACCAACCACATTACACTAGGACTAGCCGTTCTCGAGATATTTTAGTTTTTCGTATTTTCTCTACACCATCTTTGAAAATAAGTCCGGTTATCGAATGAGAAAGAAAAGTGAATTAAAGGTGAAATAAATTTAATTAAAATAAAGAGAATGTGGATATAAGTCTGCAGGGAAAGTCATGTGCTGCCCACATCAGATTTTTACTTTCCCTGCAATTCGAGACCTCTAGAATACGAAAAACTATTTTTAGCGTGACGTCTGTGTGTGTGTGTGTCTGTCTGTCTGCGCAGATTTTGTATCCACTGTAACTAAAAAACTAATGGACCGAATTTCACAAAATTTGGTAGGTAAGTCACTTGTGGGCGAGTCTGGTGCTGATTAGTTTTGGGTACGATTCGGAATAAAAGAACCCGCCTATTTTTGCGAAATGGCTCGTAAAAGCTTGTATCCACTCTAACTGAAAAACTAATAGGCCGAATTCCACAAAATTCGGTAGATGAGTCACTTCTGGGATACTCTGGTGCTGATTAGATTTTGGTACGATTCGAAAAAAAATAACCTGCCTTTTTTTGCAAAATGACCCGCAAAAATCGTCAAAATCTAAAGAACTAGGTATACTCAAATGTATCCAATGAATGCTCGTTTAATACGTATTTTTTAACGACGAAAAGAATAAGAGACAACCCCATTACACAAGGACTAGCCGTTCTCGGGATATTTTAGTTCTTCGTATTTTCTCTACGCCATCTTTGAAAATAAGTCTAGTTATCAAATGAGAACGAAAATTGAATTCAAAGTGAATAAAATTTAATTAAAATAAAGATAACGTGAATATAAGTCTGCAGGGAAAGTCATGTCAGATTTTTACTTTCCCTGCAATACATGGTAATGTATAGGGAAAGTATTGGAATCATGCCGAAAATCACAACTCGAGTTTTCGACGGATCTGTACGTTTCGAGACCTCTAGAATGCGAAAAAACTATTTTTAGCGTGGCGTCTGTGTGTGTGTCTGTCTGTCTGTACAGATTTTGTATCCATTCTAACTAAAAAAGTAATTGACCGAATTTCACAAAATTTGGTAGGTAAGTCACTTGTGGGCGACTCTGGTGCTGATTAGTTTTGGGTACGATTCGGGATAAAAGAAAGAACCCGCCTTTTTTTGCGAAATGGCCCGCAAAAGTTTGTATCCACTGTAACTGAAAAACTAATGAACCGAATTTCACAAAATTTGGTAGATGAGTCACTTGTGGGTTACCCTGGTGCTGATTAGATTTTGGTATGATTCGAAAAAAAATAACCTGCCCTTTTTTGCAAAATGGCTCGCAAAAATCGTCAAAATCTAAACTAAAGAACTAGGTTTACTCAAATATATCCATTAAATGCTTGTTTAATACGTAATTTTTAACGATGAAAAGAATAAGATCAACCCCATTACACTAGGACTAGCCGTTCTCGAGATATTTTAGTTTTTCTTATTTTCTCTACGCCACCTTTGATAATAAGTCCGGTTACCGAATGATAACGAAAATTGAATTAAAAGTGAAATAAATTTAATTAAATAAAGAGAACGTGAATATAAACGTTTGCAGGGAAAGTCATGTGCTGTCCACATCAGATTTTTACTTTCCCTGCAATACATGGTAATGTATAGGGAAAGTATTGGAATCATGCCGAAAATCACAACTCGAGTTTTCGACGGATCTACACGTTTCGAAACCTCTAGAATACGAAAAAACCATTTTTAGCGTGACGTCTGTGCGTGTGTCTGTCTGTCTGTCTGTGCAGATTTTGTATCCACTGTAACTAAAAAACTAATGGACCGAATTTCACAAAATTTGGTAGGTAAGTCACTTGTGGGCAGGGCTAGTGCTGATTAGTTTTGGGTACGATTCGGAATAAAAGAACCCGCCTTTTTTTGCGAAATGGCCCGCAAAAGCTTGTATCCACTCTAGCTGAAAAACTAATGAACCGAATTTCACAAAATTCGGTAGATGAGTCACGTATAGGTCACTCTGGTGCTGATTAGATTTTGGTATGATTCGGAAAAAAATAACCTGCCTTTTTTTGCAAAACGGCCCGCAAAAATCTTCAAAATCTAAACTAAAGAACTTGGTATACTTAGATATATCCATTAAATGCCCGTTTAATACGTAATGTTTAACGACGAAAAGAATAAGACCAACCCCATTACACTAGGACTAGCCGTTCTCGAGATATTTTAGTTTTTCGTACTTTCCCTACGCCACCTTTGAAAATAAGCCCGGTTACCGAATGAGAACGAAAATTGAATAAAAGTGAAATAAATTTAATTAAAATAAAGAGAATGTGTATATAAGTCTGCAGGGAAAGTCATGTGCTGCCCACATCAGATTTTTACTTTCCCTGCAATACATGGTAATGTATAGGGAAAGTATTGGAATCATGTCGAAAATCGCAACTCGAGTTTTCAACGGATCTACACGTTTCGAGACCTCTAGAATACGAAAAAACTATTTTTAGCGTGACGTCTGTGTGTGTGTCTGTCTGTCTGTGCAGATTTTGTATCCACTCTAACTAAAAAACTAATTGACCGAATTTCATAAAATTTGGTAGGTATATCACTTGTGGGCGAATCTGGTGCTGATTAGTTTTGGGAAAGATTCGGGATAAAAGAACCCACCTTTTTTTGCGAAAGGGCCCGCAAAAGCTTGTATCCACTCTAACTGAAAAACTAATGGACCGAATTTCACAAAATTTGGTAGATAAGTCGCTTGTAGGCCAACCTGGTGCTGATTAGAATTTGGTATAATTCGAAATAAAATAACCTGCCTTTTTTTGCAAAATGGCCCGCAAAAATTATCAAACTCTTAACTTAAGAACTACGTATGCTCAAATATAGCCATTAAATGCTTGTTTAATACGTAATTTTTAACGAAGAAAAGAATAAGACCAACCTCATTACACTAGGACTAGCCATTCTCAAGATATTTTAGTTTTTCGTATTTTTCCTACACCATTTTTGAAAATAAGTCCAGTTTTCAAATGAGAACGAAAATTGAATTAAAAATTAATTAAATTTAATTTAAATAAATAGAACATGAATATAAGTCTGCAGGGAAAGTCATGTGCTGCCCACATCAGATTTTTAGATATCAAGGTTCAAACCATTAAGTGATTTGACACAAAATGACATACATTTAGTACATAACTCATTAGCCAGTTTTTTCATACATTCAGCCCACATATGTTCTCAATTTTTACAATTTGCTACACACTTAATATTCAGAGTGGCCACTCAACCGGGAAAAGTCAGGGAATTTTGTGAAAATTCTGTTTTTTTTTTATACTAGTTGTCCTTATAAAGACAGGACTGCCCAGTTTGTATGCCATTTTCGAAAAATTTTGCCAAATTTTGCAAAATTTATGCTGTAGTAACTTCTAAATAAAGGCTGCCATGTGTCCATTTGATTCCGCGTAAAAACAAAAATGCGGAGTTTGTGCTCCATTTTGGACAACTGTCACCAAGAATATTATATACATTTTACAATATTTTTTCTATTTTAATGACATTCTTTTGACATTGCTGAATTGACATTAATTATTCAATGGCTGTGGCTTGTTACAGTGTAGTTTTTGCATATCTTTAATGATGTCTGTCATTGTGAACAATTTGCAATGCCCATATTTAAGGACATCAGTTTAGACTATTTCTTTTTATTGTCTTCAGTGAAAAAAAACATTAAATTCTTTTAAATATTTCAGTAGTCCAATTTTGCTGCATTTACATGTATTTTTTATTAAAAATGTCAAAATTTATTTGTAAAAACAAAAAATGTATTTTTTTCTCCTGATTTAATATAAATTTTTTTGAATAGTGGAGTTAAATTGTTAAGATTCTTTAATCAAATTTGTAACTAAATAGGGATGTGCACGCATTTTATGTTAAAATTACTGGTCTGGAATTTCTTTTCAATTCACCTGGAAAAGTCAGGGAATTTCAATGTGTCTGAAGAGTGGCCACCCTGATATTTCACATGCCATTCAATTTAATTTTATATTTACAATTATAATTACAAAACGTTCAAGAGCTTTTAAAATAAGTTCTTCTCCAAACTGAGTGAAGATAATTTCATTTCTTCCTTGCTCATGAGTACAAACTCTCCCAGTTGCAGTAACAGGCTCTACTTTTTGCAAAATGGTCTCACCTGGCACATTCAATACGTCACTCGGTTGAGAATGAAAGTAAGAAAAGGTCCCTTAGGATGTAGGAAGCTTACTTTATAGTCGCTCGTAACATTATTCTTCTCAAGAATGCATGTAAGCCACAAAGATCCTTTATAGACTATATAGTGCCAAATCCAGATTCAATTTTTGCTAAATTAGTTGGTGTAATATAGTCGAATGCTGTCACATGTTCAGTAAACCGGTATTCACTACAGTAATAATGCTTACCAAGAAGCCGATTTTCAGAAATTGGGTAAAAAGAATGAAGTTTTTGAGTACAGCACAGTTGATGAGTATGAAGAAGTTAAAGAAATACTGTCGTCACAGTTGAATGACTTTAAGGCAATCATGGGTACTCAAAAACTTCATTCTTTCTACCCAATTTCTGAAAATATACTTCATGTTAAGCATAATTACTGTAGTGAACACCAATTTACTGAACGTGTGACAGCATTAGACTATATTACACCAACTAATTAAGCAAAAATTGAATCTGGATTTGTCACTATACTCTATAAAGGATCTTGGTAGCTTGCATGTATTCTTGAAAAGACGAGCGACTATAAAGTAAGCTTCCTACATCCTAAAGGACCTTCTCCTTCTTTCTTTTATCCTCAACCAAGTGACGTATTGAATATTTGAATGTGCCAGGTAAGACCATTTCGCAAAAAGTAGAGCCTGATACTGCAACTGGGAGAGTTTGTACTCTTGAGCAAGGAAGAGATGAAATTGTCTTCACTCAGTTTGGAGAAGTACTTATTTTAAAAGTTCTTGAAAAGTAACGTTTTGTAACTGATTGTAAATACAAAATTAAATTTTGAGTGACATATGTGAAATATTAAGTGTGTAGCAAATTGTTAAAATTGAAAAGAACATATGTGGGCTGAATGTTTGAAACAACTGGTTAATGAGTTATGAAGTATATGTTATTTCGTGTCAAATCAATTAATGGTTTGAACCTTGATACCTCAGAAATTGATCATTTTTGGTACAGTGATAGTACCAGTAAAGTTTACAAAAACTAAAATTTCAGATTTTGGGGGCTTTTAGATTTTCAGTTATTTACATTTTTTAAAACGCCAAATCTGGCAAAGTTTAGAAATCTTTAAACAGTTGTAAATCAAAAAATATTTTACACAGAGAGCTCAATTTAGTGTCGTGCTTTTGTTTTCAATGAGCCTTAATTTGATATACAACATGATTACGGTATTCTAACTTTTTTTTTTAAATTGGAGTTTTTAAAAAATTACAAACTAAAAAAAAAATTTTTTTTTTAGAAAATCCAAAAAAAAAAAACTGATTTCTTTAAAAAAAAAAAAAATATATATATATTAAAGACATTAAGGGACTATTTGTGTGCCAAATTTTATAGTCGGTCGTTAAGGGGTTCCAATGGAAATTAAATTTTTTGTAATTTAGCTAATTTCACTTATAGTTTATTACAAAAAAAAATAATTTTCATAGGAACCCATTGGCTTCCCATTATGAAACTTGGCATACAAGTAGTCCATAAAGCATATATTTTTTTTTCAAAAAAATTAAAAGGGGTGTTTTTGAGATTTAAAAAATTTTTTTTTGAAGCTTTTCAAAAAATTCAAATTTGAAATAGCATAGTCATGTTATATATCAAATTAAGACTCATTAAAAGCAAAAGAAAATGACACTAATTTAAGCTCTCTAGGTTAAATAGCTTTTGATCTACAGCTGTTTAAAGATTTCAAAACTTTGGCAGATTTCGCTTTTTTGAAAGTCAATAACTGAAAAACTAAGAGCCTCAAAAATCTGAAATTTTGCAATTTCTGTTGTCTTTATAGTTACAATAAATAAACACTTTTCAACTATGTTGTAAAGTGTTAAAAAAGAAAAGATTTCATTATGAACAAGAGTCCATTTTGAAATTGACACTGAAAAAAATGTGAAAACATGAATAGTCGAATTTTCATAAAAAAAAAAAATCGTACAGAAAAGTCTCATGTATAAGCATTTAAAAAATGATATTTCGGTATAATTTTTTTAAATACATGAGTTGAAGAATTAAAAAAAATACATACTAGGAAGAAATTTTAAAATAATATGCTACTTAGAACAAATTAAAAAAAAAGTTGATACAGGGGTGAAATGTTAAAAAACATAATACTAAATTAAAATAATTTGATACTTTAAGAAAATAAAAAAAAAATACCTGGAAGAAGTTAAAAAAGCCTTATACTTAAAAGAAAATAAACATGATACGTACAAGAAATAAAAACACACATAATTCTGGGAATTTTTTTAAAAACATTACACACAAAATTATATTTCATAATGTAGTAGATTATAATTTTTGCAATTTTTAGAAATAATTGTGAAACAGTTTGTGTTCTGTGTATCTAGAAACATGTTCTACTTGGGCTCTGTGCCCTTACTCACTGTTTTCACTCTTAAAAATCATCACAGTTGCATGATACCACCATTGATCAGAGATGTGTAGTTTTAGCATGCACATATATAATTTAAAATAGTATATAAACTTAATTACAATATTATTAATATTGTTTTTTGATATATTTTTAGTATTGAAGTTTACTTTTAAAAAATTAACTCTCTAAAAATTGCAAAAATGTTTTAAGTATTATGTGTTTTAATATATCCCAAAATTTTATTCTGTATTTTTAAGTTATTTTCAATTTAAAATAGCTTATCTTTTAGATTTAAAATTATATTTCATAATGTAGTAGATTATAATTTTTGCAATATTTAGAAATAATTAGAATTAAAAATATATTTAAATATAAACTGAAAATAAAGGAAAAAAACATTTTTGCATTATTATTTTATTAACAATATATAATATAAATTAAAATAAAAATTTTATTACATATGAACAGAGTGATTCTATAGTATTGTGAATTTTGCATATATGACACATTTGATATATCGTATCTTTGAAAAAATATGATTTAAATGAATGTATTTTAAATTTTAAAGATACTGTTTCAGATTGTGTTGATTTCAAATTTATAAATTCAAGTACATTATTGAAATCAACACAATCCGAAAATTTGACATTTATTATAAAAATATATTCACCTGGCTCAATATTTTTGTTTTACAAAGATGCATAAAACTTTGTAAATATCATGTCTGCAACATGCACTATTCTGTAGAGTTGTCCAATGTGTGATAAATATGTATATAAACACGTAATAAATACGTGTAGAAACACAATATAAACACATAATAAATACATGTAGAAACACAATATAAACATGTAATAAATACATGTAGAAACACAATATAAATATGTATGGGAATACATTATAAATGCATATGGGAACGCATAAATACATATGGGAACACGTTATAAACATGTATGTGGATATACGTAAGAAACACGTATGTGAATATACGTAATATACACGTATATGATATGTAATAAACATGTATCTAGATACGTAATAATAATGTATGTGGATATACGTAATATACACGTATATGATACGTAATGAACATGTATCTGGATACGTAATAATAACATATGTGGATATACATAATAATAACGTATGTGGATACATAATATACACGTATGTAGATACGTAATAATAATGTATGTGGGTATACGTAATAATAACGTATGTGGATATACGTAAAAATAACGTATATGGATACGTAATAAACACGTATGTGCATATGCATAATAATAACGTATGTGAATATATGTAATATTAACGTATAAGGATACGTAATAATAATGTATAAGGATACGTAATAATAACCTTTTTTATAACGGTTGGTATACCGTATTCTAATGTACCGTTTTTGCGTAATAATTATGTATGGCCTGACACGTAAAGATTACGTATTGCTTGATACGTAAGAATTACGCATTTGTGCTACCTGGGTATATATATACAGTACAGGATCTATTATCTGGAATGCTTGGGATTTCAGCCATTCTGGATAAGGGGTTTTTCCGTAATTCGGAACACTTTTTCTAAAACTTACTGGAATGGTCTCAAATGTCGTTATAGAAAATTATAATTCATTTTAAAAACATAAATGTATTAAAAAAAGCTTTTTTACAATCTATATGGGAAAACTAAAATGTAAATTACATTTAATTATAGTATCAAATTTAGTGATTAAGAAAAATTTTGAAAGAAAAAAATGTCTGAAAAAAGTTGATTATTCAGGGTAGTTATTAGAAGTCTTTTTTTTTTTTAACATTTCAACTAAAGTGGGCCCTCACCATATTCATCTAATATTTTGGCAGAAGCACCTTTGTTCATATGTTTCAAAATATTTTAAAGTACTTTTAATAAAATTAAGATGAGAAGGATGTTCATTTTTAATTGAAATGAGATATTCAACTACGGTGCAAATATATCAAATTCTAATTTGTGCTCTTCAAATATATTTCTAATAAGCCTTATAATTCTAAATGCCTGAATAAATAAAAAAAATTTAATTTCGTTATCCTAAACATATATTTTCACCAACTCATTTTCACCAACAATATGTTTAAAAGTTAATATCCCAGCTTAAAAGCACAAAAAATATAAAAATATTAGTGGATGGAAGCAGATTGAAAAAATGGAAAATATTTAAAAATAAAACGAAATATACCGGCGATCGTGTTTAAATAAAAAAATTTCGCGATATTGCTAAACTGTCTTCTATAAATTACTAATTAATAAATGTAACACGTTAAAATCCCCCATAAATATACTGCAATGAAACTTTTGCTAGGGTCAATTTTCGGTCCAAAATAGCCATTTTCATCCAAATAATAAGATTTAATTGAAAATGATTTTGATCTTGGAATTCCATCAACGTTTTTTAAAATATTGAAGATGTGTATATTTCCACGGAGATGAAAAAAAAAGGGATTTCCCGAGAAAATGACAAGTTTATTGCTTAGGTTAAGTATTCAAAGAGATCAATCAGAAGGCCCTGAATGACATTTTATAACTGCTATACTTTTCTCTGCATTCCGGCAAAAGTTAACTCTCATTAATTTCGGGAATTCCTTACTTAAACGTACTTTCTATGCTCTCGTAAATGCGCTGATGACGCTCTTTTTTTTCATCTTTTCCAATAAATGTTTATTAAATTGTGCAAAATAGTGTGAATTCTGCGTGGCACATCGCGTTTGAAGAGCGTAGGATTTCTTGAGCGATATCGGGATATTTTTAGCAAAAAGTTGGAATACTTTTACCGAAAATCAAAACCCCGGAACAAAGCGCAGAAAAGAAAATGTAACGAATTCGGAAAAATCGAAACCTTTGTGCCTAGTGTACTCTACCCCATACACCCAGAAAGAAATGAAACGCCATTAAAACAGCACCTTGCCGTTGTTGGAAACTTGGTTCTGTTTTCGTCGCGATTCTCGTTATCGCGAGAACGTGTTTACATTTTTAGAATGGTTCTACCGTTCTCGTGAACGACTCGTGACGGGAACAGAACATGCCATTCATGCAAATCGCCATCTCGCCGCGCGCGCATCTGTTTTGCATATAGTGAGGGCGCTGCCGTCAACGGTTGTGTTCCGGAGCGTACCCATCACGGTGTATATATGATAGGACACATTCTCAGTTATTCAGAGACTTTACAGACCTTGACTGACCATGTAGTAGACGTGGGAGACTTTTCAGAGTTTAAGATCTTGTAGTTATGCAGACTTAAGACTCGACGTATAGTCAGATCGATCAGACGGTGATCGACGGTGAAAGACCTTGTATGGAAGGCAGACCTTGATCGGTAGAGAGTAGTCTAACTTCTAAAGCCATGACGTGTGACCTGATGATGGTGGCTTCATTAACGTGCACGGCATGTGTGGTACAGTAGCTGTTTTTTCTACTTACCGATGTTATAGTAACTGAGAGTGTGTGCCTAGTCATAAAAACTGTTTACAATCTTTTTCATGAGCTTGCTAGCTCATTGTATATAATTTTGCTTTGCAACGAATGTTACAGTGTTTTATTTTGTAACTTCATCTGATGCAATGGATCTCACAACAAATAAATTGTGTTTGTGTTTAACGAGCTTGCTTTCTTGAGAAAACACATCACTACTGCATATCATCTGCTACAAATTTTTCTTTACCAGCACTTCAGATATGGATATGGCCAAAACACTGCTAAATCTGCAAATGACTTTCAAATTTTCTAGTCTAGTCGCTCAGCTAACACAGCAATAGCAGCCGACATTTGGTTATGGGCCGTAGTATGTCAAGGCCATAACTTTTATCCGTGATAAAGCAGCAGTGAAGAGTTGTGAATTCCATCGACGGGGGCCGCGACCGGCGCCATTTGCATCAAGCAGAAAGGTAAACAACGCACTCTAGTCACAGTTAAAGACTATGGAGGTGAGCAACGGCATAGAAGCGTTAAACAGGGACAATTACGTCACCTGGCGTAATGAAATTTCATTTATCCTGAAAGGAGAAGGATGTTACGGCCACATCAACCGTACTGCATTACCAGTCGACGAATCTACGTCACGCCGCGAGCGAGAGGAGTACATGCGCAGCAGCGACCGCGCACTTTCCATCCTGTTTCGAAATATCTCGGCGGAGTACAGAGAACTGCTCGACATCGACGACAGCCCGGCGGATGCGTGGGAGAAGTTGGAGGCGCATTTTGAGGCCCCAACGCGCGCTAATTTAGTTCATCTGTTGGACGAGTTTTTCAGTCTACGCCCGGAAATCGAGGAGCCCATCGACATATTCTGTACGAGGATAAGGAAAGCTGTCACCAAGCTCAAGAACGTGAATCACCCCGTGGAGGATGTGTACGTGGCATTCCAAGCCATCCGGTATCTCCCAGACCAGTACCAGAGTATCATTCAAATCATTTATCGCTGGAGCGATACTGATTTTAAATTGGATAAAATTCAGAAAGAACTGTCTTTGGAGGAGGGCAGGATTAGACAGTTGAGGAAGGATCATGACAATAATAATGTAAGTTCCAATTCATCTGTATATTTTTCAAATGTTAGCGCTAAATGTAAAAATGTCACCAAAGTTAAAAAGTCTATTAAGGTCATAGGACCATGCTTTATGTGTAATAAAACTGGTCATGTAAAGGCACAATGCCCAAAATTGAAAAAGATGACTAGCTCTAGTATTATTGAAGTATTTTCAAATATAAATGTAGAAGCTAATATTGTTGATAATCCTGACAATAGGCTCAGCTGGGTGATTGACACCGCTGCTACGCGACACTTTTGTAATGATGTTAAAATGTTTTCAAAATTTGATAAATGTAAGGATACATCTATGTCGCTAGCAGTGGGTGATATGGAAAGCCCAGTTGAGGCTATTGGAACGGTGAACATGTATGTTAAATTTAAAGATCATACAAATAATATTGTGCTACAAAATGTTATGTATTCACCAAAATTACGGCGTAACTTGTTGGCCGCATCTGTATTAGAAGAGCAGGGCTATTCTTTTAGTGCAGCCAAAGGTATTCTATGGTTTAAGACTCCTGAGGGAGAAAATTTCTTTTACGCTAAACGTAAAGAAGGATTGTATTTCTTAAAACCACAGTACTCAACTAAAAGTTTAAATAGTAGTGTTGAGGGCCGTAAAGGAGATCAGGATAGGGACAAAAATTCTAAACAGGTTAGAAAAACCCCTGCAACAAATAGTCAAAGTCAAAACAAAATTAAGCCTAACTTGAATAAAAGGAAAAACAAATCTGATTTAAAATCAAAGTCAAATAAAATTAGTGGTTCAACAGTTGAAATTCTGAACAAAACTGAATTATGGCATAGAAGATATGGCCATATTAACTCAGACTACTTGCACCAAACAAGTAAAGTTTCCGCGGCAAACGGACTCCCAAAATTAAAATATGCAAAAGTAAATTGCATTCATTGCAAACTTGCAAAATCTAAAAGAGTTTCGTACAAACCAATAGGCAGGATTAGATCTACAGAACCTTTGCAATTACTGCACATGGACGTTTGTGGTCCAATGCCTGTAGCTTCATTGGGGGGAAACAAATACTTCTTGACTATTACAGACGATTTTAGCCGCAAGGTGTTTGTTTTTATTTTAAAACAAAAATCAGATGTGTTCAAAGTTTTTCAGGATTTTCAAGCTTGTCAGGAGAGACAATTAGGCAAAAAGATTTTGTGCATCCGTACTGATAACGGCATGGAATTTTGTCACGGTCAATTTAAAGCTTTTTTGAAAAAGTTAGGGATTAAGCATGAACGATCTAACACTTATACACCCGAACAAAACGGGGTATCTGAAAGATTCAACCTGACAGCGTTAGATTGTGTCAAGGCAATGCTTAATCAAAGCAAAGTTGGTGACAAAATGTGGGCAGAGGCAATCCTATGTTTTACTTATACAAAGAACAGGATTTGCCATAAATTTAAAGTTAAAACTCCACACGAATTGTACTATGGGAAGAAGCCTGCTGTATCCCATCTCAGAGTTTTTGGATGTAAGGCTTATGCTGGTATTGCAAAACAGCTTAGGAAGAAGCTAGACCTAAGAGCTCAACTGGGAGTTATGGTAGGATATGCAGAAAATACCAGGGGCTATAGAATTCTTCTTGTGAAAGAAGGAAAAATATTAGAAATAAGCAATGTCCGTTTTGAGGAGATGGAAGCAGCGGAAGGCGTCCTGGACCCCATTCGACCTAGAAACTTCACCCAAAAGAAATCGGGTTTTACTCGAACATCAGATTCAGGATCGGGATGTTTGGATAGTGAGTCAGAGGAAGAAGCAGGTGAGAGCCATGACACTAGTCATACTAGTGAGGAAGAGGACTCTCCTGCTGATTCCGATCTGACCCCCTGTTCAAACATAGATTGGGAAAGGAAAGCTGTACCCAGGCCTGATGGAACTCGAACTGATGTTTACTACTCAGTGAGGGGTGATAAACATAGGCTGAGAAGTCATAATGATGTTAAAAAATTCTGTGCTAAGGCTAACATACATTATGACCAAAATTTGTTTAACTTCAGAGAAAAGAGGGATATCAAATCCAGGCCAGAGGCAAGCAACATAGAAATAATAGGTGATATTGATCATGTAGTTTCTTTGCTAAAGGGAGAATTTGATATCAAATCTCTAGGGAAGGTCCAAAAACTGTTAGGTGTGGAATTTGCTGAAATCAATAACAAAATTTTTATACATCATAGGCAGTACATTAATAAGATTTGCCAAATGTTTGAGGAATTTTTAGCATTAAACTTTTGTAATCAAATTTTCAAAAACAAAAATGATTAAATTTGTAACTTCTAAATTTTTTTTCTTTCTTTTACAAAATATGGTTAGGATATCGTATAAATTACTCCTCCCTCTGTGATGCAGATAATTGTATCTAGAGTATATATATGTGTATTGTTTACAATGAACTTTCTAAAATTTTTCACATTACACTGAATGTATATATATATCCATGTTTTCAATTCCCGCATAAGACAGTTATGCTTATGTGTATTATCTTTGTGTGTTTACTCCTTGTTATCATACACTTGGCTATGATTCATTGACAAACCACTTATTCAAATTTATACATGAAATTTTCTACACAAATTGAATTTGATATTTATAGTAAAATTTTTAATCTTAAATGTTAAATTTAATAATTATACATGAAATTTTCTACACAAATTGAATTTGATATTTATAGTGAAATTTTTAATCTTAAATGTTAAATTTAATAATTATACATAAAATTTTCTACATACTTGAATTTAATATTTATAGTGAAATTTTTTAATCTTAAATGTTAAATTTAATAATTATACATAAAATTTTCTACATAATTGAATTTGATATTTAAAGTGAAATTTTTTTTTAATCTTAAATGTTAAATTTAATAATTATACATAAAATTTTCTACATAATTGAATTTGATATTTAAAGTGAAATTTTTTTTTAATCTTAAATGTTAAATTTAATAATTATACATAAAATTTTCTACACAACTTGAATTTGATATTTATAGTAAAATTTTTTTAATCTTAAATGTTAAATTTAAATGGTTATACTTAAATTTCTTGAAACTTAAATTTTGACTTAAATTCAATTTTTGGAACTTGGTGTTTCAATGATATCTAAAATTTTCTTTCAATGATAAAAATTTTTTTTTGCTCAACATGAAAAGTAATGTATATACTTTATGTTTTTGCTGGATACTAAAGAACTTGACATTTTTGCTGTTATGTTTTTTTTAGAGTAATTTCATTGATTGATAGCACGTGCGCCGAGATTTGGGGTTTTGCATGAGGGGGCCGATTGTTGGAAACTTGGTTCTGTTTTCGTCGCGATTCTCGTTATCGCGAGAACGTGTTTACATTTTTAGAATGGTTCTACCGTTCTCGTGAACGACTCGTGACGGGAACAGAACATGCCATTCATGCAAATCGCCATCTCGCCGCGCGCGCATCTGTTTTGCATATAGTGAGGGCGCTGCCGTCAACGGTTGTGTTCCGGAGCGTACCCATCACGGTGTATATATGATAGGACACATTCTCAGTTATTCAGAGACTTTACAGACCTTGACTGACCATGTAGTAGACGTGGGAGACTTTTCAGAGTTTAAGATCTTGTAGTTATGCAGACTTAAGACTCGACGTATAGTCAGATCGATCAGACGGTGATCGACGGTGAAAGACCTTGTATGGAAGGCAGACCTTGATCGGTAGAGAGTAGTCTAACTTCTAAAGCCATGACGTGTGACCTGATGATGGTGGCTTCATTAACGTGCACGGCATGTGTGGTACAGTAGCTGTTTTTTCTACTTACCGATGTTATAGTAACTGAGAGTGTGTGCCTAGTCATAAAAACTGTTTACAATCTTTTTCATGAGCTTGCTAGCTCATTGTATATAATTTTGCTTTGCAACGAATGTTACAGTGTTTTATTTTGTAACTTCATCTGATGCAATGGATCTCACAACAAATAAATTGTGTTTGTGTTTAACGAGCTTGCTTTCTTGAGAAAACACATCACTACTGCATATCATCTGCTACAAATTTTTCTTTACCAGCACTTCAGATATGGATATGGCCAAAACACTGCTAAATCTGCAAATGACTTTCAAATTTTCTAGTCTAGTCGCTCAGCTAACACAGCAATAGCAGCCGACAGCCGTGACTTGTCCGTAACTAACTCCTGTATAGTATAATAAGGCCTTAAGGCTCCTATATACTATACAGGAGACTTATCCGAAACTAGTAAAGAATAGAATGACGCGTCTCGCCATCAATGTGACGGTCTCGCCCGCGCCGGATCGTCACCTCCGAGAGCTACTATCAGGGGTGACGGCCGGATGCAGCGGCTTAGGAAATTTTTGGGAAAAACATTGCTACTTCGGATGTTTTCCGGAAAAGAGGAGTTGTGGAACTTCTCAGAAAAAACACGATTCCCGGAATATTTTCATTCGCTATCGCGAGAATTCCTCGCGTTCATTTTCGAAATTTAAGAAGAATCAGCGGCGGCGTGTGCGCGCGGCATTTTTTTCTGCACGGGAATTTTGAATTTCGTGCGCGGTTTGCGCGTCCTATTTCAAACCCTCTAAAATAGTAGGTTTCAATGCATTTTTTAAATTGATATTGCTAATTAAAGCAAAAAATCATTTGGCGGTATTTTAAACAAAAAATCGCTATTTGGAGCAATATTTAGCAAATAATCGCTTGTTGGCGCAGAATTTGGCATTATTTTGCCGTATTCCGGTTTTGGGAGAGTCCGGATATTGGAATGCCGGATAAGAGGTAGCGTACTGTATATACAAACACACACAAACCTCACCTAACAGAATATATAGAACCACCACTTACCTTATTAATTTTTTCATAGCCTCATCAGTTAATATAGCAGTTCTACAATAAAACAAATTAAACCAAATTAATAATACAAATTATACCTCTACAATAGTTGAGACAGAAAAAACACAAATGTATCTTCAGATAAAAATTACCCAAACTGTAATACGTACGAGGGTCACACTGAAATTTTTGAGAGAGGGGCAGACTATATGGCTAGAAAAAAAAATTATTGGTCGGATATTTAAATTTGAACTTTTTTATGTCGGCAGACGATAATTTGTGGCAACAATTACAATTTAGCTATCATAGAATTAATTTTGAAAGAACAGAAAATGGAGTTGACGCGAGAGCATTATCGAGCTATGATTTTTTATGATTTTAAAGTGGGGCTAAATCAAGAAGAATGTGTTCAACGTCAGTAGAAGAGAAATGACAGTTCTACCCCCGCAGGCACAGCGGCTGCGCCTGGAGGAGGAGGAGGAGGGTCCCTCTTTGGGAGGAGGAGGATGCCTCTTTGGAGTGTCTTCCCTCTTTTGAGAGGAAGCTCCTCTCAGAGGGTCTTGAGACCCCCAGGAGGATCCCTCTCACTGCCCCCCCCCCTCCCCTCTTTTGGAAGTTTGGTGATGCCTCTCTTGAGAGGAAGCCTCTTTCCTAGTATTGCGAAAGAGGGCAATTGTGAAGTCTTTCACGGAGGCATGATGACTCATACGGAGTGAGTTTCACTTCACTCTTGAGAGGGAATGTCACAATCGCTGACTGACCTTTGACCTGAGGAAGTGGTTTCAAGGGATTTCGCAATCGATGACTGACCTTTGACCTGAGGAAGTGGTTTCAAGGGATTTCGCAATCGATGACTGAGCATCACACAATCTGGAAATGACGTGTCGCGCCTTGGAGCTCCTTAGCACACGTCCTCCCTCTCTGCTGGTCAGCGACAGACTGAAAGATCTTATCAGCGTGAAGTAGTTAAAGCGCCCTCTGGCGAATTTTGATGAAGTGCTGCCATCTATCGGCATTTTTTTTCCCAAAAGAATTTAATGTTTCACTGGTCAGGAGCTGGATTCGATCCTGGGTCCAGCCGATTAGAAGCCGCGCGTCTTACCGCTGTGCCAAAGCACCCGTGCTTTATAGGAAGTTAACTTCGAAGTGTACCTTATCAGCAGAAGTTAGATTATTTTTCAAAGTTCATTCGAATCGCTCGGTGAATAGCGATGCAAGGGTGCGTTTTAAAACAGAATGCTACGGAGTGAATATAAATATGTATATTATAACACAATGATTTTTTTTTTTAAACAAATGTATACACAAACTTTAAAAACACGAATGTAATAATTAGCTAAAATTGTATTCAGTGGATTTTTTTTTTTTAAATAAATCTAACTATCAATACGATTTTTATAATAATAACGAAATAATTTCGAATGTTTAAAAACAAATTGATTACGAATGAACACACAAATTGTGTTCAGTGAACACAAAAATTGTATTCAGTGATATATAGCAATGTGGATTTTTTTTTTTTTTTTTTTTTAAATAAATCTAACTATCAATACGATTTTTATAATAATAACGAAATGATTTCGAATGTTTAAAAACAAATTGATTACGGATTTCCAATGAACACACAAATTGTGTTCAGTGAATACCATTCGACCATTCTGAGTGTTGTGTATCTAAAAACAAATGTATACACAAACTTTAAAAACATGAATGTAATACATAGCTGAAATTATGTTTTGTGAACAGGATTCGACCATTCTAAGTGTGTGTGTGATTTTTTAAAAATAAATCTAACTATCAATACGATTTTTATAATAATAACGAAATGATTTCGAATGTTTAAAAACAAATTGATTACGGATTTTCAAAGAACACACAAATTGTGTTCAGTGAATAGGATTCGACCATTCTGAGTGTTGTGTATCTAAAAACAAATGTATACACAAACTTTAAAAACACGAATGTAATAATTAGCTAAAATTGTGTTCAGTGGACACGAAACTTGTATTCAGTGAATAGGATTCGACCATTCTAAGTGTGTGTGTGTGATTTTTGAAAAATAAATCTAAAAGTATATAAAAATAATAATGAAAATTAGAACTCACAGAACGACCTCTTCACTACCCGCTAGTCAAACTTCAAATGAGTGATACACTCTCATTACGCTATTAAAAATTAGATATTATCTATAATGACGTCAGCAGTATGAGGTGTTGCCACCTATTTTTTCTAATAATATATTTTAATAGTTGGATACTTCAAGGGTCTGATTTGGTACACGTAATCTGAAATACATCATTTTAATGATATTACGCATTGAATATGATTCGGCCATTTTTAAAATGGTGGATGTAATTGAAATATCGAAGTTTAGAATTTAACAAACTAACGAATTTTCACCCCCAAAAATTTTAGCATTCAGTTTAAATAAAACCCAATGAATATGATATCACCATTTTAACATCGTAATTTTACTACCATTATAGAACTTAGAAGTGAGTGTACATTATTTTTTTTCAGGACACCAACACATTTTAAAATCTATTGAATAGGAATAGACCATTTTGCACATACATGTACCTAGATTTCAACACCCGGTATTAAAACCTGCTAAACATGAAACGAGTAAGTATTGTGTGAGATTTTATCACACTAACTTTCAAACTTTTTAAATTTTTAAAAATGTCCGAAATAGTTGTATTTCATCGGTAGACATAAATTGTATGAAACACATTTTTATGAAAAAAATATCTGTTTCGACAGCTTTTAAAAATAGATTTCTACAGTTGTACACTACGGTTCTAGAATTTTCTAAATACGAATCGACTGTTTGAACTACCAATGGTGGTTTTACCGATGCAAATATTTACAGGACAAATATTTCAATGAAACCGAACTTAGTTGAAGCTTCTCAGTTTGAATATTTAGAATCATTTCATATAATTTTTATATTCACATTGAAAATAGTTAACAAAATTGGAACTCACGGAGCGACAACTTACTGTCCACACTCCAAATGAGTGATACACTCTTATTACATTATTAAAAATTAGATTTTATCTATAATGATGTCATTATGTTGCCGTATTGCCACCACACAATTATTCTTTCCAAATTATGCATTTTTTTTTTCTTTTTTCTTTTTAATAACTTGCTACTGTCTTATGCTATCCATTTTTTTTTTCATATAAGCAGATATTTCATATACCTTCTAAATGTTAAGTTGTAATTTAAAAAAAAAAAGCATTAGAGGTGTATTTTACGTCTGAATTCGTCCAAGTGGAAATCCGACAATTGCAAATGCATGATTGCATCCTCACATTTCAATAGACACCACTAAAATGTGTGGATCTTATTTTGAAAAAGCTGCTCTCAGAAAGAATATGTATATGAATACATATTTTCCATAAATATACCCCCTCCCCCCCCTCAATACACACAACATGCAGGCCAAAGACTCACCCAAATTACATTCCAAATCGGCTCTATAGCTTATCGCGCTTATCAGTGTAACAGATAGTGACCCAAAGTTCATGTTCGCAAAGCGAGTTAATTGCAATGTTATTGTTTTAAGCAGTTCCCATATTTAAATGAAAAATTTATCAAATTATACAATACATACAAGAGCTGGAAGATCATAGCATTTCAATATTATAGAATACTCACGAATGTTTTTTTTTTCCCCATTTAAAATTATCAAATTTTAATGCAATTTGACAAAAATTGCACAATACTTAGTGTATGACTATCAAATAAGAGCTAGGTTTTATTGTTACAACAACGTTTAAGATCATTAAACGAGTATATATATATATATATATTTTTTTTTTAAAGAAGAATAGTATATAACTTACTGTTTTTAAGGATAGGTGATTGTTAACATTGAATTTAAATGAAAGAGTGACCCTCTGAAACAAGTACAGTACATTGCAATAACATTAAAAAATATGAAAGATATGCAATTAACACCTTAAAAGAAACATGTAATGAGTTTTGATATCTTAATAGGAGACATTATTGACATGCACATAGAAATGTCACAATTTTGTGGCTGTAGGTGCTCCATAAGACCCCTCTGCTCTTAATAAATGATCCCATTTGAATGTACATATTTAACAACATACAGAAAATGACAGGACTACAACAAAATTTTACACCTATTACAGAATAACTCCCAACTTCGTAGATTTTTAAGAAACTACAGTCGAATTTTCACCGATTCTTAGAGATTGAAACACAGCATTGTTTATGAATCTTCATACTTTAGAGAATGGAACATAACTTAGCATTTATTTTGAATGAATTCAGAATTTTGACATTGATTATAAATTTATGATTTAAACTCTGTAAAGTGTAAATATCCTTTGTTATGAAACTCACACTGTAGACATTTGATATGATTCGAATAAATCTATTTTTAATTTTTTATATTTTATTTTAAAAAGTGAGATTAGTAAACTTGTTACACTTGAATGTATAGATACATAACTCATAACCATATAACATTTCTTAAATGGAACATGCTTAAAAAAAAAATTAGCTAATGAGTATAAATAAGAAATTCAATTTGAAAGATAAAAACCATTTAATGAATCTATTATTCATGAAATACACATTAACCATTATCAGTTGTACATTTAAACAAATAAGTTAAAATGATTTCCTTATTGCACATTCATAGTCCTCTGATTTGAATGACTCGAAAAAATTTCTATCATAGCAGTAAAAGACTTCTTCACCACGCAACAAAACTTTCTTAGCAATGTTATTAATGTCAAGATTTAGAAGCACTTGTTCAGACACTCTGTCATACATTTGTAATGGAGTGCTGTAAAGACATTCATGGTAACTTAAATCTTCAACTTGAGCAACACAGCCGACACATTTGAAAAGTTTTCTTACATGACACATGATGTTGTCATGAATACAAGAGATTAATTGTTCGAATGCAAAATTTTTGTCACAAATAAGTGATGGTAGAAAGGTTATAGTGTTCTTTATTTTTAATATTTGAGCAGGAAGCCACTCTATAAATATACTTTCTCGAAGATGTATACTAATGTTGTTAACACTATTCTGTAAACATGCTATTTGATTTTTATCTAAGGTAATATGACACTGTGTTAGACAAAATTTTGAATCATATAATTGAATTATTTTCTGCAAATGCAATTTTCCGTTGTCATTGAAACAGAACAACTCATTGCGACTGACGAAAGAGGTATCTGCATATAGAATATTGAACGACCACAATTTTTGAGAAAATTCACTCCACGTAGCCGGTGACAGTGTAACACCTTCACGCGTAGGCTGTAATTCATTTCGATCGTTAGAGAGATATTTCCATATATACACTTTTAACTTCCCATGACGAAGTTTTAAATATACATACACATTAGATCCTAAATGCCAACGACGGAGTGCATCTTGCATAAAATCTGAAGAAGTAGATTCAGTCGAAACTGATTCTGTAGTGGAAGATAACACTCCGCTATGTGTTAGAGCACAAGAAAGTAGATCTTGAGTTGAGTTTTCAACCTCGGTGAGAACTTGTGAATTGACAACGGTAGATGTTTCTGCTGGGGTTTTGGAAGACATAAGATAGGTCTCTAACCAATCCTCAGCAAATTTTTGTGAGGGCGAATTAATCACATCTGAGACAATGTCCACAGATTTTGTTTCTTCTAGGGCAGGAACAGTCAACTCCGCACTATTTACACTAGAAATTATTTGCTCGAGTGATGGCATACTTTGAATTTTAGGCATTCTTTTTAGATAGTAACATCCAACTACGACATTCACAGTATAAGATTTATTTTTAAAACACTAACATCTTAAAACATTATAATTTTGTCGCAGCTATGAACGAACCAAACCTATCCACACAACGCCCAAAGTTGAAATGACTTATCAAACAACTTCATAAGTATAATCACATAACCTAAATCGAGTGTCGTGTGCAAACAGATCACATAAGATATGAAGTGATTAGAACTTATAATTTTTAATGAATCGTACAACATTAGATTGTGGTAAATACAATTGTTATCTACATGAGAAAATTTCTATATTATTTCATTCAGCTTCGAAATCATAGATCGCAAGATAGCCGTTTAGCCTTTTAAAATTAAGAAGTAATTAAAATTTTTATAATTGTGAATAAGTGATTTAAAATTAAGAAGTAATTACTACCGATTTTAATTACTTCTTAATTTTAAATCACTTATTCGAACCTTGGACCAATGACGTCATCTTGTGAACTTTGGAGTGATGACGTCATTTTATGTGAAATCTTAGATAAGATAAGAACTGATAAGCTCTCATCTAATTGTTGTAATTAGTGTGTTTATCGTTCATTTCTAGTTTGGATGTCGACTTGTGAAGGCCTCATACTGTTAGTTATTTTCGTGTTTTTGGTAGCTATTCTTGTATATTCCGCGTGATACATATCACCTAAAGTTATAAAAATATATATAAAATTTTTCTAAGTATATAATGTTAATGTGATTTAAAATTAGGAACTTTAAGTAAGTTTGGTACATATTTTCACTCTATGATTTCGAAGCTGAATGAAATAATATAGAAATTTTCTCATGTAGATAACAATTGTATTTACCACAATCTAATGTTGTACGATTCATTAAAAATTATAAGTTCTAATCACTTCATATCTTATGTGATCTGTTTGCACACGACACTCGATTTAGGTTATGTGATTATACTTATGAAGTTGTTTGATAAGTCATTTCAACTTTGGGCGTTGTGTGGATAGGTTTGGTTCGTTCATAGCTGCGACAAAATTATAATGTTTTAAGATGTTAGTGTTTTAAAAATAAATCTTATACTGTGAATGTCGTAGTTGGATGTTACTATCTAAAAAGAATGCCTAAAATTCAAAGTATGCCATCACTCGAGCAAATAATTTCTAGTGTAAATAGTGCGGAGTTGACTGTTCCTGCCCTAGAAGAAACAAAATCTGTGGACATTGTCTCAGATGTGATTAATTCGCCCTCACAAAAATTTGCTGAGGATTGGTTAGAGACCTATCTTATGTCTTCCAAAACCCCAGCAGAAACATCTACCGTTGTCAATTCACAAGTTCTCACCGAGGTTGAAAACTCAACTCAAGATCTACTTTCTTGTGCTCTAACACATAGCGGAGTGTTATCTTCCACTACAGAATCAGTTTCGACTGAATCTACTTCTTCAGATTTTATGCAAGATGCACTCCGTCGTTGGCATTTAGGATCTAATGTGTATGTATATTTAAAACTTCGTCATGGGAAGTTAAAAGTGTATATATGGAAATATCTCTCTAACGATCGAAATGAATTACAGCCTACGCGTGAAGGTGTTACACTGTCACCGGCTACGTGGAGTGAATTTTCTCAAAAATTGTGGTCGTTCAATATTCTATAGGCAGATACCTCTTTCGTCAGTCGCAATGAGTTGTTCTGTTTCAATGACAACGGAAAATTGCATTTGCAGAAAATAATTCAATTATATGATTCAAAATTTTGTCTAACACAGTGTCATATTACCTTAGATAAAAATCAAATAGCATGTTTACAGAATAGTGTTAACAACATTAGTATACATCTTCGAGAAAGTATATTTATAGAGTGGCTTCCTGCTCAAATATTAAAAATAAAGAACACTATAACCTTTCTACCATCACTTATTTGTGACAAAAATTTTGCATTCGAACAATTAATCTCTTGTATTCATGACAACATCATGTGTCATGTAAGAAAACTTTTCAAATGTGTCGGCTGTGTTGCTCAAGTTGAAGATTTAAGTTACCATGAATGTCTTTACAGCACTCCATTACAAATGTATGACACAGTGTCTGAACAAGTGCTTCTAAATCTTGACATTAATAACATTGCTAAGAAAGTTTTGTTGCGTGGTGAAGAAGTCTTTTACTGCTATGATAGAAATTTTTTCGAGTCATTCAAATCAGAGGACTATGAATGTGCAATAAGGAAATCATTTTAACTTATTTGTTTAAATGTACAACTGATAATGGTTAATGTGTATTTCATGAATAATAGATTCATTAAATGGTTTTTATCTTTCAAATTGAATTTCTTATTTATACTCATTAGCTAATTTTTTTTTTAAGCATGTTCCATTTAAGAAATGTTATATGGTTATGAGTTATGTATCTATACATTCAAGTGTAACAAGTTTACTAATCTCACTTTTTAAAATAAAATATAAAAAATTAAAAATAGATTTATTCGAATCATATCAAATGTCTACAGTGTGAGTTTCATAACAAAGGATATTTACACTTTACAGAGTTTAAATCATAAATTTATAATCAATGTCAAAATTCTGAATTCATTCAAAATAAATGCTAAGTTATGTTCCATTCTCTAAAGTATGAAGATTCATAAACAATGCTGTGTTTCAATCTCTAAGAATCGGTGAAAATTCGACTGTAGTTTCTTAAAAATCTACGAAGTTGGGAGTTATTCTGTAATAGGTGTAAAATTTTGTTGTAGTCCTGTCATTTTCTGTATGTTGTTAAATATGTACATTCAAATGGGATCATTTATTAAGAGCAGAGGGGTCTTATGGAGCACCTACAGCCACAAAATTGTGACATTTCTATGTGCATGTCAATAATGTCTCCTATTAAGATATCAAAACTCATTACATGTTTCTTTTAAGGTGTTAATTGCATATCTTTCATATTTTTTAATGTTATTGCAATGTACTGTACTTGTTTCAGAGGGTCACTCTTTCATTTAAATTCAATGTTAACAATCACCTATCCTTAAAAACAGTAAGTTATATACTATTCTTCTTTAAAAAAAAAATATATATATATATATATACTCGTTTAATGATCTTAAACGTTGTTGTAACAATAAAACCTAGCTCTTATTTGATAGTCATACACTAAGTATTGTGCAATTTTTGTCAAATTGCATTAAAATTTGATAATTTTAAATGGGGAAAAAAAAAACATTCGTGAGTATTCTATAATATTGAAATGCTATGATCTTCCAGCTCTTGTATGTATTGTATAATTTGATAAATTTTTCATTTAAATATGGGAACTGCTTAAAACAATAACATTGCAATTAACTCGCTTTGCGAACATGAACTTTGGGTCACTATCTGTTACACTGATAAGCGCGATAAGCTATAGAGCCGATTTGGAATGTAATTTGGGTGAGTCTTTGGCCTGCATGTTGTGTGTATTGAGGGGGGGGAGGGGGTATATTTATGGAAAATATGTATTCATATACATATTCTTTCTGAGAGCAGCTTTTTCAAAATAAGATCCACACATTTTAGTGGTGTCTATTGAAATGTGAGGATGCAATCATGCATTTGCAATTGTCGGATTTCCACTTGGACGAATTCAGACGTAAAATACACCTCTAATGCTTTTTTTTTTTAAATTACAACTTAACATTTAGAAGGTATATGGAATATCTGCTTATATGTGTTGTGATAAACATGCTGCATGAACCAATTTGAATAGAGTAATTAGAAAATTAATAGTAATTGCTTTAAGAGCTTAATGAAAATATTATAAATCAATTACTCCATTCAAATCAAGATCCCTGCAACAAATTTTCACAGGTCGGATTCCCATGTCAATTCAATTTAATCTCAATGGCCAATTAAACAATTAAAATTATAAATTTTTTTTGTATAGTGGAATTTTCCAGGTATTGACATGAGAACCTTAAAATAGAATAAATAAAGCTAAAATGAATTATAATCATGCACAATAAATACAATGATTATTTTAAATAGAAAAAAATTATTTATTAAAGAAAATATATATATTCATTAAGATTATATTATATGTATATAATCAATATTAATTGACATTTTTTTTTTTTTATATTTAAAAAGTACCAATAAAATGATAAAGAAATAAGTTCCTTTTACTCACAGCTTCTGTACTATTGTGTACTGGTTGAAAATATACATATATTTCAAAATTAGTAAAAAAAATAATGCAAAATTCACATCAGCACATTTGCAGATGATCTCTTCATCATGCTCTATTTTGTACTTCATTTTTAATTAATATTTTGCATGAAATCTGTATTTTTTTTATATTGAACCTTCGATATGCATTCTGCTAGAAACTTCATTTTAAACACTATCTCCTCAACTAGGAGCACTATCAACACACTTTTGTGAACAATGCCACAGACCGACTCATTTAAAATGCACACATCTTCAGCTCCTCAGAGCTCAGCCACTTCAAAAAAAAAATTCACTGAACATTTGATATATTTATTTCAGAAACGAAATAAACTAGGTCACTACACCTTTTGAAAATCACAGACCAACTGACTGAACTTCAGAATTTCTAAAAATTACACCTCCCAGGGAAGAGGGAGAGACAGCAAGCTTCTTTCTCGTTCACATTTCCATAATCTAGGTGACAGTAACAGAAAAAACAAGGTAATAATGAACATGGCTCCTTCCTTGAATTCTGATACAAAGGGAAGCGTCTCAATCAGCCATTGGTTACTGAGCAGTGATGTCATTTTGATCCACAAATTGTAAAAAGGGGAGAAAAAGTTCTTTCTTCGCATGCTCAATGTATTCCCAGAAAAAACCTCTGCTCACAGGGAAATCGGAATTGATGATCTTGCACATCTGTCAAGAATGGTAATTGAATGCACTTGGTGTTAATGGCTGCAAATACATGCCAGATTGTAAATAATATGAGAGGTCTCGTTTAGCTTTTAAAATTCTGTTTTTCCACACCTTAAAATGTCACTTAAGGTTTTAAGTGATCTTGCTAAATGCTTTTTAATGACTTTAGTGCCTTCTACTTCGAAGCCACTGTGGGAAAAACATTCACTACCTCAGACTACCATGAATTTAAGAAAAGTTCTCATGGGAAAAAAATAACTTTTTTTTTTTTTGTTGTTGTTGTAAAGTTATAAAGTGTTATGATGAGTTTAAAGTTTTTAAACACATCACAACATTCCATCCCCCGTTTGAAGCAATTGAAGTAATCGTACCATCAAAATATTAATGTGTGAGAACAAAAACAACTTAAAATTCTATGAAACTGTGAGTAAAAAATTTAAAATTAAATGAACTAAATACAAAATAATAATACAATATACATATAAGTTTCTGAATAAACATGATGTGCACATCAAAAGAAATATTAACAATGTATCAAAATTAAAATTTCATGTATGTTGATGTAAAGTATTAAAAGTTGTAAATTCCTTGGTGATTTTATTTTTCACCTGCAAAACACTTTCATATTCACTGTAATCATACTCAATGATATTCGAAAGTTCAATAAAGTTCAACAGTGACTACTTGAGCTGTATGTCCATTGATTGTTCATTTGTAAATTGATTGTTCATTTGTAAAGTTTATCATATCCTTGAACTTTATGTCCATATAATTAACATAAATTTGCTGGGAATGTAAAATTTGTGTCTGCATCACGAAAAAAAATTTTTTTTTTTTTTTTAAACAGTATGAATTAATAAAAAGTTGTACATGTAAATCAACATAAAATATTCATATCCATATATTAAATACATAAAATTAAAATAATTTGATAGCAATAATATCATTCGTATTTTTTTTTTAATCATTGTATCAATGATGTTTACCATTGTAACATCATACACTTATTTCTACATTTGTAAATTTCATCAATTTTTTCTACTATTTGAGTAGATAAATATATACTAATTAATAATAATGAATACATAAAAAAATCACATTCTAATATCAATTACAATATTTACATTAATTTTCATTTTCAAAAAGGTAGCCAATTCTCAATGTGAGCTACACATGTGTACATATTATATATATAGACAATTGTCTATTACTACATTCAATGAACTACATAACCTTTGAATGAATGTATTCAAAATTTGATAAGTGCAAAATGAATTCTATCAGTAATTCAGAAAAAAAAATGATTAAATGTTTATTTTGTGAATTAAAAATAAAATGTTTAAAATCCTAAAATGTGTTATAAAAATGAATGAAGTGTAATTTAATTTTAGTAAACAACTTGATAATTTCAATACTGATTAAGATTTTACTACAAATGCATGTGTGAAACAAAGCTATATATAAGCTTTTTAAAATGACTTTAATTGCAGATAAAATTTAAATTGCTGATTGGACAAAAAAATAAAATAAACAAAATGATGACTGAATGAATTCGACAAAGTACAAATAACAGAAAATTCACCTGATCAGAATGGAGAAGGAAATGAGAACAAAATTGTTTTTCCTCTCCTGCGACATTATAAAACCTTGAAAAAAAATTTTGAAATACAATATGAGAGAATCGAAAAGTTCTTCTCAAAATTGTTAAAAGTTTGACAAACAATATGCTGACATAGATACTTGACAAGAAATCAGAAGGGGCCCATAAAGGGTCGGAAGAAATGAATCATTGTCTGACCAGCAGACTAAAGATCCAAAAAAAAAGAAGGCGCCAAAAAAAAGAACTGATTTCTCAACAAGAACATCCCAACATAAATTTATCAATAAATTTAGAATCATATGGAAGTTAAAATTGAAATTTATAAGAATGAATGCTGATAAGTAATACATTATATTTTAGAATGAAATTATAATGAAAACCTATAAATTTATTGAAATAATAAATGAAAATAATAATTCATGATGTTTAAATGAAATTATTATTTATTAAATTTAAGAAAAATTTTAATTTATTTTATTTGAAATATTTAATTTTACCATTACAAGATTATTATAAATGTGATCTTAAGGGTGGAATTCTAAACAATTTGTTAAAGTGAATTTTCATTTCTTTAAGTGATTCGAGATGTTTAATCACTGCATTGTCATTCCGAAGAATTCGAATAATTTCAAAAGGACCCTGATATTTTGGTCTTAATGAACCTGTATGTGTTAATGCCTTCATGTAAACTTTGTCACCTAAATTTAATTTCTGTCCTTTGCAATTCTTTAATCTTTCCTGAATTTTTTCATTTGCATTATCTTGATTTTGAAAAACCTGATTTTTGATTTCCTCTTTTAATTTATTGTTTTCCTCAATAAATTGTTCAATAGATTTAGATGTCTCCCTGATTTCGGAGAACATATCCAATGGTAACCTTAGTTCTCTATTGAAAAAGAGCATATTTGGAGAAAATTTAGTTATTGAGTGTTCTGACTGATTATAAAATAATTTGAATTTTAGAATTTGGTTATGCCAATCAAAATGTTCATTACATAAGCAAGCAAGAGTTGATTTCATAATACCATGAGAGCGTTCTAAAAGACCATTACTGCTCGGATGAAAAATAGAAGATTTGTGATGATCAATATTTAAATCAGAAATAAATTTTGAGAATTCCTTAGATGTAAATTGAGTGCCGTTATCTGTGTAAATCACTTTGCAAAATCCAAACCGAGAGAAATATTGATTTAAAACATCTATAATAGTTTGCGAAGAAATATTTTTAACTGGAAAAACCTCAAGATATCTGCTAAAATGATCTATTAT
Source organism: Amaurobius ferox (assembly GCA_951213105.1). Taxonomy (NCBI): domain Eukaryota; kingdom Metazoa; phylum Arthropoda; class Arachnida; order Araneae; family Amaurobiidae; genus Amaurobius; species Amaurobius ferox. The sequence goes on from OX578149.1 coordinate 105,892,148, forward strand.
GGTAATAATGAAATTATGTTGTTTAGTTGAGCGTACAAGTTTTCCAACAATATCAATAGAAATAACTTCTGATGGACAAAATCTCTTCGCCTGAAGTTTCACAGGTTGTTTAGCTAATTTCTTAGATTTAAATTTAAGACATTGAGAACAATTCAAAACAAAGTTTTTTGTATCAGCAAACATGCCATGCCAATAATATAATTTTCCTACAAAATAGTATGTCTTACTAACACCAAAGTGTGCGGCATGTGCTGAATAAATAGCAGCTTTCTGCAATGACTGTGGTAAAACAATTTTGAAAGGATTTGCATGATGCTTTTTAGATCTCATCTTCATCATTAATATATTGTTTGAAGAATCAATTTTGAATTTTTTGAATTTATTTTTATTTGAATTGTCAATTACTTCTTGTCTTACTTTTGAAATTTTATCATCCTTCAACTGTTCAGCTAAAATATTTTCATTAGATAAACTTTTATCAGATTGAAAAATGTTGTTCATTAAAAATTTTACATTATTATTGGAAAAAATCACTCTACTAAAATAATCGGAAGGATTTGAAACACCTTGAATATGTGAAATAGAAAATTTAAATTGCTGTAAATATAATAGCCATCTACATGTAATGTCACTCTGAGATTCTAAATTCAGATGATAAGAAAGTGCCTTAGCATCACTCAAAATTTTAAACTCTGCACCAATCAGATAATCTTTGAAATGTCTAACTGACTCATAAATTGCTAAAAGTTCAAGTTTTAAACTGGGGTATCTAGTTTCAGAGTCTTTCAATTTTCTCGAAAAGTATTGTATTGGATGTAATTGATTGTCATATTCTTGTGCCAAAATTCCACTTAAAGCTACTTTACTCGCATCAGTTATAAGAAAAAAAGGTTTGCTGAAATTAGCATTTTTGACCACTGGTTGACCTAAAATAGCTTGTTGCAATTTTAAAAATGAATTTTGACATTCTTCAGTCCATTTAAATTTAGCATTTTTTTTGGTTAAATTTACAAGAGGTTCAACAATTTCTGCATAATCTTTGATTAAAATTCTAAAATAATTTGTCATCCCTAAAAATGTTTTAATATGCTTATTGTTTTTGGGAGTGGGAAAAGACTCAATTTTTTGGATATTCTTATCCGAAGGAGAATAACCATGTTTGTCCACCTTAAAGCCAAGATATTCAATTTCAGATTTAAATAATTGAAGTTTATGTGGATCCAGCGTTAAATTAAATTTGTTTAACCTGTCAAAAATTAATTGCAATTTGTCTAAAACTTCAGAGAATGAATTGCCTCCTACAATGATGTCATCAAGAAAAAATTGAATACCTAAATGTTTAATATCTCCCAAACATTTTTGAATAAGTTGAGCAAAATAACTAGTACTATTTGCAGTACCCTGGGGTAATCTAGTAGGTTGAAAATTCCCTGATTCTGTGGAGAAGGCCAATTTCGGTTTATCTTCATTTCTCAATTTAATTTGAAAAAAAGCACTTTTTAAATCCAATACACAGTATAAATTTTGACCAGCTACTTCTTGCAAAATATCATGAATATTAGGTACAGAATATTTAAAATGTGTTAATATACTATTTAAAATTCTATAATTAATCACAGGTCTATATTTAATGTCTTCAGGTTTTGTCGATTTATTGATTTGTTTCTTTTTCACCATAATTAAAGGAAATGCATAATTTGAATTAGTATTCTCAATAATACCTGCCTCGAGAAGTTGTTGAATTTCTTTCTGAGCAATAGGTTTTACTAAATGTGGAAGCTTATATGGTTTACATTGCACTGGATAATCATGTATTAAGTTAAATTCAGGAGTTACTTCAGTCGTTACACCAAGAGTTTTGTAATTTTTAGAAAAAACTGCAAAATTTTTCAAAAGCATTTCTTGAACCTGTGTTTTTTGATCAGGATTCAAGTGATCAAGTTTAAAATCATCTTTAGTAAGTTCTGATTTTCTAAGTTCTAAAATTTTAGAATTTATGTTATTAATTTTTGCAATGTTTTGTTTTGCCTGTGGCTTAATGTCAAAATTAGGGTTAAGAAACATTAATTTAGAATTTTTTTTAATATTTACATTTTGATTTGTATTATTTGAAATTAGTATCATTATTTTGTCAACATTATATACTGAACAAATTCCACTTTCAATTTGAATGTTAATTTTGTTATTGGTTGGAATAGCCCAAAATTCAGAGTTTAAATCAGGTTTATCAACTTTAAGTTCCGCCAATATGGTTTGCATAGGTGCAACATTTAAATTATTAATTGTTCTAGCAAAATTATTTGATTTCTCATCATTGTTTACATTATTTTTAACATTACAATTTTGTATGGTTGCATTTAAATTTGAAATATTACTGGTTCCTGAAGAATTAATTTTTGAATTTGGAGTTTTATTTACATTTAATATTAATTTTTGATCAATATATTCATTGTTTACTTGATTCATTTCAATTTGAACATTACTGTTGTATAAAATTAATTTGTTTTGTGACATATCTAAAATAAGTTTGTTTCTTTTTATAAAATCAAAACCAATTATCATTTGATAATCACTAGACCAAGTGTCATTTGTCACAAAGAAAACATTTTTGAAATATTTATTATTTATTTTAAAACCAAATTCAACAGTATGCTTAAAAGGAATGATGGATTGATTTAAGGTTTGAATAGTCACATTTCTCGATAAATAATTTATTTTTGTTTTTTCTCTAATTTGTTCAAAAAGTTGATATGAAATAAGAGATAAAGAAGCACCTGAATCAATTAGGGTTAAAACTTGAAAATCATTAACAGAAATTTGTAATAATGGAAGATCAGAGCCTAAAATATCACCGTCTTCAACTAAATTGCATGAAGCAATGATTTGAGAATGATTAAAACCTGAATTCAAAGGATTAGTAGAATTTTGTGAATGTTCAATATTATTTTTATACACAATGTTGTCATTAGAAACATGAGTGCGGGAAATTTCAATGGGTACATGGGAAGCTACACCCGCTTTTGTAGTTAAATCAGTACTGAGATTAAAAGTAGATTCCCTTTTTAGTTTAAATTTGCTGTGTTTTGATTTTGTTCCTGTACAACTACTTGTTGTTCATGATTGTTTTGTGTAACAGATTGCATTTGAGGATATATTTGAGAAGGATATGCCCAATTCTGTACTTGTGGAAAAAATGGAACTGCATTTTGCATATTAAAATTTTGTGGAAATCTAGGTTGCTGTTGATAATTTTGCTGATAATTAATGTTCCTTGGTCTCCACTGTCTAAATCTTTGTCCCTGTTGTCCATAATTTCTATTATAATTGTTGTTAAAGTTACCTCTTGGTCTAAATTCCCTTTTAGTTTCATTTTTTTGATTAAATTTCCAATAATCTTTACAATTTAAAGTTAAATGTGGTTCTCCACAAATCAAACAACACAATTTTTGTTTAGTATTATTTTCGTTTCCAATATTTACATTGTTTAATTGTCCTAAACCTTCATGTAATACAGCTTCAGTTGCTAACTGTTTGGATTTAATATCCTCGATTTCAGAATTTGAGCTTGTAATATTTAAAATCTCATTTACCTCCTCACTTAAAGCTCTATCAATTGTTTTGGCTATTTCTAATGCCTCATTAAATGTTTTGGGTCCTCTCTTTTTTACCTCAATTCTTATGTCAGATCTCAAAGCTTCAAAAAATTTAGTTAATTTTAAATTGTCTACAAAATCTTTAATTTCTTTTTTAGATTTATCTAAATTAGCAGTGTATTTATTGGCTGCTTTTTCAATTTCTTCACCCAAAGTAGAAATAGATTGATTAACTTTTTGTTTTATTGTGGCAAAGTCTGCCTGTAGCTCTATAAAAGATTTAGTTTTAGTGAATTTTGTTTTTAATTTTTGCACAAAATCTTCAAAATTAATTTCATTTGCTACTTCTTCATTGTTAGTTAGAAATTCCAAAGCTTTTCCTCTCATCAAAGATTTTAATATAATTAGTTTTTTATTTTCATCCCAACTAGTTAAGTTTACTAAATTTTGAAATTGAGATATAAAAAAATTAAAATTTTCATTTTCGAGTCCAGAAAATGTTTGCATTAATTGTAGAACAGGTAGTGTAATTGCATTATCATTTTGGTCTTAAATTGTAGCGTTTAATGAGTTTATACTTTTTCTAAGATTTATATTAGCTTTTATTTTATCTTTGCAATTATCCATGTTAATTAAATTTTTTGTTTGTAAATATCAATAATAAAATATGTATACACAGTTAGAACATCATATAAAACAGATTATACAGATAAAGTGTATAAAAAAAATATTTTTTTGATAACTTGACATTAATAATTTTCATATTTTTGATAATTTGACATTAAGTGTCTTATATAATAGTTGCAAATTATTTTAAATCAATTTTTTATCAAATTTCAATTCAAAAATAAATTTTTATTTTGCTAATGCAATTTATAAATTGGCTGCATACTTAATTTTAGTTTATTTTTTAACTGTTATTCTTATTTTATGTTACTATAAAGATATTTATTTTCATCAATTGGTTGTTAATTTTAACCATAATATAAATATTAATTAAATTATTCATATTATATTTTGCTTCAATTAATAAATGCAATACATAAAATGCAGTATTTAAAAAGAAACATCAATTGCATGCTATAGAAGTGAATCACACACCATAAAACTTAGTTAACCATTATAAAAAAAAATCTATCCAGAAGGAGTGGTCACGCACCAGAAAACTTAAATCAGATGTTGTGATAAACATGCTGCATGAACCAATTTGAATAGAGTAATTAGAAAATTAATAGTAATTGCTTTAAGAGCTTAATGAAAATATTATAAATCAATTACTCCATTCAAATCAAGATCCCTGCAACAAATTTTCACAGGTCGGATTCCCATGTCAATTCAATTTAATCTCAATGGCCAATTAAACAATTAAAATTATAAATTTTTTTTGTATAGTGGAATTTTCCAGGTATTGACATGAGAACCTTAAAATAGAATAAATAAAGCTAAAATGAATTATAATCATGCACAATAAATACAATGATTATTTTAAATAGAAAAAAATTATTTATTAAAGAAAATATATATATTCATTAAGATTATATTATATGTATATAATCAATATTAATTGACATTTTTTTTTTTTTATATTTAAAAAGTACCAATAAAATGATAAAGAAATAAGTTCCTTTTACTCACAGCTTCTGTACTATTGTGTACTGGTTGAAAATATACATATATTTCAAAATTAGTAAAAAAAATAATGCAAAATTCACATCAGCACATTTGCAGATGATCTCTTCATCATGCTCTATTTTGTACTTCATTTTTAATTAATATTTTGCATGAAATCTGTATTTTTTTTATATTGAACCTTCGATATGCATTCTGCTAGAAACTTCATTTTAAACACTATCTCCTCAACTAGGAGCACTATCAACACACTTTTGTGAACAATGCCACAGACCGACTCATTTAAAATGCACACATCTTCAGCTCCTCAGAGCTCAGCCACTTCAAAAAAAAAATTCACTGAACATTTGATATATTTATTTCAGAAACGAAATAAACTAGGTCACTACACCTTTTGAAAATCACAGACCAACTGACTGAACTTCAGAATTTCTAAAAATTACACCTCCCAGGGAAGAGGGAGAGACAGCAAGCTTCTTTCTCGTTCACATTTCCATAATCTAGGTGACAGTAACAGAAAAAACAAGGTAATAATGAACATGGCTCCTTCCTTGAATTCTGATACAAAGGGAAGCGTCTCAATCAGCCATTGGTTACTGAGCAGTGATGTCATTTTGATCCACAAATTGTAAAAAGGGGAGAAAAAGTTCTTTCTTCGCATGCTCAATGTATTCCCAGAAAAAACCTCTGCTCACAGGGAAATCGGAATTGATGATCTTGCACATCTGTCAAGAATGGTAATTGAATGCACTTGGTGTTAATGGCTGCAAATACATGCCAGATTGTAGATAATATGAGAGGTCTCGTTTAGCTTTTAAAATTCTGTTTTTCCACACCTTAAAATGTCACTTAAGGTTTTAAGTGATCTTGCTAAATGCTTTTTAATGACTTTAGTGCCTTCTACTTCGAAGCCACTGTGGGAAAAACATTCACTACCTCAGACTACCATGAATTTAAGAAAAGTTCTCATGGGAAAAAAATAACTTTTTTTTTTTTGTTGTTGTTGTAAAGTTATAAAGTGTTATGATGAGTTTAAAGTTTTTAAACACATCACAACAATATGAAAAAAAAAAATGGATAGCATAAGACAGTAGCAAGTTATTAAAAAGAAAAAAGAAAAAAAAAAATGCATAATTTGGAAAGAATAATTGTGTGGTGGCAATACGGCAACATAATGACATCATTATAGATAAAATCTAATTTTTAATAATGTAATAAGAGTGTATCACTCATTTGGAGTGTGGACAGTAAGTTGTCGCTCCGTGAGTTCCAATTTTGTTAACTATTTTCAATGTGAATATAAAAATTATATGAAATGATTCTAAATATTCAAACTTAGAAGCTTCAACTAAGTTCGGTTTCATTGAAATATTTGTCCTGTAAATATTTGCATCGGTAAAACCACCATTGGTAGTTCAAACAGTCGATTCGTATTTAGAAAATTCTAGAACCGTAGTGTACAACTGTAGAAATCTATTTTTAAAAGCTGTCGAAACAGATATTTTTTTCATAAAAATGTGTTCCATACAATTTATGTCTACCGATGAAATACAACTATTTCGGACATTTTTAAAAATTTAAAAAGTTTGAAAGTTAGTGTGATAAAATCTCACACAATACTTACTCGTTTCATGTTTAGCAGGTTTTAATACCGGGTGTTGAAATCTAGGTACATGTATGTGCAAAATGGTCTATTCCTATTCAATAGATTTTAAAATGTGTTGGTGTCCTGAAAAAAAATAATGTACACTCACTTCTAAGTTCTATAATGGTAGTAAAATTACGATGTTAAAATGGTGATATCATATTCATTGGGTTTTATTTAAACTTAATGCTAAAATTTTTGGGGGTGAAAATTCGTTAGTTTGTTAAATTCTAAACTTCGATATTTCAATTACATCCACCATTTTAAAAATGGCCGAATCATATTCAATGCGTAATATCATTAAAATGATGTATTTCAGATTACGTGTACCAAATCAGACCCTTGAAGTATCCAACTATTAAAATATATTATTAGAAAAAATAGGTGGCAACACCTCATACTGCTGACGTCATTATAGATAATATCTAATTTTTAATAGCGTAATGAGAGTGTATCACTCATTTGAAGTTTGACTAGCGGGTAGTGAAGAGGTCGTTCTGTGAGTTCTAATTTTCATTATTATTTTTATATACTTTTAGATTTATTTTTCAAAAATCACACACACACACTTAGAATGGTCGAATCCTATTCACTGAATACAAGTTTCGTGTCCACTGAACACAATTTTAGCTAATTATTACATTCGTGTTTTTAAAGTTTGTGTATACATTTGTTTTTAGATACACAACACTCAGAATGGTCGAATCCTATTCACTGAACACAATTTGTGTGTTCTTTGAAAATCCGTAATCAATTTGTTTTTAAACATTCGAAATCATTTCGTTATTATTATAAAAATCGTATTGATAGTTAGATTTATTTTTAAAAAATCACACACACACTTAGAATGGTCGAATCCTGTTCACAAAACATAATTTCAGCTATGTATTACATTCATGTTTTTAAAGTTTGTGTATACATTTGTTTTTAGATACACAACACTCAGAATGGTCGAATGGTATTCACTGAACACAATTTGTGTGTTCATTGGAAATCCGTAATCAATTTGTTTTTAAACATTCGAAATCATTTCGTTATTATTATAAAAATCGTATTGATAGTTAGATTTATTTAAAAAAAAAAAAAAAAAAAAAATCCACATTGCTATATATCACTGAATACAATTTTTGTGTTCACTGAACACAATTTGTGTGTTCATTCGTAATCAATTTGTTTTTAAACATTCGAAATTATTTCGTTATTATTATAAAAATCGTATTGATAGTTAGATTTATTTAAAAAAAAAAAATCCACTGAATACAATTTTAGCTAATTATTACATTCGTGTTTTTAAAGTTTGTGTATACATTTGTTTAAAAAAAAAAATCATTGTGTTATAATATACATATTTATATTCACTCCGTAGCATTCTGTTTTAAAACGCACCCTTGCATCGCTATTCACCGAGCGATTCGAATGAACTTTGAAAAATAATCTAACTTCTGCTGATAAGGTACACTTCGAAGTTAACTTCCTATAAAGCACGGGTGCTTTGGCACAGCGGTAAGACGCGCGGCTTCTAATCGGCTGGACCTAAGATCGAATCCAGCTCCTGACCAGTGAAACATTAAATTCTTTTGGGAAAAAAAATGCCGATAGATGGCAGCACTTCATCAAAATTCGCCAGAGGGCGCTTTAACTACTTCACGCTGATAAGATCTTTCAGTCTGTCGCTGACCAGCAGAGAGGGAGGACGTGTGCTAAGGAGCTCCAAGGCGCGACACGTCATTTCCAGATTGTGTGATGCTCAGTCATCGATTGCGAAATCCCTTGAAACCACTTCCTCAGGTCAAAGGTCAGTCATCGATTGCGAAATCCCTTGAAACCACTTCCTCAGGTCAAAGGTCAGTCAGCGATTGTGACATTCCCTCTCAAGAGTGAAGTGAAACTCACTCCGTATGAGTCATCATGCCTCCGTGAAAGACTTCACAATTGCCCTCTTTCGCAATACTAGGAAAGAGGCTTCCTCTCAAGAGAGGCATCACCAAACTTCCAAAAGAGGGGAGGGGGGGGGGCAGTGAGAGGGATCCTCCTGGGGGTCTCAAGACCCTCTGAGAGGAGCTTCCTCTCAAAAGAGGGAAGACACTCCAAAGAGGCATCCTCCTCCTCCCAAAGAGGGACCCTCCTCCTCCAGGCGCAGCCGCTGCGCCTGCGGGGGTAGAACTGTCATTTCTCTTCTACTAACGTCTAATCGTCAACGTCAGTTAGCATATGGAAATTATGCTCCATTCTTATGCCACTGTATTAAGATGGTTTACAGAATATAGAAAAGGTTGAAATTCACTTCTGGATAAAAACACACCGGAAGACATTTGTCAGCTATAGTCCCAGAAAATGTGTCGGCCTTTCGAAAAAGGTTAATCGATGTTAATCGCTGTACTTACCAAATGATACAAAAGGGACTTAACATTGGATCCGCAGCTATACATAAAATTATTCATGAAGAACTGCATATGAAAAAACTAGTTTATCGTTGGGTCCTCCCTAATTTAACAGAAAACCAAAAAGCGAAGCGTGTCATAATCAGTAAAGAAACCCTAAAATTACTTATGATGGTGTACACAGCATTATTTCTAAAAGCATAACTGGTAAGGAAATGTACATACCGTTTTTTGATGTTCCAACACTTCAAGAAAGTAAAGTATGAGTCTTTGAAGATGATCCTAAATCAACAATAGTGAAAAACAACGAGGAATGAAAAAGGTAATGTATGCCGTGTTCTTCAAAAGTACAGGTCTAGTCAAAGCCATAAAGCTAGAGGGACATAAGATAGTTACAGCTAACTGGTACACCACCAAGTGTCTTTCAGAAATTCTTTAGGAATTGAATGTTAGGGGACTCATGCTTCACCATGACAATGCATCTTTTCATTCAGCAAGAATGACAGTTGAATTTCTTGAACAGAAAAACATTAAAGTGATAGAACATCCACCTTATTCTCCTGATCTTGCTATGTGTGACTTTTGTCTATTTTTTAATCTATAAAAAGTTTACGTGGGCGTCGTTTTCATTCCGAAGATGAGATTGATGAGGCTATAAAAGCATATTTTTCATCGATTCCAAGAAATGATGACTTGAAGCATTTAATCTTTGGAAAATTCGCCTACAAAAGTGCATTGATGTTGAAAGAGAGTACATTGAACACTCCTAAGAGTTAGTAAATTTAACTTGTACCACTTAGCCGTATCTCAAAAATTTCAGTAACCCTTGTATTAGTATACATATTGAGCTACAGCCACAAAATTCGACATGTATTTATCGTTTGAGGAGATATCCAGATGATTAGAATTTGGGAGCAAAAAAACGTTTTAAAAAAGGTGGCAAAAAGCTGATATTTTAGTAAGTTATAAATCCTTCCCTGGCAGCTATGCAAGCCAGTATTTAGTGTGGCATAGAGTCAATTCTGTTGATTATATCCTTCTGCGAAAGATTCTATCAAAAATGTTGCAACTGGTCAGCTAATAAATGTATTTTGATATTGCTGAAACTACCGGCCTAGCGTATCCAAGACGTCTTCTATCGGTGATAGGTCTAGGAACGTGGATTGCCAAGCGGGAATTAAATCCTCGAAGACATTGTTGAGAAAGTCGTGCAACATATTGTCGAATGTTGCCTTGTTGATAAGTCGAACCTGGGCGGCTTGATATCATACTTAGAACAAACAGCTGCAAAATCGCAGACGTACAAGTGACCCGTAAGTTTGGCTCGCAGCACAACTAGTGGAGACCCGATGTCCCGCGAGATGACTCCTCAGACAATCACATCACGCTTGATGGTCATGTGTTGCTCGGCAACAAATGCGGGATCTGAAAGCAGGCCAGTTCTCCTCCACATACGTATACGGTGGTCATCAACACTGAGAGAGAAGCGAGATTCATCGCTCAAAACCACATACCTCCAATCAAACACTGTTTAGGCTGACCAAGCGCGACATCAATCCAGACGGCTTTGCCTATGTTGAGGGTTCAGTGGAGGGCTACTGAATGGACGTCGGCACCTAATCCCACCTTTCTACGAATAATATCTCTTGATATAGGATGGATGGCAAATGCCTTGGAAGTACTTATAGCGACGCCATTGGCGTGGAAGTGGCTCCTCTCCTGACTGCACGATCCTCTCGAGCAGTTATCTGTCTGAGATATCTTGAACCTCTACGACAGTTAGATGTGCCTCTTCTAATCCACTTTTGCCAGCACCGTGTAACTACCGTATCACTCCTACCAAGATGGCGACTGATACGTCTGTTAGACCAACCAGCTTCCTTTAGTCCTATGATACGACCTCTCTCTAAATCTGACAATTGTTCGTAACGCTGTCGAGTACTTTTAAAATGCATCATTTCGTACATCTTTCAGTATTAAAGCAGAAAACCCAGTTCCAATTGCCCGTGAGTGAGAGCACCGGTCGTTTTAAATGCTACAGGATGCGTCATTCTCATGCTCCATGCACGAGTTCTATAACAGTACAGTTTGATCACTTGCATAACTCTTGAAACAACATTTGCATGCCGAGTTATTCTTTCCAATGTGTCAATTTATAGAATGCAGTATCATTCTTAATTTTTATATCCAATGGTAAATATCCAGCTAGCACTTGCATAGCTGATATAGATGCTGTTCTATAACATTTTGTTATAGATACCATCGCAATTCTGTGGATTTGCTGTAGTTTATCATTTGTTCGTCTTAAATCGCTATACCACACTTCCGCCCCATCGTTGATGAATTTTTCAGTTGCCTTTAAATATAGTTCTTTACGGACAGTAGGTCTGAGGTCCCAAGTTGCTCTGGTGAATCTCTTGATTTTATGTTGGAAATTTGCAACTTTTTCTTATACCTTATTTAGGTGGGGTGTCCAGTATAATCTGTGATCCATAGTAATCTCAATATTTCAGTTCTTTATATACAATACACTTATTTGCCATTTTTATATTTGGTAGAGAAGTAATAAGTTTCCTGTATGGAAACATGGTGTACTTAGTTTTTTCAGTACTGAAATCTAAACCATATTTGTTAGCCCAATCTTGGAATTTTGCAATAGCTTTTGTACCGAACTCAATAAAGAGGTAGGAAGCTGTTGCATTTACGATAACTGCAATGTCATTTGCAAAAGCCTGAATTTGAACTTTATCATCCTTAAAGTCGATCTTTAGTACTTCATCTGCAACCAATACCCATAAAATTGCAGCAGGGCTTGAACCTTGAGGTATGCCTTTGTTATACTCTCTTAAGAGTATTATACTTGATTCAATATGGATGAATCTATCCCAGGCAAACCGATACCACCCGTACGTTTAGTACTACCTATGTAAAATTTATAGACATTAAACGGAGAAAGGGGGCAACGTACACCCTAGCAAGATTCTTTCTCTGGATAAGGTCTATAAATTTTATATAGGTAGTATTAAACGTACGGTTGGTACCCGTTTGTCTGAACATGCAAGGAACATTAAAAATCTGATGTGGGCAGCACATGACTTTCCCTGCAGACTTAGACATTAAACGGTTCATGTTCTCTTTATTTTAATTAAGTTTAATTCACTATTAATTCAATTTCGGTTCTCGTTTGGTAACTGGACTTATTTTCAAAAGTGCCGTAGAGAAAATACGAAAAAACTAAAGTATCTCGAGAACGGATAGTTCTAGTGTTGTTGAGACCCAGACCGTCCGACCTACCAGAAAGGTGTAAGGTAACTGTATGGACGGCCGGGAAGTGCCACCCAATTTAGACCGGAACCCAGTGGGGGAGGCATCCACAGGGACCGTACCCTCCTTCCCCTACCACCAACCACTCGGAAGGACTTACGGACCCACATGTTTAACGTGATCGTACTCCGCATGAACACGGCGGCATTTGTGGCAGCGTGCAAATCTAGCGCGCAAACCACGGGGATACCGCACCCGAGATGGCCAACAGCACGCGGCGTTCCGAGGTGGTCACCCACCAAGTACTAACCGCGCCCGATGCTGCTTGACTTCGGTGATCTAACGAGAACCGGTGTTATCAGCACGGTACGGCCGTTGGCCCAGATAGTTCTAGTGTAATGGGGTTTATCTTATTCTTTTCTTCATTAAAAATTACGTATAAAACAAGCATTTAATGGATATATTTAAGCATACGTAGTTTTTGCTTTAGATTTTGATGGTTTTTGCAGGCCATTTTGCAAAAAAGGCAGGTTGGTTTTTTTCGAATCGTACCAAAATCTAATCAGCATCAGGATGACCCACAAGCGACTTATCTACCGAATTTTGTGAAATTCGGTCCATTAGTTTTTCAGCTAGAGTAGATACAGGCTTGTGCGGGCCATTTCACGAAAATAAGCGGGTTCTTTTATCCCGAATCGTACACAAGACCAATCAGCACCGGATTCGAATGAATTAATGAAACCGGAAGAATGAATGAATTCGGAAGAATGAATGAATGAATGAATTTTCGAATGAAACCGGATTCGTTTTATGAAATTCGGTCAATTAGTTTTTTAGTTAGAGTGGACACAAAATCTGCACAGACAGACACACAGACGTCACGCAAAAAATAGTTTTTTCGTATTCAAGAGGTCTCGAAACGTGTAGATCCGTCGAAAACTCGAGTTGCGATTTTCGGCATGATTCCAATACTTTCCCTATACATTACCATGTATTGCAGGGAAAGTAAAAGTCTGATGTGGGCAGCACATGACTTTCCCTGCAGACTTAAATTCATATTTTCTTTATTTCTTTAATAATTCATTAGATTGAGTTTAATTGCACCAAATAACACTAAATTTGCATTTTTAATTCAATTTTTGTTTTTATTTGGTAATTGGACATTTTTCCCGATAGCGGCGTAACACAAATGCAAGAAAACTCAAATATGTTGAGAATGATTAGTCCTAAAGTATAATGGAGTGTGTTGCATTCTTTTACTCGTCAAAAATTGGGTATAAAACAAGAATTTAATTGATAAATTTTAGCATACGTAGTTTTTTTTTTTTTTTTTTTTTTTTTTTAGATTTTGGCGATTTTTGAGGGCCATTTCGTAAAAAAAAGGCAGGTTGTTCTTTTCCGAATCGTACCAAAATCGAATCAGCACCAGAGTGTCCCACAAGTAACTTATCTAGCAAATATTGCGAAATTTGGTAAATTAGTATTTTAGCTAGGGTGGATAAATAAAATTTTGGGGGCCATTTCGTAAATAAGGCGGGTTCTTCTTTTCCGAATCGTACCAAATTCTAATCAGCACTAGAGTATCCAACAAATAACTTATCTACCAAATTTTGTGAAATTTGGTAAATTAGTATTTTAGCTAGAGCGGATACATGAAATTTTTATGGGGCATTTAGCAAAAAAAGGTGGATTCTGTTTTTACAAATCGTATCATAAACTAATCAGCACCAGGGTCACATCCAAGTGACTTACCTACCAAATGTTATGAAAATCGGTCCATTAGTTTTTGAGTTAGAGTGGATACATACATTGCACAGACACACACACAGATGTCACGTTAAAAATAGGTTTTTCGTATTCTAGAGGTCTCGAAACGTGTAGATCCGTCGAAAACTCGAGTTGCGATTTTCGACATGATTCCAATACTTTCCCTATACATTACCATGTATTGCAGGGAAAGTAAAAATCTGATGTGGGTAGCACATGACTTTCCCTGCAGGCTTATATCCACGTTCTCTTTATTTTAATTAAATTTATTTCATGTTTAATTCCATTTTCCTTGTCATTTGGTAACTGGACTGATTTTCAAATGTGGCATACAGAAAATAAGAAAAACTAAAATATCTCGAGAACTGCTAGCCCTAGTGTAATGTGGTTGATCTTATTCTTTTCTTCGTTAAAAATAACGTATAAAGCAAGCATTCAATGCATTTGAGCATAAGTAGTTTTTTATTTTAGATTTTGACAATTTTGGGGCAGGTTATTTTTCCCGAATCGTACCAAAATCTAATCAGCAGCAAGGTGATCCACAAGCGACTTATCTACCGAATTTTGTGAAATTCAGTCCATTAGTTTTTTAGCGAGAGTGGATACAGGCTTTTAAGGGCCATAACGCAAAAAAAAAGGCGGGTTCTTTTATCCCAAATCGTACCCAAAACTAATCAGCACCAGATTCGCCCACAAGTGACTTGGACTTGGAGACAGCAGTGCGGACCTGGCCTACCTCTCGGTTTACAGGTTTAGTTCCACACCCCTGAGGTTCAACCCTGAGGTTTCCGCACCCCGGACCCACATGTTTACCGTGATCGTACTCCGCTTGAACACGGCGGCAGTTTTTTCTTTTTCCAGCGAAGGGAATCGAACCCTGGTCTACCGAGTGCAATTCTCGCGCGCTGACCAGTGAGCTACCACGCCCACAAGTGACTTGTCTACCAAATTTCATGAAATTCGGTCCATTAGTTTTTTAGTTAGAATGGATATAAAATCTGCACAGACAGACAGACACACACACACAGACGTCACGCTAAAAATAGTTTTTTCGTATTCTAGAGGTCTCGAAACGTGTAGGTCAGACGAAAACTCGGACTTGGAGACTCGAGTTGTGAGTTTCGACATGATTCCAATATTTTCCCTATACATTATCATATATTGCAGGGAAAGTAAAAACTATTTAACTACCATGATAAAAATATAGAAATAAGACAGGTTCACAAAGACGCGTGAGTAATATAATAAACTTACCACAAAACGCATGGGCAACATAAAAAATAGTTGTGAATAAAATACTACTATTATGTAAATGAAAGGCCACTAATATGAAGGGAGCGCGGGAGTTAACTTTATTAAAAAACACTACAAAAGCATTCGTTAAATTTACATTGAAAATATCAGCATATAAATTATTACAAAAATTAATAAAATAACAAAATTAAAAGAAAACAACCGGTTTCGAAAGGTTACATTAGTTATTTCATCAACTAAACCCGAATAACATACATAAATTATATACAAAATGTGCACGAATAGACATTCTGCAATGTTTTCACTTTCCCTGCAATTCATGGTAATGTATAGGTAAAGTATTGAAATCATACCAAAAATCGCAACTCGAGTTTTCGAAGGATCTACACGTTTTGGGATCGCTAGAACACGAAAAACTTATTTTTAGCGTGACGTCTGTGTGTGTGTTTTTGTCTGTCTGCCTGTGAGTCCGTGCAATATATGTATCCAATCTAATTCAAAAACTAATAGACCGAATTTCATAAAACTTAGTAGGTAAGTCCCTTGTAGGTGACCGTGGTAGATTAGATTTTGGCCCGTGGTGATTAGATTTTGGTACAATTCGGGATAAAGGAACCTGCCTTTTTTTATTATATGGCCCACAAAAATTGCCTGTATCCACTCTAACTGAAAAACTAATTGATCAAATTTTACAAAATTTGGCAGATAAATCACTTGTGAGTTACCCTGGTGATGATTAGATTTTGGTGCAATTCGAAAATAAAATAACCTGCCTTTTGGGAAGTGATCCGGAAAAATTGTCAAAATTTAAAATGAAAGACTGCGTATGCTCAAATATATCCATTAAATGCTTGTTTTATACCTAATTTTTAACGATGAAATGAATAAGGCCAACCCCCATTACACTTGGACTAGGCGTTTTCGAGATATTTTATTTTTATTCGTATTTTCGCTATGCCACATTTAAAAATCTGATGTGGACAGCACATGACTTTCCCTGCAGACTTATATCCACGTTCTCTTTATTTTAATTAAATTTATTTCACTTTTATTCAATTTTCGTTCTCATTCGGTAACCGGGCTTATTTTGAAAGGTGGCGTAGGGAAAGTACGAAAAACTAAAATATCTCGAGAACGGCTAGTCCTAGTGTAATGGGGTTGGTCTTATTCTTTTCGTCGTTAAACATTACGTATTAAACGGGCATTTAATGGATATATCTGAGTATACCTAGTTCTTTAGTTTAGATTTTGAAGATTTTTGCGGGCCGTTTTGCAAAAAAAGGCAGGTTATTTTTTTCCGAATCGTACCAAAATCTAATCAGCACCAGGGTGACCTATACGTGACTCATGTACCGAGTTTTGTGAAATTCGGTCCATTAGTTTTTCAGCTAGAGTGGATACAAGCTTTTGCGGGCCATTTCGCAAAAAAAGGCGGGTTCTTTTATTCCGAATCGTACCCAAAACTAATCAGCACCAGCCCCGCCCACAAGTGACTTACCTACCAAATTTTGTGAAATTCGGTCCATTAGTTTTTTAGTTACAGTGGATACAAAATCTGCACAGACAGACAGACACACAGACAGACAGACAGACAGACACACAGACAGACAGACAGACAGACAGACACACAGACAGACAGACAGACACACGCACAGACGTCACGCTAAAAATGGTTTTTTCGTATTCTAGGGGTCTCGAAACGTGTAGATCCGTCGAAAACTCGAGTTGTGATTTTCGGCATGATTCCAATACTTTCCCTATACATTACCATGTATTGCAGGGAAAGTAAAAATAAGTCCATTTACCAAATGACGGCCATGGGCTTTTAGCGGCCCTATGGCACTCGTGGCGGGCGCCACGGTCTGAGGTTAAAATTTACCAAATGAGAACGAAAATTGAATTAAAATAAAGAGGACTTGAGTATAAGTTTGCAGGGAAATTCATGTGCTGCCCACATCAGATTTTTTCTATTAATAACATATATTGCTATATTTTAGTCATTGGTGTTTAAATTAATTTATTTATATGTTATTTGGATTTATTTGATGAACAAATGTAGGTTTTCGGACTGAGCTTTTCCGTTCGGTAAATCGAACAAACAGCTTGGTGTGTGACTCCCACTTAATAAATGTATAAGACTATTATCCCCATCCTGCTATTATCCCCATTAATAGTTTCTAAACACTTTTGTACTGAAAGTGCAATAGTTTTGTACTTTCAGTATAAAAACTATTAATGGGGGTAAATTATTAATCAGTACAAAAACTAACATATATATCTGTTGTTCAGTATAAAAACTATTCTGCTGAAAACTATTGTACTAAAAACTATTGCACGACCGAGTCCCTGTTCTGCCCAAATTGTCTCCGTGTTCAAGCGGAATACATGCACGTTAAATATGTGGGTCCTTAAGTCCTTACTTAATAAATAGCATAATGCTTTGTGCAATAATTAAGTAAGGAAAATACAATTTAACGAGTAAAAAATAAAATAGCAACAAGCATTGCGGCGGCTGTTTCTTTGATGCAGCGGATCATGTTCATCATCATCATCATAATATTTATCCATATTGCTGGTCACCTTGCCCGCCTGGATGTCATTGTAACTACAGGGTGTTTCACTTGCTCTCAGAGTCCCTGATTGTTTGTTTATAACTTTTAAGCTAATGAATGCAATTTAATGAAATTTCCCGTGGACATGCATTGGTATGTAGGGGGATTAAAAAAATCTGATGTGGGCAGCAC
The DNA here is from genome assembly GCA_951213105.1 of Amaurobius ferox. Lineage (NCBI taxonomy): Eukaryota > Metazoa > Arthropoda > Arachnida > Araneae > Amaurobiidae > Amaurobius > Amaurobius ferox. The sequence continues at coordinate 105,910,425 of OX578149.1, forward strand.
ATGACTTTCTCTGCAGACTTATATACACATTCTCTTTATTTTAATTAAATTTAATTCACTATTAATTCAATTTTCGTTCTCATTTGGTAACTGGAGTCATTTTCAAAGGTGGCTTAGAGAAAATACGAAAATATCTCGAGAACGGCTAGTCCTAGTGTAATGGGGTTGGTCTTATTCTTTTCTTTGTTAAAAATTACGCATAAAACAAGCATTTAATGGATATATTTCAGCATACGTAGTTTTTTATTTTAGATTTTGTCGATTTTTGCGGGCCATTTTGCAAACAAAGGTAGGTTGTTTTTTTCCGAATCGTACCAAAATCTAATCAGCACCAGGGTGATCCACAAGCGACTTATCTACCAAATTTTGTGAAATTTAGTTCATTAGATTTTCAGCTAGAGTGGATACAAGCTTTTGCGGGCCATTTCGCAAAAAAAAAGGCGGGTTCTTTTATCCCGAATCGTACCCAAAACTAATCAGCAGCATATTCGCCCATAAGTGACTTGTCTACCAAATTTTATGAAATTCGGTCAATTAGTTTTTCAGTTAGAATGGATACAAAATCTGCACAGACAGACAGACAGATACACACACAGACGTCACTCAATTTTAATATGTGTTGTAATTACTTGAATCAAAAATAAAGTACCCGGCCACACACTTAGCTACAGTAAACCTTCGGGTCTGTCGTGTGGTCTGGGTTTCCAACATCCAACACACAGACGTCACGCTAAAAATAGTTTTTTCGTATTCTAGAATTCTCGAAACGTGTAGATCCGTCGAAAACTCGAGTTGCGATTTTCGACATGATTCCAATACTTTCCCTATACATTACCATGTATTGCAGGGAAAGTAAAAATCTGATGTGGGCAGCACGTGACTTTCTCTGCAGATTCAAATTCATTTTTACTTTCCCTGCAATACATGGTAATGTATAGGGAAAGTATAGGAATAATGCCGAAAATCACAACTCGAGTTTTCGACGGATCTACACGTTTCGAGACCTCTAGAATACGAAAAAACCATTTTTAGCGTGACGTCTGTGCGTGTGTCTGTCTGTCTGTCTGTCTGTGCAGATTTTGTATCCACTGTAACTAAAAAACTAATGGACCGAATTTCACAAAATTTGGTAGGTAAGTCACTTGTGGGCGGGGCTAGTGCTGAATAGTTTTGGGTAAAATTCGGAATAAAAGAACCCGCCTTTTTTTGCGAAATGGCCCGCAAAAGCTTGTATCCACTCTAGCTGAAAAACTAATGAACCGAATTTCACAAAATTCGGTAGATGAGTCACGTATAGGTCACTCTGGTGCTGATTAGATTTTGGTACGATTCGGAAAAAAATAACCTGCCTTTTTTTGCAAAACGGCCCGCAAAAATCTTCAAAATCTAAACTAAAGAACTTGGTATACTTAGATATATCCATTAAATGCCCGTTTAATACGTAATGTTTAACGACGAAAAGAATAAGACCAACCCTATTACACTAGGACTAGCCGTTCTCGAGATATTTTAGTTTTTCGTACTTCCCCTACGCCACCTTTGAAAATAAGCCCGGTTACCGAATGAGAACGAAAATTGAATTAAAAGTGAATTACATTTAATTGAAATAAATAGAACGTGGATATAAGTTTGCAGGGAAAGTCATGTGCTGCCCACATCAGATTTTTACTTTCCCTGCAATACATGGTAATGTATAGGGAAAGTATCGGAATCATGCCGAAAATCGCAACTCGAGTTTTCGACGGATCTGCACGTTTCGAGACCTCTAAAATACGAAAAAACTATTTTTAGCGTGACGTCTGTGTGTGTGTCTGTCTGTCTGTCTGTGCAGATTTTGTATCCACTGTACCTAAAAAACCAATAGACCGAATTTCACAAAATTTTGTAGGTAAGTCACTTGTGGGCGGGGCTAGTGCTGATTAGTTTTGGGTACGATTCGGAATAAAAGAACACGCCTTTTTTTGCGAAATGGCCCGCAAAAGCTTGTATCCACTCTAGCTGAAAAAATAATGAACCGAATTTCACAAAATTCGGTAGATGAGTCACGTATAGGTCACTCTGCTGATTAGATTTTGGTACGATTCGGAAAAAAATAACCTGCCTTTTTTTGAAGAATGGCCCGCAAAAATCGTCCAAATCTAAACTAAAGAACTACGTATGCTCAAATATATCCATTAAATGCTTGTTTAATACGTAATTTTTAGCGAAGAAAAGATTAAGACCAACCCCATTACATTAGGACTAGCCGTTCTCGAGATATTTTAGTTTTTCGTATTTTCTCTACGCCACCTTTGAATATAAGTCCGGTTACCGAATGAGAACGAAAATTGAATTAAAAGTGAAATAAATTTAATTAAAATAAAGAGAACATGGATATAAGTCTGCAGGGAAAGTCATGTGCTGCCCACATCAGATTTTTACTTTCCCTGCAATACATGGTAATGTATACGGAAAGTGAAAATATTGGAATCATGCCGAAAATCGCAACTCGAGTTTTCGACGGATCTACACGTTTCGAGACCTCTAGAATACGAAAAAACTATTTTTAGCGTGACGTCTGTGTGTGTGTCTGTCTGTGCAATATATGTATCCACTCTAACTCAAAAACTAATGGACCGAATTTCATAAAATTTGGTTGGTAAGTCATTTGGGTGTAACCCTGGTGCTGATTAGTTTTGGGTATAATTCTGAATAAACCAACCCGCTTTTTTTTTGCGAAAAGGCCCTCAGAAATTGCCTGTATCCACTGTAACTGAAAAACTAATTGATCAAATTTTACAAAATTTGGTACATAAGTCACTTGTAGGTCAACCTGGTGCTGATTAAATTTTGATACGATTCGGAAAAGAATAACCTGCCTTTTTTTGCAAAATGGCCCGCAAAAATTGTATATTTCCACTCTAACTCAACTAATCGACTAAATTCATAAAATTTGGTAGATAAGTCACTTATGGTCAACCCGGGTGCTGATTAGATTTTGGTATGGTTCGGAAAAGAACAACCTGTTTTTTTTTTTACGAAATGGCCTGCAAAAATTGTATATTTCCACTTTAACTCAACTAATCGACTAAATTTCATAAAATTTGGTAGATAAGTCACTTATGGTCAACCTGGGTGCTGATTAGATTTTGGTACGATTCGGAAAAGAACAAACCTGCCTTTTTTTACGAAATGGCCAGCAAAAATTTCATGTATTCACACTAGCTAAAATACTAATAGCGCCAATTTCACAAAAATTGGTAGATAAGTTACTTGTGGGATACTTTAGTGCTGATTAGATTTTGGTACAATTCGGAGAACAATCTGCCATTGTTTACGAAATGGTCTGCAAAACTGTCAAAATCGAAAAAAAAAAGACTATATATGCTGAAATGTATCAAATGAATTTTTGTTTTATACGCAATTTTTGACGAGAGAAAAAATATAACACACTCCATTACACTTTAGCCCTAACCGTTCTCAAGATATTTGAAATTTCTTGCATTTTTGTTACGCCGATTTCGGGAAAATGTTTAATTATCAAATAAAAACAAAAATAAACAAAAAAAAACTCTGATTGAATAAAAATGTAAATTTAGTGTTATTTGGTGCAATAAAACTCAATCTAACGAATTATTAAAGAAATAAAGAAAATATGAATTTGTGTCTGCTGGGAAAGTCATGTGCTGCCCACATCAGATTTTTACATTCCCTGCAAAACATGGTAATGTATAGGGAAAGTATTGGAATTATGTCGAAAATCACAACTCGAGTTTTCGATGGATCTACACGTTTCGAGACCTCTAGAATACGAAAAAAACTATTTTAGCGTGACGTCTGTGTGGGTGTCTGTCTGTCTGTGCAATGTATGTATCCACTCTAACTCAAAACCTAATGGACCGAATTTCATAAAATTTGGTAGGTAAGTCACTTGGATGTAACCCTGGTGCTGATTAGTTTTGGGTAGGATTCGTAAAAACAGAACCCGCCTTTTTTGTGAAATGACCCGTAAAAATTTCATGTATCCGTTCTAGCTAAAATACTAATTTACGAAATTTCACAAAATTTTGTAGATAAGTTACTTGTTGGATACCATAGTGCTGATTAGAATTTGGTACGATTTGGAAAAGAAGAACCCGCCTTTTTTTAGGAAATGGCCCTCATAAAGTTCATGTATCCACCCTAGCTAAAATACTAATTGACCAAATTTCACAATATTTGGCAGATAAGTTACTTGTGGGACACTCTGGTGCTGATTAGATTTTGATACGATTCGGAAAATAACAACCTGCCTTTTATTACGAAATGGCCCGCAAAAATCTAAAAAAAAAAAAAGACTACGCATGCTGAAATATATCAATTAAATTCTTGTTTTATACGAAATTTTTGACGAGGAAAAGTATATAACCCACTCCATTATACTTTAGGACTAACCGTTCTCAAGATATTTGAGATTTCTTGCATTTTTGTTACGCCGCTATTGGAAAAATGTCCAATTATCAAATAAAAACAAAAATTGAATTAAAAATGCAAATTTAGTGTTATTTGGTGCAATAACTCTCAATCTAATAAATTATTAAAGAAATAAAGAAAATATGAATTTAAGTCTGCAGGGAAAGTCATGTGCTGCCCACATCAGATTTTTACTTTCATTGCAATACATGGTAATGTATAGGGAAAGTATTGGAATCATGCCGAAAATCGCAACTCGAGTTTTCGACGGATCTACACGTTTCAAGACCTCTAGAATACGAAAAAACCATTTTTAGCGTGACGTCTGTGTGTGTGTCTGTCTGTGTGTCTGTCTGTCTGTGCAGATTTTGTATCCACTCTAACTAAAAAACTAATGGACCGAATTTTACAAAATTTTGTAGGTAAGTCACTTGTGGGCGGGGCTGGTGCTAATTAGTTTTGGGTACGATTCGGAATAAAAGAACCCGCCTTTTTTTGCGAAATGGCCCGCAAAAGCTTGTATCCACGCTAGCTGAAAAACTAATGGACCGAATTTCACAAAATTCGGTAGATGAGTCACGTATAGGTCACCCTGATGCTGATTAGATTTTGGTACGATTCAGAAAAAAATAACCTGCCTTTTTTTGTAGAATGGCCCGCAAAAATTGCCAAAATCTAAACTAAAAAGCTACGTATGCTCAAATATATCCATTAAATCCTTGTTTAATGCGTAATTTTTAACGAAGAAAAGAATAAGACCAACTCCATTACACTAGGACTAGCCGTTCTCGAGATATATTAGTTTTTGTCGTATTTTTCCACCCCACCTTTGAAAATAAGTCCAGTTTTCAAATGAGAACGAAAATTAAATAAAAGTGAATTACATTTAATTGAAACAAATAGAACGTGGATATAAGTCTGCAGGGAAAGTCATGTGCTGAACACATCAGATTTTTACTTTCCCTGCAATACATGGTAATGTATAGGGAAAGTATTGGAATCATGCCGAAAATCTCAACTCGAGTTTTCGGCGGATCTAGACGTTTCGAGACCTCTATAGAATACGAAAAAACCATTTATAACGTCACGTCTGTGTGTGTGTCTGTCTGTCTGTGCAATGTATGTATCCACTCTAACTCAAAAACTAATGAACCGAATTTCATAAAATTTGGTAGGTAAGTCACTTGGGTATGACCCTGGTGCTGGTTAATTTTGGGTAAGTTTCGCAAAAACAAGACCCGCCTTTTTGTGTGAAATGGCCCGAAAAAATTTCATGTATCCACTCTAGCTAAAATACTAATTGACCAAATTTCACAAAATTTGGTAGATAAGTTACTTTTACGATACTCTGGTGCTGATTAGATTTTGGTATTAATCGGTAAAGAACAACCTGCCTTTTTTACGAAATGGCCCGCAAAAATGTCATGTATCCACTCTGACTAAAATATTAATTGACCAAATTTCACAAAATTTGATAGATAAGTTACTTGGGGATACTCTGGTGCTGATTAGATTTTGGTATTATTCGGAAAAGAACAACCTGCCTTTTTTTACGAAATGGCTCTCAAAAATCGCAAAATCTAAAAAAAGCTACGTATGTTCAAATATATCAATTAAATGCTTGTTTTACACGCAATTTTTGATGAGGAAAATAATAAGAACAACTCTATTAATCTAGGACTAACCATTCTCGAGATATTTGAGATTTTTTGCATTTGTGTATGCCACTTTTAAAAAAATGTCTAATTACTAAATAAAAACAGAAATGGAATTAAAAATGCAAATTTAGTGTTATTTTATGCAATTAAACTCAATTTAATGAATTATTAAAGAAAAATAAATATAAATTTGAGTCTGTAGGGAAAGTCATGTGCTGCCCACATCAGATATTTAATTTCCCTGCAATACATGGTAATGTATAGGGAAAGTATTGAAATCATGTCGAAAATCGCAACTCGAGTTTTCGACAGATCTACACGTTTCAAGCCCCCTAGAATACGAAAAAACCATTTTTAGCGTGACGTCTGTGTGTGTGTCTGTGAGTGCGGATTTTGTATCCACTATAATTAAAAAACTAATGGACCGAATTTCACAAAATTTGGTAAGTCACTTGTAGGCGAGTCTGGTGCTGATTAGTTTTGGGTACGATTTGGGATAAAAGAACCCGCCTTTTTTTGCAAAATGGTCCGCAAAAGTTTGTATCCACTCTAACTGAAAAACTAATAGACCGAATTTCACAAAATTCGGTAGATGAGTCACTTGTGGGTCACCCTGGTGCTGATTAGATTTTGGTACGATTCGGAAAAAAATAACCTGCCTTTTTTTGCAAAATGGCCCGCAAAAATCGTCAAAATCTGAACTAAAGAACTATGCATGTTCAATTATATTCATTAAATGCTTGTTTAATACGTAATTTTTAACGAAGAAAAGAATAAGACTAACCCCATTACACTAGGACTAGCCGTTTTCGAGATATTTTAGTTTTTCGTATTTTCTCTACGTCACCATAAAAATAAGTCCGGTTACCGAATGAGACAGAAAATTGAATTAAAAGTGAAATAAATTTAATTAAAATAAAGAGAATGTGGATATAAGTCTGCAGGGAAAGTCATGTGCTGCCCACATCAGATTTTTTTTATTTCTTTAATAATTCATTATATTGAGTTTAATTGCACAAAATAACACTAAACTTGCATTTTTAATTCAATTTCAGTTTTTATTTGGTAATTAGACATTTTTCTAAAAGTGGCATAACTAAATGCGAAAAATCTCAAATATCTCGAGAATGGTTAGCCCTAGAGTAATAGTGTTGTTCTTATACATTCCCCATCAAAAATTACGTATAAAGCAAGCATTTAATTGATATATTTGAACATACATAGCTTTTTTTAGATTTTGCGATTTTTGAGGGTCATTTCGTAAAAAGAGGCTGGTTGTTCTTTTCTGAATAATACCAAAATCTAATCAGCACCAGAGTATTCACCAAGTAACTTATCTATCAAATTTTGTGAAATTTGGTCAATTAGTATTTTAGTTAGAGTGGATACATGATATTTTTGCTGGCCATTTCGTAACAAAAAGGCAGGTTGTTCTTTTCCGATTAATACCAAAATCTACTCAGCACCAGAGTATCGTACAAGTAACTTATCTATCAAATTTTGTGAAATTTGGTCAATTAATATTTTAGCTAGAGTGGATACATGAAGTTTCTAAGGGCCATTTCGCAAAAAAAAGGCGGGTTCTGTTTTTACGAATCGTACCAAAAACTAATCAGCATCAGGGTCATACCCAAGTGACTTACCTACCAAATTTTATGAAGTTTGGTTTATAAGATTTTGAATTAGAGTGAATACATACATTGCACAGACACACAGACAGACAGACAGACAGACACACACACACACAGACGTCACGCAAAAATAGTTTTTTCGTATTTTAGAGGTCTCGAAACGTGTAGATCCATCGAAAACTCGAGTTGCGACTTTCGACATGATTCCAATACTTTCCCTATACATTACCATGTATTGCAGGGAAAGTAAAAATGGTAAACTAATGACCGCCCTTGCCCAATTCGTAAATAAAGATAATTTTCACCCCCTTTTTAAAAAATCTTTTCTTTTGATTAGTTGTAATAACTCTCGTTCTATCTTACTTTATGAATCTTTTTTTTTACTTATATCGTTCTTCTATTTGTAATTTTGACCCTCTTTAGGTCTTAGTTATGCCTGGCGACTCGTTCTCGATTCTCTGCATGTTAAACCTTTGCATAGTTACATTAATTTATAATAATTTTCTAAAATACTTATTATTTTTTAAACTGTGTTTTGAAGTATTTATTTTTGAACTTTTTATAAATTATCATTTAAATCTGTTTTATAATCCACCATTTTATGCAGCTGACAATTTTCACGATATGCAAATTTTACTTAACAACACTGGATTGTATTTAAGCACTGGCATCTATTACTTTCCCTGCAATACATGGTAATGTATAGGGAAAGTATTGGAATCATGCCGAAAATCACAACTCGAGTTTTCGACGGATCTACACGTTTCGAGACCTTTAGAATACGAAAAAACTATTTTTAGCGTGACGTCTGTGTGTGTGTCTGTGTGTCTGGGCAGATTTTGTATCCACTGTAACTAAAAAACTAATGGACCGAATTTCACAAAATTTGGTAGGTAAGTCACTTGTGGGCGAGTCTGGTGCTGATTAGTTTTGGGTACGATTCGGGATAAAAGAACCCGCCTATTTTTGCGAAATGGTCCGCAAAAGCTTGTATCCACTCTAACTGAAAAACTAATGGACCGAATTTCACAAAATTCGGTAGATGAGTCACTTCTGGGTTACTCTGGTGCTGATTAGATTTTGGTACGATTCGAAAAAAAATAACCTGCCTTTTTTTGCAAAATGGCCCGCAAAAATCGTCAAAATCTAAATTAAAGAACTAGGTATACTCAAATATATCCATTGAATGCTCGTTTAATACGTATTTTTTAACGACGAAAAGAATAAGACCAACCCCATTACACAAAGTCTAGCCGTTCTCGAGATATTTTAGTTTTTCGTATTTTCTCTACGCCATCTTTGAAAATAAGTCTAGTTATCAAATGAGAACGAAAATTGAATTCAAAGTGAATTAAATTTAATTAAAATAAAGATAACATGAATATAAGTCTGCAGGGAAAGTCATGTGCTGCCCACATCAGATTTTTTCTAATTCTAATGCTACTGAGAATGACCATGGAGGATGTTCGAAAGCGCTTTGGCTGTATTTACGCCTGTAGGATGATTGTAAAATAAAACGACTTTTGGATTTGTTTGAGATTTGTCAATTTAATGATTTGAAATTGTGACGTGTCGCCACTCCTGGTATCTAATAGTTATTTCGCCGCATCCAAAATAGGAAAATTAGCTCAATTCTGCAGAAAGTTGTCTCGAAAACCCAGACCACTCGTCTGACTCGAGGGCCTACAGAAGCTGTTTGAGTGGACGGACAGAAAGTTGTGTGTATCTTCGCATTCTAACAAAAAAAAAATTAATTCTACAATAATTCTTTTTTTAAGAAAACGAATCAAAGCAACAAGAGGACTACAGGTGGAGTTTCTCCAGGGATTGCTGCAGTTTCTCCAGGTGGATTGCGCACGCCCGAGCTCTCTCCTAAAGAAAGGATTGTTTATTTTCTTTCTTTATTTTTTTCCCGGTTTGTGGATCGCATGCGTGTAAATTTGGTTTGAAATTAACATTGCGAGTTATACAGTGTTTTTCAACGTATGTTATAGTTTCGTATAAATTTATGGTAAATTAAAGAATTTTGATGCATAATGTAGACATTATTGGACTTTTTGGGGGTTCCACTATTAAATTGAATTTTAGAAAGGGGGTTCCGAGAATAAAAAAGTTTGAAAAGCAGTGGGCTATAATATACAACAGTGCATATTACACTTTAACATTATTCGGCCGTGGTCCTTTTCGAAGTTGGCGAAAATCATCCGTGCTTCCAGATGCGATTCTATATTAATCAAGTAGTATAGCGGACACTTATCTAAGGCCTAAACAACGCTGAATAATTCGTTTGGGAAAATTAATCCTACCCCGTGTTTTAGGTTAGTAAAATGGCCTCTAGGCTGTTATTTGGGAGACCTCTATTCAAAATTTGCGGAATTATCAATAATAATAAAACTGCTAAAAATCGTTTAAAATTTAGAATCAATAAAATGTTGGTAGATATTTCAACAATTTTTCAAAGTTTCAATAAAAGCATGATACATTGCATATTTACATGGTTAATTCCATGTTTAATTGCCTTAATAAGTGTTCATTCAGCATAATAAATGTTATAAATGTTTCAATTGCTCATTGAACGCGATTTCTCATTCTGATAGCATTTAAAATAATGTATATTATATTCCAAGTAATACAATTTGTGAGTTCAAAAAAAGAGGCCTAGATTCGCAGTACTTTACCCCTCCCCCCCCCCTTTTGAAAATCCATGTATTGTTTTTAACACTTTACAACAAAGTTGAAAAGTGTTTATGACTTTGTTCATTCTGTCTGTTAAATTGACATCTGATCACCTTCCTGTAATTCTCACCCTTAATATTGATAATATCATTTTGGACCACCCGGTGGAGCTATATACAAATTGGGACGATTTTCGTCACCTTCTTAATACTAAAAGTACTGCCCCCCCTCTCAAAATTACCAGCACGGACGATATTGATAATAGCGTCCAAGATTTTAATCACTTACTGCTAGAGGCATTTGCTGCAGCCTCGAAACCAAATCGTTCACGTGTGAACTATCACTCACTCCCGAGTGATATTAAAGTCAAAATTAGGCAGCGTAACCGTGTGCGGAGAGATTGGCAGCGCAGTAGGTATCCCCCTTTGCAAGCGCAACTCCGCCACCTTCATAGCGAGGTCAAGTCTATGATTCGAACTCACACCCAGCAACGCTGGCGTACTCACCTTGAGGGACTTACACCCACGAATCACAGTCTCTGGCGAACAGCTAAAAACATGAGAACCACGAAAACTTCAATTCCGCCCATTAACGGCTTACATTCTCTCGCCCAGACTGCGGAGGAAAAAGCTAATGCAATTGCAGATAGCTTGGAACTCCAATTCACTCCACACGAAGACCCTAACTTCAGCCATATCTACACAAGCACTTTACACGATTTCCAACAGACCAATCAGAATGCTCTAAATGTACAAGCACCAAACGACCTTGAATCCATACACTTGGCTGAAGTACACAACATCATACACAGCTTCAAGGCAAAGAAATCACCTGGCTCTGATAAGATCAGCAACAGAATGCTGAAGAATCTCCCTGTTTTTTATGAGTGCTGGCTCACCGTGCTCCTTAATCATATGTTGGAACTTCGTTACTTTCCCCAGAGTTGGAAGACTGCTGACGTCATCCCTCTCTTCAAAAATGGTCAAAATCCAAATTCTGCTGATAGCTACAGACCCATCAGCCTTCTATCTAGCCTTTCCAAAATTTTTGAGTTAGTGTTGCTTAGACGTTTGACTAGTTTCTGTAGATCGAGAAACATTTTAATTCCTGAACAGCACGGCTTTCGATCTGATTTTTCCACGCATTCCCAACTCATGCGTGTAGTGGAAACTATTCACAAAAACTCTACCAACAAGCAGTATACCAGCATAGTATTTTTTGATATCAGTAAAGCTTTTGATAAAGCCTTTATTCCGGGTCTGCTCACCAAGCTGGTCCGACTTGGTATTTCGACACAACTTTTGGCTCTCATCAACTCGTATCTTGCTAAACGTTCTTTCCGCGTACGAGTTGAACATTCCTACTCTTCTCTTCGGCCAATCAGAGCCGGGGTACCTCAGGGTGGAAATTTAAGCCCACTTCTATTTAATTTATATATCAACGATATACCCAAGAACCCTTATATTAGGCTGGCCATCTTTGCCGATGACACAGCCCTGATGTCTAGAAGCTCCAAGCCACATCACACTATTAACACACTCCAAAGATACATAAAGAATAGTCTTGAGCACTGGCTCGTGACCTGGAGAATCAAAATTAATCCGTCCAAGAGTGCAGTTGTCATTTTTCGACCGAACTACCGAGAACTTAGCACCAGTAACTTTTCCCTTAAAATTTTCAATGATCCGATCCCCTTTTCACAGTCTGCAAAGTATTTGGGAGTCACTTTGGACTCCAAATTACTTTTCTCTGAGCATATCACAAATAAAATTGCATCTGCTAATAAAACCTTTGTAGCCCTCCTCCCACTTCTCGGTAGAAAGTCTCACTTGTCCCTTTATAATAAACTGCTCATCTACAAACAAATCATCGCACCTGCGTTTTTGTATGCTTGTCCTGTCTGGGGTTCGGCTGCAAAAACGCACATTGAGAAATTGCAAGTGTTTCAAAATAAAGTCTTGCGCTGTATTGTTAATGCGCCCTGGTTTGTCCAGAACGAGGTGATTCATCATGACCTTAAAGTCCCACACGTTGCTGGGCACATTCGGACCACTTCTCAAAAATTTTTCAGGAAGAATAGTAGCAAACCCTGCCTGAGAGGTGTCGATAGTAGCTATGACACTTCCACGACTTCCTACCTTGGGAAAAGAAGGCCTAGACACCTTCTCACCGGGCCTGCGGTGCCTCCGTGGAAGCGCCACAGATATTCTGCGCCCCAGGCAGGCGTTTCCTAACCTTGTACGCCGGCAGACGTTGAAGTTCGCACTTTTCCACTCTGGAGCTGCCTTGGCAGACCCTGAGTGAAATGGAGCGCTCTGATTCGTCCTCCTCGGCGTACCCTCAATCCCTTTGATCTTGCATTGCCCGCGCCTTTGATGCCAGCCCGGTCACTTTGAAAGTCAGAGACAGCTCTGACTAGACTTGTAGATAAAGTAACTGTACTAATTTAATGTTTATTATTATAACTGTAAATTTAATGTATTGTGTGCCTGAAAAGGGCCTTCTTTTTTTCACAACGAGAGACGGAACTTGTAAATATACTTAACTTTGATAACATGTAAACCTGAACTATACTTAGTTCATGCTACTTCACTTCATCTAAATGATTTAATTATTAAATTCAATACTTAAAATAATTTATTTCTAACTTATAAACTTGTATATTAACTTAACTTTATAAATTCTCACTGCACTTAAATTAATTTGAAAATCTTGTAAAATAAACCAGCGAGCATTTTCTATTGGTCACCAGCCCTTGGCCCCACCCTCCCCCTTCTCTTGCAGCCACAGCAGCTCAGTACTCTACAGCCACTCCAAGATGCAGGCGACTACATGAACATCCGTCGCCACTGGACTCATCAAAGCACCCATATATTGAAGAGTGCATATTGCTATTTTCTCCAACATCACAAAATCACTAACAGTGGACATTTTTATTTTCGATGTGGGCGTGAGGGACCTTCGGTCCCATGGGAGCCCGAAACGAAGCGTCTTGGCTTGGCTTCTGTCTGTCTGTTTGTCCGTTAGCACGATAACTGCCATAAAAATGACTTAATCAAAATGAAATTTTAGTATCTTGTTCAGATGGTCTGTAGGACCTATGGGAATATAAATGAATAATATCACCCAATTAGTTTTGGATTGAACCCGGGTTGAAAAAATGAAATACATTGAGCCCTATGAGACCTAATTTTTCAAACATTTTTTAAGCGGATTTAAAATTCATAAAAAAAAATTCAGCGAAATATATTCAGTAGTTTTTTAAATAAAAATTAAAATAATAATTATACCTCTTATATGAAACGATCACGTGACCATGATATGAAACGATCACAAGACCCACTTCAAAATGATATATGGCATCCATCTTGTTTCAAAATCGTGATTTTTTTAAGTTCTTTTTAATTCATATTGAGTGTTGTATCCGTCCTAAAACCACTTTATTTTTGCTTAAATTCTGTGCATCTACATACTGAAACAACGCAATGACAATATATTTGAGTTTAAATGCTCATCTAAATTTGATTATTTCTACAACTAAGCCTATTTTTCACCTATGTAAAATGTAAACAGCAAAATATATAGAATGAGTTGTATTAGAATTCCTGTATTTTTTTAACACAAAATAATTTAGTCCATGGAGTCTGCATGGCTGATATGTAAGAAATATTCATTGATTTTACAGACAGCAGGACGATTTTTTGCATAATGAAGTTTTAAGCATAGAGTTAAATTACTTGTAGCTCCATGGTCTTAATTTTTAAATAAAATAAATTATTATAGTATTGTGATGAATGACATGAATGGGACATTATTTATGAATGAAATGCTGCTTTTTTAGAGAGAGCCAGGCGTGTTATTTTTTCTATGACGTCATTTGAATGAATTTCAGTTGTTTTCGATGAACTTTTCAAATATAATAAATTATTGTGGTATTATGATAATTCTAAAATTATTACAGAGTAATATATCACATTTAGAGATGTTTAAACCAGGCAATTTATATTTCAATGCCGTCATTTGAATGAAGTTCATTTTTTTCGATGAAGGTTTAAGTTTTCAAATATGATAAATCAATGTAGTATTGTGATAAGTTTTAAAATATTACCGAGGAATGTATTGCATTTTAGACATGTTTAAATAAAATTGCATTGAAGTTGGAAAGTGTTTCATAATCAATGCTTTAAGCATGATTGATCTTTCTTGTTATTTGATCAACCGAAGCATGTGCTTAAAATATAACTTTTGGAAGTATATTCTGATAGAATAAACAATGTACGCTGTATTATATATATACTAGTTGCGGATTTAAAGAGGAGGCTCGAAATGTCATAGCCCCTTCTCTTCAAATTGGCATGCATTTTTCAATTGATCAATGGAAGCTTGACATATAATTTTTTCCAAATATTTTGATAAATAATCTTTCTGTATTCTATGCTTTGAACAAGAAAAGAGAAAACTCCTCACACTGTCTATTTAGACTTTTGTTCTATAGGACCGCCCCGCCTAGGACCGTTTGGATTGCATTTTATTTGAATAGTTTCGAACAATATTCGCCTTCCGAAACCGATTACTTCTTTCAAGTTTGTTTTATACTATTCGACTACAAACTTATTTTATGCTCATAAAGCTCATCAAAAAACAAGATGTTTCTTATTTATTTTGTCATGGAGTACTTCAGTTAGTAGTCGTATTCACGAACAAGGAATCCATCCTCTGTTCATTCTAGGTTCTTTTTTCATTTTCTCCAGCTTTCATTTAGCTATGATTTCCTTCATGTGTCACGTGTGCAACGCTATTCACAGCTGTCCTTCTTACTTTTGCTGGTGCGGCTGCTCTGTGTTTGCCTTGATGAAGGAGATTGTTTTTCGCATCTGAAACCGGTTGACAGTTTTATTTTGTTATATGCAAATTTTAACAAAAATACACTTTGATGTAAAAAAAAATATATATAGAGATGTATCTGCGAAACTCGGCATGCAAATGTTTATGCAAATGTTCAAACTGTCAGCGCCAATGATGTTATAGGGATCTTGAAACACGCCTGAGTACGACGTATCGTGCAGCATTCAAAACGACCAATTATCTGACTCACGGGCAATTGGAACTGTATTTTGTGCTTTGATAATAGTTATGTACAAAGATGCCTTTGAGACGTACTCGACGGTGCTACGAACAATTGTCGGATTGAATGAGGGCGTTTCTAGGTGTAAAGAAAGTTGTTCGGTCCAATAGCCGTATCAGTCGTCGTCTTGATCGGAGCGATATGGCAAGTCCTTGGTGTCCCCTGCTGCGAAAATCTATATAAAGGTGGTATCCCAGCTTATGCAAATATGCATGTCGCCGAGATTTTTTTAAAATTCCAATTAGTTTAAAGGTTATGAATATTTAAAGTTGACATTTCGCTGTTTTTAAACCAATTTATCCCAAGAGACTATTCTTTGAAAAATGGGATACAGATGTCAGACTGTTACAGAAAATTGCCACAGCACGGACTGGGTAATAAAATCAAAAATTCTAACTTTCAGAATTTTATAGATATCATTTTTTATTTTTTAAACGTGCAAATATTTTATTGTTATAAGAATTCGCTCTATAAATTTCTTCTATAGCACAAAAATATTCGGAGATAGCATTTAATTCTCTAATTTTACTTTTCACCATTCATGGAAACAAAGCAGACGAAAGACATAAAGTGATTTAAATTGAGAAGTTTTCTTATTTCTTGAATTTTAAAGATATAGTTTATATATTTCAAAATACAATACAATTCTTTGTCATTAAAAGCATTCTATGAAAAAAAAAATGACTTGAATTAGATAACAACCATAATCTCGATTATTACCTCCCTGCTTTTCGTTTAATCCTGAAGGTGTTGCAGCTCAACGGGAGAAGGCATACTTAAGCGTTTATTTAGAGAGTACGGTTTGCAAATGCGGATTAAATGCGCGACCGCATATGCAAATCAACATTGCAGTCATTTAGGCGTTTATTGGGGGCTTATTACGCCCGCGTAGTGAGCGGAGTGCAGATGCTTGTGCGCCCGCTCAGTGAATTATCATTGTTATTTGCAATATAAGTTGTTTGGTGTCAAACATGATAAGTTTATACGCCACATATGGCAATTCACCATCTTTGTAAGTTGCCATGACAACCCCTGACATCAGAAAGAAGATAAGATACTTATACCGTTTTCGACCAGTTAAGAAAAAAAATGGTATGAAGTAAGGTTGATTGAGAATATCGTCTCAGTGTAAATCTCGTTGTATGTGTGCATGTGAATAAAGATGGTCTACAAAATGAAAGACGGCTTCTGTTCCTTATTATTTAATTCAAACACTAGTGATGCAAAAACATGATCCGTTGAGCCGGAGACATAATTCAAAAGTTGAATTACCTAAAGGATTTCAGTAACGAAATAGGAAAATAGGAATTAGAAGGCTCAAGTCGCAAAGCTTAAGGTCCGTATAGTTAAAAACTGTGTTCATTAAATTTAGTACATTTGAAATACACGTATTTGAATTTAACTAAGTTGAACTATGTCTGAATTAATAACAACTCAACACGACATATACGATTCTATGGTGAGATTCATTTGAAATTACAAGAAGGACTCCAAAGAGAGGAAAACAAAATCGTACCATAATTTAAGGCTGAATAACTTTTCAGAATACTGGATCGAGTTCAAAACAATGCACCACAAAATAATTTTATCAAAAGAAATTGGAAATGACGATCCTTCTTTCACGGACGATTTTTTCTCAATGGTGGAAGAGTACTTTATCAACCATAAATCAGAAATCCAAGAATTTCTTGTTTCTAAATTTAGCTTGACCTCAAACAGTGAAACAGTGCAGGCTATGCGAACTCCAAATTCAAATTTTAATAATGATGTAAGATTACCAAGAATAGAATTGCCTAAATTCTCCGGTAAATACGAAGATTGGACTTCATTCCATGTTATGTTTGTTTCCATAATTCATAGTAATGAATCGATATCTAAGGTGCAAAATCTCCACTATTTGAAAATACATTTAGTTGGAGAAGCAGAGAAATTGTTTAAGCATTTTGCAATTACCGAAGATAACTGTGAAATAGCATAAAAATCACTAATTGAACGATACGAAAACAAAAGAGTATTAGTCAATTCGCAATTGAAGCTTTTTTTTTGCCCAACCAAAAATAAGCAGGGAAAGTGCTTATTGTATTAAAAGTTTATTGTATAACACTCAAGAGTGTTTATCAACGTTAAAAAATTTGGGAGTTCCGGTAGAACAGTGGGATGATATCAGTATAGAATCGCTTCAATTATGGGAACAAAGTTTAAGCTCAAAAACAGATTTACCTACATTTGAAGAGTTGAAATGATTTCTTGAATCCCGTTTCAGAACACTTGAAGCTATTTCAGATTATAATCAAGCTACTTCAAAGAAAGTCAGCTCCCAGGAAAAGGAAATTTCGGGAGCTAAAGAAAGCCGAACAAGAACATATCTTCTAACTAACAAAATGATCTGTATGATATGCTCAGGAAAACATGTTTTAGGACAATGTGAAATATTTACGAAAATGAACAATCTGAAAAAATTAGAAAGAGTGAAGCATAAAGGTTTATGTTTTAATTGCTTATCTCCGAAACATGTTGCATGTCAATGCCTTAGTAAAATAAATTGCCGACATTGCGATCAACGACATCATAGCATTTTACACACGGCAATTATTAATAACAATCAGGATAATGGGAACAAATCCGGGAATCGGAGAGATCCAGAGTCTAGTTCAAAAGAAATGTCAAGGAGTGAAAATTCTTATGAAGCTACTACTAAGACTTGCATTCATTCTTTTCGTGACGTTCCGAACGAAATTCAACAAAATTTTATTAGCTACTGCACTTATTCAAATCGCATCACATTCGGAAACGGAAATAACAGTGAAGGCATTATTAGATCAAGGCTCGCAATCGACCTTCATAACAGAATCTGCTGTACAAAAACTTAGACTTAAAGAACCGGCTGTTGCTCAGATTCTTGGAATGGGAAAATCTAAAGTTGGAATTTCTCGTAATCAAGTTAGATTTAGAATTAAATCCCGATTCAAGCAAGAATTACTAACGATTACTAATGCTTTAGTGCTTAGAAATCTCACAAATTATACACCACCACGATGTTCAATGTTGGATTCTTGGGAACATTTAAAAAACATAAATCTTGCTGATCCAAACTTTAGCAAAGCAGGAAATATTGACATCATACTTGGCGCCGATGTATATTCGCAAGTCTTATTGGATGGTATCATAAAAGGACCAAAAGGTACTCCGATTGCTCAAAATACTTCATTAGGTTGGATTTTGACGGGATCAATCTTGAATAATTGTCAAGATAGCTATCCCAAACAACAAACAACTAAAATTCTGAATCTTCCCAGCATGTCGGAAATACACGATCAGTTACGAAAATTCTGGGAAATTGAAGAAACTTCACTAACTCGAACACTCACTGCAGAAGAACAAATGAGTGAAGATATTTTCGAGAAAATGTACAGAAGGGATAAGGGACGTTATGTAGTCAATTTGCCATTTAAAGACACTTTAACAACAGTCGGTGAATCAAGAGATATAGCGATTTCGCGATTTGAGCAAAACGAAAGAAAGCTATCACGAAATCTTAAAGTTAGCACGGAATATTCAACATGTATAAATGAATATATCAAACTAAGCCATATGGAAGAAATCCAAACCATACCAAAGGATCTCAAAATTCACGGAAATGGTTATAAACCGAATTATCTTCCTCATCATGCAGTGATCAAAGAAAGTAGTTCATCTACGAAACTTAGTGTGGTATTTGACGCATCTCAGAAAACTTCTACAGGTGTTTTATTAAATGATAAATTATTGGTAGGACCGAATCTTCAAGAGGATATGACAGCTATATTGCATAGATGGAGATTTTATCGAATCGTATACACAACTGATATAGAAAAAATGTACAGACAAATCCGTGTTGTTGATAAACATACAGACTATCAAAGAACAGTTTGGAGGAATTCTATGTCAGAAGCAATAAAGGATTACCGATTGCTAACAGTAACATTTGGATTGGATTGCTCTGCTTATCTTGCTATAAAGACCTTGAAACAATTAGTCCGCGATGAGAAACAAAGTTTTCCATTAAGGGCTGAATCTACAATGAACGATTTTTACGTAGATAATCTTATGTCCGGAGCGGATGATATTTCTGAATCATTGGAAAAACAAAAGCAAACAATTAATCTTTTGAAATTAGGAGGATTCTCTCTAAGAAAATGGGCATCTAACAAAGAAGAATTACTTGAATCAATTCCTGGGGAATTTTGAGAAATATCAAAGCTAGAAACCATAGAATCTGATCAAAACATCAATACTCTTGGTTTGTATTGGCATCCAATAACAGACGAATTCAGTTACAAATTAAGTTCTGTGGCAACGGAACAATCTACTATTACTGAGAGAACCATTTTATCGAATACAAGTAAACTATTCGATTCATTAGGATGGATAGCACCAGTTTTAGTTACAGCTAAAATTATGCTTCAGTCATTGTGGATGATTGGATTGAACTGGGACGAAGAACCACCAGTAGAAATTCGACAACAGTGGATTGACTGGATAAGTCAGTTACCAAATATGGAAAATATTAAAATTCCACGCTGGATAAACTACAGTTATTCCGAAAACCATTCTATCGAAATGCACATATTTTGTGATTCCTCGAGTACTGCGTATGCTTCTGTTGTCTATCTTCGGATAATTTCTGAAAAAACAACTCTACACGCATTATTGCAGTAAAGACTAAAGTCGCGCCAGTGAAAATTATATCTTTACCAAGACTAGAACTTTGTGGAGCACTGTTAGGGGCAAGATTAGCTTATCAAATCTCATTAGCTATACATGCAAAAATTAAAAATACGTACTCTTGGACCGGTTCAAAAATCGTTTTAGCCTGGCTAAGAGGACATCCTACGCAATGGAAAACCTTTATAGCGAATCATGTTGTTGAAATTCACGATAAACTTAAAAACTGTAATTGGATGCACGTGCCATCGAAAGAAAATCCTGCCGATTGCGCGCCTCGTGGGCTTACTCCGGATGAACTGATCAAACATAAATTGTGGTGGAAAGGACCTACATGGCTTACAATGCCTCAAGAATGTTGGCCTAAATCCATTGATATTCCACCTACAACCATAGAAAAGAGGAAAATTATCACATTAACAACATTAAACGTAAGCACAGATTTTGACTTGATTTCAAAATACTCTAATTTATCTAAGCTAGTAAGAATTACTGGGTATTGCTATAGATTTGCATCTAACTGTATGATCTCAAAATCTGAACGTAGTTTATCTTATCTTATGGGGTAGAACTGAAAAACGCTTTAAAGAAACTTGTAAAATTAACACAAACATCTTACTTCGCTTCTGAGATAGAACGACTAAAGAACAAAAAGGAACTATCGCATAAAAGTCGACTTCTAAATCTCAACCCCATTCCTAGATGGTGAAGACATATTAAGGGTAGGAGGACGCTTAAAAAATGCCAATTTACTGTTTGAAGAAATTCATCCTGCGATCTTACCAAGAAAGAATCACTTAATTACCCTTATAATCCAAAAAATTCATCTAGATACGTTGCATGGAGGAACACAGTTAGTATTAGGACTTTCAAGAAAAAGATATTGGATACTGGATGCTAGAAATACAATAAAATTTATTCTACATAAATGTATCGTATGTCACCGACAAAAGACCAAAATGTCTCAGCAGCTTATGGCAAATCTTCCTGCTCCTAGAATAAATGAATCTAGATCCTTTTCTCATACTGGAGTAGACTACTGCGGTCCAATCGAAATTAAGATTTCAAAAGGTCGTAGTTCGAAATCACAAAAGGGATACATTGCAGTATTCATATGTTTAGCCATAGAGGCGATTCATCTGGAAACTGTTTCAGATCTGACCAGCGAAAGCTTTTTGGCAGCGTTCCGATAATTCACATCGCGTCGCGGACTTTGTTCCGATTTGTATAGTGATCAAGGAACAAATTTTAAGGGAGCAAATTCCATGCTTAAAGACTACTTTAGAAAGTAGATTGATCAAATCAACAAGGAAATATTACATGTCTTAACCGTAGATGAAGTAACGCGGCACTTCATCCCTCCGTCATTGACACACTTTGGAGGCTTATGGGAAGCGGGCGTAAAATCCATAAAATATCACTTGAAGAGAATTTTAGGAAAAAGATTGCTAACATTCGAAGAATTGAGCACAGTATTAACTCAAATCGAAGCATCATTAAACTCAAGACCGATTACGCCAATTCATGATGATCCTAACGATTTCAACCTGCTTACATCGGGACACTTTCTAATTGGAAATTCGTTAAAAGCAATGACAAAAGGACAGCTTGTTCTCATCAAAGATGATCGACTACCCCCTACTAAATGGTTTCCAGGCAGAGTAGTTGATACACACGCAGGCAAAGACAATTTAGTAAGAGTTGTTACGCTACGTACAAAAGATGGTATGCTCAAAAGACCACTCACGAAGATTTCGCCCCTCCCTATCGACAACCCGGAGTCTCAAACCAAAACCAATGATGACAGTTTAGAATTTTGAATTTTATATATGTATTATTTGTAGACCATTCATTTGAACTTCTTTTTAAAATCTAGAGGGATTCTTGATGCCTGAACGTTTAATTCAAGCAAAGATTTCAAGGCCCCGTGTATGTTTGTTGTTGTTGAAACTCAGACCGTCCGACCTACCAGAAAGGTGTAAGGTAACTGTTTGGACGGTCGGGAAGTGCCACCCAATTTAGACCGGAACCCAGTGGGGAAGGCATCCACAGGGACCGTACCCTCCTTCCTCTACCACCAACCTCTCGGAAGGACTTTCGGACGCACATGTTTAACGTGATCGTACTCCGCATGAACACGGCGGCAGTTTTGGCAGTGGCTGGAATCGAACCCGGGCCTACCGAGTGCAACTCCAGCGCGCTAACCAATGGGCTACCGCGCCCGTGTATGTTTGTGTCAAACATGAGAAGTTTATAGGCCACATATGGCAATTCATCATCTTTGTAAGTTGTCATGACAACCCCTGATGTCAGAAAGAAGATAAAATATTTATACTGGTTTCGACCAGTTAAGAAAAAAAATGGTATGAAGTAAGGTTGATTGAGAATATCGTCTCAGTGTAAATCTCGTGTGCAGCATGTGAATAAAGATGGTCTACAAAATGAAAGACGGCTTCTTTCCTTATTATTTAATTCAAACACTAGTGATGCAAAAACAGAAGATGAATCCTATTTTTGTCTAGATTCGTCTTATCATAATGGAATTATCAAACAATAGTTTCGACACTCAATAGGAAAGCCAATGGATCGGTTGCCTTTACAGCATAGAATAATGATTTTTAAGGAAAAACTTGCATCGCTTAATGCTCCATATTACTAAAATTGCTCATGTTTGTTCGTTCAATTCTGTTACAATATTTTTTGTGTTAGTTATTATAATATTAACACAAGCATGTAACCTAAAATGTTATTTACTTTCCTTTAGAAAGTCCGCTGGAAAAGCATTTTTCCTGAGAGCTTATCTAGCATAATGAGGAATTTGCACACGTGGGGAAAATGCTCAATTTTATATTTTCCTGGTAATTTTAGGCTTACAATTTTCAAATATGTCACATTAAATGTCAAAATGATTTTGAATAAATTAAAAATTGAAGTTTAAATAAGCGAAAAATGATGCGATGTCATGTGATCTTGAAACGCTACGTGATTGGCTCTGACGTCACTGTGTATGAAGTATCAGTGTTTACGTTTTAAAAACAACGCTAGATCAATTCGCTTCTTCGCATTCATAGTTTAGAAATCATTTTTTGAGCCGTAAATTTTATAATCTTTTTTAATTTTACCGTATATTTTAATAGTATAACCCATCCATTTCATTTTGTTTAAGATGTCAATTTTTCCGGGATTTGTCAAAGGACAATCCGATAATCTTCCTAAAATTGACGCTATATATATATATGTATGTTTTCGTTTTGGGGAACGAATCCCAATTTTATTGGAGCAGAAATGCGAGGAGTTAAAACTAAGAGGTATGTATGATCTTCATTAATATTGACAAATAAATATAAAATTAATTCAAATGCATGAATAATTCTTTTACATTTAAAACTTTAATTTTGATTGCACGTGGAAATAATCGCACACTATAATGTCCTATTCTGCTTTTAAGCTAATAATTGACTTTTTATAGTAGTTTATATTGTAGTTTAAAATTATGTAAAGACAAATAAAGCATGCCTGAAATACTCAAGAAATTTAAATACAATACAAACTACAAAAAACTAAATTTGAATGACATAGTCTGATTTGTGAGGTTCCATTGAAAATAATTCTCCATATCTTCCTTTAACTGAAATATAGAGAGGAATCAAGAAACAGTTCTAAAAAAACAGTTGCATTTATAGTTTGATTTAATGTCTCCCATTACAAAGTTAAAAGGATTTATCGAAACTTAAAAAAAATTTCACAGAATATTCTGCAATATGTCAAATTATATTATTTTGATATAATTGGAAGAATAAAAGCATTATAAGAGATAGTTTATTTAATTTTTCGTCTCCCCCCCCTCCAAAAAAAAAGGAATATTTTATTTAGCAGATGAAGGGGGGGGGGGACACTGGGATTTTGTGTTGTGTATATGGGGACAAAAGTTGATAGAACCATTACGGTATAAACACTGCATAAGTTGAAGATATAATGCATTTATACTGACAAATAATAGTTAAAGTAGTATATATATATCAGATAAATATTGATGAGATATATCTTTATTTCACAAATGAGGGTTGCACAACTTATTTGTTAGACAAGGAATGACAGCCATTTATTATTATAAATTACTATATAATGTTAACATTTCTATTTATACAATAGATATCATCAAAAAGAAATAATTATAAATTAATGTGGCATTGTTTATTTCAATAAATTGTTTGGCTTAATAACGGGTGGCGCCAAAAACGCTGGCGTCATTTTAAGATATTTATTACTGCCACCTCTTCCCCCTCCCCCCTCGGGCAGATTCTAGCGCCATCCCTGTTTAATAAATTGTGAGATATTTTAAAGGTTTGATTCTATGTTTTTAAAACTTATTATTTTTAGATACCAGCTAGAGTATGTTTTATTGTTCAATCCCTAACTTGGCCACAAAATTCTTTAATTTTAAATTACTATGTACACAGGATTATTTATAGTTTATTATTGATCCAAGCAAGATCATATCCAGGATTTGATTTAGGGGGGGGGGGGGGTTAAACTCACATTTCATATCTTGATGGATTTTTACCTTTTCAATGCTAACTTTTTCATTTTTTTTTGGGGGGGGGGGGGGGGGGGGGTCGAACCCCCGAAAAAAAATTCTTGGTTACGGCCATAAATCCAAGTAAATAATATTTAAACAGAAGCAAATGTTTACTTACCGAAAAATGATCTTCACAACACCAAATAAATGTTTTATTCGATAATTTTGGATTTTTCTGCTCGTCCCTTTTTATTGCTTTAGTTTAGTCCATGCTTTTCGTTTAATTGGATCTTTTGGAACTTTACAAAACAGCTTATTAACTGAATTAACCGTTGTATTTGTGCAGCATGGTACTAAACAGTACTTGTAGGTTGGTTTTAGAATCTCACTCATTATAAAAATATAATAAATAAAATATTTTGTCGGAGAATCAAGTGAGCACCTCTCGGAATCCACAGTAAACAGTGTATTGCGCTCTTTGTTTACATGCATAGTGACGTCACAAGAGCGGCCATTACAGAAACAGCGTTTTCGTGCCGGATTGCTAAGTGCGAGTTTAAACATTTTTATATTAACTATCTAAGTTCAAAAATTAAAAAAAAAAGTATACTATCATTCATGATTTTTTCTCTACTACACGATAAAAATTAAAAAAAAAAACGAAAATTCCTCATTCTGTTCTTTCTTTTACTTATTGAATTTGAAAACTCTTGAAATTAACTTTATATAAATTAATTAACTTTCTTATAAAAATTTATAGAATGTAATAAATTTAAAATTGCATTCAATAAAATAAAGATTTAGAAAAACTGCTTGCTCTGCGGTGATATTAACAAGCGAAAATTTTCTAATATGGTAATTATTGTTTTAAAAAGGTATAGTTACAGTAATTTAAATAAGAAAGATCAATCATGCATAAAGCATTGATTATGAAACACTTTCCAAATGCAATGTAATTTTATTTAAACATCTATAAAATGCGATGGTATTTTTTGAATTATCACAGAACTATAAAAATTTATTCTACCTAAAAACTTAAAACCATGGAGTTAAGAGTACTTTCTAACTCCAGGTTTAAAACTTCATCGAAAAGGCAATGCTATAAAATCGTCTGCTTTTCTATGTAAAATCAATGAATATTTCATATCACCTATATTCCAGACTCCAAAGCTAAATAATTTTGCGTTAAAACTCCGCAATTCTTATGCAACTCATCTTACAGCTTGATTCGTTTATATTCTGCAAACATAAAAAATTAGGTTTCATTGTATAAATAATCGAAGTTTGATGATCATTTAAACTAAAAAATATTGTAATTGCGTTGGCGCAGAATATAGATACACAGAAAATACGCAAAACTAAAACGGTTTTAAGATGGATGCAACACTGAATATAAATTCAAAAGAACTTTAAAAATCACGATTTTGACACTGAAAAAATGGATGCCTTATTTTATTTTGAAGTGGGTCACGTGATCTTTTCATACAATATGGGTGCAATTATTATTTCAATTTTTATTTAAAAAACTACCGAACATATTTTGCTCAAATTTTTACATATATTTTATAGGATAATTTGAATATTTTCTAAAATTTTCAAAGCAATTTGCGAATTTTAACTTCACTTAAAAAATGTTTGAAAAATGAGGTCCCATAACGTTCAATGTATTTCACTTATTCAACCCGGGTTCAATCCAAAATTAATTGGGTGATATTATTCATTTACATTCTCATATATTCCACAGACCGTCTGAACAATATACTAAATTTTTTTTGATAAAGTCATTTTCACGGCTGTTATTGTGCGAACGGACAGACAGGTAGACAGACAGAACGTAAAAAGTCATAAACACTTTTCTACTATGTTGGAAAGTGTTAAAAAGGAAAACTCCTTAACTTTAAAAATTAGAAAATTTGTTCATTTTGAAAAAATACATTGAAATTTGAAATTAATTATAAATAAAACTTATAATACTTTCGTTGTGAATTAAACATTTTTTAAAATAAATTTCATCACAATTTATACTGGAATAGATAGATTACTTTAAAAATGATCTGATAAAAAAGATTAAAAAAAAGATTAACTTTTTTTTAAAAAAAGATTACTTTTTAAAAAGATTAAAAAGAACATTTTGAGGGAAGGACATGAAAAAAATTTCATTACCAAAGATATGATAACAGATTCCTGCTGCTAAGAGAAGGATACCTTTCGTGAAGGAATTTATAATGGAAATTATGCCTTATTTGCTTTACAGGCCAAATAAGACAAAAGATCCTAATACACGCAGCATGTCAAGATTCTCCGAGCTGGAATAAAAACTGATTTCTGCTTTTCGACACTATTATAATATTTATTCAACTTTCTACATATAATTATGCATTTCATTTATTCGAAAGAATTAATAAGACATTTTTATTGCAACGCAAAATATATAAAATTTTATACGAATGAAGACCGCATTTAAATAATTGTAAATTACTTTAAATTCCTTAATCGCAAATAGTTTAAAATACATACATGTAAATAACGTTAATTACCTTCCTTATATACATAATGTATAAGGAAAGTATTGTGACGGGGTCGAAAATTCGAATTCGATTTTTCGATGGGAGAGCAAGTTTCAAGCATCTCTGATCACGAATCGAACATTTTTGAAGTGATATCTGTGTGTGTGTGTGTGCGTCAGTGAGTCTGTGGAGACGACAACTGACGAACGAATGGACCGATTCGAACGAAATTTGGTACAAAAATCACAATCCATAAACACTGGAAGCCTATTGTTTTTTTATACGCAATCGAATGTTCAGAACCCCCCTAAATTTTCGAGTGAAATTTTGCAAAAATCGTCAAAAAATCAAAATCGCTAATAAAGTTATGCAAATAGACATTTCTTATGTAATGTTTCATTAGAAAGCGATTGACATACATTTTAGAACGCTAACATGAACCGTTCTCGAGATATTGCATATTTTTCAAAAAATTATAAAAAAGTTATATAAAAAAAAATTCCTATTGAGAAACATGTTCACTTTCCATATGTAATACCATGTGATAAATTTAGTGACATCATTCTCGTGGATCTAGCTCGCTCCATTCATGAAAAAAGATACTTTGAGTAATACTTTTGTATTTGAACTCGAATAGTCATTTATCTGCTGTAAGAATAACTTATTTCTCCGTCCATAACGCTTGACGAGATTTTGGCGGAATGTCGCCAACTTGGCGACATTTTTAATTGTTGCCAAATTGATAAAAATGATGCTAAATCAATGAAATGACTACTAATTGAAGAAAATTCAATATCTTGGAAAGAATATTCAATATCTTGGAAAGTATCTACTATAAGAATAACATTTTTTTTTAAATGTAAAAGTAGTAAATTCATTCCATTATATAAGGAAAGTCATGTGTTGTCCACATTAGATTCTTTTTCTGGTAATATATTAATATATCAGCCAATTATATTCCATAAGGATTGCGTTCCCTTTGAAAATAACAGTATCTGTAGGTCGCTTTTCTGCTTTTTAACGCTTTGCATATATACCATGATGTGAAATAGAAATTCGAATTGTAAATTACTTTAAATTCCTTAATCACAATTAGTTTAAAATACAAATATGTAAATAACGTTAATTTTTTCTGGTAATATATTAATATATCAGCCAATTATATTCTATAAGGATTGCGTTCCCCTTTAAAATAACAGTATCTGTGGATCGTTTTTTCACTTTTTAACACTTTGCACATATACCATGAAGTGGAATGGAAACTCAAAAACTTGTTATATTCCACAAATTTGTGAACTTTATAGACACATAAATTCAGTCTTATTACGTAGTTGGCATTAAATTTCACAAAGATTGAAGTCAAATAGCACGATTTGTCTATGGACTATGGTCAAAACCAAGCGTTAATACTTACAGAACCCGCCTAAAGGAGACGTTCCTAAAGTTAGGACAACTCTAGTATAGATGTCGAAATCTGCAATAGGAGCACTTTCCTATCTTTTGAAACGCCTCACTTTGGTGGGCTCTGTTAACTTAAATAACTTAAAAAATACTGCAATTAGAGAGTAACTTTATTTAAGTTATAAAATTGATAACATTTTAAGTTAATCAAACTTTGAATTTTTCATATTTTTTCTATTTCAATTTTTGCAGTATATGCAGCTATAAGTTAAAACACAATGATTTATTAATTCTTATATTTGTAGAAATTATTTGCTGCTATCATCCCTAAAATTTATTTAATAAATTATTTTAAATAATTAGTTACAAATATGAATTAAAATATTAAACCCGTTTTCACACTTACATATTAAGCATCTTTTTTTTTTAATTTAGAAAAGAAAATACATCATCATCAGGAAAATCGAGCAAAATAAAAACAAAAGCCTTGAGTTTTTTTTCCCTCATTAATTTGATATACCAAA
This sequence comes from Amaurobius ferox, assembly GCA_951213105.1. Classification (NCBI taxonomy): domain Eukaryota; kingdom Metazoa; phylum Arthropoda; class Arachnida; order Araneae; family Amaurobiidae; genus Amaurobius; species Amaurobius ferox. The sequence continues at coordinate 105,939,601 of OX578149.1, forward strand.
TTTCATATTTTTATATGCAATAGTTTTTGCGGTACGAAGCAAAGAATCTCAAGAAACGAGAAATTTGTCAAACAGCGGCGTCAGTTTTTTAATATAGAGAGATAATATCCCCCACAAAAATAATCACAATATGAAATGACAAAGCATTGTATAAATTTTAATGTGAAAAACATGCATGATTCGGGTACTTACGTCCCTGAATAAGAGCTACCAAACATGCTAATTCATGTAAACTTTGGGCTTTTTTTCTACGGATCTCCACTCTCAATTTAAGAGATATTTCAGGGACATTAGTTTCGCGCTAGTACCTACCGTTTCCACACCCAATTCCAGCTGAAGTTAGCCGGAACAAAAGTTGAGGTTCCCTTGTTAGTTCATATTCCGTAAAATCTGGGTAACTTCAAACCCCCAACTCGCAATTCATCTGAGCCTTTGTGTCTCCATCGGAACAGGCACACTGGACTCTCTCGACCTCCCCAGAACGGCTTTCCGCAAGTTCACAATATCGACGCTTTTCAGATTTTGACTAGCTGCGATTGGCTATAGGGTTGATGCACTCTTATGAAATACTTGGTGCCGAAATTAACTGGCGGCGGCTTGTAGCTCTTTCTATTGCACATCACACACATCAAAGGGCTTTATCTCGTGCTAGCGCTTGTGCTTCCCGAAGGCTTCCGTGCTTATTATGAAGCCATTACCCAGTGGCAGCTCGTGAGCGACATGTAGCGACATGTTCATCTATGTATTTATGCCTATATATATATATATATATATATATATATATATATGTATATATATATATGTAAATTCCCAAAAAGGGACAAGTAGCAATGTACTCGTTCAGATTCTAGCAGTGAGACAGAAGTACCGGCCGGGGGGAGTTGCGACCCCCCATCCCTCCGGTTAAAGCTTTTTCCGCCATGGCAAACGCTCCCGGTAACCGATACTCCCTACTCGATTTCCTTCATGACCCTTTATAAATATACAATTTCAATAACATGTAAAAATCTAAAAGTTTACTTTTCTACGCTGCAACTATTCATGATTCATGTATTATAAATTATTTTTGTTGTTAGCTTTTTAATCTGTTCACTAAAATTGATAATAAATTTTTCAAGTTTTATAATATATATATATATATATATATATATATATATATATATATATATATATAATTGAAGAATTTTTATTTTACTTGTATTATATATACCTGAGATTAATCATTAAGTGAAAATGTTCTGTATAGCAAAAATGATAAGAAGATGGACTGAAATATAATAAAGTATATGTATATACATATACGCATTTTGGGCATAGCAACGGGAGTATTAAAAATATAAACGACGGATGTATTAAGTAAAATAATGTACCTCCCACCTGCTCGCTCGTTCATAAAAATCCTGGACACATGGAACGTATCCTTCCTAGTGAAAAACATTACATAGTCCTAATTTACATTAAAGTAAAATTGTAGGGGCTAGTTAAACTAAAATTTATGCCCAGGGAGTTGACTAAAAGTATGCATATTCTGGTGATACGTACTGATGGTTTAGACACTATAGCCACCAGTAAAATTAAAATCTGTGGATTTGGAGACAAGATGCAAAATTGGAGGGGGGGGGGGGGGGGGGACCAAAGTAAGAGTTACGCTCGGGGATTTGCTACGTTAAAGTTGCATATCCAGGTAACATGTACAAATGGTGGAGAGACTATAGTCACAAACCGAACCAAAATCGCTCAATTAGGAACAAATATATAAAATTGTGGGGACTAGTTAAACTAAAAGTTACACTCAGGGGTTGACCCAAAAATATGTATATCCAAGTGAAATGTACAAATGTTGCTCAGACTATATAGTAATCAGCAGAATCAAAATCACTCAATTAGGAATTGAAATATAAAATTATGGGTACTAATTAAACTAAAAGCTACGCCCAGGGGTTGATGCAAAAAACGTATGTATATTATATCCATCAAATATGTATATCAAGGTAATAAGTACATGTGGTTCAGCGACTATAGCCACCAGCTGAATCAAAATCGCTTTATTAGGAGGCGAGATGGATAAGTGTGTGTGTGTGTGTGTGTGTGTGGGGGGGGGGGGGGCTATCTGAAGTAAAAGTTACGCTCAGAGATTTATCAAGATGCTCCGGGTGACATGTACTAATGGTGCTGAGACTATAGCTACTAGCAGAACCAGAATCGCTCAATTAGGAACAGAGATGTAAAATTGTGGTGGATAAAAGTTACGCCCAGGGGTTGACACAAAAAATGTATGTATATTATATCCATCAAATATGTATAGCAAGGTGATACATACAGATGGTGCAGAGACTATAGCCAACAGTAAAATCAAAATCGCTTAATTAAGAGATGAGATGGGAAATTGGAGGGGGGGGGGGGGGTAACTGAAGTAAAAGTTAATCTCTAGAAGTTCTCACAAGGATGATGCATATCCAGGTGACATGTACAAATGGTGCAGAGACTGTAGTCACTAGCAGAACCAAAATCGCACAGTTAGGAAACAAGATGTAAAATTGAGGGGGCTAAGCTAAAAGTTAAGTCCAGGGGGTTGGCACAAAATATATATTCAGGTGACACGTACAGATGGTGCAGAGACTATAACCATCATTAGAATCAAAATCGCTGAATTAGAAACCGAGATAAGAAATTTGGGGACTACCTCAATTTAAATATAAGCCTAGGAGTATCTGAACAATATAGTCGCCAGCGATCGGGCCAAAATTTCCAGGAAAACGACATCAGATAAAAGGATCATGTTGAAAATTTAATTTTAAAGTTTTTTGACAAATACTTAAAATGTCTTTAATTTTTAGGAATTTTCGAAACAACACATTTATGAAAGTGTCACTAAAAATAGCCACAGGTATGCCAAAAATAGGAAACTCGTGACGTTTAAAGAATTATTTTGAAGTCAAACATATTGGAATTCTTCACCAGCAGATCAACCAGAGCAGAGAAATAAATCCCTTCCCGAAGAACAGAACATCAGATAAACTACATCAGAAATGACGAAATGCGAAACAACTTCAATAATTAAGACAGCTGGGTGGGTCAAACGATCCCTTAAACTGAGTGTCCTAAACAACACATTTTATTCAAGATGGCCAGAAAACCCCTAAAATATCATAACCCCCCCCCCTCCCATCACCACACATGTACACTTAATCCACTCATTTGTTCAAATGCTTATTTAAACTTCCAAATTTATAAAAAAGACGAGAATGAGAACAAACACATTCTTAAATGTAGAGAATTAAAGAAAAATTAGCGAAACTGAGCCAGTTTGAGAGGTCCTCTTCATGTTTTTCTACTCTTCTATTTCTCATTGGCTAGAGGCGCTCGAGGATCCGCGACACAATATACTAGTAAATCTGCAATGTCTGGGTTTTTTCACACCAAATTTCTAATATTGCTCCTATATCATTCGTTCACTCAGGAGGTGCCGATGACAGGGACTCGGCTTTAGCAAATATCCCTGTATTTTCCCCTATGTGTTGAAAATTCTATGCACTACAGTTGTCGTGAGTCTCCTTTCTCTGAAGAAAGATGTAGTGCTACCATCTAGTGACACTTTTCATAACTTATTTTGAATAATTCTCGATTTAATTGAACCAAAAATTCTCAGCTTTTTTCAATAGAAATTATAATAAATCTGTATAACTAAAAAAATAATTGGGGTGTTTACTCAATGGTGTCGAGCGTACCCGCGGCCTCCCCAATGGCCGCCCCTGCCATTACCAGATGGATATCAATATAAATCCATAAAATTGGATTATTGCACGATGTCTATTAGAATTAGAAATGCAAAAGATGAAGAGTCTGCTAACATAAGCTGTATTTTATTTCAATACTAGACTTTTTAAATATATAAACTTCTGTGTTCTTTGATATAAAATTTTTTAAAGCTTTAATTATATTTCCTAGATGGTGTCTTTCTTAGGTAGACAAGATTTTTAATATGTTGCCTTTGTTTCGATACTTTCAAGACTTTATTTTTTTTACAAACATATGATAGACAGTTTTTTTATAGTATATATACAATATATATATATGTTAAATATGCTCTACCTATTTTTAATCATGCTACATACATCACAAAATCTGCTTTTATATTTTATTATATTTTATGTTTTCAATATTTCATCTTTGTTTCTATGGCTGTTTTATTTGATACTGTCGCTAAATTATGCGGTACTTACGTATTAACGCCACCGCAGCTACAGATTTGGCGGTTTTTAAGTGCCGCCAATCTACACCTAAAATTTTTGCGACAAATCATAAAATAAAACACTTTATTTAAAATCAAAGCACCTTCAAAATTCAAAACACTTTATTTAAAAACAAAGTGGTCAATCGGATTTCGGTGGAAAATGGGCCGATATAGAGTTTAACATAGATTCAAAACAGTCTCTATTTTCTTTCACCTGATGCTGTCGCCATATGAACTCTGATAAATAAGATTCCAAATGATGTCTCGCTGTTCCCCTATGTCTCTTGTTCCTCCATTTAGCACTGCCCCACATTCTTTCAACTGTTTGTGTATGAACTCCTGTATCAGGATTAATAAAATTGTATTTATGATTAACTTTAGCATGTAGGAATCCTTCTATTTCTATTCCATTTGTTTGGTAACCTTTAAAACTGTCAGAATAAATTGTGCTACCATCTGCAATGTTTTCAATAATTTTATCAAGAAGAGTAGAGCCAGTTCTATTAGGAACAGTGACAACAAACGAATCAACAAGGAATCCAAAAGATCACTGCGTGCGAACATCAAGATTGTTCTTTATTGGAATATTAGCGCAACGCGGTGGCGTTAATACGTAAGTACCAATTATGCATATTTTAAATAGAGAAAGAACTTGATATTTAATCTTATGTATTTATATAAGTATTTTGTATGCTTTCCTGAATTATATTACTGCATATCACTGCATATCAATATATTATATCTATAATCTTTTTAATTGTGCTCCCAAGATCTTGTTTAATATTCGATGCAAAATACAAATCAAATAATGAGTATTTGTTACTATTTGTTACTTCTGTCATTATCATGTTTATATCATATGTGGATTCAACAATTATGCATATTATACGCATATTCGACAATTTTTAATGAGTAGTATATATTTTTATTATATATGTATCAATAATGTATAGTCTAAAAGCCAGTGACGTTTAAACCGGTATCATTTTATCAAGAAAATTTCTTAATTTATAATGTTTTAGTACAATTAATTGTAGACTAATAATATGAAAGTCTGGCAGCTGTCACGGGGTAGGTAAGTTCCTCAACTAATGTTTCGTTAGAAACGCTCCCAGGGTAGTTACTATTTTAAAACGCAAAGAAATATTGTTTATTTATAATTTTGTTTTATTTATTTATTTATTCAAATAAAATTGTTGAAACTGTGCTCTAAATTGCATTTTTTGCCTTACATTTTTTTAAGAAATAAAGTAAAATAATATTTACAGAGATTTCTAAATAATATTTTTTAATTCACTATATATATACAGGGTCTTTCAAAAGTCCGTATAAACTTTAAAAATTCATTAAAAATCGAAAAATCATCGCATTGAGGTACGGTTTGTACCAAAGTATTGCTAGGACGGAGTTTTTTTTTTTATGTGAAAAAATTTTGCAGTTTAAAAAATCACATATAGGTGGCACTGAACGCATTGGAAAGACAATTAAATAACTTACTGTACATGTCAAATCGTGTGACAAGCCTACATGAGCCTAAACAATTGATAGGACCTTCTCCTTTCTCTAGATTTTTCCTAATTCAGAATTTTCGAAAAGCATCTGATGCTGATTCGCCGCTCACGTAATATAGCTTCACTAACAAGGTTTTCTCGATCAAAGTTAACATTCTTGCCAAAACTTCTTCCTTGCACCGTTTACTAATGAATCAAATTAAGAATCTACATAGCACTACAGTTCTTTTATAACAGCCTCATTTGCATACTTCTGGAAGATGTATTCGGGTAAGCTTGAAAGACCCTGTATACACATATATATATATATATATATAAATTCCCAAATAGGACGAGTAAAAATGTACTCGTAAAATTTCTAGATGAGTGATGGAAGTAACGACCGGGGGGAGTTGCGACCCCCAATACTCCGATTAAAGCTTTTTTCCGCCATGGCAAACGCTCCCGGTAGCTGATACTCCCTCCACTATTTTCTTGATGACTCTTATAAAACCGTAAAAATTAAATACATACATATACACTTTCAATAACATGTAAATCTTTAAAAGTTTACTATTCTATGCTAAAACAAACCAAAAAGCACACTATAAAAATATAACAATTAATTTAAAATACTAATGTATGAAATTACTTCACACATGGTTATTTAATACCTTAATATCAATATATTCAAAACTAATGTTTGAAATCCAAGTCAGAGAGGTTATATTTAAAAATTTGGATACAAGACCAATTGGCAACACTATCGCTGTATAAATACTAATGTATGAAGTTACTTCTCCCGTGGTTATTTAATACTTTAAAACAATATATTCAAGACTAATGAAATCCAAGTCTGAGTGGTTATTTTAAAAATTGGATATAAGACCTATTAGCAACATTATTGCTATATATATACTAATGTATGAAATTATTTCACTCGTGGTTATTTAATCCTTTGAAAACTATATATTCAAAACTACTGTTTGAAATTCAAGTCAGAGTGGTTGTTTTTATAAAATTTGGATACAAGACCTATTAGTAGTAGAATTAGGGGAGTTCACCAACAGAGGCGGAGCAGTGCGGAGCGCGGAACAAAATGGCCGCCATCTTGAATTCCGTAATCCTGGATGGGGGGGTAAAAATTTTGGAGAAACTTTTTTCGTGTGGCAACGATTTCGTAGTCTTGTACGAGGGGTTTAGGGAAAATAAATTTTTTGGAATGAGAATTTTTCAAAGTATAGGAGAAACTTTTTTTGGGGTGACAACACCTCCGCCTCTGCGACAGAGGCGGAGCAGTACCATCAGCTCCCCCCAGGGCAGAAAGGAGAATTAAAGCTTGAGATTTTTACCAATAGTTGGGATTTTTTTTTCTTTTTCTAAATGAAATGATTAAGTACGAAATATTTGTATTTTTTCTTATCTTTTTAAAATGGATGAAGATAATTAAATAAAGTAATTAAGTATATCAAGGCCATTGTTATTACATGCCAAGAGCATGTTAAGGGTATACCAAGGGTGTGAAAGGGTATACCAAGTGCGAAAACCTATGTTAATTCCCATAGAGAAATTGGACATTTTAAAAGAAATTGCAAAATGTCACATTTTTCAAAAAACGCCTTTTTGGTAACATTTTTACAAAAACGCGCATTTTTTTTACAAAAAATACACAAAAGTGCGAAAACCCATGTTATTTCCCATAGAGAATTCAAACAATGTAAAAACCACAATTTATTTTAAAAACGTACATTTTTGTTGTTTTTTAACGTTTTTGAAACTTTTTGTTAAAAAATGCTAAAAATTATACACCTTTAAAAACCTATGTTATCTCTCAAATAGAAATACAAGACTCTCTCAGTTAAGTATTCATAACTGTGATAATAAGAATTTAAAATGGAAGTGCACAAAATATTTGTTTCAGGTACTTTAAGTAAAAATAATAATGCAGATCAACAAGTATCTGCCATTTTGGGGAATATTTATTTAAAATTTCTAAACTCGAAGGCCGAAATGGTTGAGTAAACACACCCCCTCCCATACACCCAATTCCCGAGATTCTGCTACTTTAAAAACATGTTTTTGTTAGTTTTTTACAAGTAAAAATTATGTTTTTGTGAAAAAACGTTAAAAAATAGTACAAGTGTGATAACCTGTGTTATTTTCCATAGAGAAAAGAGCACAAGTGTGGTTTTTGAAAAGTAGAAAACTTACATTTGCGAAAAAATATAAGAAAAAAACTTGCATTTACGAAATTTTGTTAGTGAAATGCAGAATTCTTACAGTTCACTTCGTAATCGTGATATAGGCCAGGGACTCTTTTCTTAGAAGGCGGAGTGATATTGACATGACCTTGGCACACCCTTGGTATACCCTTAACATGCTCTTGGCATGTAATAACAATGGCCTTGATATACTTAATTACTTTATTTAATTATCCTCATCCATTTCAAAAAAAGAAAAAAAAAATATGAATATTTCGTGCTTAATCACTTCATTTAGAAAATGAAAAAAAAATCCCAACTATTGGCAAAAATCTCAAGCTTTAATTCTCCTTTCTGCCGCTAGGGGGAGCTGATGGTACTGCTCCGCCTCTGTCGCAGAGGCGGAGGTGTTGCCACCCCCCAAAATGTTTCTCCTATACTTAGAAAAAAATCCCCAATTTCATCCCATAGTTCCGCTTTTCGCCGCTAGGGGACGCTGATGGTACTGCTCCGCCTCTGTTGTAGAGGCGGAGGTGTTGCCACCCCAAAAATGTTTCTCCTATACTTAGAAAAAATTTCGTTCCAAAAAATTTATTTTCCCTAAACCCCTCGTACAAGACTACGAAATCGTTGCCATCCGAAAAAAGTTTCTCCAAAATTTTTACCCCCTTTTTTCATTTCCCCCCCCTTTACACCCCAGTCCAGGATTACGGAATTCAAGATGGCGGCCATTTTGCTCCGCGCTCCGCCTCTGTTGGTGAACGCCCCTAATTCTACTACTCCTATTGGCAGCATTATCGCCATATAAATACTAATGTATGAAATTACTTCACTTGTGGTTATTTAATACTTTAAAAACAATATATTCAAGACTAATGATATCCAAGTGAGAGAGGTTATTTTTAAATATTGGATACAAGACCTATTGACAATATTATCACCATATAAATACATAAACACATAAATACGCTATAGTCCAGACTCTTCGCAATACACCTTTCCATGGAACAACAGTTAACTTATTGATGTTATACCACTTTCATGCATAATCTCCTTAACTTTAACGCTAGAGTGAATATTAAAAGATCGTCCGATGTTTCAGAAAACCCTTATAATCACAAACATACAAACTGGATATCGCTTGAAATGTGTCTACAAAAAATAGCTCCAGCCATAGAATACCTATGTTTAGCCATATAGAGCTATCTGATTTATGATCCTTTCGCATTAACCGGTATATGTATATATATATATATATATATATATAGTAGTATACTCGCTAACTTATATCTTTATTATTATGAATGTCATTTTAACTCTAATTCATATATTATATATAGATATGTTGACGACTTAATTTGTATTATCATTGATGATTCCTATCCAATTAATATTGATTTTTACCCATCTAACCTTGAATTAATTCCTAATGAGCCTAGCATTAGTCAAACTGTAAATTTTTTAGACCTAAATTTAGATACCTTAAATAATCATGTAATCGCCAATCTATATGATAAAAAAGATTCTTACAACTTCACTATCATAAAGCTGCTATCATATCAATCTTGAAATTCTATTCAATTGTTTAGAAACATCATTTTAAACCAGCTATTTCGAATACATCGACTTTCTGATCCTCGGTTTCACTTTCTCCACATCAATAATCTTAAACGCATTTGTCAAAATTATCAATATCCGGAAGTATTTGTAAATAATATTATTAATAATTTCAAATATACCACGTAATAATTTTACACATGCATTATTTATCTTTGATTGGATAACTCAATTTTGAGAATTCACCCATTCTTATCACCTAACTTACCACTTGGCCTGAGCCTAATACTGTTTACTATTTTCGAATGACTCTTTTCCACTTGTCCTGAGTCCTATACTGATTACTATTTTTGAAAGTCTCCATACATATTATGTATCGTTCAAATGTATTCATTCCGGTGCCCACTCGCACTGACGAAGTGAGGTGAAATGCTCAGTCGCTTGTTCAACTTACACGTGGTAACAATGCTTGTGAGTTCATATTTCTATTCGAGGAGGTATTATTTTTCTGATTTGTAATTCAATTGATTTATTTTTCTCCTTCCACTAGCCAGTTCCAATGGTGTCTATAGTTAAATACTATCGCCATTGTCAGAAACTGGTTATTCTATCGGTTTTAATTCGAATTGTATGGCTGTCCTGATGAGAATGCAATGACGAACTAACCGCCATTTTTTGTGTAGTTTCAATTGATTATTCTCTATGTCTTAATCTTTTATCTTGAGCTAATTATTATTGCCTTTTCTCATTTTTGCCGTGTTTTCTTTTTATTTTTATTTATATTTAAATACTTTTAATTGTGAATTTTGTATCCTAATATTCTTCTCATCTCCATTTCCATTGTAGTGATATGTTACCTTCTATCTTTATCCTTAGTCTTGGTCTATAGTTACTCATTTGTAACAGATATGCTAGAGATGGGTTTTTTTTGTACATACAGTAGTTTATGCATAATTTTCGATTAATATCTTTCAATTTTTATTTATTTATTTATATATATATATATATATATCTTTAATACACTCATAATGGATAAATGGTTAAAACCAGCGTCCAGAAAATGAAAAGAATGACAATACAAATGAAAATGGTGGACAAACATCTAATAAACTGTGGATGAAAACCCAAACAAAAATGAATTCAGTGGCACTGTTTCTACTTCAAAAAATATCGAACGAAATGTGTTATCTAATAAAATATTGAGAAAATATCAAGAAGTGTTTATGAAATACGGATTTACATTTTGCGTTGTTAATGGGAAAGAACATCCGTTGTGTATTAATTGCAGGGATAAATTAGCAAATGAAAGTATGAAACCCACTAAATAAAACAAGAAAGATCAATCATGCTTAAAGCATTGATTATGAAACACTTTCCAACTTCAATGCAATTTTATTTAAACACATTAAAAATACAATACATTCCTCGGTAATATTTTAAAACTTATCACAATACTACATTGATTTATTATATTTGAAACCTTAAACCTTCATCGAAAAAAATGAACTTCATTCAAATGACGGCATTTAAATATAAATTGCCTGGTTTAAACATCTCTAAAATGTGATATATTACTCGGTAATAATTTTAGAATTATCATAATACCACGATAATTTATTATATTTAAAAACTTCCATCGAAAACAACTGAAATTCATTCAAATGACGTCATAGAAAAATAACACGCATGGCTCTCTCTATAAAAGCAGCATTTCATTCATAAATAATTTCCCATTCATGTCATTCATCACAATACTATAATAATTTATTTTATTTAAAAATTAAGACCATGGAGCAACAAGTAATTTAACTTAACTCTATGCTTAAAACTTCATCGCAAAAAATCGTCCTTCTCTTGGTAAAGTCGATAAATATTTCTTTCATATTAGCTATGCAGACTCCATGAGCTAAATTCTTTTGCGTTAAAAAAATACAGCAATTCCTATACAACTCATCCTACATATTTTGCTGTTTACATTTTACATAAGTGAAAAATAGGCTTCGTTGTAGAAATAATCAAATTTGGATGAGCATTTAAACTCATATATATTGTAATTGCGTTGTTTTAGTATGTAGATGCACAGAATTTAAGCAAAAATAAAGTGGTTTTAGGACGGATACAACACTCAATATGAATTAAAAAGAACTTTAAAAATCACGATTTTGAGACAAGATGGATGCCATATATCATTTTGAAGTGGTTCACGTGATCTTTTCATATCATGGTCACGTCATCGTTTCATTTAAGAGGTGTTATTATTATTTTAATTTTTATTTAAAAAACTACTGAATATATTTCGCTGAATTTTTTTTTATATATTTTATGGAACAATTTGAATATTACCTAAAAATTTCGAAGCAATTTGTGGATTTTAAATCCGCTTAAAAAATGTTTGAAAAATTAGGTCCCATAGGGCTCAATGTATTTCATTTTTTCAACCCGGGTTCAATCCAAAACTAATTGAGTGATATTATTCATTTATATTCCCATAGGTCCTACAGACCGTCTGAACAACATACTAAAATTTAATTTCGATTAAGTCATTTTTACGGTAGTTATCATGCTAACAGACGGACAGACGGAACAAACGAACTAACTGAGTAAGTAAGTCATAAACACTTTTAAACTTTGTTGTAAAGTGTTAAAAAGACATTTGGATACAAATATACACGATTATCACTTAACAGAATATATATAACCACCACTTACTTCATAGCGACTTCAAATTCATCACATTCAGTATGGACATCAGAGCTACATTCAGCTCTAGTAGGGACGTTTAACCTTTCAAAATTAAGAAGTAATTAAAATTTTTATAATTGTGAATACGTGATTTAAAATTAAGAATTAATTAAAATCGGTAGTAATTAAAAAATTTAAAAGGTTAAACGGCTATCTTGCGAACCTTGGACCAATGACGTCATCTTGTGAACCTTGGACCAATGACGTCATCTTGTGAACTTTGGAGTGATGATGTCATTTTATGTGAAATCTTAGATAAGAACTGATAAGCTCTCATCTAATTGTTGCAATTAGTGTGTTTATCGTTCATTTCTAGTTTGGACGTCGACTTGTGAAGACCTCATACTGTTAGTTATTTTCGTGTTTTTGGTAGCTATTCTTGTATATTCCGCGTGATACATATCACCTAAAGTTATAAAAATATATACAAAAATTTTCTAAGTATATAATGTTAATGTGATTTAAAATTAGGAACTTTAAGTAAGTTTGGTACATATTTTCACTCTATGATTTCGAAGCTGAATGAAATAATATAGAAATTTTCTCATGTAGATAACAATTGTATTTACCACAATCTAATGTTGTACGATTCATTAAAAATTACAAGTTCTAATCACTTCATATCTTATGTGATCTGTTTGCACACGACACTCGATTTAGGTTATGTGATTATACTTATGAAGTTGTTTGATAAGTCATTTCAACTTTGGGCGTTGTGTGGATAGGTTTGGTTCATTCATAGCTGCGACAAAATTATAATGTTTTAAGATGTTAGTGTTTTAAAAATAAATCTTATACTGTGAATGTCGTAGTTGGATGTTACTATCTAAAAAGAATGTCTAAAATTCAAAGTATGCCATCACTCGAGCAAATAATTTCTAGTGTAAATAGTGCGGAGTTGACTGTTCCTGCCCTAGAAGAAACAAAATCTGTGGACATTGTCTCAGATGTGATTAATTCGCCTTCACAAAAATTTGCTGTGGATTGGTTAGAGACCTATCTTATGTCTTCCAAAACCCCAGCAGAAACATCTATCATTGTCAATTCACAAGTTCTCACCGAGGTTGAAAACTCAAATCAAGATCTGCTTTCTTGTGCTCTAACACATAGCGGAGTGTTATCTTCCACTACAGAATCAGTTTCGACTGAATCTACTTCTTCAGATTTTATGCAAGATGCACTCCGTCGTTGGCATTTAGGTTCTAATGTGTATGTATATTTGAAACTTTGTCATAGGAAGTTAAAAGTGTATATATGGAAATATCTCTCTAACGATCGAAATTAATTACAGCCTACGCGTGAAGGTGTTACACTGTCACCGGCTACATGGAGTGAATTTTCTCAAAAATTGTGGTCATTCAATATTCTATATGCAGATACCTCTTTCGTCAGTCGCAATGAGTTGTTCTGTTTCAATGACAACGGAAAATTGCATTTGCAGAAAAGAATTCAATTATATGATTCAAAATTTTGTCTAACACAGTGTCATATTACCTTAGATAAAAATCAAATAGCATGTTTACAGAATAGTGTTAACAACATTAGTATAAATCTTCGAGAAAGTATATTTATAGAGTGGCTCCCTGCTCAAATATTAAAAATAAAGAACACTATAACCTTTCTACCATCACTTATTTGTGTGACAAAAATTTTGCATTCGAACAATTAATCTCTTGTATTCATGACAGCATCATGTGTCATGTAAGAAAACTTTTCAAATGTGTTGGCTGTGTTGGTCAAGTTGAAGATTTAAGTTACCATGAATGTCTTTACAGCACTCCATTACAAATGTATGACAGAGTGGCTGAACAAGTACTTCTAAATCTTGACATTAATAACATTGCTAAGAAAGTTTTATTGCGTGGTGAAAAAGTCTTTTACTGCTATGATAGAAATTTTTTCGAGTCATTCAAATCAGAGGACTATGAAAGTGCGATAAGGAAATTATTTTAACTTATTTGTTTAAATGTACAACTGATAATGGTTAATGTGTATTTCATGAATAATAGATTCATTAAATGGTTTTTATCTTTCAAATTGAATTCCTTATTTATGCTCATTAGCTAATTTTTTTTTTTTTTTTAGCATGTTCCATTTAAAAAATGTTATATTGTTGTGAGTTATGTATCTATGCATTCAAGTGTAACAGGTTTACTAATCTCACTTTTTAAAATAAAATATAAAAAATTAAAAATAGATTTATTCGAATCATATCAAATATGTACAGTGTGAGTTTCATAACGAAAGATATTTACACTTTACAGAGTTTAAATCATAAAAGTTCTAATCAATGTTAAAATTCTGAAATAGCATTTATTCATTCAAAATAAATGCTAAGTTATATTCCATTTTCTAAAGTATGAAGATTCATAAACAATGTTGTGTTTCAATCTCTAAGAATCGATGAAAAATCGACTCTAGTTTCTTAAAAATCTATGAAGTTGAGATTTATTCTGTAATAAGTATAAAACTTTGATGTAGATCTCAGTTTAGTCCTGTCATTTTCTGTGTGTTGTTAAATATGTACATTCAAATGTGATCATTTATTAAGAGCAGAAGGGTCTTATGGAGCACCTATAGCCACGAAATCATGACATATCTATGTACATGACAATAATGTCTCGTATTAAGATATCAAAACTCATTACATGTTTCTTTTAAGGTGTTAATTGCATATCTTTCATATTTTTAATGTTATTGCACACAATGTAGTGTACTTGTCTCAGAGGGTCACTCTTTCATTTAAATTCAATGTTAACAATCGCATATCCTTAAAAGCAGTAAGTTATATTTTATTCTTCTTTAAGACAGATACCTAGCTCTTATTTGATAGTCATGCACTAAATTGTTGTATGCATTGTATAATCTGATAAATTTTTCATTTAAATATGGGATCTGCTTTAAACAATAACATTGTAATTTTCTCACTTTGCGAACATGAACTTTGGGTCACTATCTGTTACACTGATAAGCACGATAAGCTATAGAGCCGATTTGGAATGTATTCAGGGTGAGAGTCGTTGGCTTGCATATTGTGTGTGTGTATGATGGTGGTAGTGTTGGTGGGGTTCTGTATTTATACAAAATATCTGTTTATATACATATTCTTTCTCAGAGCAGATTTTTCAAAATAAGATCCACACATATTAGTATTGTTTATGGAAATGTAAGGTTCCAATCATGCATTTGCAATCGCTGGATTTCCACTTGGATGAATTCAGACGTAAAATACATCTCTAATGTATTTTCTTAAATTATAACTTAAAATTTAGAAGATATATGGAATATCTGCTTATGTGAAATTAAAAAAAAAAATGGATAGCATAAGACGGTTAATAGCAAGTTATTAAAAAAAAAAGAAAAAAAAAATGCATAATTTAGAAAGAATAACTGTGTAGTGGCAACACGTCAACATATTGATGTCATTATAGATAAGATCTAATTTTTAATAATGCAATGAGTGCTTGTGTCTCATTTGTAGTGTGGACGGGAAGCAATGAAGACGCTGCTTCGTGAGTTCTAATTTTGTTAACTATTTTCAATGCGAATATAAAAATTATATAAAATGTTTCTAAATATTCAAACTTAGAAGCTTCAACTAAGCTCGGTTTCATCGAAATATTTGTCCTGTAAATATTTACATCAGTAAAAACACCATTGGTAGTTCAAACAGTCGATTCGTATTTAGAAAATTCTAGAACCGAAGTGTACAACTGTAGAAATCTATTTTAAAAGCTGTCGAAAAAAAAAAATGTACTCCATGCAATTTATGTCTACCGATGAAATACAACTATTTCGGACATTTTTAAAAAATTTAACAAGTTTAAAAGTTAGTGCGATAAAATTACACACTATACTTACTCGTTTCATGTTTAGTAGGTTTTAATAGTGGGTGTTGAAATCTAGGTACATGCATATGAAAAATGGTCCATTCCTGTTCTACAGATTTTAAAATGTGCTGGTGTCCTGTAAAATTAGTCGAAACTATACACTCACTTCTAAATTCTATAATGGTAGTAAAAATTATACCCTTCACTGTTAAAATGGTTATATCATATTCGTTGGCTTTTATTTTATTTAAACTTAATGGTAAACTTTTGGGGGTGAAAATGCTCGATTTGTTAGTTTGTTAAATTCTAAACCTCGATATTTCAATTACACCCACCACTTTAAAAATGGTCAAATCAATCCTATTCACATTATAAAAACACACACTTCTAAAATTCTATAATGATACTAAAATTAGGATGTGCACTGTGAAAATGGTCATATCATATTCGTTGGCTTTTATTTTATTTAAACTGAATGCTAAAATTTTGGGAAAGTTCGATTCGTTAGCTTGTTAAATTCTAAACTTCGATATTTCAATTACATCCACCACTTTAAAAATGGTCAAATTATATTCAATGCACAATATCATTAAAATGATGTATTTCAGATTATGTGTAGCAAATCAGACCGTTGAAGTATCCAGTTGCTAGAAATATATTATTAGAAAAAATAGGTGGCAACACCTCATAATGCTGACGTCATTATAGATAAGATCTAATTTTTAATAGCGTAATGAGTACATATGTCTCATTTGTAGATTGGACAGCAGCTAATGAAGACGATGGATGTGAGTTCCAATTTTCATTATTATTTTTATAAAAAGAAAAAAAAATCATTTCGTTATTATAATAGTCGTATATGCTGTTAGATTTATTTTTAAAAAATCACATTGCTATATATCACTTGGAATGGTCGAATCCTATTCACTTAATACAATTTCAGCTAAGTATTGCGTTCATGTTTTTAAGTACACAACACTTAAAAGGGTTGTTCGCTTCATTTTAGCTAAGTATAATGCGTCTAAATTTTAAGTGCACAAAAGGGTCGAATCCTATTCACTTAACACAATTTTGAAAATGTGTAACTATACTTGAGTTTATACTATTCGTTTAAAAAAAAAATGGTAGTGTTAGAATCCACTTAATACAATTTTTGTGTTCATTGGAAATCCGTAAATACAATTTTTGTGTTCATTGGAAATCCGTATTCAATTTGTTTTAAAAATCACAACACAATTTTATATTCAGTCCGTAACATTCTGTTTTAAAACGCACCGAAAACCCTTTATAAAATACATCACTATTCAATCTGTTCATAACGCGCCGAGCGATTCGAACGAACCTCGAAAAATATTCTATCTTCTGTTTCCTCTGATAACGTACAGTTCGAAGATAAAAATCTACGGAGCAAGGTCTTGGGGTCAAGTGGATAAGCCGCAGGCATTGTAATCAAATGGTTCCGAGTTTGAGTCCTGCTCCCGACAAGTGAGAAATACAATTCTTTTGGAAGCAATAATGCCGATAGATGGCAGCACTTCATCAAAATTCGCCAGAGGGTGCTTTAACTACGTCACACTGATAAGAACGTTCACTTTGTTCCCAGCCAGCAGAGAGGGAGGACGTGTGCTTAAGAGCTCCAAGGTTATCAATCGGTGATTGCAACACATCATTTCCAGATTGTGCAATGCTCAAAGGTCAGTCAGCGATTGCGACATCCATTGAAACCACTTCCTTAGGTCAAGGGTCATCCCCTCTCAAGACAATTCACTCCGTGGGTATGAGTCATCAGGCCTCTTTCGCAATAGTGTGAAAGACTTTCGCAATTGCCCTCTTTCGAAAGAGGCATCGGGTGCTGCTCCGCCTCACCAAACTTCCTCCCAAAAGAGGGGGCCTCTGAGAGCCATCCTCCCAAAGAGGATCCTCCCCAAAGAGGGAACCTTCCTCCCAAAAGAGGATCCTCTCCAAAGAGGAAAATCGCCTCCCAAAAGAGGGCCTCTGCTCTGGCTGCTCCTCCCCGATCCGCCGCAGAACCCCCAATTTATAACTACTGTCGGACGGTCTGGGTCTTAAAAACAATGGACATGCATGGGAAACATGAACCGGCGGACATACTCCAATCGACCCTCCCATCGGCTCCTAATAACCACAGTCACATGCGAACCATACACGTCTCTCATTGAATATTACTGTTTCTTATACGACTCCCTATCCAATCAAACATACTACACCAATCTCGAACATAATGCAATGAATTTCCACTCCATTAGACACTTTAACAAATCAATGTATCAAGTTTAATACCTCAACCAATTTGTCTCAAATTTTCACTCTCTAGTTATACTATAGTAGAGTTATACTATATTACTCTAAATTTATGGGTCATCCAATTCAGCCACAACCAATCTACCTATGAACAAACTTTGCATTAATTATATATTGTTTTAAACGCGAATTTGAAAATAAAGCAGAAAGGAATAACAAGAAAGATCAATCATGCTTAACGCATTGATTATCAAACACTTTCCAACTTCAATGCAATTTTATTTAAACATGTCTAAAATGCAATACATTCTTCGGTAATATTTTAAAACTTATCACAATACTACATTAACTTATTATATTTGAAAACTTAAACCTTCATCGAAAAAAATGAAAATTCAAATGACGGCATTGATATATAAATTGCCTGGTTTAAAAATCTCTAAAATGTGATACATTCCTCGGTAATAATTTTAGAATTATCATAATACTACGATAATTTATTATATTTGAAAACTTCATCGAAAACAACTGAAATTTATTCAAATGACGTCATAGAAAAAATAACACGCCTGGCTCTCTCTATAAAAACATAATTTCATTCATAAATAATTTCCCATTCATGTCATTCATCACAATATATATACTATAATAATTTATTTTATTTAAAAATTAAGACCATGGAGCTACAAGTAATTAAACTCTATGTGTAAAACTTCATCGAAAAAAATCGTCCTTCTATTTGTAAAATCAATAAATATTTCATTCATATCAGATATGCAGACTCCTTGAACTAAATGATTTTATGTTAAAGAAATACAGCAATTCTAATACAACTCATTCTGCAGCTTTTGCTGTTTACATTTTACATAGGTGAAAAATAGGCTTCGTTGTAGAAATAATCAAATTTGGATGAGCATTTAAACTCAAATATATTGTAATTGCGTTGTTTCAGTATGTGGATGCACAGAATTTAAGCCAAAATAAAGTGGTTTCAGAACGGATACAACACTCAATATGAATTAAAAAGAACTTTAAAAATCACGATTTTGAGACAAGATGGATGCCATACAGCATTTTGAAGTGGGTCACGAGATCTTTTCATATCATGGTCACGTGATCGCTTCACATACGAGGTGTTATATTATTTTAATTTTTATTTAAAAAACTACTGAATATATTTTACTGAGTTTTTTTTTATATATATTTTATGGAACAATTTGAATATTACCTAAGATTTTCGAAGCAATTTGTGGATTTTAAATCCGCTTAAAAAATGTTTGAAAAATTAGGTCCCATAGGGCGCAATGTATTTCATTTTTTCAACCCGGGTTCAATCCAAAACTAATTGGGTGATATTATTCATTTATATTCCCATAGGTCCTACAGACCGTCTGAACAACATACTGAAAAATCAAAATATATTTTTGAAAAATATACAAATATACACGATTATCACTTAACAGAATATATAGAACCACCACTCACTTCAAAGCTTCTTCTACTTCAGCTTCTGTAGGCACATTCGAGCTACAATTTAACAAAATAAACCAAATTAATTATACAAATTAAACCTCTACAATAGTTGAGACTGAAACAACATCTTCAGTTAAAAATACACAAACTGGAATACATAATTATACTATACTGGAATACATAATAATCTCATTACTGTTTCTAGCCTTTAAACTCTTTTCACGAATTGCTACTTGTAACTTAAAGACGATATGACAAAAATTATAATCTGTTATGATTATGATAAAAAATTCGACAAATTATTAGCCTAAAAGACCAACTCTATTATCTGGTTAAAAAATGCTCAAAATAAAGTAATAAAGAACCAGCAATGTCTGCACGCTTCGTCCGTTCAAGTACACCAAGGACATGCATGGATGCCAACGGTTCTACCGTGCTAATAACACCAGTTCTCGTTAGATCACCGAAGTCAAGCAGCATCATGCGCGGTTAGTGCTTGGGTGAGTCACCACCTGGGAACACAGCGTGTTGTTGGCACATTTCGGGCGCGGTTGCTGGATTTTCACGCTACCACAACTGCTGTCGTGTTCATGTAGAGTACGATCACGTTAAACATGTGGGTCCTTAAGTCCTTCCAGGAGGTTGGTGGTAGGGGAAGGAGGGTACGGTCCCTGTGGATGCCTCCCCCACTGGGTTCCGGTCTAAATTGGGTGGCACTTTCCGGGCGTCCAAACGGTTACCTTACACCTTTCTGGTAGGTTGGACGGTCTGGGTCTCAACAACAACGGACATGCATGGGAAACATGAACCGGCGGACATCACCTCCAATCGACCCTCCCATCTGCTCCTAATATCCAGAGTCACATGCGAGCCATACACGTCTCTCATTACTGCTTCTATACGACTCCCTATCCAATCAAACATACTACACCAATCTCTAACACAACGCAATGCATTTACACTCCATTAGACCCTTTAACAAATCAATGTATCAAGTTTAATACCTCAACCAATTTATCTCAAATTTTCACTCTTTAGTTATACTATACTAGAGTTATACTATACTACTCTAAATTTATGGGTCATCCAATTCAGCCACAACCAATCTATCTATGAACAAACTTTGCATTAATTATATTGTTTTAAACGTGAATTTGAAAATAAAGCAGGAAGGTACAAGAATGATCAATCATGCTTAAAGCATTGATTATGAAACACTTTCCAACTTCAATGCAATTTTATTTAAAAAAGTCGAAAATGCAATACATTCCTCGGTAATATTTTAAAACTTATCACAATACTACATTGATTTATTATATTTGAAAACTTAAACCTTCATTGAAAAAAATGAACTTCATTCAAATGACGGCATTGAAATATAAATTGCCTAGTTTAAATATCTCTAAAATGCAATACATTCCACGGTAATATTTTTAAATCTATCATAATACTACGATAATTTATTATATTTGAAAACTTCATCGAAAACAACTGAAATTAATTCAAATGACGTCATAGAAAAAATAACACGCCTGGATCTCTCTATAAAAGCAGGATTTCATTCATAACTTTCTCCATTTCATTCATCACAATACTATAATAATTTATTTTATTTAAAAATTAAGACCATGGAGCTACAATTCATAAACTTTATGCTTAAAACTTCATCGAAAAAAATCGTCCTTCTGTTTATAAAATCAATTAATATTTCATTCATATCAGCCATGCAGACTCCATGGACTGAATTATTTTGTGTTAAAGAAATAGAGTAATTCTAATACAACTCATTCTACATATTTTGCTGTTTACATTTTACATAGGTGAAAAATAGGCTTAGTTGTAGAAATAATCAAATTTGAATGAGAATTTAAACTCAAATATATTGTCATTGTGTTGTTTTAGTATGTAGATGCACAGAATTTAAGCAGAAATAAAGTAGTTTTAGGATGGATACAACACTCAATATGAATTAAAAAGAACTTTAAAAAATCACGAATTTGAAACAAGATGGATGCCATATATCATTTTGAAGTGGGTCATGTGATCGTTTCATATCATGGTCACGTGATCGTTTCATATAAGATGTGTAATTATTATTTTAATTTTTATTTAAAAAACTACTGAATATATTTAGCTGAATTTTTTTTTATATATTTTATGGAACAATTTGACTATTACCTAAAATTTTCGAAGCAATTTGTGAATTTTAAATCCGCTTAAAAAATGTTAGAAAAATTAGGTCCCATAGGGCTCAATGTATTTCATTTTTTCGACCCGGGTTCAATCCAAAACTAATTGTGTGATATTATTCATTTATATTCCCATAGGTCCTGCAGACCGTCTGAACAACATACTAAAATTTCATTTTGATTAAGTCATTTTTACGGCAGTTATCGTGCTAACGGACAGACAGACAGACAGACAGACAGAATGAACAAAGTCATAAACACTTTTCAACTTTGTTGTAAAGTGTTAAAAACAAGAAAGCTCAATCATGCTTCAAGCACTGATTATGAAACACTTTCCAACTTCAATGCCATTTTATTTAAACATGTCTAAAATGCAATACATTCTTCAGTAATATTTTAAAACTTATCACAATACTACATTAATTTATTATATTTGAAAACTTAAATCTTCATCGAAAAAAATGAACTGTATTCTAATGACGGCATTGAAATATAAATTGCCTGGTTTAAAACTCTCTAAAATGTGATACATTCCTCGGTAATAATTTTAGAATTATCATAATACCACGATAATTTATTATATTTAAAAACTTCATCGAAAACAACTGAAATTCATTCAAATGACGTCATAGAAAAAATAACACGCCTGGCTCTCTCTATAAAAGCAGCATTTCATTCATAAATAATTTCCCATTCATGTCATTCATCACAATACTATAATAATTTATTTTATTTAAAAATTAAGACCATGGAGCAACAAGTAATTTAACTCTATGCTTAAAACTTCATCGCAAAAAATCGTCCTTCTCTCGGTAAAGTCGATAAATATTTCTTTCATATTAGCTATGCAGACTCCATGAGCTAAATTCTTTTGCGTTAAAAAAATACAGCAATTCCTATATAACTCATCCTACATATTTTGCTGTTTACATTTTACATAAGTGAAAAATAGGCTTCGTTGTAGAAATAATCAAATTTGGATGAGCATTTAAACTCATATATATTGTAATTGCGTTGTTTTAGTATGTAGATGCACAGAATTTAAGCAAAAATAAAGTGGTTTTAGGACGGATACAACACTCAATATGAATTAAAAAGATCTTTAAAAATCACGATTTTGAGACAAGATGGATGCCATATATCATTTTGAAGTGGGTCACGTGATCTTTTCATATCATGGTCACGTCATCGTTTCATTTAAGAGGTGTTATTATTTTAATTTTTATTTAAAAAACTACTGAATATATTTCGCTGAATTTTTTTTTATATATTTTATGGAACAATTTTAATATTACCTAAAAATTTCGAAGCAATTTGTGGATTTTAAATCCGCTTAAAAAATGTTTGAAAAATTAGGTCCCATAGGGCTCAATGTATTTCATTTTTTCAACCCGGGTTCAATCCAAAACTAATTGAGTGATATTATTCATTTATATTCCCATAGGTCCTACAGACCGTCTGAACAACATACTAAAATTTAATTTCGATTAAGTCATTTTTACGGTAGTTATCATGCTAACGGACGGACAGACGGAACGAACTAACTAACTAACTGAGTAAGTAAGTCATAAACACTTTTAAACTTTGTTGTAAAGTGTTAAGAAGACATTTGGATACAAATATACACGATTATCACTTAACAGAATATATATAACCACCACTTACTTCATAGCGACTTCAAATTCATCACATTCAGTATGGACATCAGAGCTATATTCAGATCTAGTAGGGATGTTTAACCTTTTAAAATTAAGAAGTAATTAAAATTTTTATAATTGTGAATAAGTGATTTAAAATTAAGAATTAATTAAAATCGGTAGTAATTAAAAAATTTAAAAGGTTAAACAGCTATCTTGCGAACCTTGGACCAATGACGTCATCTTGTGAACCTTGGACCAATGACGTCATCTTGTGAACTTTCGAGTGATGACGTCATTTTATGTGAAATCTTAGATAAGAACTGATAAGCTCTCATCTAATTGTTGCAATTAGTGTGTTTATCGTTCATTTCTAGTTTGGACGTCGACTTGTGAAGACCTCATACTGTTAGTTATTTTCGTGTTTTTGGTAGCTATTCTTGTATATTCCGCGTGATACATATCACCTAAAGTTATAAAAATATATACAAAATTTTTCTAAGTATATAATGTTAATGTGATTTAAAATTAGGAATTTTAAGTAAGTTTGGTACATATTTTCACTCTATGATTTCGAAGCTGAATGAAATAATATAGAAATTTTCTCATGTAGATAACAATTGTATTTACCACAATCTAATGTTGTACGATTCATTAAAAATTACAAGTTCTAATCACTTCATATCTTATGTGATCTGTTTGCACACGACACTCGATTTAGGTTATGTGATTATACTTATGAAGTTGTTTGATAAGTCATTTCAACTTTGGGCGTTGTGTGGATAGGTTTGGTTCATTCATAGCTGCGACAAAATTATAATGTTTTAAGATGTTAGTGTTTTAAAAATAAATCTTATACTGTGAATGTCGTAGTTGGATGTTACTATCTAAAAAGAATGTCTAAAATTCAAAGTATGCCATCACTCGAGCAAATAATTTCTAGTGTAAATAGTGCGGAGTTGACTGTTCCTGCCCTAGAAGAAACAAAATCTGTGGACATTGTCTCAGATGTGATTAATTCGCCTTCACAAAAATTTGCTGTGGATTGGTTAGAGACCTATCTTATGTCTTCCAAAACCCCAGCAGAAACATCTATCATTGTCAATTCACAAGTTCTCACCGAGGTTGAAAACTCAAATCAAGATCTGCTTTCTTGTGCTCTAACACATAGCGGAGTGTTATCTTCCACTACAGAATCAGTTTCGACTGAATCTACTTCTTCAGATTTTATGCAAGATGCACTCCGTCGTTGGCATTTAGGTTCTAATGTGTATGTATATTTGAAACTTTGTCATAGGAAGTTAAAAGTGTATATATGGAAATATCTCTCTAACGATCGAAATTAATTACAGCCTACGCGTGAAGGTGTTACACTGTCACCGGCTACATGGAGTGAATTTTCTCAAAAATTGTGGTCATTCAATATTCTATATGCAGATACCTCTTTCGTCAGTCGCAATGAGTTGTTCTGTTTCAATGACAACGGAAAATTGCATTTGCAGAAAAGAATTCAATTATATGATTCAAAATTTTGTCTAACACAGTGTCATATTACCTTAGATAAAAATCAAATAGCATGTTTACAGAATAGTGTTAACAACATTAGTATAAATCTTCGAGAAAGTATATTTATAGAGTGGCTCCCTGCTCAAATATTAAAAATAAAGAACACTATAACCTTTCTACCATCACTTATTTGTGTGACAAAAATTTTGCATTCGAACAATTAATCTCTTGTATTCATGACAGCATCATGTGTCATGTAAGAAAACTTTTCAAATGTGTTGGCTGTGTTGGTCAAGTTGAAGATTTAAGTTACCATGAATGTCTTTACAGCACTCCATTACAAATGTATGACAGAGTGGCTGAACAAGTACTTCTAAATCTTGACATTAATAACATTGCTAAGAAAGTTTTGTTGCGTGGTGAAAAAGTCTTTTACTGCTATGATAGAAATTTTTTCGAGTCATTCAAATCAGAGGACTATGAAAGTGCGATAAGGAAATTATTTTAACTTATTTGTTTAAATGTACAACTGATAATGGTTAATGTGTATTTCATGAATAATAGATTCATTAAATGGTTTTTATCTTTCAAATTGAATTTCTTATTTATGCTCATTAGCTAATTTTTTTTTTTTTTTTTAGCATGTTCCATTTAAAAAATGTTATATGGTTATGAGTTATGTATCTATGCATTCAAGTGTAACAGGTTTACTAATCTCACTTTTTAAAATAAAATATAAAAAATTAAAAATAGATTTATTCGAATCATATCAAATATGTACAGTGTGAGTTTCATAACGAAAGATATTTACACTTTACAGAGTTTAAATCATAAAATTTCTAATCAATGTTAAAATTCTGAAATAGCATTTATTCATTCAAAATAAATGCTAAGTTATTTTCCATTCTCTAAAGTATGAAGATTCATAAACAATGTTGTGTTTCAATCTCTAAGAATCGATGAAAATTCGACTCTAGTTTCTTAAAAATCTATGAAGTTGAGATTTATTCTGTAATAAGTATAAAACTTTGATGTAGATCTCAGTTTAGTCATGTCATTTCCTGTGTGTTGTTAAATATGTACATTCAAATGTGATCATTTATTAAGAGCAGAAGGGTCTTATGGAGCACCTATAGCCACGAAATCATGACATATCTATGTACATGACAATAATGTCTCGTATTAAGATATCAAAACTCATTACATGTTTCTTTTAAGGTGTTAATTGCATATCTTTCATATTTTTAATGTTATTGCACACAATGTAGTGTACTTGTCTCAGAGGGTCACTCTTTCATTTAAATTCAATGTTAACAATCGCATATCCTTAAAAGCAGTAAGTTATATTTTATTCTTCTTTAAGACAGATACCTAGCTCTTATTTGATAGTCATGCACTAAATTGTTGTATGTATTGTATAATTTGATAAATTTTTCATTTAAATATGGGATCTGCTTTAAACAATAACATTGTAATTTTCTCACTTTGCGAACATGAACTTTGGGTCACTATCTGTTAAACTGATAAGCACGATAAGCTATAGAGCCGATTTGGAATGTATTCAGGGTGAGAGTCGTTGGCTTGCATATTGTGTGTGTGTATGATGGTGGTAGTGTTGGTGGGGTTCTGTATTTATACAAAATATCTGTTTATATACATATTCTTTCTCAGAGCAGATTTTTCAAAATAAGATCCACACATATTAGTATTGTTTATGGAAATGTAGGGTTCCAATCATGCATTTGCAATCGCTGGATTTCCACTTGGATGAATTCAGACGTAAAATACATCTCTAATGTATTTTCTTAAATTATAACTTAAAATTTAGAAGGTATATGGAATATCTGCTTATGTGAAATTAAAAAAAAAAATGGAAAGCATAAGACGGTTAATAGCAAGTTATTAAAAAAAATGAAAAAAAAAAAATGCATAATTTAGAAAGAATAACTGTGTAGTGGCAACACGTCAACATATTGATGTCATTATAGATAAGATCTAATTTTTAATAATGCAAGGAGTGCTTGTGTCTCATTTGTAGTGTGGACGGGAAGCAATGAAGACGTTGCTTCGTGAGTTCTAATTTTGTTAACTATTTTCAATGCGAATATAAAAATTATATAAAATGTTTCTAAATATTCAAACTTAGAAGCTTCAACTAAGCTCGGTTTCATCGAAATATTTGTCCTGTAAATATTTACATCAGTAAAAACACCATTGGTAGTTCAAACAGTCGATTCGTATTTAGAAAATTCTAGAACCGTAGTGTACAACTGTAGAAATCTATTTTAAAAGCTGTCGAAAAAAAAAAAATGTACTCCATGCAATTTATGTCTACCGATGAAATACAACTATTTCGGACATTTTGAAAAAATTTAACAAGTTTAAAAGTTAGTACGATAAAATTACACACTATACTTACTCGTTTCATGTTTAGTAGGTTTTAATAGTGGGTGTTGAAATCTAGGTACATGAATATGAAAAATGGTCCATTCCTGTTCTACAGATTTTAAAATGTGCTGGTGTCCTGTAAAATTAGTCGAAACTATACACACACTTCTAAATTCTATAATGGTAGTAAAAATTATACCCTTCACTGTTAAAATGGTTATATCATATTCGTTGGCTTTTATTTTATTTAAACCATTCCCCTCCGAGCCACCGTACGTGTAGGACCTGTTTCTCCACTGCTCCCGCTCTGATCCGGAAATGCGGCATTCTCCCCCTGCTGCCGCAGGGACCCCACCCATTGCCGGTGCCGCTAGGCCTGACTCGGTGGTTTCCCACGAGGTCAGGAACGAACCACGTGGTGACAACTCTGCCGTTAACATGGACTTGGACACTAATGAACCTTATGATATTGCTTCTAAGAACCCTGTTGCTGATGCTAATAGACTTTTGAAGTATTTGAAACAATTGAAATACCAACTTAGACTCCTGGCTCCTGATGCTCTTGGCAAAGACGAAATTCTGAAAAACCTCAACGACACTGAAGGACTGTTGAATGGACTCCTGGAGACCAGCAACCTGCCAGCCTATGGTGAGACCTGTTGGAGGCCTTCCTCCGGCAGTTATTTAATGCCTCTTACCCCTTCTACGAGACCTAATGCCTCACAGACCACTAGTAAGCCTGTAAATGACCAACCCAGTTCTACTGCTAACTCTGATAACTTTAAATCTGTGCCTAGTAGCTCTAAAAAGCACCCACGTGGTGTTGATGATGAAGGTTTTCAGCATCCGCCTAAAAGGCACACTGCCAGCAGGCAATCTGCCATGCTCTTAAACAACCCCCCCCCCTCAATATATAAATAATTCGGAGCCTGATGTTGCAGCTCCAGATAGTGAAAATGTAATTACTGATTCTGACGCTCCTAAAAAGGAACGCCGCCCCACCCCCCCTTCTTCATAGCCGTGACCACTAACTGGTCACAACTGTTAGAGGACTTAAATAAAATAGCTAAAAACCTCACCAGCAAATTAACCAATGCTGGTGATTTTCTTAAAGTACATAGCAATACTCGTGAAGAGTATATAAAAATTCAGAGATTTCTCATCGAAAAGAAGGTGGAGTTTAAGTCATACCTCCTGGACGACCAGAAGCCGTTAAAAATTGTAATCCGTGGCCTTCCGATCTGCACGGATGTAACTGATATTTCCAGCGAGTTGGAGTGCCTGGGGTTCAGGCCCATCAGCGTCACGCAGCTGGCAAGGGGCCCCAAGTCCAACCGCATTAATATGCCTCTTTACTACGTGCAGATCGCTAAAAACCCCACTAATGAAAAAATTTATTCTTTGACTAATTTATTTAACATGATGATAAAAATTGAGAAATATAGAGGTCCCAGGCAGGTCGTCCAATGCTTCCGGTGCCAATCCTATTTCCACACCAGTAACGGATGTCACCTCCCCCCCAACTGCGTAAAGTGCGCGCAGCCCCATCTCACTAAAGACTGCACTAAACCTTACGAAGCCCCCTGTAAATGCTATAACTGTGGAGGAGAGCACCCTGCCTCCTACCGTAATTGCCCCCGTTTTCCAAAATTTAAACCCTCCCCCCCCCCCCCCCCCCCCCCGTCAAACTCCACCTTCACTGGAAAGCTTGCCAACCCGCTTCGCTCATATGCGAACGCTACAGCAGGACGCAGCGAGGCGCCCAAAAAGGCTACTCAAGCCACACCAAAATTACCTGCACCCCAAGGAGCTCACACTAAAACTGCAGAAACTGATGATTTTCTAAATTACCTCTTCAGATTTGAAGAGAGATATGGAATGGAAATTACTAACAGGGCATTTAAGAATGCCCTACCCGCCCTTCGGTCTGCTCCTACCGAGATAGACAAAGTCAATATAATTTACGAGAGCGTTTTTGCTCTCGTCTGCCAAGCTTAGCCCCCCCCCCCCCCCGGCCATGGTTTCTCGCGCAAGGAACTTGAAGGATCTTACCATTGGCATCTGGAATGCCAATGGACTTAGAGGTAAAATCAATGAGGCTAGGGACTTCTGTATAGCATATAACTTAGATTTGTTTTTGGTCCAAGAGACCCACTTCAGTCCAGGGAAATCTTGCAAGATTGCTAACTATGATTTATACAATGACGACAGGCCTCTAGTTAGCAATCACTCCGCTGGTGGCACAGCAATTTATGTTCGTCGCGGCTTGCCACACTCCCGCCTCCCCCCCCCCCATGAGGGAGGGAGAGGCCACCATCGTTCAACTTGCCTTACCGAATAATCCGGTGATCACCATTGTGTCGACGTACATGCATCCTCATGCTCCAGTCAACTCAGTTATTTCTGACCTGCAGTCTCTCTTCAAGATCTCGCCCCATGCAATAGTCGCTGGTGACTTCAATGCCAAGCATCCTGCCTGGAACTGCCCTCATGCGAACTCTCGCGGCTTCCGGCTTAAACGCTGGGCCGACGAGAGGAACCTTGAAATTGTAGCGCCAGGAGATCCAACACATATGGATAATGTGCTTGACTTTGCGGTCACCAGCAATATGCCTTATACCTATTGCATGGAGGCATTCAACGAGCTTCCATCGGATCATCTCCCTGTTATTTACACTCTGGAAATGGACAGTTACAATATAAGGAATACTGCTAAGCTGTGTACCAACTGGAGAAGGTTTAAGGAACTCCTCGCCGAGGAGCTCCCCCCCCCCCCCCGTTGCCAATACAGTGGACCAAATGGATGTAGAGGTGGGTAATCTCGAGACAATGATACGAAATGCCTACTCTGCATCCTCTAGGCCCAAGAGCAACAAAGTTGACCATCATCGACTTCCGCAGGACATCAGGGAGATGATCAGAGATCGCAATCATCTGCGTAGAGACTGGCAGGCCAGCAGAGACCCAGCCATCAAACGTGAACTGAACTTTGTTCGGTCACAGGTGAGAGCTAAGATCAAAGCTCATAGCAGTGCACGATGGAACACTTATGTTGAGTCCCTAACGACTAAAGACAACACCATTTGGAGGGCAACCTCACGTTATCGTAGGCACAAAACACACATTCCGACCCTTGAAGGTCCCAACTTCAGGGCGACCTCTCACACACAGAAGGCTGAGCTGCTTGCAGACAGTCTTAGAAGCCAGTTTGAACCACACCACGACGTAATCGATCCTAGGACGGTTGCGTTCGTGGACGCCAAGGTTGAACAGTTCATCACAACACCTATTCCTTATACTCTGACTGATGTCACTTGGGAAGAGCTGCAGCCCCGTATTCAAAAACTTAAGAAGAACAAGGCTCCTGGGAAGGATCTTATCACTTCCACGATGTTGAAGAGCCTGCCTTCTTTGCTATATAATTATATAGTAAAGCTCTTCAACCTCCTCCTTCGTCATAATTATTTCCCTGGGGCTTGGAAGGTAGCCATTGTTGCTCCCCTCCCCAAGCCAGGTCTTGACCATTCGCTTGCGGTCAACTACCGTCCGATATCTCTCCTCTCTGGTCTTTCGAAGCTTTTTGAGTTTGTTTTACTGCGTCGCATGGATGAGTTCTGCGACCTGAGGAACATTGTTATTCCTGAACAATATGGGTTCAGGAAGAAACATTCCACACAGCACCAGTTGCTGCGGGTCGTAGAGTTCGTTCATGAGGCGCGTAGCAAGCGCGAAAGCTCGTCCATTGTTTTTCTGGATCTGCAGAAGGCGTTTGATAAGGTGTGGATAAATGGGTTGCTGTTCAAACTTATCAAACGCTCTTTCCCTCCAAATCTTATTCATATTTTTCATTCTTATCTCACTGGTCGAAGTTTTGCCATCCGTGTTTCCGACACTGTATCCTCTCCCAGGAATGTTCTCAGCGGGGTCCCGCAAGGTTCTCTTGTGGGCCCAAACTGTTCAACCTTTACATTAACGATCTTCCGCGCTCCCCTGGTATCGCCCTTGGCCTCTATGCCGATGACACCGCCCTGATCACTCATCACAAACAGACACAAGTCGTGCACAGCATTCTTCAAAGTTATCTGGACAAGCTGACACAATGGCTGATCAAATGGAGAATTAAAGTCAACGTCGGTAAGTGTGCTGCTGTCACCTTCCCCCCCCCCCCCCCCTCGGCATACCCATCCCGCTAATCTCATCTTAAATAATCAGCCTATTCCCTGGCAAGATAGTTACAAGTACCTAGGAGTGTACTTGGATTCCAAATTGACGTGGAAACTTCACATTTCTGAAATTAGTAAGAAAGTGAAGTCTTCACTTGCCCAGCTTCGCCCCCTTTTGGCTAGGAATAGCCGCCTGTCCATTCAGAATAAGTTATTGCTATACAAGTCCTATATTCGTCCCATTATGACGTACGGTGTCCCAATTTGGGGTACTGCGGCTGAGACTCACCTTAAGAAGCTTCAAGTCATCCAAAATAACGCACTGCGTATGTTTGCTAATCTGCCGACCTACGTCCAACTAGAAGTCCTGCACAAAGACCTCAGAATTAGGCCCTTTTTGGAATATGTCAAAAAACTCTCTTTAAATTTTCATCGAGGTCTGAGAAGCGTCAATAATCCTACGTTGGACAGTATCCCGCACTATCGGCCAGGTCGGCCGGGCACGCGAAAGCGCCCCCGGTCGTTACTTGCCCGATCGGTGAAGGATATTTTCTTCCGCCCTAAAAAGCGGTTCCGTCCATCTTAGTTTTATCTGCTCTCCTTTTTAGTTGCAGACTCTAGCAGCTGTACTTCTCCCTTGCTTTTGGGACTGCGCGAATTGTTGGCAAGCTCTTCCCCTCTTCTGCTACTAGGCACATATCAAGCTCAAGGCCCTGCGCCCCTCGGGGCGCACCCAGTCTATCCCCCTCTTTTTTCTACTCTGTTGGGAGCCCGCTTGGGCCCCAACATTCAGTCTTCTGAAGACTTGGGGAAGGGGAAGGACCTAGGTCCCTCCCCCCCCCCCCCCCCGCCAAGCACTCTCTTAGTTCTCAGCTACCTCTTAGTTGACTTAATGACACTTTACTACTTCCTTTCTCATTTCTTTTTTCCTTTTCTTCTGGAGTTTAAAGGGAGGAAGCATTTCCTCTCCTGGGTACTCCACTAACCCCATCCTTGAGTCCTTGAGTTATTTTATTTAAACTTAATGGTAAACTTTTGGGGGTGAAAATGCTCGATTTGTTAGTTTGTTAAATTCTAAACCTCGATATTTCAATTACACCCACCACTTTAAAAATGGTCAAATCAATCCTATTCACATTATAAAAACACACACTTCTAAAATTCTATAATGATACTAAAATTAGGATGTGCACTGTGAAAATGGTCATATCATATTCGTTGGCTTAAATTTTATTTAAACTGAATGCTAAAATTTTGGGAAAGTTCAATTCCTTAGCTTGTTAAATTCTAAACTTCGATATTTCAATTACATCCACCACTTTAAAAATGGTCAAATTATATTCAATGCACAATATCATTAAAATGATGTATTTCAGATTATGTGTAGCAAATCAGACCGTTGAAGTATCCAGTTGCTAGAAATATATTATTAGAAAAAATAGGTGGCAACACCTCATAATGCTGACGTCATTATAGATAAGATCTAATTTTTAATAGCGTAATGAGTACATATGTCTCATTTGTAGATTCGACAGCAGCTAATGAAGACGTCGGATGCGAGTTCCAATTTTCATTATTATTTTTATAAGAAAAAAAAATCATTTCGTTATTATAATAGTGGTATATGCTGTTAGATTTATTTTTAAAAAATCACATTGCTATATATCACTTGGAATGGTCGAATCCTATTCACTTAATACAATTTCAGCTAAGTATTGCGTTCATGTTTTTAAGTACACAACACTTAAAAGGGTTGTTCGCTTCATTTTAGCTAAGTATAATGCGTTTAAATTTTAAGTGCACAAAAGGGTCGAATCCTATTCACTTAACACAATTTTGAAAATGTGTAACTATACTTGAGTTTATACTATTTGTTTAAAAAAAAAAATGGTAGTGTTAGAATCCACTTAATACAATTTTTGTGTTCATTGGAAATCCGTAAATACAATTTTTGTGTTCATTGGAAATCCGTATTCAATTTGTTTTAAAAATCACAACACAATTTTATATTCAGTCCGTAACATTCTGTTTTAAAACGCACCGAAATCCCTTTATAAAATACATCACTATTCAATCTGTTCATAACGCGCCGAGCGATTCGAACGAACCTCGAAAAATATTCTATCTTCTGCTTCCTCTGATAACGTACAGTTCGAAGATAAAAATCTACGGAGCAAGGCCTTGTGGTCAAGTGGATAAGCCGCAGGCATTGTAATCAAATGGTTCCGAGTTTGAGTCCCGCTCCCGACAAGTGAGAAATACAATTCTTTTGGAAGCAATAATGCCGATAGATGGCAGCACTTCATCAAAATTCGCCAGAGGGTGCTTTAACTACGTCACACTGATAAGAACGTTCACTTTGTTCCCAGCCAGCAGAGAGGGAGGACGTGTGCTTAAGAGCTCCAAGGTTATCAATCGGTGATTGCAACACATCATTTCCAGATTGTGCAATGCTCAAAGGTCAGTCAGCGATTGCGACATCCATTGAAACCACTTCCTTAGGTCAAGGGTCATCCCCTCTCAAGACAAGAGGATCCTCTCCAAAGAGGAAAATCCCCTCCCAAAAGAGGGCCTCTGCTCTTGCTGCTCCTCCCCGATCCGCCGCAGAACCCCCAATATATAACTACTGTCGGACGGTCTGGGTCTTAAAAACAATGGACATGCATGGGAAACATGAACCGGCGGACATACTCCAATCGACCCTCCCATCCGCTCCTAATAACCACAGTCACATGCAAACCATACACGTCTCTCATTCAATATTACTGTTTCTTATACGACTCCCTATCCAATCAAACATACTACACCAATCTCGAACATAACGCAATGAATTTCCACTCCATTAGACACTTTAACAAATCAATGTATCAAGTTTAATACCTCAACCAATTTATCTCAAATTTTCACTCTCTAGTTATACTATAGTAGAGTTATACTATATTACTCTAAATTTATGGGTCATCCAATTCAGCCACAACCAATCTACCTATGAACAAACTTTGCATTAATTATATATTGTTTTAAACGCGAATTTGAAAATAAAGCAGAAAGGAATAACAAGAAAGATCAATCATGCTTAACGCATTGATTATCAAACACTTTCCAACTTCAATGCAATTTTATCTAAACATGTCTAAAATGCAATACATTCTTCGGTAATATTTTAAAACTTATCACAATACTACATTAATTTATTATATTTGAAAACTTAAACCTTCATCGAAAAAAATGAACATTCAAATGACGGCATTGATATATAAATTGCCTGGTTTAAAAATCTCTAAAATGTGATACATTCCTCGGTAATAATTTTAGAATTATCACAATACTACGATAATTTATTATATTTGAAAACTTCATCGAAAACAACTGAAATTTATTCAAATGACGTCATAGAAAAAATAACACGCCTGGCTCTCTCTATAAAAACAGCATTTCATTCATAAATAATTTCCCATTCATGTCATTCATCACAATATATATACTATAATAATTTATTTTATTTAAAAATTAAGACCATGGAGCTACAAGTAATTAAACTCTATGTGTAAAACTTCATCGAAAAAAATCGTCCTTCTATTTGTAAAATCAATGAATATTTCATTCATATCAGATATGCAGACTCCTTGAACTAAATGATTTTATGTTAAAGAAATACAGCAATTCTAATACAACTCATTCTGCAGCTTTTGCTGTTTACATTTTACATAGGTGAAAAATAGGCTTCGTTGTAGAAATAATCAAATTTGGATGAGCATTTAAACTCAAATATATTGTAATTGCGTTGTTTCAGTATGTGGATGCACAGAATTTAAGCCAAAATAAAGTGGTTTCAGGACGGATACAACACTCAATATGAATTAAAAAGAACTTAGATGGATGCCATACATCATTTTGAAGTGGGTCACGAGATCTTTTCATATCATGGTCACGTGATCGCTTCACATACGAGGTGTTATATTATTTTAATTTTTATTTAAAAAACTACTGAATATATTTTACTGAGTTTTTTTTTATATATATTTTATGGAACAATTTGAATATTACCTAAGATTTTCGAAGCAATTTGTGGATTTTAAATCCGCTTAAAAAATGTTTAAAAAATTAGGTCCCATAGGGCTCAATGTATTTCATTTTTTCAACCCGGGTTCAATCCAAAACTAATTGGGTGATATTATTCATTTATATTCCCATAGGTCCTACAGACCGTCTGAACAACATACTGAAAAATCAAAATATATTTTTGAAAAATATACAAATATACACGATTATCACTTAACAGAATATATAGAACCACCACTCACTTCAAAGATTCTTCCACTTCAGCTTCTGTAGGCACATTCGAGCTACAATTTAACAAAATAAACCAAATTAATTATACAAATTAAACCTCTACAATAGTTGAGACTGAAACAACATCTTCAGTTAAAAATACACAAACTGGAATACATAATTATATATTTATAGCCTTTAAACCCTTTTCACGAATTGCTACTTGTAACTTAAAGACGATATGACAAAAATTATAATCTGTTATGATTATGATAAAAAATTCGACAAATTATTAGCCTAAAAGACCAACTCTATTATCTGGTTAAAAAATGCTCAAAATAAAGTAATAAAGAACCAGCAATGTCTGCACGCTTCGTCCGTTCAAGTACACCAAGGACATGCATGGATGCCAACGGCTCTACCGTGCTAATAACACCGGTTCTCGTTAGATCACCGAAGTCAAGCAGCATCATGCGCGGTTAGTGCTTGGGTGAGTCACCACCTGGGAACACAGCGTGTTGTTGGCACATTTCGGGCGCGGTAGCCCGGTGTTTTGCGTGCTGGATTTGCACGCTACCACAACTGCTGTCGAGTTCATGCAGAGTACGATCACATTAAACATGTGGGTCCTTAAGTCCTTCCAGGAGGTTGGTGGTAGGGGAAGGAGGGTACGGTCCCTGTGGATGCCTCCCCCACTGGGTTCCGGTCAAAATTGGGTGGCACTTTCCGGGCGTCCAAACGGTTACTTTACACCTTTCTGGTAGGTTGGACGGTCTGGGTCTCAACAACAACGGACATGCATGGGAAACATGAACCGGCGGACATCAACTCCAATCGACCCTCCCATCTGCTCCTAATATCCAGAGTCACATGCGAGCCATACACGTCTCTCATTACTGTTTCTATACGACTCCCTATCCAATCAAACATACTACACCAATCTCTAACACAACGCAATGCATTTACACTCCATTAGACCCTTTAACAAATCAATGTATCAAGTTTAATACCTCAACCAATTTATCTCAAATTTTCACTCTTTAGTTATACTATACTAGAGTTATACTATACTACTCTAAATTTATGTGTCATCCAATTCAGCCACAACCAATCTATCTATGAACAAACTTTGCATTAATTATATTGTTTTAAACGTGAATTTGAAAATAAAGCAGGAAGGAAGAACAAGAAAGCTCAATCATGCTTCAAGCATTGATTATGAAACACTTTCCAACTTCAATGCCATTTTATTTAAACATGTCTAAAATGCAATACATTCTTCAGTAATATTTTAAAACTTATCACAATACTACATTAATTTATTATATTTGAAAACTTAAACCTTCATCGAAAAAAATGAACTTTATTCTAATGACGGCATTGAAATATAAATTGCCTGGTTTAAAACTCTCTAAAATGTGATACATTCCTCGGTAATAATTTTAGAATTATCATAATACTACGATAATTTATTATATTTGAAAACTTCATCGAAAACAACTGAAATTTATTCAAATGACGTCATAGAAAAAATAACACCCCTGGATCTCTCTATAAAAACAGCATTTCATTCATAAATAATTTCCCATTCATGTCATTCATCACAATATATATATACTATAATAATTTATTTTATTTAAAAATTAAGACCATGGAGCTACAAGTAATTAAACTCTATGCGTAAAACTTCATCGAAAAAAAAATCGTCCTTCTCTTTGTAAAATCAATGAATATTTCATTCATATCAGCTATGCAGACTCTATGGAGCTATGATGCTGCTGTAGAGGGTGGCGCTCATATATGTATTTATGTATATATAGCCCTCAGTTTGTGCCAACTACGTCTTTTAGACTTGGAGTTCGTCGTTTGTCTGGCACTGATAAATTGGTTCCGGCGTTACCTCGAAACAGCTGTATGCCAAATTATTATTTTACTTGCGTTGATATACGTTGTGCAAGTTTCATTAAAATGAATAAGATCCTATTGCAACCATGGAAATTATTTGAATGTATTTATAAATAAATTTGTATCCAATTTGTAAAAATTAGATACTCTCAGTCGTATGCATATGCAGTATTTTTTTATGATTAGCGCAAACGTTTTTACATCCAAAATGCACACAATCTTTCTCATATATACTCTATGGTTAACAGTTTTGTACCTGATCGTCCTTATAAACCCAAATAGTAACATAATTAAAGAGCGAAAACCAACTAAATTTACGGGCATTTATATGTAGAAACGAAAGAACTATTTTTAATACAAGTTTAAGAAAGAATTTGAAATTTACAGAAAATCCTTATGCTTTACGCTTATCTCTATTCGTCTTTAAAATGATACTAGCGAGTTCTTCCTGCTAGCAGTCACTATATATAGTAATCGGTTTTTATAGCATTAAGTAGTTAGCTCGTTGCGCGGGTGCAACAAAAGTGGATCAAAGTATAGAGTGAGCAGATCGAGTGGGTCCATTGTATAATAGAAAATACAGTGTGAAAATTGCATCAAAATCAGAGCAAGAGTCACTAAGATAGATAAAAATGTAAATGTGAAAAAGAGGAGGGTCTCCCCTCTTCCACCACGGTTGTTTCATATTACATAATAACAGATGATATTTGTGTGTCGACGTGTATGTGTAAGGTCTGTAGCGGAATATGTAAACATCGTACGGCCTTGAAATGTCGTACACGGATATTTCAGGAAGCAAGGCGATGCATTTTTTGTAAAACCGAAATATGAAATTGAGGCTGAAATAATAAAAGTTACGCCCATGGGGTTGACACAATAAAGTTGTATATCTAAGTGATTGCCACCAGCAAAATCTAAATCGCTCAATTAGAAGGCGAAATAAGAAATTTGGGGTGGCTAACCGAACTGAAAGTTACGCCCAGGGAATTGACACAATAAATATGTATATCCAGTTTACATGTACAAATGATGCCGGGATTATAGCCACCAGGAGATCAAAATCGCTCCATTAGGAGCCGAGATGTGAAATTAGAGGGGGACTAC
The DNA here is from genome assembly GCA_951213105.1 of Amaurobius ferox. Classification (NCBI taxonomy): domain Eukaryota; kingdom Metazoa; phylum Arthropoda; class Arachnida; order Araneae; family Amaurobiidae; genus Amaurobius; species Amaurobius ferox. The sequence continues at coordinate 105,978,554 of OX578149.1, forward strand.
TTAAAGTAAAAGTTGCGCCCAGGGGATTGATACGAAAGAGATGTATATTCAGATGGTACAAAGACTGTAACTACCAGAAGATTCAAAATCGCTCAATTTAGGAATCGAGATGTAAAACCGTGCGGGCTAGTTAAACTAAAAGTTACGCTCGGGAGGGGGGGGGGGGGGTAAAAAATATGCATGTCCAGGCAATACATGTATAGATAGTACAGAGAGAGCCACCAGTAGATTCAAAATCGCTTAATTAGGAAGCGATATAAGAAATTTTAGGACTACTTCAAGTAAAATTTACGCCCAGGAAGTATCGGAGCACTATTGGTCTTCAATGAAATTAGAAGCAAAACCAAAGGGATTGAGTAGTCGCAGGTGAAGGGGGAGGGGGGTGGAGATTTTAAAGAAAACAACATCAGATCAAAGAATCAAGTATCAGGTTGAAAATTGATTTTTAACGTTCTTTAACAAATATTTATAATTTTTTCAATCTTCAATGTTAAATAGCTGAAAAAGTAAGACAACTGAGTAAGTCAAGAGACCCACCCCCTCAGACAACATATTTCTGAAAGTGTCACAAACTATATCTACGGGTATGCCACAAATACAATTCTCTTGACTTTTAAACAATTAAGAAGTCAAACACATTGAAATTCGTCACAAACAAAACGAAGAACTATCCTAAATCAGAAATGATCCCCTTTCCGAAGGACAGAACCACCCTACATCAGAAATTATCCCCCACCGGGCGCTTAGGGAGTGAAACATTTTCAGTAATACGGATGGGTGGGTCAAAACTAAACTGAGTGCCCCAAACAATGCATTTTTCTACCGAAGGCGAAGAACAGAAACCCCCAAAATACCATAAATAACCACCATTTATTCTATTAAGTAAAAAGCACAAAATATGTATCGCAACTTTTTTGAATTTCTATTTTGTGTATCTAATACTAAACTATTTCGTCCTGAACCAAAACTGAAAGGACTAGGTCAATAGAATCAATAAAATAAATCAGAATTACATACAGTAATTTATTTTCAAATATGTATTCAAACATCCAAATTTATTATTTTAAAAAGAAGCGACAGAGAAAACACACATTTATCAAGGAAAATCCGAGGCCAAATTAGCGAAACTTAGCCAATTTGAGTCAGTCGTTCACAGTATTTCTTTCTTCTTGGCGATTTCTTCGTTTCTTCTTGGCATTTCTCCGATTTGAGCCGCGGAAACTGCCGCGGCTCACATCGAATTGGAATATTGCAATGTCTGTTTTTTTTAACTCTAATTTCTATTGCCGTTATAATAACATACCATTCGTTCTATCAGCCCAGAGGCAATGTAGGGAAGCGGCCTCATTAAGAATCCCTCGTCTTTCCCTGTAATGAAGTATTTTTCCCTATAGATTTAATATGGTATGAAAAGAGCATAAGAGACTCTTTCAAAGCTTTAGTGCTGCCATCTAGTGACAATTTCATCACTTATTTTCAATAATTCGAATTTTAATTGGAATAAAATTCAGATAATTTCCTAAAAAATTGTAATTAACCTATATAACTAAAATAATTTGAAGTGCTTATTCAAGGAGGTCCGCATGGCCCCGCGGACCCCCTGAATAGCCGCCCCTGTTTAAATGATCACTAAACTTTGTTTATTTCTGCAAAGAAGACTAATTTTTACGCATGCAGAATGTAAACAAATCAAGCGATGCTAAAGTGAGTTGCAAAATATTTGCCGAATTTTTTTCACGTAAATTTATTTGGCTCTAGAGTCGGGAATATAAATGATATGAGAAATATTAATTGATTTTACATAGAGAGACAGACGATTTATATTTCGATTCCGTCATTTGATTAAAGTTCATTTTGTGTAACTAGTATTGTCTTTTTCGATGCAGTTTTAAGTTTTCAAATATAATAAATTACTGTAGTACTGTGATAATTTAAAACAAGAAAGATCAATCATGCATAAGCATTGATTATGAAACACTTTCAAACTGAAATGCAATTTCATTTAAAAATCTCTAAAATGTGATACATGCAGTGGTGATATCATTTAGATTATCACAGTACTACAGTAATTTATTATACTTAAATATTTAAAACTGTATCAAAATATAAATCATCTGATTCTCTATGCAAAATCAATGAATATTTCATTCATATAACTTGCATTCCAGACTACAGAGCTAAATAATTTTGTGTGAAAAAAATTCAGCAATTCTTATGTAACTCACCTCACAATCGCTTAAGATATTTGCATTCTGCATAAGTTAACATTAGACTTCGTTGAAGAAATAATAAATGTTTAGGGGTCATTTAAAATCACAACTATTGTAATTGCTTAGGCACAGAATTTAGATACACAGATAATACAGATACACAGATAATATATGGTGTGAGCGTATGTATGTATTCAAAGTATTGGAATCGTGCCGAAGATCGGAACTCGAATTTTCGAAGGATCTACACGTTTTGGGACTTCCAGAACACGAAAAACTATTTTTAGGAAGACGTCTGTGTGTGTTTCTGTGTGTCTGTGAAGATATTGCATCCACTCTAACTGAAAAACTAATGGACCGAATTTAATAAAATTTGGTAGGTAAGATTTTGTAGGAAACCCTGATGTTCATTTGATTATAGTACGATTCGTAATAAAAGAATCTGCCTTCTTTGCGAAATGGACGGCAGAAATTGCCTTTATCCACTCTAGCTAAAAACTAATGGACCAAATTTAACACAATTTGGTGTATAATTAATACAAATTGGTGTATAATTAATACAAATTTAATACAAATAGTGTTAAATTTGGTGTATAATATTTCAATAACCTACAAGTGATTTATATACCAAATTTAACTAAATTTGTTATATAAATCACTTGTAGGTTATTCTAGTACGATTCGGGAAAAAGGAACGGGCTGTTTTTGCGAAATGGCCCACAAAAATTGTTAAATATAAAAATAAAAGACTACGTGTGCTCAATTATATCAATTAAATTCCTATTTTATACGTGATTTTTGGCAACAAAAAGAATAAGACTAACCCCATTACTCTAGGACTAGCCGTTCTTGAGATTTTTTTTTTCTTTTCGTTTTCGCTACTCAACTTTTGCGAGAACCAAATTTAAGTTTAACGTGCAATTTCAATGTCATTTAAAATACTTATGGATGTTATTTTGTGCAGATAAACTCAAATTATTATTGAAGAAATAAAGAGAACGAATATGAGTCTGCAGAGAAAGACATGTGCTGTCCACATCAGAATTTTTAACAATATTACAACAATGATTTATAGAAGTGAACGGGGATTACTTGCAGGCCATTTCGAAAATGTAAAATCTATATTTAAAGATCCACCAAATTGTTGTAGAATAAAATGTTTTACAAATTTTAGCTGTGTACCAAATTTTAATTCTCTAGGACGTAGGAAAGTGCATTACAAACGCCATCAAATAAGTATATCATGAAGAGTTATATAAAATTAAAAAAAAATGAAAAATTGTTATCTACCAAATTTATTTTAAAATGTGAAGCCTCTCTCATATACAAAATAATGAAACTCTTGGAAAGATATTTTTTATATAATATATCTATTTTTTCTTTCTGGAGGATATCGCAAAAGTCAGAATTTAATTGATGTCGTTTTTCTCCCTATATTAAATAATTTTTAAATAAAAAACTACCTAACATATTTTACTGAACATTTTTTTATATATTTTATGAGATAATGTTGTTGTTGAAACCCAGACCGTCCGACCTACCAGAAAGGTGTAAGGTAACTGTTTGGACGGTCGGGAAGTGCCACCCAATTTAGACCGGAACCCAGTGGGGGAGGCATCCACAGGGACCGTACCCTCCTTCCCCTACCACCAACCTCTCGGAAGGACTTTCGGACCCACATGTTTAACGTGATCGTACTCCGCATGAACACGGCGGCAGTTTTGGCAGTGGCTGGAATCGAACCCGGGGCTACCGAGTGCAACTCCAGCGCGCTAACCAATGGGCTACCGCGCCCCTTATGAGATAATGTGAATATTTTCTAAAAATTTCGAAGCAATTTGTGAATTTTAAATGTGCTTAAAAAATGTTTGAAAAATTAGGTTCCATTGGGTTCAGATGTATTTCATTTTTTTCAACCCTGGTTCAATAAAAAACTAATTGGGTGATATGATTTATTTATATTCCCATAGGTCCCACAAACCGTCTGAAAAGCATACTAAAATTTCATTTTGATAAAATCATTTTTACGGCAGTTATCGTGCTAACGGACAGACAGACAGACAGACAGACAGACTGAATGAATGAATGAATGGATGAATGAATGAAGTCATAAACACTTTTCAACTCTGTTGTAAAGTGTTAATAAAGTAGTTTTAGGACGGATACAACACTCAATATTAATTAAAAAGAACTTAAAAAATCACGATTTTGAGACAAGATGGATGCCATATATCATTTTGAAGTGCGTTACGTGATCTTTTCATATCATGGGCACGTGATCGCTTCATATAAGAGGTTTGTTTTATTAACACTTTACAACAAAGTTGAAAAGTGTTTATGACTTTGTTCATTCATTCATTCATTCATTCAGTCTGTCTGTCCATTAGCACGATAACTGACGTAAAAATGACTTTCTCAAAATGAAATTTTAGTATGTTGTTCAGACGGTCTGTAGGACCTATGGGAATATAAATGAATAATATCACCCAATTAGCTTTGGATTGAATACGGGTTAAAAAAATGAAATACATTGAGCCCTATGGGACCAAATTTTTCAAACATTTTTTAAGCAGATTTAAAATTCACAAATTGCTTCGAAAAATTTTTAGGTAATATTCAAATTTTTCCATAAAGTATATAAAAAAACATTCAGCGAAATGTATTCAGTAGTTTTTTAAATAAAAATTAAAATAATAATTACACCTTTTATATGAAACGATCACGTGACCATGATATGAAACGATCACATGACCCACTTCAAAATGATATATGGCATCCATCTTGTTTCAAAATCGCGATTTTTTTAAGTTCTTTTTAATTCATATTGAGTGTTGTATCCGTCCTAAAACTACTTTATTTTTGCTTAAATTCTGTGCATCTACATACTGAAACAACGCAATGACAATATATTTGAGTTTAAATGCTCATCTAATTTTGATTATTTCTTGTCTATTTTTCACCTATGTAAAATGTAAACAGCAAAATATATAGAATGAGTTGTATTAGAATTCCTGTATTTTTTTAACACAAAATAATTTAGTCCATTGATATGAATGAAATATTAATTGATTTCATAAAGAGAAGGACGATTATTTTCGATGAAGTTTCAAGCATAGAGTTTAATTTTTTGTAGCTCCATGGTCTTAAACAAAATGTTTAAATAAAATAAATTATTATATAGTATTGTGATGAATGAGATGAATGGGAGAAAGTTATGAATGAAATCCTGTTTTTATAGAGAGATCCAGGCGTGTTATTTTTTCTATGACGTCATTTGAATTAACTTCAGTTGTTTTCGATGAAGTTTTCAAATATAATAAATTATCATAGTATTATGATAATTCTCTAAAACTATTACAGAGGAATGTATAACATTTTAGAGATGTTTAAACCAAGCAATTTATATTTCAATGCCGTCATTTGAATGAAGTTCATTTTTTTCGATGAAGGTTTAAGTTTTCAAATATAATAAATTAATGCAGTATTGTGATAAGTTTCAAAATATTACCGAGGAATGTATTGCATTTTAGACTTGTTTAAATAAACTTGCATTGAAGTTGGAAAGTGTTTCATAATCAATGCTTTAAGCATGATTGATCTTTCTTGTTTTTTTTTGTATTTATGATTAACTTTCTTTTTTAGGAATCTATTTTTAAAAGGTGACGTTGCTACATTTTTAACATGCATTACTGTCCTTGTATACATAATGTATAAGGAAAGTATTGTGACGGGGTGAGAAATTCGAATTCGAGTTTTCGACGGGAGAGCACGTTTCAAGCATCCCTGATCACGAATCAAACATTTTTGAAGTGATGTGTGTGTGTGAAAGTATGTGTGTGTGTGTCAGTGAGTCTGTGGAGACGATAACTGACGAACGAATGGACTGATTCGAACGAAATTTGGTACAAAAATCACAATCCGTAAACACTGGAAGCCTATTGTTTTTATACGAAATTTAATGTTCAGAACCCCCCCCCTAAATTTTCGAGTGAAATTTCGAAAAAATCGTCAAAAAATAAAAACACCTAATAAAGTTACGCAAATAGACATTTCTTATGTAATTTTTCATTAGAAAACGATTCAGATAAATTTTAGAACGCTAACATGAACCGTTCTCAAGATATTGCACATTTTTCAAAATAATTATCAAAAAGTCATATAAAATAAAAAATATATTTCCTATTGAGAAACATATTCACTTTTCATATGTAATGCCATGCGATAAATTTGGTGACATCATTCTCATGGATCTAGCTCGTTCCATTTATGAGAAAAGATACAGTTCACTGATTTAGTGTCATTTTTATCTATTTGATGAGATTTTCGTTAATTTGGCAACATTTAAAAAAGTCGCCAAGTTTGCGACATTCCGCCAAATTCGTCGCCAAAATCTCGCCAAGCGTTATGGACGGAGAAATACGTTATTCTTACAGCAGACTAGCAGCATACCCGTTCTTCGTACGGAGTATATAATATAAAGAAACTTATAATTCGCAATCATGTGCACATTCTGTTAAAATAAAAAATTTATTGCTCCTAAAGGGAAATTTAAGTATATCTGTTCTCACTATGCAAAATTATCTTCACGGGCAGATCTGAAGAATAAAACATTCTGGCCCCTTTTGTAAACAAATTTACAAAACAAAAAAAGAAATTGAATCAATATATGCAACCTCGTACTACTTATATTGTCGCAGATTAGAAAATATGCCAGTGTGTTACTAGAAGATTACCCGTATTACAATATGAGTCTCAAAAATATTTGCCACAATAAAAGAGATGACGTAATAAATTGAAAATATCAATAACCCCCGTGCTCTTTATACCAGAAAATCATAATGGATACCAATATATGCCAATATATATCAAACATTTGCCAATATACCTGTACTACTTATATTCTCGTAGATTGGAAGATATACCCGTGTATTTGTAGAAGATTACTCATACAACGTACAATATATGAGTTTAAACAATTTTTGTCATAATAAAACATTTGCATAATAACTTGAAAATATCAATAATCCCTGAATCAATAATTCCTGAAAATATCAATAATAATAACGTTTAAACCTGAAGACCGTAATTGATATGATGCAGTCAAAAATGCTATAACAAAAATCAAATTTTTCTTTTCTAAAATATATTTTTACATCCATTTATTTATTGTTCAAATCCAGAAAATAATAATTAAAATTAACATATAGATTTAACTTAATTGCGTTTCTGAGCAACATGATATAAGATAGAATCTTCCTCATAAACTGCGAAATTAAATAACCATTTTGATTTTTTTATACTTTTCATTGTTCAGTAAATGCTTGTGAAATATAACCATGGAGATAGATTTTCCATTTAAATTCACGTTTCAAACAATTTATGCTTTCAGATAGTGACTAATTTGCGCAAAAAATCCTCTATCAAACTCAGAAATAAAGTTTTAATTCAAGTGGACGTTTTAAACAAACGATTTTCATCCTTTCCGTTTGGATAAACCACGGAGTTAGAGAGTAGAACTGCAAGGAAAAAGTTCCGTTTTTTATTAATATCTCGACAATCCCTGGTCTTAGATAACCGAAACTTGGAATAAATTTATGGGGGCCTATTTCAAGGCTACCCACCAAATTTCATTAAATTCGCTTCAGCCATTCTCTCGTGATGATGTGACAAACGAAAGTTTCGTTTTTTACTAATATCTCGAGAACCACTAGTCGTAGAAACTCCAAACATAAACTAAATTTTAAGTAGGGCTATTTCCAGGCTACCCACCAAATTTCATCAAATTCGGCTCAGTCGTTCTCCTGTGATGATGGGACAAACAGGCAGACAGACAGACAGATAGATAGACAGACAGACAGATTTTCAATTTTATTTATATAGATAAATAACTATTGAAGTTCAAATACAAAAGTATTACTCAAAGTATATTTTCTCATGAATGGAACGAGCTAGATCTACGAGAATGATGTCACCCAATTTATCGCATGACATTACATATAAAAAGTGAACATGTTTCTCAACAGTTAATACATATTTTTTTAATTTATGGGATTTTTTGATAAATTTATCTAAAAAATGTGCAATATCTCGAGAACGATTCATGCTAGCGTTCTAAAGTATGTGTTAATCGTTTTCTAAGGAAAAATTACATTAAAAATGTTGATTTGTGTAACTTTATAAAAGGTTTTGATTTTTTGATGATTTTTTCAAAATTTCACTCGACAATTTAGGGGGTTCTGAACATTCGATTACGTTTAAAAACAATAGGTTTCCAGTATTCATGGTTTGTGATTTTTGTACCAAATTTCATTCGAATCGCTCCATTCGTTCGTGAGATATCGTCTCCACACACACACACACATCACCTCAAAAATGTTTGATTCGTGATCAGGGTAGCTTGAAACTTGTTCTCCCGTCGAAAACTCGAATTCGAATTTTCGACCCCTTCACAATACTTTCCTTATACATTATGTATATAAGGAAAGTAACTAGAACAGAATAAACAAAGACATATACAACCACTCACCATGTTGCTGTTTCATATCCCGAAAAATAAGTCATTCTTTAATTCTTCAGTCTAATTTAAAAGAAGCTGAAACTATACAAATGTATCTTCAGTTAAAAATACACAAACTGGAATACATAATTATACATTTTGTTTTAAAATTTACTTAAAATTCCTCTTCAAAATTCGTAGGGAACATAAAACCCTTTTCACGAATTGCTGCTCGTCACTCAAAGACGATATGACAAAAATTATAATTTTTTATAATAAGTAATTGAACGAATTAATAGACTTCAAGACCAACTCTATTATCTGGTCTAAAAATGCTCAAAATAAAATAATAAGGAGCCGGCAATGTCTGCACTCTTCGTCCGTTCAAGTACATCAACGACATGCATGGGAAACATGAACCGGTGGACATCAACGCCAATCGACCCTCCCATCCGCTCCTAATATCCAGTCACATGCGAGCCATACACGCCTCTCATTAAATATTACTATTTCTTATACGACTCCCTATCAAAACAAACATACTACACCAATCTCTAACATAACGCAATGCATTTACGCTCCATTAGACCCTTTAACAAATGTGTCAAGTTTAATACATCGAACAATTTATCTGAAGTTATCAATTTCAGGCTATACTGTGGAGTTATACTAGTAAATGGTTATACTATAAAATGCAATATTTGCAATATCTTGCCTGAGAAAATTTTCGCTCTGAAAACAATTTCAACGTTTTTTTTTTCAGAATTTTGTAAAAAGTTATTAGTTTCTACGGGAAACTTCTCAAATTAGGTGTCTTATTTATTAAATGGTTTTTTGAATTAGCTTCAGCATTAGAGACTCATTTTCTGGTCATACCATGGTGGCATAAGGGACCGACTCTCTCTAATACATGAGTCATACAATTCATCTCAAACTAATCTATTTATGAACGAATTTTGTATTTATTAGTGTAGGCATTTATTTACGTAGGTTGAAGAAACATATTCAGCAGGTGGCAGAGTCCCGGCAATTGACGGTCGAGAAATGTGGCAAGTTGAGGTAATATTGCACGGTCGATCCCGTTTAGAGAGATCACGCGGGCAAAATTTTATGTTTGTTGGGTCGTCTGTGAGGTTTAAATAATCTTTTGATTATTATTTCCCTCAGTTTGCATTATAATTTATGTTTATTTAAACTAACTATTCTAACTGGTTCGGTTGTTAGACCAATTACCGTGCTAATCAGCATTTTCTGCGTTCCTAAGGTGAAATAGAAATAAATTTCAGATTGTGAGAGATTCAAGGAAGAGGAAGGATTCTAGTAAGAGTTTGGACGTGAGAGAATTAGAGTGAAGCAGAAGGCACAATGATAGATTCAGAAGAGTTAGGAATGTGGTTGGCAGCCTAGTAGAAAGAACCCAATTCGATACAACGATGACTAGTAAAAGTCTAGTATTCGGGGTGTAGCCACAATACGGGGCGAGGTAACAGAATGCCAGTGGTAAGCATACAAGCTTTAGAACTCGTCTCCATCTAAGAATTATCACCAGGCCAGTTAATGGTAGTACCTTGTATATTTGTAATTTATTCTGGGTGTGTGCAATAATAAGTACTGTCTACCTCATCAGTTGTTTTAACAGCCAGCTGCTGTTATTTCTGTGAAGTACACAATAAATTTTTTATTTAAACCAGTGCAGTTTTGTGTTATTGACCTTGGACTGAAATTTCTGAATATCAAGTACTCTAAGTTTGAGTTAGGTCACTTTTGACGTATCGAAGATCCATCCTCAAGAACGATATTTAAGGAAGATAAAGAGACGTTTTCATTTTACAAAACTCGACGATCAAGTTCATCTCGAATTGCCTGGTAAGATTGAATCATTGAGCGGGCTACTTAAATTTCTGTATATCCACATTCAAATTTCAGCAAGAAATAACGCAACCGGCCCGTGGGACTCTGTCTGGCCAATCTTTGACGAGATAGTTTTTATTTACTAGATAGTTCATTATAAATTAATCTCTCCGTATGGTAGTTTAGAGAGGCAGTTTTTAGTTATTTGTAAATTTTATAATTCTCTTATCCAAGTATAAGGGATTCAACAAATATGTAGAATGGATTTCTTGGTAGTAATTTTTAGTTATCAACAGATATTGAACAGTAAAAGGTGCAGCTGTGCTCTAATGCCTTTTAGACTCACATTTTGTAGGGTAAAGATGTATATTTTTCAGATTTTCTTATTAAAGTTATTCTTTTAAATTATTTCGTATAAACTCTTAAAAAGTTTCATTTTTAAGTTGGCAACAGCTTAATGATAGCCTATGAACTCATTTCTTTCATTTTGATACTATTGACATCTATATAGCATAGCTCAAATGTTCAATCCTCTTATAAATTATATACTAGTTTCAGGAATTATTGTTACTTTCATAGAATACTTTAGAAAATAATGCTCTAAAAGTCTTAACGTTTGAGTTCCATTTATGAGAATTGCTAAAAATTCTATTTGTTCTTGATTTTTACGTGATGTATCCACACATAAAATTGGATAGTTGTAGATGCATTCGTTCTCACGTTATCATGTACACACACGTATTTGAAGCAGGTTCGGGAGGTCTTAAAATGTATGTGGCGACTCAAATACTTTCAACTTTCATATACTTTTAAACATTTTTAACTTTCAACCTTAAATTTTATTTTATATGATATTGTAAATGCATGCATAATAATTTGTATTTTGCATAATGTATAAGTCGTACAGGTCGTCATTGGCAAATCGCTTGGTGACGTCAGGCACGTGAAGATATTTAACCACGGGCTATGCTCCCGTCTCTCTCTCTCTAATCTTAGAATTCGGGCACAAATCCAGCTGGTTGGCAAATACACCACGTCCGTGTGTTATGTTATTTTTTTTACCAGAAATTTACTTTATTAGGACTTAAAGTTATGCATATTTTTAATTGGCATATGTTTGTATATAAAGATTATGCTTTCAACTGTGTGTTTTATATCTTGGAAGTAAGTAAATTCGGTAGGTGAGCTCGACCACACCAGAGTGATTTGGAAATTCAGCAGCTCAGTGAGAGTGCTGACAAATATATTGTATATTTGTTGTAGAACAGTTGTACCTCTGTTGTAAGTTTGAGTTTTTCAATTAAGTAACCTTCCCAATCAGATAAGAGAGTGCATTGCAAAATGTGGCAAGGCTACTAAAAGATGAGGAATCATGTCTTCCACAAAGTGGCGACTCCTGCTGTTATGTTTCTTTGCTTTAAAAAGTTAGAAGCACCTCCACCCCCATAGGTGGTGACCTCAGCACCACATAACCTTTGACTAGTCACATGTGCTTATCCGATAAAATCTCGAATTCAAAAGTTTTAAGAAAAATAATACTTTTTGTTAATAATATGAGAAAATACATATGTGGATAAAACAATAGAGATCTCACATTTGTGCTTTCAAGGTCAAAGTTCAGAGTGATCCTGAAGTGTGGAGGAGCAACAATTTTCCACATGCACTACTTGTTCGAAGGATACAGATCTGGGAAGGAAGGACTTGTGATAGACCCTTTCACACTTTTTAAAACTCCGCCGCAAGCATCCGAAAGGAAGATAATGTTTTATTTCAATGTTTTACATGTTACAGAATATTACACACACATATATACGCACCTCATCTTATCAATAATATAAATGACTAGAACGCATTACCTGGCATTGCTCGGGTAATAAATAAATGACCGTAAATAATGTAGATACAGATAACACCATTTAAATTCCACATCTCCTGTTTTGAGCAAAAATCGTTCCCACGCTCCGTTTTTATCCCATGCGCAACCATGATTTTTACTTTCCTTATATACATAATGTATAAGGAAAGTATTGTGACGGGGTCGAAAATTCGAATTCGAGTTTTCAACGGGAGAACACGTTTCAAGGATCCCTGATCACGAATCGAACATTTTTGAAGTGATGTCTGTGTGTGTGTGTGAAAGTATGTGTGTGTGTGAAAATATGTGTGTATGTGTGTGTGTGAAAGTATGCGTGTGTCAGTGAGTCTGTGGAGACGATGGCTGACGAACGAATGGACCGATTCGAACCAAATTTACTACAAAAATCACAATCTATAAACACTGGAAGCCTATTGTTTTTATACGCAATCGAATGTTCAGAATCCCCCTAAATTTTTGAATGAAATTTTGAAAAAATCGTCAAAAAATCAAAACCGCTAATATAGTTACGCGAATAGACATTTCTTATCTAATTTTTCATTAGAAAACGATTGTCATAAATTTTAGAACTCTAACATGAACCGTTCTCGAGATATTGTAAATTTTTTTAAAAAATTATCAAAAAGTTATAGAAAATAAAAAAAAAATATTTCCAATTGTGAAATATGTTCACTTTTCATATGTAATACAATGCGATAAATTGGGTGACATCATTCTCGTGGATCTAATTCGTTCCATTCATGAAAAAAGATACTTTGAGTAATACTTTTGTATTTGAACCAGGGACGTAAGTGGGCAATCTTGTCTGGGGGTGTGTGAAGGAAATTTTTCCGACTAATATTGAAAATTTCCGACTTTACAAACAAGTGAGTTAACTTTTGTTTTTGAGCGAGTGCATTGCTGTTCTAGTGACCTTTATGGATTTCAAAGTCTACACAGCAATTATTTGTTTTAATTTTCGAATGTTTGGTATATATGTCCAAATCACACCCCAATTTAAAAAAAGAAATAGTCTCAAAACCAAATTTTTAGTTTTGAGGGTTTTGTTTTATAAATAATTGTACATTTGTTTAATTATTGGATGTGTTATGCAAATGCCCAGATCTTTAGCTACCAGTTGAATGAAACAAGGCAAGTTTCTAGGGCAAAAATTAGTAGAATTTTAAATATATTTGAAAAAGTATTAAATTTTGTACATTTTGGGATTTTTCTTCGAATGCACTTGACACATTCTTAGATGATTGTCTAGCACTTAAAAACCCGTGAGTTTCTATGCCAAGAATTGGTTGTTGAAGGCCCAGACCACACGACCAACCCAGGGGTTTATGGTAACAAGTTGTGTGGCCGGGAAACAAGAATTGGTTGTGTAAATTTCGGAACATGCATCTTTCTTTTGATAAAATTGGGTCTTTTGTTATTACTTTTTTCTAATTTCTAAATGCACTTTGCACATTTCCAAATAATTTCCTCAAAAAAGAAGAAAAAACGCGTTTCTAGGCCAAGAATTAGCTTTGTAAAACACGGGATGTGTATAATAGCATGCATATATACATTGTTCAAAGGAAATTAATATGACATGATTTGCAGTGCTCATAAGGGGTTGCCGTTGTTTCATTTCCTCGATATTTGTTTTCAAAAAATTGTCCAGACACGGACGTAAAAAAAAAAAAAAAAAAAATTCCAAATGGTCCACCAGAAAACGTACCTACATGTAGCTACACACATATTCTTAAATACATTGAAATTACATTTTTTTAGGTTATCTGATACTTATTTTGCCGCTTCTAAAACAGGAAGATTAGCTTAATTCTACAGTTTGAATTCTACAGAAAGTTGTATTTACCTTCGCATTCTAACAATTTTTTTTTAATTACTACATTTTTTTTTAAGAAAACGCATCAAAGCAACAAATGCATCTCCCTTAATGAGGTGCGTAGGACTGCGGTTTCTCCCCAGTAGATTGCACATGCCTGAACACTCTCCTAGAGAAAGGAACCTGTGCGTTATGTTATGAGTTGGTATAATATATATGTTTTTATAGAGAGATACTATCCTATAAGAGATAGTAATATTGAATAGGGAGGTGTATGACTCGTTTGTGACTGTGGATATTAGGAGGGGGTGAGAGGATCGGTGACAGTTAATGTCTGCCGGTTCCTGTTTCTCATGTATGGCCGTGGTGTACTTAGCCGAGCTTAGCGCCCGAAGTGCGCAAAACTTTGCTGGTTTATAAAAAAATTTCAACTTCGATCAAAGTCTTTGAGATATAAATACTTCGAAAGAACGTAAGATTAAATAAACCAATTGCAGAGACGGGAAGTCCACAAAATATAAAATTATTTTCTTTTTAATTGAACACCAAAATTTTTAGTACATATAAGTAAATTATTACTGGAAACGAGTGCATATTAAGTGGCGCAAACATTATCAGAAATGAATGAAGTAATATAAATCATAGCATCACCATATTTTATGGACAGCTGACTTTTAAAAGCAAAAAATTATGTTATTCATTATTTTGATCTATTTTACTGACTTCTTCATCGATATTTAATATGTAAGATCATTTTATTACTTTTTTGTTTCCTACTTATGGTGGCAGCTCTAGTAGAAAGGTTGTAACTATTAAAATACCAAATAATGACCACAAAAAATCTGAATACAATATTCCGCAACTATCAATGTTGGTATATTATTTTGAAATAACTCTTTAATTTTAAATAATATTTTAGGGGATTTTTATTTGAACAAGAAAGAAATATTTTAATTTAAAAATAAAATAATAGCAATTATAAATAAATTAATGATTATTTATTAATAAAAATATAATATATAAAATGTGTCTACAAAATGTACAGCAGTAAAATTATAACTAATGGAAATTCCTATTTATTGGACGCTCAACTATTTAACATATTTTTTCGATTAATAAAAGGTTTATAAAAACATTTTGACATTGCTACCATTTTAGTGTAACATTCTAATTTATACACAATTTAATATCGAACAGTCGCATTATTATTATTTAGTATTTTTCAAAAAGATGTCTGTTTCTATGTGTGTGTAACGCGTAGCAGAAAATTCAAGCTTTCAACAGTTTTGAAGATCTGTATAGATTTAGTTGGCATCTTAGCTTATGCAAATATGCACCTCGCCAGGATTATTTTTCTTTTAAATTTCAATTAGTTTAAAGGTTATGAATATTTAAAATCGAAATTTCGTTGTTTCTAAATCCATTCCTTTAAATATTCAGAACATAAAGTTCCCAGCAGACTATTGTTTGAAGAATAGCAGATGTTTATAGACAATTAGCGCGACACAATATGGGTGATAAAATCAAAAATTCTAAGTTCCAGAATTTTACAGATATCATTTTGATTTTTTTAAATGAGCAATTATTTTATTTTTATAAGAATTCGCTCGATAAATATCTTCTATAGCACGAAAATATTCGGAGATAGTATTTAATTATCTAATTTTACTTTTCGGCATTTATTTCATGAAAGTTCAGCAGACTAAAGACATAAAGTGATTTAAATTGAGAAGTTTTCTTATTTCTTCAGTTTTAAAGATATTATTTATATTTTTCAAAATACAATTATTTTCCATTAAATGCATTGTGAAAAAATCATTTAAACGGAATAACTACAACCATAATCTCGATTTTTACCTCCTTGCTTTTTGTTCAATACTAAAGGTGTCGCAGCGAAATGAGAAAACGTGTGTTTAAGCGCTTATTTAAGGCGTACGGTTTGCACATGCAGATTAAATGCGCTCCCACATATGCAAACCGACATCGCAATGAATCGTTTAGGTGTTTATAAATGGCATATTACACCCGTGTAGTATGTGCGGCCGCACAGTAGACTATCACTGTCATTTGCAATAGAAGCTAAATTCTATTTTCGTCTAGATTAGTCTTACTATAATGGAATTATCAAGCAATAGTCTCGGCTACCAACAGGAAAACCAATGAATTGGTTGCCTTTACAGTATAGAAGAATGCATTTTAAGGAAAAACTTGCATGACTTAATGCTCCATATCACTAAAACCGCTTATGTTTGCTAATTCAATTTTGTTACAATATATTTTGGTGCTAGTCATTATACCTATAGTCATTATAGTAGATAACATAAGACAAGCATGTAACCTAAAATGTTATCTACTTTCTTTTAGAAATTTCTCTGGAAAGGCATTTTTCCTGAGAGCTTATCTGGCATAATTCTGCTTTTTTTCTTTTACTTATTGTATTTGAAAACTCTTGAAATTAACTTTATATAAATTTCTTAACTTTCTAGTAAAAATTTGTAGAATGTAATAGATTTTAAATCGTATATTCAATAAAAGAAACTTTTAAAAAAATGCAAAGCACAAGTGCTCTTTCTGTGGTGATATTGACGGGAGAAAATTTTCTAATAAGATAATTATTGTACTAAAAAGGTTTAATTACAATAATTTAAGAAAAGGAAACACCTTAACTTTAAAAATTAAGGAAATTTATTAATTTTGAAAAAATACATTGAAATTTAAATACGGTACAAATAAAACCTGTAAAATAATACTTTCTTTCGGAATTAAACATTATAAATAAATTTCATCGCAATTTGTACTACAATAGATTCCATAAAAAGATTATAAAGAACATTTTGGGGGGGAAGGAGATGAAAAAGATTTTATAAGGCAAAGATAGCATAACAGAGTCCTGCTGCTAAGAAAAGGTTATCTTTCGTGAAGGATTTTATAATGGAAATTGTGCTTTATTTGTTTTACTGATCAGATAGTCAAAAAAGAACCTAATACACACAACATGTCAAGACTATCCGAGCTGGGATAAAACTGAATTTTGATTTTCGACACTATTCTAATATTTATTCGACTTTCTACATACATATTACCATGCATTTGATTTATACGGCGGAATTAATAAAACATTTTTATTTCAAAGCAGAAGATATAAAATTTCATACGAATGACGACCGCATTTAAATATGTAATTGTAAATACTTGAAATTCCTTAATCACAAATAGTTTAAATACAAACATGTAAATATCGTTCATTTTTTCTGGTAATATATCAACCAATTATATTCTATAAGGATTGCGTCCCCTTTCAAAATCTGTAGATCGCTTTTGCACTTTTTAGTTCTCTGCAAGTAATACCTAATGCAGAATGGCAACACGAAAACTTGCTATATTCTATAAATTTGTGAACTTTTATAGAGACAGATAAATTCAGTCTTATCACTCAGTCGGCATTAAATTTCACAAAAATGAGGCCATACTACACAATTTATCTGTGGACTATGACCAAAACCAAGCGTTAATGGTTACAGAACCCGCCTAAAGGGGCCGTTCCCCAAACTAGGATAACTTTAGCATCTATGTAGGATTCTGCAATGGGACTATCCTATGTTTTGGAACGCCTCTCTTTGGTGGTTTCTGTTAGTATTTATAACTTAAAAATTTACTACAATTTAAGAGTAACATTATTTAAGTTATAAAATTAATAACATTTTAAGTTAATTAATCAAACTTCCAATTTTTAAAATTTTTTCGATTTTTAAAATTTTTCCAATTTTAATTTTTGCCGCATATGCAGCCATAAGTCAAACACAATGTTATTCAATATTTATATTTGTAGAAATAATTTGTTGCTATCATCTCTAAAATTTTTTCCTCCCGAGTTCTGCATTTTATACATTCGTTACATCTTTCAGGGTTACGAAGCCTAACTTTTTTATTTAATAAATTGGTTTAAATAATTAGTTGCAAATATGTATTAATATATTAAACCCGTTTTCACACTTACATGTGTTTAAGCAAATTATTTTTCTTTCAATTTAAAAAAGGAAATACATCATCATAAAGAAAAACAAGCAAAAATAAAAAGTATTAAGTTTTTTCGTCTTCATCAATTTGATATATAATATTCTCCCGAAAAATAATCACATTATGAAAGGACAAATTGCATAGATTTTATAGATTTTAATATGAATAACATGTATGGTTGGGGAGTCTCTGGCAGACATCGGGGCGTTACGAAAAATATAAACACTTTGGGCGCTTATATCTCCGAACCTAACATAAAAATATCACCAACATTTACTTGTTTTGTTGGAAATATAGTACCTTTTATGTATATATAGAGAGATAATTTCAATATTTTAGTATATTGGCATTTTTTTTTCGAAAAACTAAAAAGTTTTTGCCGGAATTTTAGTCTCCTTGCTTTCACTCGAACTATTTTCTAAATTATGAAAGATAAACCATAAGCGATAAGAATGTTTAGTAGGAAATCCAAGTTCTAGCTTAGTAATGGGTTTTTATAGATCTAATGCAATTTTCGAGGAATCATCTTATCAAGTTTAAAAAGATTGAAATTTTCCTGTTTTTTAAGTTTATAAATGCTTATTTCTCGAAAATGAAAAGTGGTAGCTATGAACAATATTAGGTAATTTGTAGCCCTTTGAAAACCATATAAGAGTGTACAATTGGAATTTGGATAGGTTCTTAGTTTTTGAAATATAGTGGCAACAATTTCGATATTTTAATATTTTGTAAATGTGGTCCTAATTTCGATATTTTAATAATTTAAATTATTTGAAAAAGTGGTTCTAATTTCGATGTCTTAATATTTTGAACCATTTTGAAAAAATGGCTCTAATTTTTCTATTTAATTATTTAAAATTATTTTAAAATTGTCAAAAAAGGCATAATATCTGCATAGAAAGATGTTATTCAGGCGAAATCATTTCGACTCGGGCCGTGCCGAAATTTTATAACACTGTTTCGGGCCGGGCTCGAACTTTGCTTTTAAAAAAGGCCAAACATATTTTAAAATTTTTCAGGGGCCGAATATATTTATTTCGTCAGGCCGAACATATTTAATTTTAAAAATTTTTCAAATGAATTTTAATTGAATACCTATATATAGATAAATGTTTAAAAAAAATTATCTCAATTCTTCGTCGAAAAATTTCACTCTTTCCAGGCCGTCCAAATAGTTGATCAAGTCTTCAGGATGAGTTGGACGGTCTGGGTCTTCAACACATTCATGTTTTTAACATATATGAATATAAATTATTTCGGACCGGATCAAGCCGAGACTCAATGATCTTTGGGCAGGGTTTAAGCACTGGTACAGTCGTACCAGACAGGGAAAAAATCTAAATTTTCAGCCCGTTCTGACCCGTATTGAAACCACTGCTGATCTTTTTGTATAGTTTAGTGTTTCATTCACAATTTGTTGTTTTATTTTATCGCAGAAAATTTATTTAAATGACGCATGATTTGTTAAATGATACCTTTAAAAGCACAAACATTTTATAACAAAATTTAAAAAAGGAATAAAAATAAATAATAATCATTATGAGAAACGTATATAAACAATTCTTATGCATGCCTTTAAATAATTTTAAAATACTACCTTACTTTACGCGGTCACAACCCAGCTCTGCAAAAAATTGAAGCAATCTAGGCTGAATGAAGATTCCATGCGTTTCAGCATTCCACAGAAAATGCATTCACATTTTCTGAGGGTAATAAATTACTTGCCCAATTAAAGGCACTTTTAAGGGAATACATACTGGGTT
The DNA here is from genome assembly GCA_951213105.1 of Amaurobius ferox. Taxonomy (NCBI): domain Eukaryota; kingdom Metazoa; phylum Arthropoda; class Arachnida; order Araneae; family Amaurobiidae; genus Amaurobius; species Amaurobius ferox. The sequence goes on from OX578149.1 coordinate 105,998,580, forward strand.
TGCTTTTCAAGTCCCTGGACAATGTGTTTCAGTATTTTTCTCCTGCTGTTTTGCCGATTGCATAGTGAAGAAAATAGATTTTTTCCGAAGAACTCTTACCAAACCTAATTGCTGTTGCATGGTTTTGTCCCCACATATGGGCACTACAAATGATCTGCACCCTCCGGGTGCAAGGTCTGCTTCTCCGAATTTCCTCAAGTAAAAGGCCGAAAAAGATTAGGGACTTCCTGGACCGACCTCGTTGTTATCCCCCTTCCAGGTGGCTCAAATGTATTTAAGGGTGAGCGTCAGTAAATTTTCTGCCCTATCCGCGTTTAGTTAACTTTGCCGGCACACATATTTTGCCGAAATTCTGCTCAAACAGTTGCGGAATATTTTCTTATAGATAAAATGCTATGCTTAGATTATATTAAAACTAAATTTAATACCCAATAAAACATAGAATATATGTTTTATTTCAATTTAAAATATTTTTGGTGCTGCCATCTGTTGTCGTAATTTAATTCATACCGACTATTTTTATTTTTTAATGAACATTTTTAAATGTCTATTCTTTCTAATACGCTATTAAATACAACAACAGATCATATATAATACCATAATCACGGAAACGTAATTGAACTTGGACTTGAAGACAAAGGAACTTGAAGACAAAACTGCAGTCCTCAGTGATGTACATTCAGATCCCTTATCAAATTTATAGAATGATAAATTACCTTTCCGTGATTGTGGCATTATTATATATGATCTGTTGTTGTATTTAACACTGTATTAGAAGGAATAGATATTTAAAAATGTTCATTAAAAATAAAAATAATCGGTATGAATTAAATTACGACAACAGATGGCAGCACCAAAAATATTTTGGATTAAAATAAAAAATATATTCTATGTTTTTTGTGGCATTAAATTTAGTTTTAATATAATCTAAGCATTGCATTTTATCTATAAGAAAATATTTCGCAACTGTTTGAGCAGAATTTCGGCGAAATATGTGTGCCGCGAAAGTTAACAAAGCGCGGATAGGGCAGAAAATTTACTGACGCTCACCCTTAAATGAGATTTATGACACTGCAAAAAAATCATTTGCTCGATGTTCATCAGATGGCTTTACTTCAACATGGATTTCAAGGATTTTTTTTCACAAGAGAATCGGTGATTTTGTAGTGAACATTTAGAAAATTAAAGTAAAATATAAGTTTTTGAAATTTATGGTGAACAAAACTCACACTTAATCCGAATTTTTTTCCGAGTGATTGCCAAATTTTCCGACTTTTTTGAGTACCGGGGTGGGGTGGGGTGGGGGGGTGGGGGTGTTACACCCACCCCACCCCACCCCACCCCGGTACTTACGTCCCTGATTTGAACGCCAATAGTCATTTATCTGCTGTAAGAATAACTTATTTCTTAGTGCATAACGCTTGGGGAGATTTTGGCGAGAAATTTGGCGGAATGTCGCCAGCTTGGCGACTTTTTGAAATGTTGCCAAATTAACGAAAATCTCGCAAAATTGATAAAAATGACGCTAAATCAATGAAAATGACGACTAATTGTCGAAAATTCAATATCATGGAAAGAATATTAGTATCTACTATAAGAAAACCCTATTTTTTTACTGTAAAAGTAGTAAATTCATTACATTATATAAGGAAAGTCATGTGTTGCCCACATCAGATTTTTTTATATAACTTTTTGATAATTTTTTTGAAAAATGTGCAATATCTCGAGAACGGTTCATGTTAGCGTTCTAAAATTTATGTCAATCGTTTTCTAATGAAATATTACATAAGAAATGTCTATTTGCGTAACTTTATTAGCGGTTTTGATTTTTTGACGATTTTTTTCAAAATTTCACTCGAAAATTTAGGGAGGTTTTGAACATTCGATTGCGTATAAAAACAATAGGCTTCCAGTGTTTACGGATTGTGATTTTTATACCAAATTTCGTTCGAATCGGTCCATTCGTTCGTCGGTTATCGTCTCCACAGACCCACTGACACACACACACACACACATCACTTCAAAAATGTTTGATTTGTGATCAGGGATGCTTGAAACGTGCTCTCCCGTCGAAAACTCGAATTCGAATTTTCGACCCCGTCACAATACTTTCCTTATACATTATGTATATAAGGAAAGTAATAAATTCTGGTATGAGAATATCGAGTTGAGCCACACCCCAGTAAATTTATGCGAATAACATCTATGGCTGGGATATCTTTGGCTGAATTACGAGCCTTACGAAAAGTGTAAACAATTTGAACACTTATATCTCAGAAATTAATAAGCATAAAGGTAAACAATTTGTACTTGTTTTGTCGGAAATAGAATTCTATTTATGAATATATAAAAATAATTTGAATATTTTACTGTTTTGAACTTAAAAGAACTAAACTGTTTTGTCCGAGCTTACTTTTGCCTCATTTCGCTTACTTTTACTCTAAATATCTTCTACACTGTAAAATATAGATATAAACAATACACGATAATAATGTTCAGAAGGAAATCCAGTTTCTAGATCGATAATTTTTTATTACAAAGTTCTTATAATTTCGAGGTCTCGTTCAAAGCTCTTATAGATTTCGTATTTTCTTATCAATTTTAAAAAGATTGAAAATTTTCCGTTTTTCAAATTTGTACTGCCTATGTCTCGGAAACTAAAAGTGCTAATCATAAGCTATAAGAAGAAATTTGTGGCCCTTTGAAAGTTGTATAAGAATGTAATTGGATTTCGAGTCATGTTCTTGGTTTGGGAAAAGTAATTATAATAATTTCGATATTTAAATGTTTTGTACTACTTTGAAAAGGTGCTTCTAACTTCGATATTTTAGTTTCCATTTTGAACTGTTTTGGAAATGTCTAATTAAGACAAACCACCAAGAAAGGAAGGTATTATTCAATCGAAATCATTTCGGGTCCATGGGCCTGGATTTCTTGCCGATATTTTTTCTCTTATATTTACTTTCTTATACTATATAGTATAGAGAAAGTATTATTTTCACTAAAATTTTCGATCTTGATATTCTGATGCCAATGTATCTTTCATACCTCCAGAACACGTTTTGACTATTTTTAGAGTGATGGCCGTCTGTCTGTGGTCCATTTGTTGTGTACAATAGCTGCCACAAATATTAATGAATTTTCCCGAAATTTTTTATCTAGCTTTGTTAAAGAAAAATCTAGAACTAGAAAGAATTTTTTGAAATTTGAGCAAAAAAGTTAAAATTTATTCGAAATTTTATATTTTCTTAACATGGCAACATAGAACAAAATTTGACATAATTACGTATAGAAGGAGTTATTTATGGATCATTTATCATGAAACTTAACAGTTTCAATCACTGTGGTGAAAAAAACAGCCATACAATTTTCGTGTTCATGACGTCATAAGCAAGCACTCTTCGTGTGTGTGGGGGGGGGGGGGGGGGGGGGGAGAGGGGGAGTTACCGCCCCGAGAGTTGTCAAACTTGGTATCAAATGAAAGATTTTTTCAAGCCCTTTAAAATAAAGGGTAACATGCTATAATTGTGAAAATTTCTCAAATTTAAAAGAAGAAAATCACTACCTATTTAGAAATGGATTCTGGTATAAGAATTTAGAATTGAGCCTCATACTGGTTAATTTTATGTGTGATAATGCTTTTATATGTGCTATGCTTGCTTTCTTCAAATAATTATTTCAAGTTATCAGAAGCAGCAGTTTCAATGATTGTGCTGTACATAGTGGCGTTCATATGTTTACGGTCATCACTTTTTATTGCTTCTTGAATTCGAAAAGGTTTGAAATCAATATTTTAAAGTAGTGTCAGTACTACGAAAAATGTGAGTAAATGACTCATAAAAACTTCTTTTAATTTTTACTAAAAGTACATTAAAATAATTAACATTTTATAATTAAAGTTTTAAATACGTAGATTAAGATTCTGTTAAAAGTATTGGTATTTTATAGTTCATTTCCTTTTAGAACTCATTGTTTCACATCAAAATAAAATATGGCATCCATCTTGTGTCAAAATCGTGATTTTTAAAGTTATTTTTAATTCATATTTAATGTTATATCCATCCTAAAACCGCTTTATTTTTGCTTAAATTCTGTGCATCTACATACTGAAACAACGCAATTACAATATATTTGAGTGTAAATGATCATCAAACTTTGATTATTTCTACAACGAAGCCTAATTTTCACTTATGGAGATTGTAAACACCAAAAGATATAGAATGAGTTGTAAAAGAATTGCTGCATTACTTTAACTCAAAATTACTTAGCTCATGAAGTCTGCAATGTAGCTGATATGAATGAAACATTCATTGATTTTACACAGATAATCAACCAGACGATTTTTTCTATGAAGTTTTAAGCACAGATTTAAATTACTTGTATCTCCATGGTTTTAAGTTTAAAAAAAAAAAAAATTATTATAGTATTGTAATGAATGAAAGGATCGGAAAACAGTTTATGAATGAAATGTTGCTTTTATAGAGAGAGCCATACGTATTATAGTTCGATGACGTCATTTGAATAAAGTTCATTTGTTTTCGATGAAGTTTTCAAATATAATAAATTAATGTAGTATTATGATAATTTTTAAAATATTACCGAGGAATGTATCGCATTTTAGATATGCTTAAATAAAATGGCATTGAAGTTAGAAAGTGTTTCATAATTAATGCTTTATGCATGATTGATCTATCTTGTTATCTTTCGAACTGAACTCCTTATTTGTGTTCATCAACTCATTTTTAACATGTTCTAATTAAAAATGCTATGTGCTCGTGGGTTACGTATCTATACATTCAAGTGTATTGGGTTTACTAATCTTGTTTTAAAAAAAAAAAAATTAAGAAATAGATTTATTCGATTCATATCAAATGTCTACAATGTGAGTTTCGTAATGCAAGATATTTACACATTACAGAGTTTAATTCATGAAATTTATGTTCAGTGTTAAAATTCTGAAATTATATACCCTTATTCATTAAAAATAAATGTTAAGTTATGTTCCATTCTCTAAAAGTATGAGATTCATAATAAATGCGTGGTTTCAAACTCTAAGAATCATTGAAAATTTGACCCCAGTTTCCTAAAAATCTACGAAGTTGGGATTTATTCTGTAAGAAGTGTAAAATTTTGTCGCAGATCTCAGTTTCGTCATATTATTTTCTACACTTTGTTTAAATATGCATATTAGAATGTGGTCATCCGTTAATAATTGAATAGTTTTATGGTGTATCTACGGCCGCGAAAGCAGGATATTCCTATATGTAAGTCAATAATGTTTCGAAATGAGTCAATAATGTTTCGAAATGAGATATCAAAAGTCATTACACGTTTCTGTTAAAGTGATAATTGCGTATCTTTCATATTTTAATGTTATTAGAATGTACAACACTTACTCTAGAGTGTCATCTTTTCATTTAAATTCAATGTTAACAATAGCATATCTTTAAAAAAATCGCTTACTCTATTCCCCTATAAAATTCGTGGCAGTTTTAAAAATATACCGATTTAAGGGCCTGGATATGTATTTACAACAGTAAAAACATGACTCTCATTCTGTAATCACCCACTAAGTATTGGCAAATTTTTGCTAAATTTCGTTCAAATATCATAATTTTAAACGATAAAGGCGTCTTAGGGCTTATGTAACATTATCCCAGAAGGTCACTTCTTCATTTAAATTCAATGTTAACAATCATATATTGTTAAAAAGAATCGCCAAGTGGTATACAATTCCTCTAAAATTCGTGACAGTTTTAAAAATATACCGATTTAAGGGCCTGAGACGTACCTACAACATTAAAAACATGCATCTTATTCGGTAATCACCCACTAAGTATTGTTAAATTTTTGGTAAATTTTGTTCAAATATCATAATTTTAAATGATAAAGGAATCTTAGGGCTCATGTAACATTAAAAACACACCTCTAGTTCCCCAAACATTCGCTAAGAACCAAACAATTCGCTAAAATAGTAAAATTTTAGGATCTTGACCTCTTGGAATATCGAAAATATATATCTCTAATTTCTCAAACATGCGCAAAGTGTTTAGTAACTTTTGCTAGATTTCATTTAAATATCATAATTTAAAAAAAAAAATGAGACTTAGACATCATATAGCATTTAAAAACATACATTTAATTCTTCAAACATGTACTAAGTGTTAAGTAATTTGGCAAATATCATTTAAATATCATAATTTAAAAAAAAAAATGGATCTTAAATAGCATATAGCATTTAAAAACATACCTTTAATTCCTCAAACATTCAGTAAATATCATCCAATTTGGTAAAATAATGAAATTTTAGAGTTTTAAATCCATTGGAATGTCATATGGTAAGTTGTGCTTAATAGACTTTAGTTAAACAATTAAAAAAAGTAACTGTTTCTAAATAAAAAAAGCTTAAAATAATGCCGATGGATGGCACAACTGAAAATGTCTGCTAATTTCTCCATTCATTAAAAAAAAAAGTAGTTCTTTGAATATCCTTACACCAAGGTTGTGATAAGGCTCTTCCCACTTAGTACAAGCTATCATAATTACACACACTATACCCATTAAAATAGACGAACCGTTCATAATCATAATAAATACATTAAATAAGTCCTCGTAGAATTAAAACTCATTAAGATATATTAAAAGCCCGTTACATCTACTATAATTACTAGATTTTAATGAAATAATTCCCTCCCCATCCTTTAAAAATTTACTAAGTATATTTGAAAATGCCTTTTCAGAGCTAAAGAAATTCCATTTTCCCCTAACATACGGGGGGAAAAACATCTTAACATTCATTAAAAATATTTCTACACATCCACTGACCGAAGTCAAGCAGCATCGGGCACGGTTAGTACTTGGGTGGGTGACCACCTGGGAACACCGCGTGCTGTTGGCACATTTCGGACGCGGTAGCCCAGTGGTTTGAGCGCTGGATTTGCACGCTGCCACAACTGCCGCCGTGTTCATGCGGAGTACGATCACGTTAAACATGTGGGTCCGTAAGTCCTTCCGAGAGGTTGGTGGTAGGGGAAGGAGGGTACGTTCCCTGTGGATGCCTTCCCCACTGGGTTCCGGTCTAAATTGGGTGGCACTTCCAGGCCGTCCAAACAGATACCTTACACCTCTCTGGTAGGTCGGACGGTCTGGGTCTCAACATCCACTAAAAACCAATGTAACTTGCATAAAATTCTCTTAAAATGCCTTCTAAGCGAATCTCTAATCATAAATGTTTACACTAAGTCTATGAAAGGGCGCGGTAGCCCATTGGTTAGCGCGCTGGAGTTGCACTCGGTAGGCCCGGGTTCGATTCCAGCCACTGCCAAAACTGCCGCCGTGTTCACGCGGAGTACGATCACGTTAAACATGTGGGTCCGTAAGTCCTTCCGAGAGGTTGGTGGTAGGGGAAGGAGGGTACGGTCCCTGTGGATGCCTCCCCCATTGGGTTCCGGTCCAAATTGGGTGGCACTTCCCGGCCGTCCAAACAGTTACCTTACACCTTTCTGGTAGGTCGGACGGTCTGGGTCTCAACAACAACAACAACTAAGTCTATGAAAGAAAATCCCTCTGTAGAGAAAAATGTCGTAGAACCATGTAATCTTTAATATATGACATGCTTTTGCTTTTTCTAATGCATAACACTTCTTATTAACGTATAAGATGCAGTTTCTAATGTGAGCATTATCTTTAAAATGTTCACCGAGTATCGCGTTCTTTGGTGAGAATAGACTGAGTGGGGCTACGCAGTGGTTAGCTTGAAGGAGTCTCGATATCAAGCATTTACCCATTTTAAAAAATCTACCAAGTATTTCATGCTTTGGTGATTCAATGCACCTATTAATTTTAACTACTTCGTTAAATATAGCAAAGTCTTGTATTCTCCATTTCCTATATATTTGAAAAGAAATCACTACCAACATTTTTATTAGCTAAAAATATAAATAAGTAGTCGAAACGGGTTCAGCAGGTTCTAAAACGTGGCATTAAAAAATCGCATGGCACACACAATCATTCTGAAAATAGTCGAATCGTTTTCGGGAGGTGTTAAGCCGTGGTGTAAACATTTCCCATGGTATACAAAATCACTCTGAAAATAGTCAAATCGTATTCGGTAGATACATAAACAGGGTGTTAAAATCTTACAACCCATTCACACACACAAAATTCTTCTATTCTCTGAACATTCATTCATTAAACCAGTTAGCATAAAAAAATAATTAACTATTAATAACTGTTAAAATTAATAAATATTAGTGCCCACATGCTTCTGCACATCGAAAATTCGTTAAGAATCCAGGAATTTAACTCCGTTTTCATTCATATCTATAAAAAATATCCTTTTTGCAAAATATGGTTCCTTTTAATGACTCTCTCATATATCTTCCCCATTCACATACAGAATTCTTACCCAAACAACACAAGGATGTCTTAAATCAATCCTGTGGAAGTCATATGTAGGATTATGAGACTTCCTAAGGAAGTCCTGAAATCTCCCAGAGTCATCCACAGGGTGTCCCGTGGAAGTCAAAATGAGACACTTTTTGTAGTACTGTGGGCATCCTTTGTAGGATGCTTTCCGGAATTTTTAGTATGCGTTTAGGCTTGCTATGGGATTCTGTAGGAATTTGTTGGATGCTTCTTGACATATTTCTGGACGCTTTTGGGATCTCTCAGGATAGTTTTTGGATGGATATAGGCTTGTTTTAGGAATTTATTGGATGCTTCCGGGCATATTACTGGACACTTTTGGGATTTTTCAGGATGCTTCTTGACATATTAGCGGATCCTTTTGGGATTTTCTAGGATAGTTCTTGGATGGTTACAGACTTGTTATAGGAACTTATTGGACGGTTCTTGACATATTACTGGATGCTTTTGGGATTCTTCAGGATAGTTTTTGGATGGATATTGGCTGTTATAGGATGGTTCTTGACATATCACTGGACACTTTTAGGATTTTTCAGGACTAATGTCAGCTGATTATAAATTTGTTTTGGAACTTTTTAGATGGTTTTCAATATATTGCAGAATGTTTCTGGGGTTTTTTTCTTTGTGTATATTTTGATAAATTTTGCTATTTATCATTTATGATAAATAGCAAAAGTAATAAACAGCCAAAATTTATCAATATTTCCTTTGTTAAAGTTTTTTATTACTTAAAAATTACTTTAATAAAAATTAAATATTCCAAAATTATTTTCAAATAGTTTTATTATATTTCTACCAAAATTTTTGGTCAATAGTTAAATCAATAGTGCTTGTATCAGTACCAATCAATTTTACTAATAAGAATTTTAAAAAGCACTCATGTCGTATTATAAGCAGTGGTTGAAATAAACTGCTTTATTTTATAGTGAACTAAAACTGTTTTTTTTTTTTTTTAAAGTACTTACTACAAACCACTTTTAAAATGTATTCACTACATAACTACTTTTATAAGATGAACTTTCCACAGCTTCAATTTGCACAAAAAGTTGAGGATATGGCTATACTATACTTTAGTAATTTAACATATTTAATTTACTGATCAACTTACCTTACCAACTTTAAGCTTTTATCCACTTCTGAAAACAATAAAATAAAAGTATAAAGTAAAAAATATTTATTTAAAAATATGATTGTTCATTTTTAGTAGAATTTGCAATCAGATAAGCAGGATCTTTTGGGACATAATACATCTGAATATATCCATATAAAAAATCAACTTCATGAGGCAATGGCCTTACTAACCCTGCAGCATCGGAACTATTGCATAGTTAGTTTCTCCTTGTTCTCTCTCAGGAACAGGCATATGCGTTCCACAGCAGAATGCATTGAGTTCCATCTCATATTATTTGGTATTATGAGATAGGTAATTAGCTCCGAAGATATCTTGTGAGCTAAAACAACTGACATTTTTTATTTATTCCAAAGAGCTGGGCACTTTGCAAATCGTACATCGTTGCACAGAACATCAAATTTCGTACAAAGGAAGATCACATATGTAGAATGGCACCTTGTTCGTTTATTGAAAGAATGTTAAAAGTAGCATCAAAACTTGATACAAACTAGTTATTTACCATATCGTTCTACTAGATACACAACTTATTTTTAAAAGTAGCGTGTTACACTACAAACTATGATAAAAAAGTAGTGACTACTGTAGTTTCGCTACTTCTGGCCACTGATTATAAGCATCTGTTAATTTTTAATTGTCACTTTGGTCAGTGACTGTCATGAATTTTTACCATTATAGTAATCATAAAATTTGAATAAATTATATCTTTTTGAAGGGTCCAAATTTTCTTTAAATCCATTTATAAAATTAAAGGGTATTGAAGGTCATTCAGCAATTAAACAAGGTTCTTTACCCTTTTCTCTTTCATATTTAGTACAAGACAACAAATCTAATTCCTATTCATGTCTTAATGATGAATTATTTAGCTCAGAAAAACTTTAAATACATTATTAGGTTACAAAGACTAAATTCATATCCGGATTAAGTACTGCAGAATGCTAAGATACAGTGATGGTATAATTTGTTGGTAGATATATTTAATAAAATCTGAGGAGATGTATGTATTCCTAAACTAAAATAACACTAGATAATTCTCTTTATATCAATATCATTATTGTACAATAAAAACACAAAAGTTTGAAATCATTATTTATTTGAAGCTTTCTTTACAGAATATAATCTTCTCTCTTTTGCATGTCTCAGTCAATTTTTTATGACATCTTCAATATCGGATCTTGTCACATTCTGACCACCACCACCACCTTGAATAGGCATTACAGCATCTATTTGGGATAAAAATTAATATACATTAAAGAAACAGATAAGGAGCTACCTACAGGGGCCCTGTTTGCAAAAATATATCTGACATTTTATTTGAAGCTGTGTTACAGGAGCTTGAGAATGAAATTTGCCTTTTTTATTCCTTAAACCTAATCTTTGGTGCTGTTATATGGATGATGTATTTATTATTTAGAACCATAGTTTGAGTGACCTCCTTAATCTTTTGGATAATGTCAATGACTTTTACCCCTCTATTAATTTTACCATTGAGTCTAATTTTTCCTTACCTTTTCTGGATGTTCTTGCTTCCCATAACTCTCTTGGGTTTCATACTTCTGTTTTTCGTAAACCTACTTTCATTAATTCTTGTATTCCCACTAACTCCTCTCACCCAATTTCTTCTAAAAAAGCCTTTTTTAATGCTTATCTTAATCGTGCATTTAATGTTTATTCACATATTTCAGCTTTAGTTACTGAGTTAGTTGTACAGAAAGCACCAACTAGAGTACAGGAAGCACCACATAGAGTACTTTTACAGAAAGCACCAACATTCATAATGTTATTTACAATTTTAAGATTTTATTTAGAAGCACTAAACTTTTTATTTAAAAGAACTAAAATTCATAATTTTACTTGAAAGCAGATTTTTATGAAAAAGTGATAAAAATTGAGATGTTATTTAGTGTTAAAATATGCAATTTTGTTTAAAAGCACTGAATTATATTATATTATTTAAAAGTGCTTGAAATTACAATTTTAAACATATGAAAAGAGCATGACGTACAATAGAATTACTGGCAAGACCATCAAACTGCACTACTGTAAATTCAAGAGTGAAATTTCAGGACGCAAATTTGTTTTTTCAAGAATTTAAAGACAAGTACTATCCCTGACATTTTCATATCTTAATTTCAAAAGCATAGTGTAAATACTGATTGTAGTTATACTCACCAATAGCAATATCAACAACTTTCAGAGCAGAGAATCAATTGTCTTTTGGTGTTCCCATACCAGTTGTATTCTTCTGCTACAGCATCTGCAATCGAATGTTGTATCAATGCCTAGTATCATCAGCATAAATAGTCTCTCCTAGTCCTCTGAATCTGTTATACTGCAAGAATATAATAAAAATTACTGTAGTAAAATTCAAACTCAACATAATCAATAATTTGTACATTTTAGTAGAACAGAGCAACAATTAAATAACAAAGATAGGATATTCCCTAAATATAACATTGTTTAGATCAGCTGCCTAATAAAATTAATGTGAGCAATTTTCACACAAATTTGTTTCATAGCGATTAATCAGTATCAGTATCTATCTTGACACCATCATAAAAAAAAATTGAAAAATTATCTTTTCCAAATGCATATGCTGGGGGCAGCCACATATGCATCCATGCAGCGAGTTACTATACCTTTTGAAAACTTAATGAATGCAATTAATCTTTGCCATAAATCCCAGGCAATGTTGTGTACATTTTCCAGTTTTGAATAAAACTGAAATAAATACATTTTAAAAATATATAAATAAATACATGGTAAATCAATTTATTAATTACTTATAAGAGAAGAACCACATATTTTTAAATATATTAATAATCATTACTAGAAAAAAGTGGCAAAGTGTAAATTAGATACATTTTTTTCTTCTGTTTTGAAATAATGAATACTTGAACTTTATTTTTGCTTTTAGTTTAAATTCTTGATTTTAATCATGCATTGTTAATAATTGAAAATTCATGAAACAAAATAGAAAAAAAAGAAAAAGAAAAAAAGAAACATACAAGTTCAGTGCCACCAGCTGGAGTCATGGCAAATGCCTCAACATTTATCAGTTCTTCCTCACAGATGGCTGGGAGGGAAAGGTCTATTAGCTCTTCTGCTTCTGGTCCTGATGCTAAAAGAAAGCAATGTTTAACATTCATGCACATAATTATGTACATAAAATACATTCGCATCACAATATAAATGATTCTTTTTAAAAATTAATACATAGAAGTAACAAAACATCAGAAATTTCCATAGATAATGTGACCATGAAATCTAAGCTCTAGTACAGAATTGATTATAGACAACTGTAAATACTTTTGATTATACAGACAATTATATCCTGCTCACCCTCATAAAATATCATTTTCAAATGTTAAAGATCAGTTTCTTCCAGTAAACAAAAAATACTTTGAAACGTATCACTTTAAGCAAGTAAAGCGTAACAATTTTCTAAAAAATACATGCACTACCTGACACAGAAAAAGCAACACCAAGGAGCTTTGGCCATATAATTATACAAATTGCGATACAAACGCAGCTGGCCATGGCCGATGTATGTAAATGATATAAAATGCAAGTAGGTCACGTGATTAGAGTGGGGACAATAATAGGAATGAAAATGGCAGATGAGCCAACTACTGTCTGTCGCCTACGGAAACCTATTTTTTGTTTCAGAAGACATATGTTGTTGAAGAGATGCCTGGCCAACGCTGCTGAAGTCCATTTCAAACAATTGGACGATCGTGCGATGGGATTCATTTCAGGTCTAAGTATGGTAGAATGCTTATACCGGCACTGAAACCCTCGTAGATGTGTTTACTGTGCAAAGGATTTAGAGAAAATGGATTAAAGAAGGGCATGTGAATTGTCGCAGTGGACAATTGTGTCCATTCAGAAAAACGTCAGCACACATTGATCGACACATTCGAAGGCATGCGGTGACGGTACCACAAAGGACAACTGTTAACATTGCAGAATTTGCAGGGTACATTGGATGTTCCAATATCAGCGAGAACAGCTTCTCAACGATTGGCCGAAAGCTGCTTGCACTCAAACCATCATTTACGAAGACTGTCATTGACGACAAGACACTGATGTGAGAGATTGCAATGGTGTCAGATATATCAAAGCTTTCTAGATAACTGAATGGGATAGGGCAGTGTTCAGCGATGTGTCTTGGTTCTGCTTGTCAAATGACAGTCATCATGTGAGAATCTGGAGGCGACATGGAAACAGATCTAATCCTACTGTGACTGTTGAACGCCATACTGCTTGACAACGTGGCATTATGGTTTGGGGTGCGTTGATAGCCAGTCACCTCTGGTTCGTATCAGAGACACAATGGCAGCACAACAATATGTGGATGATATGCTGTGGTCGGTTGGTGACCATTTTTGAAAGTTATCTTTTCCAAAACAACTTTATTATCCCAAACAATTTCATTATTTCTTCCAAACAATTGAATTATTATATAGCATAAATTAAGAAAATATTACTAACAATCTTTAATCTCTTCTGGTTCAATCTAATATTTACGAGCGGAACACAAGTTTACAGCATTATCAACAAGTCGCTAACTAAAGTGATTCCATCACAAAACACAAAGGGTCCTAATTAAAATTACTTTAGAATATTTATTACACTTTAGCAAGTCCCTTGTTTTTACAAACAATCATTTTCACAAATCATTAAATAAATTGACAGAATTTAGAAAATGAATTCTCTACGCATTTTTTGTCCTACAATAATATTAAAACAACTTAATCTAAAGCTTTGGCTTGGATGGTAGAGAACTATCAGTCTTCACAAATGAGGTCTTTGTTTCAAATCCAAGTGAATACTTAAATTTTACAACTCATGCCACCATCTATTGCTACCATAACCAGAAACTAGCAATTACGTGAAAATTATAAATGAAAATTGTCGATAAATATTGGCATCTTGTGACATTAAATAGTACAAGCTACCATTATAGCATTAACTTCCTCCATAAATACTGCACTGTATATAATTGTGCTGACGTGAAAAATAAAGACAAATAATAAAAATGCATTTAACATAAATATTGAAACTTAAGAATTGTTGCAATCGTTTTCAGTGTATGAAAGCAATAAAATAAGATAATTAACAAATTTCTGAAACATATGACAAAATAAGTATATTATGTACATGCAGTAATAAAATGACCCGATTCATTACTGTCTAAAATGCTAATTCAAAATTAGCCGAAATTTAGAACATCTGTGTATGTCTATTTTACAACTTCGAGTATTAGATAATCATGTGCACATCAATAATTTTATTTACAATTGTTTCTTAATGTGAATACTCCTATGCAACAATGCCTTTTGCATTTTTTTTTAGCAAATGTTCTATTTTAATGAAATTCTGCAAAAGACTTTCTGGCCTGATTTTCAGTTTTTTTTTTTGGCAAATAATTAAAAATATTAATTTTTATAAATTATTCTTTCAAAAATGCTAAAGGTTTCCCACAGAAAAAAGAAACTATTAGACGACAACAATGATTTTGATGAATGTGAATTAGGTGGAGAAAAACTCTGTACAGTCGCATGTGTTTTAATTATTTAGACAATATGTTTTAATATTTTCATAACAATTGTGTCTTTGGAAAAATTTCTATCATATAACTTTAGATATTTCCTTTGGAATAAAAATCTTCTGTTTCAGAAAATAATCTTCATTCATGTGAATGAGTATTTTAAAAGATAGTTTAAAATGCAGTACTATAAATGCTAAAAGTTTCAAAAAAGATGCTACGATGCTACTAATGTAATAGTCTGACCTGGTAAAACATTCAAAATTCCTGATAATTACATTTTTGCATGCATAGTCAAATAAGAAACTGGTAAGTGACTACCTTTAGAGTAATATTTCTAAATTCACTAACACAATTTACTCAAAGTTGATACTTTATATTTGGTGCAAAGCTGTTCTACAGCGTTTATTTACAAAATCGCTTCAACAAGGCAATTGTGAATCCATTTCTTCCCTTACATTACATTTGAAGTCTAATACAAATATCTAAAGCTCTATAACTATATAATTAGTTCTGGGCCTCTTCTTTCTTGAACCCGAAAACAAGTAATCTTTATTGCATTTATCCCTTTCCTCATAAATTTAGAAGGTAAAAGAGTAAATATAAAGCCTAATCCACATGTGAAGTTTCCGATATTGTTTCTGCAGTTCAAAATAAACACTCTTCACCTACCTTCTAGCCTTGCTTACAAGTACCTTAAGGCACATGAACTTGTTATGTTACAGTTAATGTTTATACATGCATTCGAAGGTATTAGAAGTGCATTCGAAGGTCAGTCTCAAATTTAGATTTAAAAATAACATAAACATTACAAACCATAATTGTATTTTTACATACCATTTTCAAAATTTTAGTTTCCATATAGCAAACAATATTCAGCAATCCTGTTCCCAAGCAACATTAAACAATCAACCATGCTGATAAGACAAGATTATAAAGAAAAGTTGTATGCTCTAACTGTAGACATGAAAATTCAAACTTTCGCTTAATAGGAAGTATGTAGTTTTAAGTTTAATGGCCACTATGCAGAATTTTAGTAAAATCCATAAGTATGGTTATACATAATCAGGGCCTGATTAGGTACTGAGGTGAGTGATGCCTATTTTCAGGACTACCTAACTGGAACATTTAGTTCACATTAAGTGTTACAATAACTGATAACATTAGCCGAATAAATCTACCATTCATGATTACAATAAGCTCTAATATATCGGAGTTGAAAAAAAACCCACCTTAATTTAGAAAAAGATAGCCCACTTGGGTTTTTTGTGGATTTCTCAGTTTGTTTCTGAATTTTTGTTTTAGTATTGGTTCGGTATTATGCATGTTTTGAAATTAAAATATATTAACTATGTTTTCCTAATTATTATTATCATAAATATCTTTTAGATAAATGGTAAATATCAACATTAAAATTATGATCAATAGTAAATAAGAGCAAGGACAATTTCATTTATTAATCAATAATATAACAGTTATTGCCAATTTCCCTCTCCTAAGAGAATGTTAACATAAATGGTTATGTGGTGCATGTTTTGTAAATGCATTCTACTAGTGAGTTTTCTATCTTTTTAAGAAGAAAAATAGTTTCCATATCACCCCTGCATTATATATTATAAATGTGTAATAGCAATATACCTTATACCAAATACAACCTGCAAATCTTGTGCACATTAAAACAAATTTTTGTTAAAAATTCATTTGTATTAAATTTAACATGTAAATACTTAACCTAATACAACAGAAAAACTGAATTTCAGGCAAATAAAATTTATATTTGGTGATTGTGTAGGGAGGAAAACCCTTGTATATGAAGGTAAAAAAATGAAATTGCCTTTTTTATATTAAAATGTATGCAATAATTTCATAACAATTTACAGCTGAAAAATTATAGATAGATTCATAGGGGTACAGTGGAATCTCATTACAACGAATTTCTAGGGACCGCAGTAAAAATTCGTTATTTTGAATTAAGTTAAAGCGAAAATTTAAAATGGCAGACATTTAAAAAATGGAAGGTATAGGAAGAAACATAATGAAACCATACTATATGCTATGATATATTTTTAATTATATACAAATACAACTATTTCTTTTTTTTGTTGTTGTTATTAATCAAAGATGCATTTTAGAATAAAGAGGAATAAATTTATCACACATATATTTAAATTGTGTAATTATATTGATTGTAGCAGTCAATTCTTTATGTAAAGCATAATATAAAACAAATCAAACATACCTAAAAAAAACTGACTGCAAGTGGCCTTATTTCCAGGATAAGACGAATCAATTACATATTCGAAAAATAGTCAGAAATTTTTGTTTACACTGGAAGTGATAAAGATTGTTTGTTAACAGTTTTCGATATCGCTTAAGAAATAAAAATATTCAGGAATGGTTTTTTGCTGAGCTAAAATTCGATACTTGAAAGGACTGTTTGGAAAGACACTGGAGGGTCGGTCATCTGGTACAAATTCATCATTGTCGCTCATCTCTTTCATCATCTTTTATGTCTTCGCAGTTGCTACTATCAAGACTAGCTATAATTTCACTAGTTGTCAAGTCTGAACTTATAAAAGCTTCCTCATCGTATCCAACATAATCAGAAGGTGATATTGTTAAAGGAAAATTAAGCTCTTTGGATGCTGTAGTCCATAGATCTTTAGGAAAATCGACAGCTGTAGAATCCTAAAACAGATATATTCTTATCACATTCTAAAGAGAATACCCAACTTCTTCTAACAGTTCTGGATCATAGACTGGGACACATTTTGCCAAGCAACAAATATCATTGCAATGACTTGTCTGAGGTTACTTGCCATACTAGTACTCATCATTCAAGTTTGCAAGTATTTTTTCAACAAGTCGTCAACGAAAATGAATTTAAACATTTTTTATGATGCCCTGGTCGAGAGGCCGTAAAATTGAAATGCAGTTAGCGGGAATATTTTTTGTTATCCAGGCTCAGGTGTTGTTTTTGTAATTGCAGAGAAGTGATAAAACATTTTTAAAACAATGAGGTTTTGCGGATTTTCCAATCACTAGTGGGATTAGTTTTTCTGTGCCAGTTGCATTACAACAAAAGAGAACCGAGATGCAAACTTTTGATTTTCTTCCACCTTTGCACTGTTCGCCTTATTTCGCCATAGTACGATTTGGTGGCAGTTGGTAGAAAAAGGCTGTCTCATTAGCATTAAATATGTCTTTAGGTTCATAATCTTCCAAAATTTCCAGCAGTTTGTCTTCTTTCCATTCACGTGCAGCCGATAAATCAGTACATTTTTCATCTCCACTGACTTGTTTTTATGTTATTCCATATCTTTCATGGAAATGAAACAACCATGCAGAACTAGCATCAAATTCTTTTACTTTCACAACTTCTGCAAATTCTTTCGCATTAGTTTGTATCATTGACATAAAAACAGGAATATTTTTCGGTCGAACATCTGTACACAGCTTAATCAATGTTTTAATGATTTCCTAAACAAAGTCTTTTCCTGTCGGGACATAAAACAGACTGCTCAGAAAGTTTTAAAATTTTGTTATTTTTTTTTAAATCGTAGATAATGTAGAAGCAGCAACCCCACATTCCTTTGCAATATCAACTTGCTTTCTTCCAGATTGTACTGCTTCCAAAATTTCAACTTTTTCTTTTAAAGAGAACTAACTGCTTTCACTTCTTTTGGACATTTTAAATTAGAAACAGAAAAGTACAGCCGAACAGCCAAATAAACTAACTACAGTACACGTTTAATGTACTCGACAATACTGCTAATCTCAATTTTCTTATCAGTTCATATGCGAAAGAATTTTCAGGGAAAATAATCACATGTCCCCCCCCCCCCGGATGCATTATCTATACACCTGGTCATGTAGATAAAAATATCTAGATAAGGGGTGGTTGCCCCAGAAACCACTTTCAGTTGCACGTTTACTTCCAAAAGATTTATAATTATGAAGTACCCTACTTAAAAAGTATATCTTTCTTTTAAAAATAAACAACTTTATTGCAAGTAAAAATAAAAAGGAGTATTAAATGTTATCATAGTGAAATATTAAAATGCAACGTTATACAAGAAGGCTATAATAACGGTGGGATGTTTTTTCTTAAATATTACAACTTTTAGATCTAGAAAGGGGTTTCTGAGGTAAAATGAAAGAAAAAAATTCGTTAATCCGAAAAAACAAATGCTTTCATAGTTGAAATTCATTCGTTAATGTGAAAATATTTAATGAGGAAAGAATAGGCTCAGGTGTTGTTTTTGTAATTGCAGAGAAGCGATAAAACATTTTTAAAACAATGAGGTTTTGCGGATTTTCCAATCACTAGTGGGATTAGTTTTTCTGTGCCAGTTGCATTACAACAAAAGAGAACCGAGATGCAAACTTTTGATTTTCTTCCACCTTTGCACTGTTCGCCTTATTTCGCCATAGTACGATTTGGTGGCAGTTGGTAGAAAAAGGCTGTCTCATTAGCATTAAATATGTCTTTAGGTTCATAATCTTCCAAAATTTCCAGCAGTTTGTCTTCTTTCCATTCACGTGCAGCCGATAAATCAGTACATTTTTCATCTCCACTGACTTGTTTTTATGTTATTCCATATCTTTCATGGAAATGAAACAACCATGCAGAACTAGCATCAAATTCTTTTACTTTCACAACTTCTGCAAATTCTTTCGCATTAGTTTGTATCATTGACATAAAAACAGGAATATTTTTCGGTCGAACATCTGTACACAGCTTAATCAATGTTTTAATGATTTCCTAAACAAAGTCTTTTCCTGTCGGGACATAAAACAGACTGCTCAGAAAGTTTTAAAATTTTGTTATTTTTTTTTAAATCGTAGATAATGTAGAAGCAGCAACCCCACATTCCTTTGCAATATCAACTTGCTTTCTTCCAGATTGTACTGCTTCCAAAATTTCAACTTTTTCTTTTAAAGAGAACTAACTGCTTTCACTTCTTTTGGACATTTTAAATTAGAAACAGAAAAGTACAGCCGAACAGCCAAATAAACTAACTACAGTACACGTTTAATGTACTCGACAATACTGCTAATCTCAATTTTCTTATCAGTTCATATGCGAAAGAATTTTCAGGGAAAATAATCACATGTCCCCCCCCCCCCGGATGCATTATCTATACACCTGGTCATGTAGATAAAAATATCTAGATAAGGGGTGGTTGCCCCAGAAACCACTTTCAGTTGCACGTTTACTTCCAAAAGATTTATAATTATGAAGTACCCTACTTAAAAAGTATATCTTTCTTTTAAAAATAAACAACTTTATTGCAAGTAAAAATAAAAAGGAGTATTAAATGTTATCATAGTGAAATATTAAAATGCAACGTTATACAAGAAGGCTATAATAACGGTGGGATGTTTTTTCTTAAATATTACAACTTTTAGATCTAGAAAGGGGTTTCTGAGGTAAAATGAAAGAAAAAAATTCGTTAATCCGAAAAAACAAATGCTTTCATAGTTGAAATTCATTCGTTAATGTGAAAATATTTAATGAGGAAAGAATAGGCTCAGGTGTTGTTTTTGTAATTGCAGAGAAGCGATAAAACATTTTTAAAACAATGAGGTTTTGCGGATTTTCCAATCACTAGTGGGATTAGTTTTTCTGTGCCAGTTGCATTACAACAAAAGAGAACCGAGATGCAAACTTTTGATTTTCTTCCACCTTTGCACTGTTCGCCTTATTTCGCCATAGTACGATTTGGTGGCAGTTGGTAGAAAAAGGCTGTCTCATTAGCATTAAATATGTCTTTAGGTTCATAATCTTCCAAAATTTCCAGCAGTTTGTCTTCTTTCCATTCACGTGCAGCCGATAAATCAGTACATTTTTCATCTCCACTGACTTGTTTTTATGTTATTCCATATCTTTCATGGAAATGAAACAACCATGCAGAACTAGCATCAAATTCTTTTACTTTCACAACTTCTGCAAATTCTTTCGCATTAGTTTGTATCATTGACATAAAAACAGGAATATTTTTCGGTCGAACATCTGTACACAGCTTAATCAATGTTTTAATGATTTCCTAAACAAAGTCTTTTCCTGTCGGGACATAAAACAGACTGCTCAGAAAGTTTTAAAATTTTGTTATTTTTTTTTAAATCGTAGATAATGTAGAAGCAGCAACCCCACATTCCTTTGCAATATCAACTTGCTTTCTTCCAGATTGTACTGCTTCCAAAATTTCAACTTTTTCTTTTAAAGAGAACTAACTGCTTTCACTTCTTT
Organism: Amaurobius ferox; assembly: GCA_951213105.1. NCBI lineage: Eukaryota > Metazoa > Arthropoda > Arachnida > Araneae > Amaurobiidae > Amaurobius > Amaurobius ferox. The sequence goes on from OX578149.1 coordinate 106,019,940, forward strand.
TGGACATTTTAAATTAGAAACAGAAAAGTACAGCCGAACAGCCAAATAAACTAACTACAGTACACGTTTAATGTACTCGACAATACTGCTAATCTCAATTTTCTTATCAGTTCATATGCGAAAGAATTTTCAGGGAAAATAATCACATGTCCCCCCCCCCCCCCCCGGATGCATTATCTATACACCTGGTCATGTAGATAAAAATATCTAGATAAGGGGTGGTTGCCCCAGAAACCACTTTCAGTTGCACGTTTACTTCCAAAAGATTTATAATTATGAAGTACCCTACTTAAAAAGTATATCTTTCTTTTAAAAATAAACAACTTTATTGCAAGTAAAAATAAAAAGGAGTATTAAATGTTATCATAGTGAAATATTAAAATGCAACGTTATACAAGAAGGCTATAATAACGGTGGGATGTTTTTTCTTAAATATTACAACTTTTAGATCTAGAAAGGGGTTTCTGAGGTAAAATGAAAGAAAAAAATTCGTTAATCCGAAAAAACAAATGCTTTCATAGTTGAAATTCATTCGTTAATGTGAAAATATTTAATGAGGAAAGAATAGGAATTTTTTCAAAACATCGCCCAATATTCGTTAAACTGGTGTTCGTTGTAACGAGATTCCACTGTATACAAACGAATAAAACCATAAAATGAAAATCAACAAAAAATATAAAATGTTAAAAAATGTTATTTTGTATAGCATTGTGAAAAGAAACACTGATATTAATAGATCGAATTCATTTAAAAAAATGAGTCCGTCCTTCATTCATGTTTTTTCCAAATTTAATGAAGTAGATGCAATCGGATTTGATCGTTGTTGCCTTAAAATTCGGTAAGATTTTAAAAATAGAAATCAGATTGCTGAAAAAATTATTTTAAACCGGTAATCGAGTTTTATCGCATTTACAGCGTAAACAGCAGATTGAATCATGCTATTTCGAATGTAAATTCTGAACATATAATGATCTTGTAAGTATAAATGTTTAAACATCGCGAATCTCTATAAAATATTCTTCAAATTATAATTAATTTCTTTATATTGCTTTGTTAGAAAGTACGGCAGAATTAGAGGTATAGTTAAGACACTTTTGTCGATCGGGAAATTCCGATCGACAAAAATGTTTTGAATTGACGTTACTTACGGCCAAATACACCTACAGTATGAAACATAGGCTACAACAAAAAATGCACTTTTTACAACAAAAGCATAAAATAAATACTTTTATACGTATAGAAAATAAAAACTTACTTACTTTGTAGTTTAGTTGGAATACCATGCGGTGCACACATAAATTCAAAGCTCAACAAGCCAAGCCTAACCAGTAACCGGTAGAGGAAGCACCGAATCACAAAGCCACGCATGCGCGAGAAACTCTATGCTCCAATAGCGACGGCGTTTCGGCTGATTTCTTTCGAGGCTTCCCACGATCATTCCTAAAAGAATCCTGAAAGAGTCGTTCTGGACGGATCTTTTTAATGGCTCCTACGCGGGACGTCTCAAGACATCCAACTTAGGATAGGACGCTTTTAGGATCTTTGGGATCATTTTAGGATCTCCTGTGGAAGTCACTGGTTGTCTGGGTAGTTTCCCTGAACATTCATTCATTAAACCCGTTAGCTTAAAAAAATTAATTAACTACTAATAACTATTAAAATTAATAACTATTAGTGTGCACATGCTTGTGCACATCGAAAATTAATTAAGAATCCAATAATTTAATTCAGTATTCATTCATATCTATAAAAAAAAAATATTTTTGCAAAATATGGTTTCTTTTTACAAAATATAAATCGTTTCCTCGCCCATATCTGCATTCGAATTCCCAAGACAATCCATCACTCATTCCTTCGTAATACGAAAGATATCCGATGTTCAATTCCTAATATCTCATGATAGCATAGCGGTCAGAGCTTTGGTGCATAACGTCACAGCTCCCAGTTCGAACTCGGCCAGTTCCAAACGGAAATATATCCTTTTAAATCCCGTCTGCCAGATGTGTCAAGCTGCCACTAGATGGCGCTACCCCATCGAATTTTCAGTATCCTTTCAAATGCCAACTCAAGGTCATCTCGTGACGTCATACATCCAAAAGTTCATCTCCCTCGGCCAGATTATCAGATAAACTATCCAAACATTTACTCATGACATCCGTTCAATGATCAACCGATAAGATAATCCGTTATCACTTCCTCATGACTTCACCGATATGATAAGCCGTTATCACTTCCTCATGACGTCATCCTCTGGAGCAGCTGCTGCCGCTACTGGGGTGGGACGTCTGTTTTCCTTCTACTATTGCATATTTTTCTCGTTTTTAATATATGTATTTTAAAAATATATTTTAAATGAATAATTTTAATGATATCTGTATTCAAAAATCTAAAAATTCTATAACTTACATTTTGTTAAATCTCATGTTTTGAATTAAAATTAAATTTACGATTATTATATTTTTACACACGTATGTGATTTAAAAACAAATTAATGGTGTTACGATTTTTTTTTTTTACACATGTATGTGATTTAAAAAAAAAATGAATGGTGTGCATTTTACTCAAGATTATTTTTACGTTCGATTTTAAAAATTGCGATGTTTTGTTAAATCTCATGTTTTGATTAAAAGTTTTGGTAAACATGTCTGTACGAATAATCAACATACATTTTCAAAACACGACTACGTTTAATCATAAGATGCATATGTACTAGATAAAAATTAGAATGAGGTTTCGACGTGTATATATTTTTAAAAATTCCTAAACAAACATTTACATGTTATTTTCTAAAAAGAAAATCAAACATTCATTATTGTATGAATTGATTACTTAAATTATACTTTTCACATACAATATAATAATTAAACAAGAAAGATCAATCATGCTTAAAGCATTGATTATGAAACACTTTCCAACTTCAATGCAATTTTAAACAAGTCTAAAATGCAATACATTCCTCGGTAATATTTTGAAACTTATCACAATACTGCATTAATTTATTATATTTGAAAACTTAAACCTTCATCGAAAAAAATGAACTTCATTCAAATGACGGCATTGATCTATAAATTGCCTGGTTTAAACATCTCTAAAATGTTATACATTCCTCGGTAATAGTTTTGGAATTATCATAATACTCGATAATTTATTATATTTGAAAACTTCATCGAAAACAATGGAAATTAATTCAAATGACGTCATAGAAAAAATAACACGCCTGGATCTCTCTATAAAAACAGGATTTCATTCATAACTTCCTCACATTCATTTCATTCATCACAATACTATAAAAATCTGATGTGGGCAACACATGACTTTCCTTATATAACGTAATGAATTTACCACTTTTACAGTAAAATAAATAGGTTTTTCTTATAGTAGATACTAATATTCTTTCCAAGATATTGAATTTTCAACAATTAGTCGTCATTTCATTGATTTAGCGTTATTTTTATCCATTCGGCGAGATTTTCGTTAATTTGTCAACATTTAAAAAAGTCGCCAAGTTGGCGACATTCCGCTAAATTCGTCGCCAAAATCTCGCCAAGCATAATGGACTAAGAAATAAGTTATTCTTACAGCAGATAAATGAATATTGGCGTTCAAATACAAAAGTATTATTCAAAGTATCTTTTTTCATGAATGGAACGAGCTAGATCCACAAGAATGATGTCATCCAATATATCGCATGGTATTACTGAAAAATGAACATGTCTTTCAAGAGGAAATATTTTTTTTTTATTTTATATGACTTTCTGATAATTTTTTTGAAAAATGTGCAATATCTCGAGAACGGTTCATGTTAGCGTTCTAAAATTTATGCCAATCGTTTTCTAATGAAAAATTACATAAGAAATGTCTATATGCGTAACTTTATTAGTGGTTTTGATTTTTTGACTATTTTTTCCAAAATTCATTTGAAAATTTAGGGGGGTTCTTAACATTCGATTGTGTATAAAAACAATAGGCTTCCAGTGTTTACGGATTGTGATTTTTGTACCAAATTGGGATCGAATCGGTCCATTCGTTTGTCAGTTATCGTCTTCACAGACTCTCACACACACACACACATACTTTCACACACACACACACAGACATCACTTCAAAAATGTTTGATTCGTGATCAGGGATGCTTGAAACGTGCTCTCCCGTCGAAAACTCGATTTCGAATTTTCGACTCCGTCACAATACTTTCCTTATACATTATGTATATAAGGAAAGTAATACGATTTTCTTATAGTAGATACTAATATTCTTTCCAAGATATTGAATTTTCGACAATTAGTCGTCATTTTCATTGATTTAGCATCATTTTTATCCATTTGGCGAGATTTTCATTAATTTGGCAACATTTCAAAAAAGTCGCCAAGTTGGCGACATTCCGCCAAATTCGTCGCCAAAATCTCGCCAAGAGTTATGGACTAAGGAAAAAGTTATTCTTACAGCAGATAAATGACTATTGGCGTTCTAATACAAAAGTATTATTCAAAGTATATTTTTTCATGAATGGAACGAGCTAGATCCACGAGAATGATGTCACTCAATTTATCGCATGGTATTACATATGAAAAGTGAACATGTTTCTCAATAGGAATTTTTTTTTTCTTATGTGACTTTTTCATAATTTTTTTGAAAAATGTACAATATCTCGAGAACGGTTCATGTTAGCGTTCTAAAATTTATTCCAATCGTTTTCTAATGAAAAATTACATAAGAAATGTCTATTTGCAAAACGTTATTAGCGGTTTTGATATTTTAACGATGTTTTCAAAATTTCATTCGATAATTTAGGGGGGTTCTGAACATTCGATCACGTATAAAAACAATAGGCTTCCAGTGTTTACGGATTGCGATTTTGTACCAAATTTGGTTCGAATCGGTCCATTCGTTCGTCAGTTATTGTCTCCACAGACTCACTGACACACACACACACATACTTTCACACACACACACACAGACATCACTTCAAAAATGTTTGATTCGTGATCAGGGATGCTTGAAACGTGCTCTCCCGTCGAAAACTCGAATTCGAATTTTCGACCCCGTCACAATACTTTCCTTATACATTATGTATATAAGGAAAGTAATAATTTATTTTATTTAAACATTTTGTTTAAGACCATAGAGCTACAAAAAATTACACTCTATGCTTGAAACTTCATCGAAAAAAAATTGTCCTTCTCTTTATGAAATCAATTAATATTTCATTCATATCAGCCGTACAGACTCTATGGACTAAACTATTTTGTGTTAAAAAAATACAGGAATTCTAATACAACTCATTCTATATATTTTGCTGTTTACATTTTACATAGGTGAAAAATAGGCTTAGTTGTAGAAATAATCAAATTCAGATGAGCATTTAAACTCAAATATATTGTCATTGCGTTGTTTCAGTATGTAGATGCACAGAATTTAAGCAAACATAAAGTAGTTTTAGGACGGATACAACACTCAATATGAATTAAAAAGAACTTAAAAAAATCAGGATTTTGAAACAAGATGGATGCCATATATCATTTTCAAGTGGGTCATGTGATCGTTTCATATAAGAGGTGCAATTATTATTTTAATTTTTATTTGAAAAACTACTGAATATATTTCGCTGAATTTTTTTTTATATATTTTATGGAACAATTTGAATATTAATTAAAATTTTCGAAGCAATTTGTGAATTTTAAATCCGCTTAAAAAATGTTTGGAAAATTAGGTCCCATAGGGCTCAATGTATTTCATTTTTTCGACCCGGGTTCAATCCAAAACTAATTGGGTGATATTATTAATTTATATTCCCATAGGTTCTACAGACCGTCTGAACAACATACTAAAATTTCATTTTGATTAAGTCATTTTTACGGCAGTTATCGTGCTAACGGACAGACAGACAGACAGAATGAACAAAGTCATAAACACTTTTCAACTTTGTTGTAAAGTGTTAAAAAAAGTTTAAATCACATAATGTTGATATTGCTAATCTGATATTCCACAGAACTGCACAAAGGGCAAGATTCATAATCTATTCGTCACAAACATCATACAAAACTTATTTAAATATAATTTGAGTAAGAATTAACTAGAATCTAATTAAAATCTCATCTGTAAAACACGTCCACCGTGCTATCACACAATTTATCAAATCAACCATTTCAGAAATACTACACGAATTGTCATATTTACCTATCGAACTTTGATATACAGGGTGCCCACTTATATCCGTTACAGCCCCCTTAACTTCTAAACGGTGGCAGCTTAGGCCATAAAATTGGTGTCTAGGTATAGTAAAAAGGCTATGCGCTACTCGATGCGACAACTTACAACGCCATATATCGGCAAATTTTGGAATTAGCGGTCCTATTTCGTAAACGGTGAAAGATACGTGAAAAAAGTCAATTAGAAAGTTGTAGAGCACTCTCGATTTAGTACGAAAAGATACCTTGTGCACATTAATACACAAAACAGAATGCAAAAAATGAACATTTGTTTGGTCACGATTTCGAAAATTGTCATGTCATAAAGAGTTAAAGAAAGAAACTGAGACACTTCCCTGCCTTCAGGACCATTTATTTATAATAGTATATTGCTCAAAATACTCTCCGTTAGCCACTATACACATTTGCACTTTGGACTGGATTTCTCGCTGCAACATGGCAGGTGTTACGGACGCACAAGCATCAGTAATGCGTCGTCGAAGATCCTGCAATGTTGGAGGAGGGGTCGCATATACCTGCCCTTTTATGTGTCCCCATAAGAAGAAGTCCAATGGGGCCAAGTCAGGAGAGCGCGGGGGCCACTCGACGGAACCACCATACCCGATGACTTTATTCTGGAATGTCTCTATTAGGTACTGCTGAACGTTTGAAATCTTATGCGAAGGTGCGCTGTCATGTTGGAACCATACATTTAGGAGTTGGTGCAACGGTAGATTCTCAACAAAGTCGGTTATTACATCCTGCAGAAGCTGCAAGTACCGTCGTCCCGTTAACGTGCCCTCGTAAAATACTGGTCCAATGAGCCTGTCATTAAAAATTCCGCACCAAAGATTAATCGACCAGCGTTGTTGATGTCGAACTTCGACGGCATATCTCGTATTTTCCAGCGACCAGGTATGAACGTTCTGTCTATTAAACATTCCGTTCCTCGAAAAACATGCCTCATCCGTCCATATTATGTCTACGAGGTATGTGGGGTGGACCTTTAAGTTATTCATCACAAAGTTACATCACGTGTAACGTCTCTCAGCATCTCTTGGCAACAATCCTTGCACAGGTGTGGATCGGTATGGATGAGCACCTGATTCATTCAGGATTTTCCAGGCGCGGCTTTTTGAGAGGCCACAACTTCCACTGATCATTATTGTACTGCTCTGAGGATGGGCGAGAACGAAAGTTAGCACATCTTCAGATTGCACTTTGCGTCCTACATTACGAGGTGTACGAATTATAAGTCGGCTGGTCAAAGAGCCCGTCTCCCTTAAACGTTTTACAACCTTTAAGATGGTCTGCCATGTAGGATGCAGGTCTTGAGGGAAACGTTCACGATACAGCCTTACAGCTGATTTTGCCTTACGCCCAAATTCACCGTAAATGAACAACATCTCGCAATACTCGTTACTGTCAAATTTTGCCATAACTCTCCGCTTTAACGTACAACCCAGCAGAAACATCCTTTTTATAGTAGTAGTCTCTGGTGAACAGGTATGACGTTCCATCCTCATTTGCATAATACATGTGATCCATGTGATTTTTATACCAGACATGGTTGAGTTGAGCTGTGTGTTTGGAGAGACGATTTTGCAAGATCAGCAGAAAGTTTTCATGGTTTGTAGAGACATTCAGTAAAACACGCAACAGGTGGGACAGAACCATGGTCCTCATGAATGTGAATCACGTGCATTTCCCCTGTGCCACAACACAGGCTCGTATTTAGTCCGTAAGGTGGTCTTTTCTCGCTTCGCTTCACAATCAAACAAATGTTCATTTTTTGCATTTTATTTTGATTATTAATGTGCGCAAGGTATCTTTTCGTACTAAATCGAGAGTGCTCTACAACTTTCTAATTGACTTTTTTCACGTATCTTTCACCGTTTACGAGATAGGACCGCTAATTCCAAAATTTGCCGATAGATGGCGTTGTAAGTTGTCTCATCGAGTAGCGCATAGTCTTTTTACTATACCTAGACACCAACTTTATGGCCTAAGCTGTCACCGTTTAGAAGTTAAGGAGGGTGTAACGGATATAAGTGGGCACCCTGTATATATTTTCTCAATACTTTTAAAAATAAATCTTCATAAAAGTATTATCGAACACATTGACGTATATTAAAATATAATGTGTTATCATACATTTTTTTTTCAAAACATACATGTGAGAAGATAACATGCATTCAACACATTTATGTGAAAAGATGAGACATATACACTGAAAATAAAATTTATTTCCTTATGTGTAATATTGAAAAACCCCTAAATTACTCACTATAACTGAAATTTTGCAAATTAAAAAAAAATATTGGACACTGTTTTCAATTTTGCAAGTGAAGAATTAACAGAATTTAATGAATGTAGAACAAAAATTCATCTCTTTTCACGTAACAGTTTCTTACATGACGACCCGAGCGCCCCCCCCCCCCCCCCCCCAGCGTCGAAATTTCATTTCTAGAAATATCCTCGTCGAAAACACCCAGAAAAATTCCCCTTCCACTCGGAAAAATTTTGTATATGCGTTACGTTATCTTCTCTTAATATAACTCTCTCGAACTTCCCCCCCCTCACGTAAACCATTTTCATTCAGCTCCTCTTTGATTACAAATCCCCCCCCCCCTATCCAAATTATCTTATCTCCATAAAACAACTCCGACTCACCTATGACTCACTCACTCTTTCCTCACGAAAATCATGTAAAATTTTCAAAGTTCGTTATCTCATTCAAACATCTCCCCATTACTACTGAGGAGGCCTGGATCCGCACTACACCGCTGCGGGATTGAACATATGATATCTTACTACTCACACAAAATGATTCCAAATAAAAAAAAACAAAGAATTTACGGAGTCCACCAATCCGTTCTAATCCACGAAAATATAAATAGTACAAGTATATTGATATATATTTTGACATATATTGGAATCAATTACGGACTTCTGGTTTAAAGATTGCGGAGATTATTGATATTTTCAATTTATTGCATCATTTCATTTATTTTGACAAAGATTTTTGAAACTTATATTGCAATATGGGTAATCTTCTACCAAGGGCATATTTTCTAATCTACGACATTATAAGTAGTACGGGTATATCTTCTCATACAAGTTTAGCGCTTTCATTTTGGCATATATTGGAATTAATTACGGCCTTTAAGTTTAAGGATTACGGGATTATTGAAATTTTCAATTTATTGAGTCATCTGTTTTATTTTGGTAAAGACTTTAGAAACTCACATGTTTTAGTACGTGTAATCTTCTACTAATACACGAGTATATCTTCTAATATTCGCGAATATAAGTAGCATGGGTCCCATACAATTTTAGTGCTTTTATTTTGCATCCATTGATTCAATTTCCTATTTTTTATAAATTTGTTTATAAAGGGGACCAGAATGTTTTATTTTTCAAATCTGCCTGTGAAGGTAATTTTGTATAGCGAGAACATGTATTCCTAAATTTCTTTTTAGGAGCATTAAATTAAATATTTTAATAGAATATTTTGATTAACAATGTCATTTAGTATACTATAGGAATTTGCACAAGATTGTGAATTTTAAGTCTCTTTATATTATGTACTCTGTACGATGAATGGCTCTGCTGCTAGTTTGAAATATGTCAATATACATTTCAAAAATCGCTGAAATGAGATTGAAACTTTTGGGGGTACTTAGCACCTTTACTCTCGCCTCCACTCAGCATTTGCTGATATCAATTATTAAAGTGTTACCTAATCAAACAGTTTTAAGTAAAATACATTTCGATGTTGAGGTACAAAAAACTATTTAGGCGATTATTTCGAGATATTAAAGAACACTAGTGAGTGGCTATTTTAGCAATGTGTCAATAATTTTGCCATAGTCTATATAATAATTATCTAACATGTTTTAGGCTTTCCAGATCTGTTAGAAGACACCCCAGTGACCACCTTGACACTTATCTTGAATCTTTGCACACATTATATCAACCATGATAAGAATTCAACCCAGCCGAATTTTCGCCTCCCTACGCGGTGGATGGAGAAAATGGAGGGGGGGGGGGGTCAAAGTTTCTCAGAATCTTCAGAACACCCATCTCCGGTGAACTAAAACCCTGAAACGCTGTAACTATATGCACAATATTCACCATAAGACAGAACGTTACGCAGCCGAATATTTGATTTCCACCTCTCGAAAAGGGGGGAGGATCCTCCCCCTTCCGAAATTAATTTTCAGATCAGCCAATAAGAAGGGAAAATGAATTACTTCCCTTTTCCCAAGATCTCCTTAGCCGTTTCTTATGATTAGAAGAGCTTGTTGCCCATGTACCTCTAAAACCCGTGATTCAACTTTAAGAAAACTTTCGCATGCGCGCTGCCTCCCCCTGCCTATTCTATTTCGTCTGAGCGCTATTAATCTCTACATCTAAAAATGCAAATATTTGAAAACTGCAATACTTTTTTCACTGGTGCTAATAAATGTTTTGTCATTTTGCTCAAAGTTTTAAATATGTGTTCGGTGGCACATATTCAGTATTTTTTTACGAATTCCAAATTTTTGTTTCGAGCACAACTAAAATGCAAATATTTGAAGCAGCAATTTTTTCGCTAGTTCTACCGGACGATCTGTATATACGATCTGTATATACGATCTGTATCAAATCAAGTCTGCAAGTCATTTAAAAGTAGACTTTCAGTTTTTGCTGGATTATTTAAACGATTTGCTATATTTAAACGATTTGCTATATTTAAACGATATGCTATACGGCATCCGTTAAACTTTCAGAAATAACATTTTATTTTTACATACAAGAAATTATCTGCCCTTAAATAGAATTTCACGTTTTTCTCATTATGTGCATTTTGGAATTTTAAGTTTACATCGCAACACTACTTTAAATGAAAATTCTAAATATTTTATTTTTTTAAGCAGTATCCATCTGTTTACGAAAATTTAAATCTCATTTAGAAATTAAACGTTATCTGGAAATTTTGAATTCAAGTGTTTCAGTCTGCGTTAACCCTAAATTATCTAATTTATCCAAAGTGCGATTTTCGCCTGCTGTTTTTATATAGCGAAATTATTGTACAGCCGCGGGGGAAAAAAAAAAACGCCCCACCCTCTGTTAATCGAGCATCGTTCATCTTAGAGAATATTGAATGATATCATTCGATTAGGAATAACATCCTCTACAAATTAATGTGCATAAGGGACCGTCTTCATATCTAAACGCGCACAAACTTTGAAATTCTAAATGGCAATACCCAAGTTTGACAACATAGTTCGAAACTAGAGCAAAATTCAACCTCTCATACCAAATTTCAAGTCATTTCGGTGAAGCTTTTCTAACTAATTTATTCCTAATTGAATGATACCATTTGATTAGGAATAACATCCTCTACAAATTAATGTGCGTAAAATTTGCATAAGGGGCCGTCTTCATATCTAAACGCGCACAAACTTTGAAATTCTAAATGGCAACACCCAAGTTTGACAACATAGTTCGAAACTAGAGCAAAATTCAACCTTTGATACCAAATTTCAAGTCATTTCAGTGAAGCTTTTCTAAGTTCTGAGTATGTAAAGTTTTGAGCTCCTAATGTTAAATTAGTTTCCAAGACTTCCATTCATATCTTCTGTAATAATTATCTGCTCACTCTGATTATTTGTATGACGTTACTACTAAACAACCCAAACACATTTACGTGATTTTTATTTTTGTAGAATAACTTGTTTGTATGAAATATTAATTATGAAATCAATAATTGAAAAAATATGAATACAAACCTGGACACATTTTGATAAAAATCGATTCACAGAGTTTTTATATGTTTATATAAAATTCCAGGAGTTCCTCCCTCTAGTTCTTTCGAAATGTTTAAATATTCAGCATCACGATGATTTTAAGGGTCGTATATTAATTTAAAAAATCACTAATTTGAAAACGTTATATTAATTGTAAGTTAATCTTTATTTAAGAAAAAGGGCATTTATTTTTACCCAGTTTTAATAAAATCTTTGTATAAACAGTGTTGTATAGATGCAAACTGATCAACGTAATTCTGCTACTGTATTGAAGGGCGAAAACTTGTATTGTTATAAATGGGATATACGTATGTTACTGTCGAGGAGTTGCTGTTCCGGAGCTACTTGCGAGTTGAAATCGTCCACAAAATGTGATAATTTATAATAAAAATTCTTTATATAAAACAATAACAAATTATAATCTATGTGATACTAAACACCATAACACGTCGCTTTACATCAAAAGACGGATTTGCATAATCGCGGTTTAGTATGATAGTTATTACAACAACCTAAGGACCTCTTATTCAAAGGTAAAATGATTCTATAATTTTATTCTCAATTTATTTTCGCCTATTTAACTGTATTACAAAGCAGATATTTGTTAGTCTCATAAAATGTTTTTGAAACAGCATTTTAAAATAAACATTTCATTCTTCATTCTTTCTTATTGACCCTGGCACGAATGCCCCATTAGATTTTAGCAATGTACCCAGTACGGTTTTTACCCCTAATAATCATGCACTATTTGAGGCTGGCATAATCCTACCCATTACATGCCCACTGCCTTAGTAACACATACACACAACACAACACCACACCCAGCCATGAAAATGCTCACCCTCTCATGCAGGAATCGAACCTGCGACCCTTTGGCTGTGAGGTAAGCCATAATGCTGAATGTCAAGAGGAGAGTTCAATAATTTACAACAGTGCCGTGGTCAATCAACGAAACATCGCCCTTCAAATTGCGGTTTTCAATATGGAGCTGATCCCTGAAAATTGTACATTCCGGAATATTGAATATCTTCGGATATAAAGATAGAAACGTCGTGAAAATTTGGATTTGGACTAATTTTGGGGTCTAGAACTTGTGGATGATGTCAAAATATTGGGTGTTGCTATTGGAAATTTCAAAGTTTGTGCGCGTTTAGATTTGAAGACGTCCCCTTATGCAAATTTTATGCACATTAATTTGTAGAGGATGTTATTCCTAATCGAATGGTATCATTCAATTTTCTCTACGATGAACGATGCTCGATTAACAGAGGGTGGGGTAGTTTTTTTTTCCGCGGCTGTACATAATTTGAAGTTTGTATTTCACCAGAAGTGCAATTTGAATATATTACTTTTCTTGCAATACATGGTAATGTATAGGGAAAGTATTGGAATCATGTTAAAAATCGCAACTAGTTTTCGACGGATCTATACGTTTTGGGACCTTTAAAACACGAAAAAACTATTTGTAGTATGACGTCTGCGTGTGTGTGCAATGTATGTATATGTTACCGTTAAAGTATATAATGCAGTTATTTCATAGAATACCTAGTTATTCCATGAAATAACTGATCGTGTCCGTTAAAGTGTGTAATATGTTATTAATTTGACACTTTAACTAGTTATTCTATGAAATACAGGTGACTAGTTATTCTATGAAATACAAGTAAGGAAAATAAAAAATCCCAAGCTATACTTTTTGAAACGATCGGGATTCGATCTCCTTCTATCCGTCTCAGCTTCCAGATCAACGAGAACATGGAAAATTTGAATTAGGGGTGACGATATAAAGGGATTTTAAAAAAACTTACACCACTTTGCATTTCAGAAACAAATACGCAATTTAATATTCTTTCACTGCCAACAATTAAAACTGGTTATCAACTATTTTGATTGTGGCATTTAATGGCCATTAGCCATTGTAAACGCGTGATCGTAAAATGACTAATAATATATCTAGAGGTGGCGGGAAAAAAGCACATAAGTCAAAAATTACAATTCTTTTATAATATATTTGATTTAAGAGATTTATGATTTTTGTTGTGGGAAAAGCACATAAGTCAATTATGCCTCTAAGATATTAATAAAAGAAAAACTTTAAACACTTACTAAATTTTGTACGGATAGCAGTGGGGTAAAAAGTATAAATTAAGAAAAGTTAATTAGCTCATAAATGCATAACAAACTCAATAAAAATTAAATTTGTATTCTGAAAACAAAAATATAAAATTAAAAATAAGTTATGAAAGTATCAAAAATTTCTTTCCTCGATATTTTAAAATCCTTGTTTTTGACTTACGTGCTTTTTTCCACCAGCTCTAGACCTTTGATATATTGTTTATATATAAAGCATTGTGTACATAAAACACTTTGATTAGAAGTTTCCTGAACATGGTTTTTACACGTGTAGATAATTTAAATATAAGAATGCAATTGAAGCACATTCATCTTTTAAAGATATGGACGGGAAAACTGGTTATCACAGTGGCACATCTAATGCTGACTGTCATAAGGAGGTATAAAGGGGCAATTACATTGATCAACTTTGAAATAAATACGCAACGAAGAAAACAGTTACTCATTTTAGTCAAAAATTTCGACTTTTGTCAATGTAGAGCAATACATTGCTGTGGACGACGGTTCATAGAACGATCATTGACAATTTAGTAAAACAAAACCAAGAAGAAACCAATGATGAAGAATGTGATCAGTGTTACTTTCAGGACCTTTTGGCCGCGGACGGGGGATGAAACTTTACGGGGGGGGGGGCATATTTTCTATTTGCCCGATGCATATATATTTATAAATGCTGTCACATAAATAGAAACTAAGTCAAAATGGGCATCGGAGACCAAGAAGGGGTCAGCATTGTTAATAAATTGAAAATTCATTGGGAAAAATGTTGTTAGAAAACACGTAAAGCAAATCAATTCAATAAACATCATTAAAATTAATTCTTGTTTTTTTACCAAAATATGTAAAAATTTACTTACTATGCTTGAATATTGAAATAATCCTGAACTGACGGGAAGCTATATTAAAATAAGAGGCCCAACTAATAGGTATCACTTGTGCGAACAGTGGCTACAAGCTTTCCACCATTTGTAATTTGGACTCAATCAGCGTCATTGCGCATGTGTCACTTTTATGCCGAGATTTAAAACAACACATACAAGGTATGCTTGCTGCAACATACGCTTGCTGAAAACGCTTTAGCTGCCCAACAAATTAGGTGATAGCTTGATTCCACAGAAACTTATTAGATGGTTAGATAAAAAGTAGTGCACGAAAACGAAAGGATCCGTAAAATTAGTTGATACTTAGTTCAAAGTTTGCCTACATCGAAAGTGTCGATTTGCATCTCTCAATATCATAGATGAATTTCACTAGGTATTTAGCTGCGCTGGTAGGATCATAAAAGTTTAAAATGTCTAGACTCTGATCAAATGTAGTTCCTGGTTGGTTTTTAATTTTTAGACATTTTCCTCATACTTTCTGCGGATTTTGTTGTATTGAGGAGAGGATAGATCTGAATCAAATGTTCAAGGGTTTCGGGAACATTGATTACACATTCGGGAACATTGATTACACATTCGGGAACATTGGTTACACATTCGGGAACATTGATTACACATTCGGGAACATTGGTTACACATTGGGTTAATGCTGGGGTCCCATTTAGCTTTTAAACTGTTGGTGATGTAAGACTTAGTCCGGATTTTCATAAGAGTTGTGGAATCTTTTCTCGATTTGATTGTTTTATAAGCCTTTTTACTATAATGGTTTATGTATGGGAATTTTGATTAAATTTCGAGTTTTTCCATTTTTGATCCCAACAGGTTTTCTGTCTATGTTTTATCAGCTTCCTGATGTCTGGATACATGCAGATTCCTAGAGTAGGATATTGCGTGTTATTAACGGCATTTTTTGCCAGTTCATCTGCGTTTTCGTTTTGGTGAATTTCGGAGTGTCCTGGTACCCATATTAGTTTGATTTTCGCCTTTTTAACACTTTACAACATAGTTGAAAAGTGTTTATGACTTTGTTCATTCTGTCTGTCTGCCTGTCCGTTAGCACGATAACTGCAGTAAAAATAACTTTATCAAAATGAAATTTTAGTATGTTGTTTAGACGGTCTGTGAAACTTATGGGAATATAAATGAGTAATATCACCCAATTAGTTTTGAATTGAACCCGGGTTGAAAAAATTAAATACATTGAACCCTGTGGGACCTAATTTTTTCCTGTCTGTCTGTTAGCACGATAACTGCAGTAAAAATAACTTTATCAAAATGAAATTTTAGTATGTTGTTTAGACGGTCTGTGAAACTTATGGGAATATAAATCAGTAATATCACCCAATTAGTTTTGAATTGAACCCGGGTTGAAAAAATTAAATACATTGAACCCTGTGGGACCTAATTTTTCAAACATTTTTAAAGCGAATTCAAAGATTCACAGATTGCTTCAAAGGTTTTAGGAAATATTCAAATTATCACATAAAATACATAAAAAAAATTTCAGAAAAATATATTCAGTAGATTTTTAAATAAAAATTAATATAATAATTACACCCTTTATATGAAGAGATCACGTGACCATTATATGAAGAGATAGCATGACCCACTTCAAAGTAAAATATGGCAGCCATCTTGTGTCAAAATCGTGATTTTTAAAGTTATTTTTAATTCATATTTAGTGTCGCATCCATCCTGAAACCGCTTTATTTTTGCTTAAATTCTGTTCATCTACATACTGAAACAACGCAATTACAATATAGTTGAGTTTAAATGATAATCAAACTTTGATTATTTCAACAACGAAGCCTAATTTTCCCTTATGGAGTATGTAAACTCCATAAGTGTATTATGAAGTATGTTTTCCCTTATGGAGTATGTTTTAAGGTTTTAAATAAAATAAAATATTATAGTATTGTAATGGAAGCTTGGAAAAATGTTATGAATGAAATGCTGCTTTTATATAGAGGCGATTTATATTTCGATGACGTCATTTGAATAAAGTTCATTTGTTTTCGATGAAATTTTCAAATATAATAAATTATTGTAGTATCATGATAATTTAAAAAATATTACCGAGGCATGTATCGCATTTTAGAGATGTTTAAACCAGGCAATTTATATTTCAATGCCGTCATTTGAATGAAGTTAATTTTTTTTCGATGAAGTTTTAAGTTTTCGAAAATAATAAATGAATGTAGTATTGTGATAATTTTAAAAATATTACCGAGGAATGTATCGGATTTTAAAGATGTTTATATAAAATTGCATTGAAGTTGGAAAGTGTTTCATAATCAATGCTATATGATCTTTGATTGATCTTTGTTGATCATGATTGATCTTTGTTGTTTGATTTTGATTTTATTTTGGTTCTTGTATATTTGATAAGGTCTTCAGCCTTTTTGTTGTCATTTGCAAGGGCTTCTAAGACACTTTTGCTATTAGAGATGATCGTATATTTTCATTCTCCTTCGTCTATTAGGTAGTCAGTTGCATAAATTATTGCTTCGAGTTCTGCGGTAAATATGGATCATATTTTGGGGAGGCGAATACTTCTCGTGATTTTTTCGTTTTGATGTATACCGAAACCTGTTCCTTTTATGCTTTTGGATCCGTCTGTTCCGATCCATTGCGTTTCCCCTTCTTCTTCGTTCTTAAATTTACTGAATAGGATTTGTGCTTCCCCTGCAGAAGATTTTTGGAAATCGAATTTGTCAATGTTTATGTGTAAATTCTGATCGTCCCAAGGTGGAATTGGATCAGGAAGGTAGTTCATGTTCGCAACTAGATTTTCTTCTTTTATCAGTGTCATTATGTTATCCACCGTTCTCTTTGGCCACTTCAGATTGCTTAGTCTTATTATTTGTAATTGTTGATGAATAGTTGTAATGAACGCTCTTTTCATCCTTATGAGTTCTTCTTTGAGCAAGAACTGTTCACAACTTAAAACTTTTCTCAGTTCGTATTCTGATATTTCTGCCTCTATACGCATTGCTTCTGTAACAGTCATCTTTGGAACTCTTAATGCCAATCGTACTGCGGTATTTTCAAGGGTAGTATATATTCCCATAATATTATTTGTTTCTTCCATGCGAACGACGTTGGCATAGTCGATCTGAGCCAATAAAGCCTGGCGTACTATTGGCTCAGATCGACTATGCCAACGTCGTTCGCATGGAAGAAACAAATAATATTATGGGAATATATACTACCCTTGAAAATACCGCAGTACGATTGGCATTAAGAGTAATACGATTTTCTTATAGTAGATACTAATATTCTTTCCAAGATATTGAATTTTCGACAATTAGTCGTCATTTTCATTGATTTAGCATCATTTTTATCCATTTGGCGAGATTTTCATTAATTTGGCAACATTTCAAAAAAGTCGCCAAGTTGGCGACATTCCGCCAAATTCGTCGCCAAAATCTCGCCAAGAGTTATGGACTAAGGAAAAAGTTATTCTTACAGCAGATAAATGACTATTGGCGTTCTAATACAAAAGTATTATTCAAAGTATATTTTTTCATGAATGGAACGAGCTAGATCCACGAGAATGATGTCACTCAATTTATCGCATGGTATTACATATGAAAAGTGAACATGTTTCTCAATAGGAATTTTTTTTTTCTTATGTGACTTTTTCATAATTTTTTTGAAAAATGTACAATATCTCGAGAACGGTTCATGTTAGCGTTCTAAAATTTATTCCAATCGTTTTCTAATGAAAAATTACATAAGAAATGTCTATTTGCAAAACGTTATTAGCGGTTTTGATATTTTAACGATGTTTTCAAAATTTCATTCGATAATTTAGGGGGGTTCTGAACATTCGATCACGTATAAAAACAATAGGCTTCCAGTGTTTACGGATTGCGATTTTGTACCAAATTTGGTTCGAATCGGTCCATTCGTTCGTCAGTTATTGTCTCCACAGACTCACTGACACACACACACACATACTTTCACACACACACACACAGACATCACTTCAAAAATGTTTGATTCGTGATCAGGGATGCTTGAAACGTGCTCTCCCGTCGAAAACTCGAATTCGAATTTTCGACCCCGTCACAATACTTTCCTTATACATTATGTATATAAGGAAAGTAATAATTTATTTTATTTAAACATTTTGTTTAAGACCATAGAGCTACAAAAAATTACACTCTATGCTTGAAACTTCATCGAAAAAAAATTGTCCTTCTCTTTATGAAATCAATTAATATTTCATTCATATCAGCCGTACAGACTCTATGGACTAAACTATTTTGTGTTAAAAAAATACAGGAATTCTAATACAACTCATTCTATATATTTTGCTGTTTACATTTTACATAGGTGAAAAATAGGCTTAGTTGTAGAAATAATCAAATTCAGATGAGCATTTAAACTCAAATATATTGTCATTGCGTTGTTTCAGTATGTAGATGCACAGAATTTAAGCAAACATAAAGTAGTTTTAGGACGGATACAACACTCAATATGAATTAAAAAGAACTTAAAAAAATCAGGATTTTGAAACAAGATGGATGCCATATATCATTTTCAAGTGGGTCATGTGATCGTTTCATATAAGAGGTGCAATTATTATTTTAATTTTTATTTGAAAAACTACTGAATATATTTCGCTGAATTTTTTTTTATATATTTTATGGAACAATTTGAATATTAATTAAAATTTTCGAAGCAATTTGTGAATTTTAAATCCGCTTAAAAAATGTTTGGAAAATTAGGTCCCATAGGGCTCAATGTATTTCATTTTTTCGACCCGGGTTCAATCCAAAACTAATTGGGTGATATTATTAATTTATATTCCCATAGGTTCTACAGACCGTCTGAACAACATACTAAAATTTCATTTTGATTAAGTCATTTTTACGGCAGTTATCGTGCTAACGGACAGACAGACAGACAGAATGAACAAAGTCATAAACACTTTTCAACTTTGTTGTAAAGTGTTAAAAAAAGTTTAAATCACATAATGTTGATATTGCTAATCTGATATTCCACAGAACTGCACAAAGGGCAAGATTCATAATCTATTCGTCACAAACATCATACAAAACTTATTTAAATATAATTTGAGTAAGAATTAACTAGAATCTAATTAAAATCTCATCTGTAAAACACGTCCACCGTGCTATCACACAATTTATCAAATCAACCATTTCAGAAATACTACACGAATTGTCATATTTACCTATCGAACTTTGATATACAGGGTGCCCACTTATATCCGTTACAGCCCCCTTAACTTCTAAACGGTGGCAGCTTAGGCCATAAAATTGGTGTCTAGGTATAGTAAAAAGGCTATGCGCTACTCGATGCGACAACTTACAACGCCATATATCGGCAAATTTTGGAATTAGCGGTCCTATTTCGTAAACGGTGAAAGATACGTGAAAAAAGTCAATTAGAAAGTTGTAGAGCACTCTCGATTTAGTACGAAAAGATACCTTGTGCACATTAATACACAAAACAGAATGCAAAAAATGAACATTTGTTTGGTCACGATTTCGAAAATTGTCATGTCATAAAGAGTTAAAGAAAGAAACTGAGACACTTCCCTGCCTTCAGGACCATTTATTTATAATAGTATATTGCTCAAAATACTCTCCGTTAGCCACTATACACATTTGCACTTTGGACTGGATTTCTCGCTGCAACATGGCAGGTGTTACGGACGCACAAGCATCAGTAATGCGTCGTCGAAGATCCTGCAATGTTGGAGGAGGGGTCGCATATACCTGCCCTTTTATGTGTCCCCATAAGAAGAAGTCCAATGGGGCCAAGTCAGGAGAGCGCGGGGGCCACTCGACGGAACCACCATACCCGATGACTTTATTCTGGAATGTCTCTATTAGGTACTGCTGAACGTTTGAAATCTTATGCGAAGGTGCGCTGTCATGTTGGAACCATACATTTAGGAGTTGGTGCAACGGTAGATTCTCAACAAAGTCGGTTATTACATCCTGCAGAAGCTGCAAGTACCGTCGTCCCGTTAACGTGCCCTCGTAAAATACTGGTCCAATGAGCCTGTCATTAAAAATTCCGCACCAAAGATTAATCGACCAGCGTTGTTGATGTCGAACTTCGACGGCATATCTCGTATTTTCCAGCGACCAGGTATGAACGTTCTGTCTATTAAACATTCCGTTCCTCGAAAAACATGCCTCATCCGTCCATATTATGTCTACGAGGTATGTGGGGTGGACCTTTAAGTTATTCATCACAAAGTTACATCACGTGTAACGTCTCTCAGCATCTCTTGGCAACAATCCTTGCACAGGTGTGGATCGGTATGGATGAGCACCTGATTCATTCAGGATTTTCCAGGCGCGGCTTTTTGAGAGGCCACAACTTCCACTGATCATTATTGTACTGCTCTGAGGATGGGCGAGAACGAAAGTTAGCACATCTTCAGATTGCACTTTGCGTCCTACATTACGAGGTGTACGAATTATAAGTCGGCTGGTCAAAGAGCCCGTCTCCCTTAAACGTTTTACAACCTTTAAGATGGTCTGCCATGTAGGATGCAGGTCTTGAGGGAAACGTTCACGATACAGCCTTACAGCTGATTTTGCCTTACGCCCAAATTCACCGTAAATGAACAACATCTCGCAATACTCGTTACTGTCAAATTTTGCCATAACTCTCCGCTTTAACGTACAACCCAGCAGAAACATCCTTTTTATAGTAGTAGTCTCTGGTGAACAGGTATGACGTTCCATCCTCATTTGCATAATACATGTGATCCATGTGATTTTTATACCAGACATGGTTGAGTTGAGCTGTGTGTTTGGAGAGACGATTTTGCAAGATCAGCAGAAAGTTTTCATGGTTTGTAGAGACATTCAGTAAAACACGCAACAGGTGGGACAGAACCATGGTCCTCATGAATGTGAATCACGTGCATTTCCCCTGTGCCACAACACAGGCTCGTATTTAGTCCGTAAGGTGGTCTTTTCTCGCTTCGCTTCACAATCAAACAAATGTTCATTTTTTGCATTTTATTTTGATTATTAATGTGCGCAAGGTATCTTTTCGTACTAAATCGAGAGTGCTCTACAACTTTCTAATTGACTTTTTTCACGTATCTTTCACCGTTTACGAGATAGGACCGCTAATTCCAAAATTTGCCGATAGATGGCGTTGTAAGTTGTCTCATCGAGTAGCGCATAGTCTTTTTACTATACCTAGACACCAACTTTATGGCCTAAGCTGTCACCGTTTAGAAGTTAAGGAGGGTGTAACGGATATAAGTGGGCACCCTGTATATATTTTCTCAATACTTTTAAAAATAAATCTTCATAAAAGTATTATCGAACACATTGACGTATATTAAAATATAATGTGTTATCATACATTTTTTTTTCAAAACATACATGTGAGAAGATAACATGCATTCAACACATTTATGTGAAAAGATGAGACATATACACTGAAAATAAAATTTATTTCCTTATGTGTAATATTGAAAAACCCCTAAATTACTCACTATAACTGAAATTTTGCAAATTAAAAAAAAATATTGGACACTGTTTTCAATTTTGCAAGTGAAGAATTAACAGAATTTAATGAATGTAGAACAAAAATTCATCTCTTTTCACGTAACAGTTTCTTACATGACGACCCGAGCGCCCCCCCCCCCCCCCCCCCAGCGTCGAAATTTCATTTCTAGAAATATCCTCGTCG
Source organism: Amaurobius ferox (assembly GCA_951213105.1). Classification (NCBI taxonomy): domain Eukaryota; kingdom Metazoa; phylum Arthropoda; class Arachnida; order Araneae; family Amaurobiidae; genus Amaurobius; species Amaurobius ferox. The sequence continues at coordinate 106,042,635 of OX578149.1, forward strand.
AAAACACCCAGAAAAATTCCCCTTCCACTCGGAAAAATTTTGTATATGCGTTACGTTATCTTCTCTTAATATAACTCTCTCGAACTTCCCCCCCCTCACGTAAACCATTTTCATTCAGCTCCTCTTTGATTACAAATCCCCCCCCCCCCTATCCAAATTATCTTATCTCCATAAAACAACTCCGACTCACCTATGACTCACTCACTCTTTCCTCACGAAAATCATGTAAAATTTTCAAAGTTCGTTATCTCATTCAAACATCTCCCCATTACTACTGAGGAGGCCTGGATCCGCACTACACCGCTGCGGGATTGAACATATGATATCTTACTACTCACACAAAATGATTCCAAATAAAAAAAAACAAAGAATTTACGGAGTCCACCAATCCGTTCTAATCCACGAAAATATAAATAGTACAAGTATATTGATATATATTTTGACATATATTGGAATCAATTACGGACTTCTGGTTTAAAGATTGCGGAGATTATTGATATTTTCAATTTATTGCATCATTTCATTTATTTTGACAAAGATTTTTGAAACTTATATTGCAATATGGGTAATCTTCTACCAAGGGCATATTTTCTAATCTACGACATTATAAGTAGTACGGGTATATCTTCTCATACAAGTTTAGCGCTTTCATTTTGGCATATATTGGAATTAATTACGGCCTTTAAGTTTAAGGATTACGGGATTATTGAAATTTTCAATTTATTGAGTCATCTGTTTTATTTTGGTAAAGACTTTAGAAACTCACATGTTTTAGTACGTGTAATCTTCTACTAATACACGAGTATATCTTCTAATATTCGCGAATATAAGTAGCATGGGTCCCATACAATTTTAGTGCTTTTATTTTGCATCCATTGATTCAATTTCCTATTTTTTATAAATTTGTTTATAAAGGGGACCAGAATGTTTTATTTTTCAAATCTGCCTGTGAAGGTAATTTTGTATAGCGAGAACATGTATTCCTAAATTTCTTTTTAGGAGCATTAAATTAAATATTTTAATAGAATATTTTGATTAACAATGTCATTTAGTATACTATAGGAATTTGCACAAGATTGTGAATTTTAAGTCTCTTTATATTATGTACTCTGTACGATGAATGGCTCTGCTGCTAGTTTGAAATATGTCAATATACATTTCAAAAATCGCTGAAATGAGATTGAAACTTTTGGGGGTACTTAGCACCTTTACTCTCGCCTCCACTCAGCATTTGCTGATATCAATTATTAAAGTGTTACCTAATCAAACAGTTTTAAGTAAAATACATTTCGATGTTGAGGTACAAAAAACTATTTAGGCGATTATTTCGAGATATTAAAGAACACTAGTGAGTGGCTATTTTAGCAATGTGTCAATAATTTTGCCATAGTCTATATAATAATTATCTAACATGTTTTAGGCTTTCCAGATCTGTTAGAAGACACCCCAGTGACCACCTTGACACTTATCTTGAATCTTTGCACACATTATATCAACCATGATAAGAATTCAACCCAGCCGAATTTTCGCCTCCCTACGCGGTGGATGGAGAAAATGGAGGGGGGGGGGGGTCAAAGTTTCTCAGAATCTTCAGAACACCCATCTCCGGTGAACTAAAACCCTGAAACGCTGTAACTATATGCACAATATTCACCATAAGACAGAACGTTACGCAGCCGAATATTTGATTTCCACCTCTCGAAAAGGGGGGAGGATCCTCCCCCTTCCGAAATTAATTTTCAGATCAGCCAATAAGAAGGGAAAATGAATTACTTCCCTTTTCCCAAGATCTCCTTAGCCGTTTCTTATGATTAGAAGAGCTTGTTGCCCATGTACCTCTAAAACCCGTGATTCAACTTTAAGAAAACTTTCGCATGCGCGCTGCCTCCCCCTGCCTATTCTATTTCGTCTGAGCGCTATTAATCTCTACATCTAAAAATGCAAATATTTGAAAACTGCAATACTTTTTTCACTGGTGCTAATAAATGTTTTGTCATTTTGCTCAAAGTTTTAAATATGTGTTCGGTGGCACATATTCAGTATTTTTTTACGAATTCCAAATTTTTGTTTCGAGCACAACTAAAATGCAAATATTTGAAGCAGCAATTTTTTCGCTAGTTCTACCGGACGATCTGTATATACGATCTGTATATACGATCTGTATCAAATCAAGTCTGCAAGTCATTTAAAAGTAGACTTTCAGTTTTTGCTGGATTATTTAAACGATTTGCTATATTTAAACGATTTGCTATATTTAAACGATATGCTATACGGCATCCGTTAAACTTTCAGAAATAACATTTTATTTTTACATACAAGAAATTATCTGCCCTTAAATAGAATTTCACGTTTTTCTCATTATGTGCATTTTGGAATTTTAAGTTTACATCGCAACACTACTTTAAATGAAAATTCTAAATATTTTATTTTTTTAAGCAGTATCCATCTGTTTACGAAAATTTAAATCTCATTTAGAAATTAAACGTTATCTGGAAATTTTGAATTCAAGTGTTTCAGTCTGCGTTAACCCTAAATTATCTAATTTATCCAAAGTGCGATTTTCGCCTGCTGTTTTTATATAGCGAAATTATTGTACAGCCGCGGGGGAAAAAAAAAAACGCCCCACCCTCTGTTAATCGAGCATCGTTCATCTTAGAGAATATTGAATGATATCATTCGATTAGGAATAACATCCTCTACAAATTAATGTGCATAAGGGACCGTCTTCATATCTAAACGCGCACAAACTTTGAAATTCTAAATGGCAATACCCAAGTTTGACAACATAGTTCGAAACTAGAGCAAAATTCAACCTCTCATACCAAATTTCAAGTCATTTCGGTGAAGCTTTTCTAACTAATTTATTCCTAATTGAATGATACCATTTGATTAGGAATAACATCCTCTACAAATTAATGTGCGTAAAATTTGCATAAGGGGCCGTCTTCATATCTAAACGCGCACAAACTTTGAAATTCTAAATGGCAACACCCAAGTTTGACAACATAGTTCGAAACTAGAGCAAAATTCAACCTTTGATACCAAATTTCAAGTCATTTCAGTGAAGCTTTTCTAAGTTCTGAGTATGTAAAGTTTTGAGCTCCTAATGTTAAATTAGTTTCCAAGACTTCCATTCATATCTTCTGTAATAATTATCTGCTCACTCTGATTATTTGTATGACGTTACTACTAAACAACCCAAACACATTTACGTGATTTTTATTTTTGTAGAATAACTTGTTTGTATGAAATATTAATTATGAAATCAATAATTGAAAAAATATGAATACAAACCTGGACACATTTTGATAAAAATCGATTCACAGAGTTTTTATATGTTTATATAAAATTCCAGGAGTTCCTCCCTCTAGTTCTTTCGAAATGTTTAAATATTCAGCATCACGATGATTTTAAGGGTCGTATATTAATTTAAAAAATCACTAATTTGAAAACGTTATATTAATTGTAAGTTAATCTTTATTTAAGAAAAAGGGCATTTATTTTTACCCAGTTTTAATAAAATCTTTGTATAAACAGTGTTGTATAGATGCAAACTGATCAACGTAATTCTGCTACTGTATTGAAGGGCGAAAACTTGTATTGTTATAAATGGGATATACGTATGTTACTGTCGAGGAGTTGCTGTTCCGGAGCTACTTGCGAGTTGAAATCGTCCACAAAATGTGATAATTTATAATAAAAATTCTTTATATAAAACAATAACAAATTATAATCTATGTGATACTAAACACCATAACACGTCGCTTTACATCAAAAGACGGATTTGCATAATCGCGGTTTAGTATGATAGTTATTACAACAACCTAAGGACCTCTTATTCAAAGGTAAAATGATTCTATAATTTTATTCTCAATTTATTTTCGCCTATTTAACTGTATTACAAAGCAGATATTTGTTAGTCTCATAAAATGTTTTTGAAACAGCATTTTAAAATAAACATTTCATTCTTCATTCTTTCTTATTGACCCTGGCACGAATGCCCCATTAGATTTTAGCAATGTACCCAGTACGGTTTTTACCCCTAATAATCATGCACTATTTGAGGCTGGCATAATCCTACCCATTACATGCCCACTGCCTTAGTAACACATACACACAACACAACACCACACCCAGCCATGAAAATGCTCACCCTCTCATGCAGGAATCGAACCTGCGACCCTTTGGCTGTGAGGTAAGCCATAATGCTGAATGTCAAGAGGAGAGTTCAATAATTTACAACAGTGCCGTGGTCAATCAACGAAACATCGCCCTTCAAATTGCGGTTTTCAATATGGAGCTGATCCCTGAAAATTGTACATTCCGGAATATTGAATATCTTCGGATATAAAGATAGAAACGTCGTGAAAATTTGGATTTGGACTAATTTTGGGGTCTAGAACTTGTGGATGATGTCAAAATATTGGGTGTTGCTATTGGAAATTTCAAAGTTTGTGCGCGTTTAGATTTGAAGACGTCCCCTTATGCAAATTTTATGCACATTAATTTGTAGAGGATGTTATTCCTAATCGAATGGTATCATTCAATTTTCTCTACGATGAACGATGCTCGATTAACAGAGGGTGGGGTAGTTTTTTTTTCCGCGGCTGTACATAATTTGAAGTTTGTATTTCACCAGAAGTGCAATTTGAATATATTACTTTTCTTGCAATACATGGTAATGTATAGGGAAAGTATTGGAATCATGTTAAAAATCGCAACTAGTTTTCGACGGATCTATACGTTTTGGGACCTTTAAAACACGAAAAAACTATTTGTAGTATGACGTCTGCGTGTGTGTGCAATGTATGTATATGTTACCGTTAAAGTATATAATGCAGTTATTTCATAGAATACCTAGTTATTCCATGAAATAACTGATCGTGTCCGTTAAAGTGTGTAATATGTTATTAATTTGACACTTTAACTAGTTATTCTATGAAATACAGGTGACTAGTTATTCTATGAAATACAAGTAAGGAAAATAAAAAATCCCAAGCTATACTTTTTGAAACGATCGGGATTCGATCTCCTTCTATCCGTCTCAGCTTCCAGATCAACGAGAACATGGAAAATTTGAATTAGGGGTGACGATATAAAGGGATTTTAAAAAAACTTACACCACTTTGCATTTCAGAAACAAATACGCAATTTAATATTCTTTCACTGCCAACAATTAAAACTGGTTATCAACTATTTTGATTGTGGCATTTAATGGCCATTAGCCATTGTAAACGCGTGATCGTAAAATGACTAATAATATATCTAGAGGTGGCGGGAAAAAAGCACATAAGTCAAAAATTACAATTCTTTTATAATATATTTGATTTAAGAGATTTATGATTTTTGTTGTGGGAAAAGCACATAAGTCAATTATGCCTCTAAGATATTAATAAAAGAAAAACTTTAAACACTTACTAAATTTTGTACGGATAGCAGTGGGGTAAAAAGTATAAATTAAGAAAAGTTAATTAGCTCATAAATGCATAACAAACTCAATAAAAATTAAATTTGTATTCTGAAAACAAAAATATAAAATTAAAAATAAGTTATGAAAGTATCAAAAATTTCTTTCCTCGATATTTTAAAATCCTTGTTTTTGACTTACGTGCTTTTTTCCACCAGCTCTAGACCTTTGATATATTGTTTATATATAAAGCATTGTGTACATAAAACACTTTGATTAGAAGTTTCCTGAACATGGTTTTTACACGTGTAGATAATTTAAATATAAGAATGCAATTGAAGCACATTCATCTTTTAAAGATATGGACGGGAAAACTGGTTATCACAGTGGCACATCTAATGCTGACTGTCATAAGGAGGTATAAAGGGGCAATTACATTGATCAACTTTGAAATAAATACGCAACGAAGAAAACAGTTACTCATTTTAGTCAAAAATTTCGACTTTTGTCAATGTAGAGCAATACATTGCTGTGGACGACGGTTCATAGAACGATCATTGACAATTTAGTAAAACAAAACCAAGAAGAAACCAATGATGAAGAATGTGATCAGTGTTACTTTCAGGACCTTTTGGCCGCGGACGGGGGATGAAACTTTACGGGGGGGGGGGGGCATATTTTCTATTTGCCCGATGCATATATATTTATAAATGCTGTCACATAAATAGAAACTAAGTCAAAATGGGCATCGGAGACCAAGAAGGGGTCAGCATTGTTAATAAATTGAAAATTCATTGGGAAAAATGTTGTTAGAAAACACGTAAAGCAAATCAATTCAATAAACATCATTAAAATTAATTCTTGTTTTTTTACCAAAATATGTAAAAATTTACTTACTATGCTTGAATATTGAAATAATCCTGAACTGACGGGAAGCTATATTAAAATAAGAGGCCCAACTAATAGGTATCACTTGTGCGAACAGTGGCTACAAGCTTTCCACCATTTGTAATTTGGACTCAATCAGCGTCATTGCGCATGTGTCACTTTTATGCCGAGATTTAAAACAACACATACAAGGTATGCTTGCTGCAACATACGCTTGCTGAAAACGCTTTAGCTGCCCAACAAATTAGGTGATAGCTTGATTCCACAGAAACTTATTAGATGGTTAGATAAAAAGTAGTGCACGAAAACGAAAGGATCCGTAAAATTAGTTGATACTTAGTTCAAAGTTTGCCTACATCGAAAGTGTCGATTTGCATCTCTCAATATCATAGATGAATTTCACTAGGTATTTAGCTGCGCTGGTAGGATCATAAAAGTTTAAAATGTCTAGACTCTGATCAAATGTAGTTCCTGGTTGGTTTTTAATTTTTAGACATTTTCCTCATACTTTCTGCGGATTTTGTTGTATTGAGGAGAGGATAGATCTGAATCAAATGTTCAAGGGTTTCGGGAACATTGATTACACATTCGGGAACATTGATTACACATTCGGGAACATTGGTTACACATTCGGGAACATTGATTACACATTCGGGAACATTGGTTACACATTGGGTTAATGCTGGGGTCCCATTTAGCTTTTAAACTGTTGGTGATGTAAGACTTAGTCCGGATTTTCATAAGAGTTGTGGAATCTTTTCTCGATTTGATTGTTTTATAAGCCTTTTTACTATAATGGTTTATGTATGGGAATTTTGATTAAATTTCGAGTTTTTCCATTTTTGATCCCAACAGGTTTTCTGTCTATGTTTTATCAGCTTCCTGATGTCTGGATACATGCAGATTCCTAGAGTAGGATATTGCGTGTTATTAACGGCATTTTTTGCCAGTTCATCTGCGTTTTCGTTTTGGTGAATTTCGGAGTGTCCTGGTACCCATATTAGTTTGATTTTCGCCTTTTTAACACTTTACAACATAGTTGAAAAGTGTTTATGACTTTGTTCATTCTGTCTGTCTGCCTGTCCGTTAGCACGATAACTGCAGTAAAAATAACTTTATCAAAATGAAATTTTAGTATGTTGTTTAGACGGTCTGTGAAACTTATGGGAATATAAATGAGTAATATCACCCAATTAGTTTTGAATTGAACCCGGGTTGAAAAAATTAAATACATTGAACCCTGTGGGACCTAATTTTTTCCTGTCTGTCTGTTAGCACGATAACTGCAGTAAAAATAACTTTATCAAAATGAAATTTTAGTATGTTGTTTAGACGGTCTGTGAAACTTATGGGAATATAAATCAGTAATATCACCCAATTAGTTTTGAATTGAACCCGGGTTGAAAAAATTAAATACATTGAACCCTGTGGGACCTAATTTTTCAAACATTTTTAAAGCGAATTCAAAGATTCACAGATTGCTTCAAAGGTTTTAGGAAATATTCAAATTATCACATAAAATACATAAAAAAAATTTCAGAAAAATATATTCAGTAGATTTTTAAATAAAAATTAATATAATAATTACACCCTTTATATGAAGAGATCACGTGACCATTATATGAAGAGATAGCATGACCCACTTCAAAGTAAAATATGGCAGCCATCTTGTGTCAAAATCGTGATTTTTAAAGTTATTTTTAATTCATATTTAGTGTCGCATCCATCCTGAAACCGCTTTATTTTTGCTTAAATTCTGTTCATCTACATACTGAAACAACGCAATTACAATATAGTTGAGTTTAAATGATAATCAAACTTTGATTATTTCAACAACGAAGCCTAATTTTCCCTTATGGAGTATGTAAACTCCATAAGTGTATTATGAAGTATGTTTTCCCTTATGGAGTATGTTTTAAGGTTTTAAATAAAATAAAATATTATAGTATTGTAATGGAAGCTTGGAAAAATGTTATGAATGAAATGCTGCTTTTATATAGAGGCGATTTATATTTCGATGACGTCATTTGAATAAAGTTCATTTGTTTTCGATGAAATTTTCAAATATAATAAATTATTGTAGTATCATGATAATTTAAAAAATATTACCGAGGCATGTATCGCATTTTAGAGATGTTTAAACCAGGCAATTTATATTTCAATGCCGTCATTTGAATGAAGTTAATTTTTTTTCGATGAAGTTTTAAGTTTTCGAAAATAATAAATGAATGTAGTATTGTGATAATTTTAAAAATATTACCGAGGAATGTATCGGATTTTAAAGATGTTTATATAAAATTGCATTGAAGTTGGAAAGTGTTTCATAATCAATGCTATATGATCTTTGATTGATCTTTGTTGATCATGATTGATCTTTGTTGTTTGATTTTGATTTTATTTTGGTTCTTGTATATTCGATAAGGTCTTCAGCCTTTTTGTTGTCATTTGCAAGGGCTTCTAAGACACTTTTGCTATTAGAGATGATCGTATATTTTCATTCTCCTTCGTCTATTAGGTAGTCAGTTGCATAAATTATTGCTTCGAGTTCTGCGGTAAATATGGATCATATTTTGGGGAGGCGAATACTTCTCGTGATTTTTTCGTTTTGATGTATACCGAAACCTGTTCCTTTTATGCTTTTGGATCCGTCTGTTCCGATCCATTGCGTTTCCCCTTCTTCTTCGTTCTTAAATTTACTGAATAGGATTTGTGCTTCCCCTGCAGAAGATTTTTGGAAATCGAATTTGTCAATGTTTATGTGTAAATTCTGATCGTCCCAAGGTGGAATTGGATCAGGAAGGTAGTTCATGTTCGCAACTAGATTTTCTTCTTTTATCAGTGTCATTATGTTATCCACCGTTCTCTTTGGCCACTTCAGATTGCTTAGTCTTATTATTTGTAATTGTTGATGAATAGTTGTAATGAACGCTCTTTTCATCCTTATGAGTTCTTCTTTGAGCAAGAACTGTTCACAACTTAAAACTTTTCTCAGTTCGTATTCTGATATTTCTGCCTCTATACGCATTGCTTCTGTAACAGTCATCTTTGGAACTCTTAATGCCAATCGTACTGCGGTATTTTCAAGGGTAGTATATATTCCCATAATATTATTTGTTTCTTCCATGCGAACGACGTTGGCATAGTCGATCTGAGCCAATAAAGCCTGGCGTACTATTGTTAGAAGGCATTCAGTGTTCAGACCCCATGTCTGGCTGGCTAGCATTTTTATTGTCTCAATAATGTTTTCAACCTTCTTTATTATATATTCCTATGATATTTCTGCCATTTCCAGTTTTCGGCAATTAATAGACCGAGGATTTTTATTTCCTTTACCCAAGGTATCTTTCCCGTGAAAAGGAATATTTCTGGCTTGAGGATACTTCTTTTTGGTGTAAGATTCATAATTTTCGTTTTCTCAACTGAAAATTTCATATCCCATTCTGATCCCCAACGTTACTGCTTTTGAATGATTTGCCTTAGTTTTACGATGCATCTATTTTCCTTGTTGTCACTGATCATAACTGTTGCGTCATCTGCATATTGGAATATTTTACCGTTTTCTCTCAAGTCATCTCTCATATCACTTGCGTATATGTTAAATAAAATGAGGATAACACCGACCCCTGGGGTAAACAAATAGTTGTTGTTTTGTTTCCAGTTTCTACTCCTCGCTACTTTACTTTAATTTGCCGATCGGCGAGAAAGTTATTTATCCATCTAATCATGTATTTTTCGTATCCCTTGTCTTTTAATTTTTGTAGCAATTTTTTGATGTTCACATTGTCGTAGGCTCTTTTTATATCTACAGATAAAAGAATAACATGGTTTTTCGCTCCTCTCTTTTGTCTTATGAGTTGCGAGATGCCGAAGAGACAGTTAGTTGTTGTTGTTGAGACCCAGACCGTCCGACCTACCAGAAAGGTGTAAGGTAACTGTTTGGACGACCGGGAAGAGCCCCCCAATTTTGACCGGAATCCAGTGAGGGAGGCAACCACAGGAACTGTACCCTCCTTCCCCCACCACCAACCTCTTGGAACGACTTACGGACCCACGTGTTTAACGTGATCGTACTCCGCGTGAACACGGCGGCAGGTTTGGCAGCGGAAGGGAATCGAACCCGGGCCTACCGAGTGCAATTCCCGCGCGCTAACTACTGGGCTACCACGCCCAAGACAGTTAATTGCTTCTTTTTTCGGGCGAAAACCATAAATACGATCGGGAAGAATGTTATTAGTAGTCTCCCACCATTCCAATCTCCGTAGTAAAATTCGTTCCATGACTTTGGCGACCTGTGATGTGAGAGAGATAGGTCGATAGCTACTAAGTTTGCTTTTATCTTTGCCGTTTTTATAGATTGGAACAATAATAATACTTTTCAAAGCTTTCGAAACATCTGATTGTTTCAAAAATTGGATTAATATTCTTCACATCCAATTTTTAATTTCCAGTATACTATATTTTAGGGCTTTGGATTCTATCCCGTCTGGACCTGGGGTGCTGTTTTTTAGATTTTGTATTGCTGTGTTCAGCTCTTTTTTTGTTATTTCTGGGTGGCTCATTTGATTGGTGTTTTTCTGCCTAATTTGTTTCTCCTGTAATTTCCCTTTGGCATAGTGTTCTAGAAATAGATTAGCTTGAATTTTAGGATCCACTATCTCTTTTCCGTCTTGATATAATATACAGTTTGTATCTTGCTGCACTCTGTCACGCCAGTTTTTGAAATTGATGAAAAGACGTCCTTTGGGTTTGTTATCTCTTTGAATTTATTCTCCCAATAAGTCCTTTTAGCTTTCTTCAGAGTCAACTTATATTTAGCCAAGGTTCTTTTATATTCAATCAAGGTGCCATCACCTATGTTTCTTCTAGCTTTTCCAAAAGCCCTTCTGACCATGCCTCTCTACCGAGCGCACCCTAGAGTCCACCAGCCAGAGTTAACTTATATTTAGCCAAGGTTTCTTTTATTTTCAATTCAGGTGTCATCACCTATGTTTCTTCTAACTTTGCCAAAAGCCCTTCAGACCATGGCTCTGCCGAGCGCACCCTTGAGTCCATCAGTCAGAGTTTTCTCTGTATTGCAGGCCCTTTATTTGTTTTGCACAGGTTTCTTTGGCCCTATGTTCTAGAAATAGATTAGCTTGAATTTTAGGATCCACTATCTCTTTTCCGTATTGATATAATAACCAGTTTGTATCTTGCGGCACTCTGTCACGCCAGTTTTTGAAATTGTTGAAAAGACGTCCTTTGGGTTTGTTATCTCTTTGAATTTATTCTCCCAATAAATACTTTTAGCTTTCTTCAGTCAACTTATATTTAGCCAAGGTTCTTTTATATGCAATCAAGGTGCCATCACCTATGTTTCTTCTAACTTTGCCAAAAGCCCTTCTGACCATGCCTCTCTGCTGAGCGCACTCTAGAGTCCACTAGTCAGAGTTTTCTCTGTATCGCACAGAGTCAACTTATATTTAGCCAAGGTTTCTTTTATTTTCGATCCATGTGCCATCACCTATGTTTCTTCTAACTTTGTCAAAAGCCCTTCTGACTATGGCTCTGCCGAGCGCACCCCAGAGTTCATCGGTCAGAGTTTTCTCTGTATTGCAGGCCCTTTATTTGTTTTGTATAGGTTTCTTTGGCCCTTATCACTCTCTCGTTAAAATTGGTAATATCTATTTCAATATCCTGAGCTTCCTGAGTAGGTTTAAATTCACCTATTTTTATGTGATACACTTTCCAGTCTGTATATATTTTCAGTCCGTGCTGTTTTCTATTCTTTTCATAGGTGGATTTTAACAGTACCGGAAAGTGGTCACTGTCGTATATCAATTTCAAAGTAGTCCAGTTGAGTTTAGGAGCTATTCTCGACGAGACGACGGTCAGATCGAGTCCTGACACTTGTGATTTACTTCTAATATATGTGATGGTATCCGTATTTTAAAGTGCACAATCGTTCTCGTTAATCCATTTTTGCATCCTCTTTCCACTAGGATTAGGGACATCATTACCTTTGCCTCCGATTTTTACATTTAAATCTCCACAAAGGATACGAGGGGACTCCCAGGCATTTTCCAATATTTTTAATTCCTCCAATCGAAGAGTTTTTAGTCTCCTGTAGGCATTTAAAACGGTGTAAGAGTTTTTCTCTACCGTGATATACAAATTAATTCAGCAAAACATGCCAGACTCACTCATCCATTTAATAAACTCCTACCTTCGAGACAGATCATTTATCGTCAGCTACAAAAACACGTACTCCAATCACAAACCTCTCAGGGCCGGAGTCCCACAAGGCTCACAATTGGCTCCGACCCTTTTTAATCTTTACATTAATGACATACCTAGAGCACCTAACAATCACCTCGCTATGTACGCGGATGACACAGCCATCTACACTAGAAGCTCAAAAAGATTTGTAATTCGCTCCAGACTTCAAAAGTACATAAACACAATTTCCGCCTGGTTCCGCGATTGGAAAATAAAAATTAATGAAAGCAAAACTAAATGCATCCTTTTCTCGAAAAAACATAAAAAACCCAAAGAAATTAAAATTAATGACAATACCATTCCATATGTAAATACTGCTAAATATCTTGGGCTAACCCTTGATGCCAAAATGACTTGGAAACCCCATATTAAAAATACCATCAAGAAATTTCATGCAGCCAGAAACATGCTGTCTTCCATAATGCGCTCCCCCCATGCCAGCTACCAAAATAAAACACTTCTATATAAAATAGTTCTTCGACCAATCTTGCTTTACGGTTCCACGATATGGGGATTTACTGAAGCTACCAACTTAAAAAAAAATACAGAGAGTTCAAAACAAAACCCTTCGTTTCATAAGAAAAGCCCCCAGATTCCTTAGGAATGACGTCATACATCAAGACTTCGGGATCAACAAAATTAATAACCAGATTGCTAAAAATGCAAATAAATTCTTCCAAAATCTTAAGAAAATTCCCAATGAAGAGATCTGTAATCTCCCTGAATACGATCCGCACCAATGGAAGTTCAGGAAAAGGCCCAGAGCCTCTACAATATTAGTATAACTTCTAAGCCAATCAAAATTAATCTTCTAAACTTATGAATAACAGTAAATTTTGAAAACTTCAAATAAATTTTTATACTTCTCCTTCATTGTACTTATAATTACACACAGTTGCACATCCCATTACCAAATTTAAATATATATATCTTGTAATATATGTATATATATAAAAAAAAAAAATAGAGAAACATCCTTTACTTGACTTTTCGCACATCCTTCTATTAAGCATTTTCATCCCCCTTTTATGGAGCATTTTATGTATTTCAGAGCACAAGACCTTAGAAAGACATCTCGGAGATACGGCCAAATTTGGCCAGGTGCTCCTGAACGACAACCCAAGGCTACCTTCTCTACCGTGATCTTAAATTTTTGGATTTCCATATCGCTGTCTGTCGGTACGTTTATGGACTTGATTTTGAAGCTGAGGTCATTCTTTATTGCGATGAGTAAGCTACCCCCTGACGTAATGCTCTCTCGATATTTCTGGTAAATTAAGTAACCTCTTAATTTAAAGGTTGATTTAAGCCAAGTCTCCTGTCCCGCGATGATTTGTGGGTCGTGTTCGTCAATTAAATGTTGCAAATTATCTTTGTTGGTAGTGACACCTCTAATGTTCCATTGGAGAATACGCATGGTCACAAAATCCGAGAGTGGAAGTATACGCTGATAAAAGGCTAGGGGTAGAATTTCCGTGAACTCGATCGTTAATCAATCAACTCTCTAATCCTTCGCCTTCTTCTTCTTCCTTTATCTCATGAAAGTGGTTTTACGACCGATTTGCTAAAACAATCTTTAACTATCCTCACTAAAGGACTAAGACCATGAACAACTTTCTGAGTCAAAACAAGGAACTTTTATCGAACAGTATTAACGGTTAAACGGTTATTCGCAAAGTGTTTATATTTTATTATAATTTCAACCCTTAAAACATATTTGAAGCGAAACCGACTTTTACTTTCTCATACTATACAGGGAAAGTACGGTCTTCACAAAAATTTTCGATTTCGAGATTTTGATTCCAATATATATATTAGGTCCTCTTGAACATGCTTTTATAATTTTTAGAGTGATGTTCGCCTGTCTCTCTGTGTGTCTATCTGTATGTGGTCGATTTCATATGTGCAGGATAGCTGCCACAAATATTATATGATTTAAAAAAAACTTTACATTTGACTTTGTTAACGAAAAATCAAGAACTAGATAGAATTTTTTGAAATTCTATCTAGATTTGAAATTCTATCTATTTATATTTTCTTAACATGGTAGCATAGGGCAAACTTTAACATAATTATGCATTAAGGGGTTACTTATAGCTTAATGATCACGAAACTTATTAGTTTCAATCATTGTAATGAAAAATAGTCACTATAATTTTTTCGTTTTTATAGATATCCCTCCGCCAATAGAAATAGTTCTATAGATATCCTTCCGTCTCCCTTATTTAAAGCTCCCTTTAAAGTTTACACAATAAATCTTCTAAATTTAAAACTTAAACTAGTACGCCGTTATGTGGTGTTAAAGATATTCACTCAAGTCAACTAGGATTATTACCCCAAATAATCACCTTCATTATTTTGGGCTACTAAACCGCTCCTCGTCTATGAATCTATCTTTAAAAAATTAAAGTTTAAAAATTACCATACTATGCCTTTCCACCCCGATGTGGTGCTGGCGTAGCACTCCGCCATTACCGCAGAACTTCAGGCTGTGACACCCGGTCTACTTTTAAATCTTTAAAAAAATCCTAACTACCTTTTATACTAGTACCCCTGTCCTCCCGCTGTGTGGCGCTGGCAGAGCATACCGCCGATGTCGTGTTGCTACCGCCTCAACATTTTTATACACCCCTTTCACTAATTAAAAAATTTAAAGTTTCCTCAAAATACCTCCCGTATGAGATCACAAAGACCATACCGTTGCCACCCCCTAAAATGTTCCTGAAAAATGAATACTCAAAAATATTTTCCATTTTGCCAAAATCCCCCCCTCCCCCCTCCGTCTAGGATCACGAGATTCTGACCGGAAGGTGATTTTGCTCCTTCATCTCTCTTGGTGAACTCCCCGTTTCCCTCTACTCTCCTAATCACACTTTAGACCGCTGCTTGGGACCTAATACACCTTGGTCCCGAGGCTGGGCACATCGAATGCTACGCCTTAACCTGACTGCGTATTACGTTCTAAATACGCCTTTTGCCCTTTGCTGTTGTTGTTGAGACCCAGACCATCCGACCTACCAGAAAGGTGTAAAGTAACTGTTTGGACGGCCGGGAAGTGCCACGCAATTTAGACCGGAACTCAGTGGGGGAGGCATCCACAGGGACCGTACCCTCCTTCTCCTACCACCAACCTCTCGGAAGGACTTACGGACCCACATGTTTAACGTGATCGTACTCCGCGTGAACACGGCGGCAGTTTTGGCAGCGGCTGGAATCGAACCCGGACCTACCGAGTGCAATTCCAGCGCGCTAACCACTGGGCTACCGCGCCCGCCCTTTGCGAGGGTTGTTGTTGTTGAAACCCAGACCGTCCGACCTACCAGAAAGGTGTAAGGTAATTGTTTGGACGGCCGGGAAGTGCCACGCAATTTAGATCGGAACTCAGTGGGGGAGGCATCCACAGGGACCGTACCCTCCTTCCCCTACCACCAACCTCTCGGAAGGACTTTCGGACCCACATGTTTAACGTGATCGTACTCCGCATGAACACGGCGGCAGTTTTGGCAGTGGCTGGAATCGAACCCGGGCCTACCGAGTGCAACTCCAGCGCGCTAACCAATGGGCTACCGCGCCCCCCCCCTTTGCGAGGGTGTATAAGCTCTTCTGATACGCCCAAAGTTCTTTTATACACACTAAATAAGATCTTTTGATACGCCCTAAAAAGCTCCGTTAGTACTGCAATTTATGTTTAGTACTACTCTCTGACAAATTATTAAGCATTTTTCGTAAACTATGCTGTACGGACCGACCCCAAGTGTAAGAATAAAACACTGTTTGTCCGATATGTCTGTAATAACTGAATTACAATGAAAATAAATTAATGGCATTTTGGAGTTTAATTATAGAGGAATCTTGATTTTGCGTTTTTTTGTGGAACTGATTAAAAACGTTATATGTGGAAAAACAGAATTCACGGGACACTCTATTTTAATTAGAACATAAAAATCAAGGAAATCAGGCAAGAAAATAGACTACTCACCAAACTTTACTTTTTCACGTGTTAAAATTTTACTTTCTGATTTACTTAGAAAAATTGTAAACATATTAAAAATGTGTAATTGCATATTACATTAGGATCGATTCGGTTTCCAGAAGAAAATTTTCCCAATAGTTTGCAACAGTGTCCAAATTTTTTTTCTGAAATGAGATTCCGACCCACAGCCGAAACAACGGGAATTCTTGTTTCAATTCCCGGACCTAATCTTTTGGTTCTCTACCCGATTGCTCTGTTTTGCCCCATCCGTTGGGTGAGTCTCTAATGTGAGACCTATAAAATTTATCATGCCACTCGATACCTTAGGATCAGCCACAATAAAATGGCTGATCGTTTCCGCATTTACCGCCTTCCGGACCTCACAATAGTGCTCAACATGGTACTAAGTCTGTATGCTACATGGTCATATTTTTCTTCGGGTTCTCTTAACATTCTGCAAACAGGCCGGAGCAGTGGGATGAAAGTGAGTCAGAACCAATTTTTTGATTTCCTCAAAATCTCGAAAGTTTTCTATTTCCCAATGCATGACGAAGTTTACGGCCCTTTCCCTTGTCACATTCGACAGAATCAATCCTCGGGCATCTTCTTGGATATCTTCGCTATCAAACGAGCGCTGCAAGCTTTTGAAGAAATATGTCCATCCCTGTGCTTTGGACGTCACTTTCATTGTCAAAAGTCTTACTTATCATTTCATCCAGTGATTTGGGTCTGGACCAAACTTCCGTCTCTCTCCCCCACCCCGCTTCCACACAGAACTATCACGGACGTTCAGAAAAGCATGTTGCAAACGGAGTCGTTCAATTTCTATCTTCTGATTCCGCTATCAATTATTCCTATTCCATCAATAGTCTGAAATCCATCTCTCTTGAACTTGAACTTGTTCAGATTCTAATCGGTCAGCTGTGATGTTGCCCAATAACTCCAGTATCTTCTCCTCTTCACAATTTTCATTTGACAAAATGATGATTTTGATTTCTACCATTTTCGAATTATTCGATGCAACCAAATTCAACTCAAAAAGCGAGTTGACATATTATTTGCAAATTATTTGCAACGCTAGCAATACAAAAATCTACCCGGGACATGCTAATCTACAATACTATTCGAACCTAACTTACTAAACTGAATTTCCACAAGAGATCAAAATACGAAATGCTCACTTATAATATAGTATATGAGTAGATAGGAAAGGGGCGTTCTACGCCGATGGAGGACCAGTGAGGAGCAGAGGAGCAAAATGACCGCCATCTTGAATTCCGTGATCCTGGACGGGGGTGTAAAAGGGGGAAAAATGAAAAAAGGTGGGGGTGAAAATTTTTGAGAAACTTTTTTTCGGGTGGCAACGATTTCCCCCATCCAGGATCACGGAATTCAAGATGGCGGCCATTTTGCTCCTCTGCTCCTCCATCGGCGCAGAACGCCCCTTTTCTATCTACTTATATGCTATACTCACAATGCTCCATTCTACAGACAATCAGAGAACACACAACACACACTCCCTAAACTCGGCAGAATGGCAGATGCTGTAATTCTAGAGTTTGCATTTTTATTGATCTGACCAATCATGAGTATGCGATTCTTTGGAATGGAAGTTGAGAAGTTTAGGGCATAAATTAAAATGAGGGAAATGTAGAATTTGAATAAAATGATAATAATAAAATCCTTACATCCGCCAAATGGGTATTTACCGATATGGCCTCTTTCAGATCGTATCTTTAAAATCAACTGAGTCATGATGAAGGAAAAAATATAACTTATGCCACTTTTCCGTACCATGTGAAAGGCTGTTTCATCAGTGAAAATAGGGAACATAAACAAATTGACAATGGAAATTGTTTAGATCAAAAATACGTTAATATGTGTCAACATTTTTTATCGCACATGCATCGAAATAAAGCATTACACAGACAGAGACCATATAAAGCAGTAGTATTCACTACGCCAGGGGCGGCATTTCAGCATTCCATTTGGGGGTGCGAGATTTGTACGTATGAAAATCCACAATATGGAATAAATAAAATGTTTGTTAACAGGGGAGTGGGGAGAAGGATCACAAAATTAAATTTATGTTGAGAAAAATAAATGTTGTTAACATAATTTTTGTACATAATTGTGTTAACATAATTGTTGTTATCATAATTTTTCTAAATACAAATATCTATATTTATTTATCTTTTATTGAAATTTTAAACGCCGGTTCTTAGGGTCTAGAAGAAGAGAAAATTTTGTTACAATATCATCATAATCCAGTGGTATATCTTGTTCTATAGCTAAAACAGCTAAAGATGAAAGTCTTTCTTGTCCCATTGTACTGCGAAAATAATTTTTCTGTCTCCTAAGACACTAAAAATACCTTTCACAACTGGCTGGGGTGACTGGCACAGTCAAAAACAATTTAACTAATAATGTTATGACAGGAAACATATTTTTTTAAATTCCGCTGTTTAAAATTATCCAGGCGACTTTTAAAATTGGGATGGTCTATGTTTTCATTTTTCACCATTGAATAAAACAGTCGCAATTCACACAGCAATTCCTCTTTCTGGAAGTCATATACTTTGCAAATAGTTGAAACATTTTCTTTTTCTTTTTCGACAACTGATCCGGATAATATTGAACCAGGGCAAACAAAACAGATATATTTTTCTCATTAAATATTGTCTCAATTTCATTAGATACTGTATCTATAATTTCATATTGAATATTGATTCTGTGATATGATTTAACATCATCATGGTTTTTTTTCACCGCCTCCGAATTCGCTTGGAATTTTTTTACGCCTTATCAGTTTTGGTCCAGAATAAGAATTTTTTTCTCAAAGTTCTGTCACAAAACTCCACACTTGATTGAAATAGGCATCAGTACGAAAAGAACTAACAGTTTCAATAGTGGCTTTAGCCAAAACTTGTACAACTCTCTCAAAACATCTTCAGATAACTGAAGATGTTTTGAGAGAGTATTGCATTGATCAAAAACACTGTTCAACACAAAGTGAACAAAAATTCGAACGATGTCATGCATGTTAAAAGGGCTTCGGTTCTTCCACCATTGAGAGAATCGTTTTCAGATAATTATTCCAGTGTTAAAATCACCACTTCAAAATTATCAAGTAGTGCTTTTATGGCTTTAACTCAGGAAAGACCACCTCCTATCATTTAGTGATTGTAGAGTTGAATAACTTCCAGAAAAAGTATTTGTTGATGAGCGAATCTTTTCGAAAATAGCATGTCTTTTATATTATGTTTCTATGAAAGAATATAATGCATTGAGCTGCTGAAATACATTTCTAGCGGAAGGAATGGATGAGCATGCGCTAACTACACATACATTTAATCGGACACTTGACATTTTCAAGTGAAAAGGATAACATCATCCCAATCTTTTCAAGTTGAAAAATATTCGTTTCAGCCGGAAGTGGGAACTTCACTGTGAAGATTGGCGCTTTTGGAGCTCCATAGCTTGAGAAAACTGACCAGTGGACAGTCGATAAAAAATAGATAAAAAAGCCGATAGACGACGAGGAAAATTTTGGGGGCACGACCGCGGTAGGGTATCCTATATATTATCATCCAGTTTTATCTTTTTTGTGATATGTCACAAATTTACATTTCTAATTTGATATAGGGTCCCCATTCACAATGTGCAATTTTCAATTAAATATAACTCACTCAATTTTAAAGATACAGATATGCATGTTTTGTTAATGATCTAGTTGCATTAAACATACAAATTTTCTTATTGACTAAATTTGTCTAAGGGGTCGTATAAAAATGTAAAAAGTGTAACTTTTTAAAAATGAATGGGAGGACTATTTCATTAACGGAGTCTTATTTCCTACCTTACTTTCAACATTTTTGCAATTTACATTGTCCACTTATCTCCAATAGGTAAAGAATTAAAGCACGTTTCAATCTTTTTGGGACACCCTGTATATCGTTAGTAGAGTTCATTGACACGGGAAGGCTAGAGTACAGTGTCTAGAAGAGATAGTGTGCCAACAGAGGCAAAAAACGGGTTCCCTAAAAAGCGACTCCACCAGACGGCTCTGGTCTCGAATAAGAGATCAAAAGCTGAGGAGTTAACATTGAAACTAATGGGAATTTAATGCAAATGAAATGACCGATATCTTTTGAATTAATTGAAGAATTAGTATGAAATTTGGTGTGATTATTGCAAGTAGTATACGTAAAAAGTCATTTGATTTTCAAAGAGATTGAGCTAGGGATATATTCGTATTTTTAAAATTTTATTTAACATGATCGTTCAAACATTTAAGGTCCAAAATAGTCAAGATAATTCAACACAGCAACGTGAAATTCGGTATGACGTTTTCTCTTGTGGTACATTTTAGTTCTTTCGATTTTGAACATTATAAGGGCTAACCAGTGGCGACTCGTGAGGGACATGTAGAGGGTGGCGCTCATATATGTATTTATGTATATATAGCCCTCAGTTTGTGCCAACTACGTCTTTTAGACTTCGAGTTCGTCGTTTGTCTGGCACTGATAAATTGGTTCCGGCGTTACCTCGAAACAGCTGTATGCCAAATTATTATTTTACTTGCGTTGATATACGTTGTGCAAGTTCCCTTAAAATGAATAAGATCCTATTGCAACCATGGAAATTATTTGAATGCATTTATAAATAAATTTGTATCCAATTTGTAAAAATTAGATACTCTCAGTCGTATGCATATGCAGTATTTTTTTATGATTAGCGCAAACGTTTTTACATCCAAAATGCACACAATCTTTCTCATATACACTCTATGGTTAACAGTTTTGTACCTGATCGTCCTTGTAACCCAAACAGTAACATAATTAGAGAGCGAAAACCAACTAAATTTACGGGCGTTTATATGTAGAAACGAAAGAACTATTTTTAATACAAGTTTAAGAAAGAATTTGAAATTTACAGAAAATCCTTATGCTTTACGCTTATCTCTATTCATCTTTAAAATGATACTAGCGCGAGTTCTTCCTGCTAGCAGTCACTATATATAGTAATCGGTTTTTATAGCATTAAGTAGTTAGCTCGTTGCGCGGGTGCAACGAAAGTGGATCAAAGTATAGAGTGAGCAGATCGAGTGGGTCCATTGTATGATAGAAAATACAGTGTGAAAATTGCATCAAAATCGGAGCAAGAGTCACTAAGATAGATAAAAATATAAATATGAAAAAGAGGGGGCAGGGGGTCTCCCCTCTTCCACGGTTGTTTCATATTACATAATAACAGACGATGTTTGTGTGTGTAAGGTCTGTAGCGGAAAATGCAAACATCGTACGGCCTTGAAATGTCGTACACGGATATTTCAGGAAGCAAGGCGATGCATTTTTTGTAAAACCGAAATATGAAATTGAGGCTACTTAAAGTAAAAGTTACGCCCATGGGGTTGACACAATAAAATTGTATATCTAAGTGATTGCTACCAGCAAAATCTAAATCGCTCAATTAGAAGGCGAAATAAGAAATTTGGGGGGGCTAACCGAACTGAAAGTTACGCCCAGGGAATTGACACAATAAATATGTATATCCAGTTTACATGTACAAATGATGCCGGGATTATAGCCACCAGGAGATCAAAATCGCTCAATTAGGAGCCGAGATGTGAAATTAGAGGGGGACTACTTAAAGTAAAAGTTGCGCCCAGGGGATTGATACGAAAGAGATGTATATTCAGATGGTACAAAGACTGTAACTACCAGAAGATTCAAAATCGCTCAATTTAGGAATCGAGATGTAAAACCGTGCGGGCTAGTTAAACTAAAAGTTACGCTCGGGGGGGGGGGGGGGGGGTATAAAAAATATGCATGTCCAGGCGATACATGTATAGATAGTACAGAGAGAGCCACCAGTAGATTCAAAATCGCTTAATTAGGAAGCGATATAAGAAATTTTAGGACTACTTCAAGTAAAATTTACGCCCAGGAAGTATCGGAGCACTATTGGTCTTCAATGAAATTAGAAGCAAAACCAAAGGGATTGAGTAGCCGCCGGTGAAGGGGGAGAGGGGTGGAGATTTTAAAGAAAACAACGTCAGATCAAAGAATCAAGTATCAGGTTGAAAATTGATTTTTAACGTTATTTAA
Source organism: Amaurobius ferox (assembly GCA_951213105.1). Classification (NCBI taxonomy): domain Eukaryota; kingdom Metazoa; phylum Arthropoda; class Arachnida; order Araneae; family Amaurobiidae; genus Amaurobius; species Amaurobius ferox. The sequence goes on from OX578149.1 coordinate 106,065,271, forward strand.
CAAATATTTATAATTTTTTCAATCTTTAATGTTAAATAGCTGAAAAAGTAAAACTGCTGAGTAAGTCAAGAGACCCACCCCCTCAGACAACATATTTCTGAAAGTGTCACTAACAATATCTACGGGTATGCTACAAATACAATTCTCTTGACTTTTAAACAATTAAGAGGTCAAACATATTGAAATTCGTCACAAACAAAACATAGAACTATCCTAAATCAGAAATGATCCCCTTTCCGAAGGACAGAACCACCCTACTTCAGAAATGACCCCCCCCCCCCCGGGCGCTTACCATTTGTGAATTTTAAATTTGCTTAAAAAATGTTTGAAACATTAGGTCCCATAGGGTTCAATGTATTTCATTTTTTCAACCCGGGTTCAATAAAAAACTAATTGGGTGATATTATTTATTTATATTCCCATAGGTCCCACAGACCGTCTGAAAAACATACTAAAATTTCATTTTGATAAAGTCATTTTTACGGCAGTTATCGTGCTAACGGACAGACAGACAGAATGAACAAAGTCAACACTTTTCAACTATGTTGTTAAGTGTCGCAGACATCACTTCAAAAATGTTTGATTCGTGATCATGGATGCTTGAAACATGCTCTCCCGTCGAAAATTCGAATTCGAATTTTCGACCCCGTCACAATACTTTCCTTATACATTATGTATATAAGGAAAGTAATAAATATGTTGGGTTATAATTTTGGATATTTAATAATTTTAGGAGTGAGTTTTGTTTTTGTTTAAATGTGTTCAGGGGTCTTATTTACATAGTCATTCTCTTTTAGTTATTCATCTTCTAATTGTTTAGGTTTTTAATATTCTTTGTTCAAATATATTCTATTCCATAGGTTTTGTTTTAAAAACGGCAAAAGTTCGTTCTTTTTAGGTTTTAGCAATTTAAATTTATTTAAATTGGCTAATTTGCAATTCCATTTATTGCCCTTTTTATTCCCTTTAATTTGATTCCAAATTTATTGCTCTCGGTTAAAAATGCGTTAATTCTTTGCAATTTTTCAGTTTTATTCTATTTTCAGCTTTTTAAATATTTTAGAATCGTTCATATTTAAATTGTTGCCGAATTCGTATTTTCCAAATCGTTTCACTTCATTTCTTTTTAATTTTCGTCTGCTCTAAAATTCCATTTCTCTTCTTTAAAGTTTCGAGTTTTTAATTGGTTGATCGTAATATTAAAATCGTCTGTCATTAATTATTTTATCGTTCATCGATAATTTTGTTGACAGTCTGTGGCAGCGATGTTTCGCAGTATATAAGCAAAATCGCGCGTTTTTTCGCTCTCTTTTGCTCTTCCCTGTTTTTGATTAGAACCTGAGATGTGATCCTGGATTAGAACCTGAGAAATTTCCTGGTCACGGCACCAATTGTTGGAGGGAAAGAGAGCATTATGAAATACTAAAACATTTCTAAATGATCAAAACATTCTAAATTCCTGAAAACATTCCAAAAGTTCCTAAAATCTAAAAGTCATCTGAAATAACTGAAATTTGTAAGTTTCATCTAACCTGAAAACAAACTGAAAATTCTGAAAATAAACTGAAAGTGGACCTATTGACCAGTTTCCCTACGTGTACAAATATGTACTCTACAAGTAATTAAATGAAACTTTCCTAAAAATAAAAATGCATTAAAAGTAAAAGAGAGAACACAGAATTTTAGGTTTTCAAAATCTAACGTTTATTAAAATTTAAACTTCATTTTTAAAATAATTTTTAAAACATTTTACATCTCATTAACTAAAATCAAACATCTTAAATAATAAAAATAAATGGAATGGCCGGTCGTATAGTGGTAGAAAAAAACGTTAGAATATTAAATTTTAAAGTTAACAATATTAAACTTATTCAATTATTTTTCGAAACTAGAATTCAAGATAAAAAAAACATAAGTTAGCCAAAAGGGAATTTAGAACAAAATTTAAAAGATAACCACAGGATTCGCAACTTAAAATATATAAGTGAAAGGGGTCTTAGTCATGCTAATTTAATTTAACTTTAAATACTGCAAAAGAATAAAATTACTGAAAAGATATCACCCATAAACGGGAAAACGCTGAACGGCAGTAATAAAGTCTCGAGGACGAAATCGATGTCAGTCATCATCAGCTTGGGTGCAGTCCCTTCCTGCTCCAGAAAAGGCCAAACGGAGAAGCACCTCCCGCAAAGCATCGGTACATCAAGTGAGTCCAACCATTCAAGTGGAATATGGTGCTCCAAAACTTAACGAAAAGAACACTCCCAAGGCCTGATCTGCACAAAAACGGGCAGCTCCTTCACATCATAAAATTCTCAGCCGAGAGTAGCAGAGCGCCAGTGGACATCGCTCGGAACAAAAGAACAGATAGTTCCATCATCAAAACCGTGAAGTAAACAATTGGAGGTCCGGTCCTAAGACTCGGAAAATTTAAACTACTCAGTTCGCTATGAAAGAACAAATCTGACCTCCGGAACTAAACAACTATTCCAAAGGCGCCGACGATACTTCAGTAGACATCAATCACTTCACTCGCAACGTTATCTCGAGTAAACAACTCTCTGCTATAATATCAGGATACCACACCCATTACAGGCAGGCCGGGAAATATGATACATTTCAAGCCGAATTCGAACTACGGTTCGCGCCGAAGCGCTGAAAACAACAATTTTGACAGATCACATCTCAGGTTCTAATCAAAAACAGGGAAGAGCAAAAGAGAGCGAAAAAACGCGCGATTTTGCTTATATACTGCGAAACATCGCTGCCACAGACTGTCAACAAAATTATCGATGAACGATAAAATAATTAATGACAGACGATTTTAATATTACGATCAACCAATTAAAAACTCGAAACTTTAAAGAAGAGAAATGGAATTTTAGAGCAGACGAAAATTAAAAAGAAATGAAGTGAAACGATTTGGAAAATACGAATTCGGCAACAATTTAAATATGAACGATTCTAAAATATTTAAAAAGCTGAAAATAGAATAAAACTGAAAAATTGCAAAGAATTAACGAATTTTTAACCGAGAGCAATAAATTTGGAATCAAATTAAAGGGAATAAAAAGGGCAATAAATGGAATTGCAAATTAGCCAATTTAAATTGCTAAAACCTAAAAAGAACGAACTTTTGCCGTTTTTAAAACAAAACCTATGGAATAGAATATATTTGAACAAAGAATATTAAAAACCTAAACAATTAGAAGATGAATAACTAAAAGAGAATGACTATGTAAATAAGACCCCTGAACACATTTAAACAAAAACAAAACTCACTCCTAAAATTATTAAATATCCAAAATTATAACCCAACATATTTATTACTTTCCTTATATACATAATGTATAAGGAAAGTATTGTGACGGGGTCGAAAATTCGAATTCGAATTTTCGACGGGAGAGCATGTTTCAAGCATCCATGATCACGAATCAAACATTTTTGAAGTGATGTCTGCGACACTTAACAACATAGTTGAAAAGTGTTGACTTTGTTCATTCTGTCTGTCTGTCCGTTAGCACGATAACTGCCGTAAAAATGACTTTATCAAAATGAAATTTTAGTATGTTTTTCAGACGGTCTGTGGGACCTATGGGAATATAAATAAATAATATCACCCAATTAGTTTTTTATTGAACCCGGGTTGAAAAAATGAAATACATTGAACCCTATGGGACCTAATGTTTCAAACATTTTTTAAGCAAATTTAAAATTCACAAATGGTAAGCGCCCGGGGGGGGGGGGGGGGGGGTCATTTCGTAAGTAGGGTGGTTCTGTCCTTCGGAAAGGGGATCATTTCTGATTTAGGATAGTTCTATGTTTTGTTTGTGACGAATTTCAATATGTTTGACCTCTTAATTGTTTAAAAGTCAAGAGAATTGTATTTGTAGCATACCCGTAGATATTGTTAGTGACACTTTCAGAAATATGTTGTCTGAGGGGGTGGGTCTCTTGACTTACTCAGCAGTTTTACTATTTCAGCTATTTAACATTAAAGATTGAAAAAATTATAAATATTTGTTAAATAACGTTAAAAATCAATTTTCAACCTGATACTTGATTCTTTGATCTGACGTTGTTTTCTTTAAAATCTCCACCCCTCTCCCCCTTCACCGGCGGCTACTCAATCCCTTTGGTTTTGCTTCTAATTTCATTGAAGACCAATAGTGCTCCGATACTTCCTGGGCGTAAATTTTACTTGAAGTAGTCCTAAAATTTCTTATATCGCTTCCTAATTAAGCGATTTTGAATCTACTGGTGGCTCTCTCTGTACTATCTATACATGTATCGCCTGGACATGCATATTTTTTATACCCCCCCCCCCCCGAGCGTAACTTTTAGTTTAACTAGCCCGCACGGTTTTACATCTCGATTCCTAAATTGAGCGATTTTGAATCTTCTGGTAGTTACAGTCTTTGTACCATCTGAATATACATCTCTTTCGTATCAATCCCCTGGGCGCAACTTTTACTTTAAGTAGTCCCCCTCTAATTTCACATCTCGGCTCCTAATTGAGCGATTTTGATCTCCTGGTGGCTATAATCCCGGCATCATTTGTACATGTAAACTGGATATACATATTTATTGTGTCAATTCCCTGGGCGTAACTTTCAGTTCGGTTAGCCCCCCCAAATTTCTTATTTCGCCTTCTAATTGAGCGATTTAGATTTTGCTGGTAGCAATCACTTAGATATACAATTTTATTGTGTCAACCCCATGGGCGTAACTTTTACTTTAAGTAGCCTCAATTTCATATTTCGGTTTTACAAAAAATGCATCGCCTTGCTTCCTGAAATATCCGTGTACGACATTTCAAGGCCGTACGATGTTTGCATTTTCCGCTACAGACCTTACACACACAAACATCGTCTGTTATTATGTAATATGAAACAACCGTGGAAGAGGGGAGACCCCCTGCCCCCTCTTTTTCATATTTATATTTTCATCTATCTTAGTGACTCTTGCTCCGATTTTGATGCAATTTTCACACTGTATTTTCTATCATACAATGGACCCACTCGATCTGCTCACTCTATACTTTGATCCACTTTCGTTGCACCCGCGCAACGAGCTAACTACTTAATGCTATAAAAACCGATTACTATATATAGTGACTGCTAGCAGGAAGAACTCGCGCTAGTATCATTTTAAAGATGAATAGAGATAAGCGTAAAGCATAAGGATTTTCTGTAAATTTCAAATTCTTTCTTAAACTTGTATTAAAAATAGTTCTTTCGTTTCTACATATAAACGCCCGTAAATTTAGTTGGTTTTCGCTCTCTAATTATGTTACTGTTTGGGTTACAAGGACGATCAGGTACAAAACTGTTAACCATAGAGTGTATATGAGAAAGATTGTGTGCATTTTGGATGTAAAAACGTTTGCGCTAATCATAAAAAAATACTGCATATGCATACGACTGAGAGTATCTAATTTTTACAAATTGGATACAAATTTATTTATAAATGCATTCAAATAATTTCCATGGTTGCAATAGGATCTTATTCATTTTAAGGGAACTTGCACAACGTATATCAACGCAAGTAAAATAATAATTTGGCATACAGCTGTTTCGAGGTAACGCCGGAACCAATTTATCAGTGCCAGACAAACGACGAACTCGAAGTCTAAAAGACGTAGTTGGCACAAACTGAGGGCTATATATACATAAATACATATATGAGCGCCACCCTCTACATGTCCCTCACGAGTCGCCACTGGTTAGCCCTTATAATGTTCAAAATCGAAAGAACTAAAATGTACCACAAGAGAAAACGTCATACCGAATTTCACGTTGCTGTGTTGAATTATCTTGACTATTTTGGACCTTAAATGTTTGAACGATCATGTTAAATAAAATTTTAAAAATACGAATATATCCCTAGCTCAATCTCTTTGAAAATCAAATGACTTTTTACGTATACTACTTGCAATAATCACACCAAATTTCATACTAATTCTTCAATTAATTCAAAAGATATCGGTCATTTCATTTGCATTAAATTCCCATTAGTTTCAATGTTAACTCCTCAGCTTTTGATCTCTTATTCGAGACCAGAGCCGTCTGGTGGAGTCGCTTTTTAGGGAACCCGTTTTTTGCCTCTGTTGGCACACTATCTCTTCTAGACACTGTACTCTAGCCTTCCCGTGTCAATGAACTCTACTAACGATATACAGGGTGTCCCAAAAAGATTGAAACGTGCTTTAATTCTTTACCTATTGGAGATAAGTGGACAATGTAAATTGCAAAAATGTTGAAAGTAAGGTAGGAAATAAGACTCCGTTAATGAAATAGTCCTCCCATTCATTTTTAAAAAGTTACACTTTTTACATTTATATACGACCCCTTAGACAAATTTAGTCAATAAGAAAATTTTTATGTTTAATGCAACTAGATCATTAACAAAACATGCATATCTGTATCTTTAAAATTGAGTGAGTTATATTTAATTGAAAATTGCACATTGTGAATGGGGATCCTATATCAAATTAGAAATGTAAATTTGTGACATATCACAAAAAAGATAAAACTGGATGATAATATATAGGATACCCTACCGCGTAGTGAGTACTACTGCTTTATATGGTCTCTGTCTGTGTAATGCTTTATTTCGATGCATGTGCGATAAAAAATGTTGACACATATTAACGTATTTTTGATCTAAACAATTTCCATTGTCAATTTGTTTATGTTCCCTATTTTCACTGATGAAACAGCCTTTCACATGGTACGGAAAAGTGGCATAAGTTATATTTTTTCCTTCATCATGACTCAGTTGATTTTAAAGATACGATCTGAAAGAGGCCATATCGGTAAATACCCATTTGGCGGATGTAAGGATTTTATTATTATCATTTTATTCAAATTCTACATTTCCCTCATTTTAATTTATGCCCTAAACTTTTCAACTTCCATTCCAAAGAATCGCATACTCATGATTGGTCAGATCAATAAAAATGCAGACTCTAGAATTACGGCATCTGCCATTCTGCCGAGTTTAGGGAGTGTGTGTTGTGTGTCGGAAGGATCGATCAGACAGACGATCGGTGACATCAGAAGTCGTCTCAGACTTCAGTACGGTGTTTTTAATGACCTTGTTAAGTTTCACCTAGTTAAAGGTCACTATGTCTTGTTTAAGATAGTTGTTGAAGTCACGGAAGGTAAGTTATGATATGAAATTTACTTGGAAGTATCTTATCCAAAGGAATTTTTTTTTGGCATGTGTGACACCAGTTATGGTGGCTTCGCCAAGAACATGCATCTAGATATAGGTAATATATTTATTTATCTATTAATCTGGAACTCTGGGTTGCTTTAAGATGATCCAGAATGCACATAACAACATTTTGAGCTTGCTAGCTCATCTTTTGTATATATCTCTGCTTCACCTTTAAAGATTACCAAGTGTTGCAATAATTACATGGTGCTGGATTTCTTTCACTAATAAAAGTGAACAGACCTCTCAAACTTTGTCTTTATTTTTGCCTTTATGCACATGGACACTTTCACACTCTGCTACACACATATATTATGCATCAAACGAATTGAAATTTCTCTTCCCGTTGTAATTTTTTCTAACAGTATTGCTGCAATTTAGCCATTTATTTCATTAATACTATATTTGAAAAATAGTTTTTCAGCATAAAGCATGAAATAATTACAAAAATTTAAGATCATTCATACAAATTCCAAAAATGAAAAAATACTTTCACATTTAAATGAAATATATGGCAGATCATGCACAAATGCAGTTTATCATGGTACTGCTACAATATAGTCTTTCATTTAATTAATAATATGTTTGAAAAATAGATTTTTTGTATATAATACAAAATAATTATAAAAATTTTATTCAATGCAAATGTGGTTCATCCACATTAATTAAATAATCATTGGTCATCTCTTGCTCTCGCAATGCTGTGTGAATAATCGCCGTTTGCGAGCAGCGATTAATCACAGGGAAACAGATTATTATATGCAAAAATGAGAGAACTCCAATCTCAAAATTTATGACTTTATATCCAATTTGGTGACCTTTCCAGGATATTTGGGATCTATTTCCGATTTTATGACTTTTGCAACCTGTAGATACCCTAATGCAAATGAAAAGAAAATGCAGATTTTTATTAAAAAAAATACAAGCATTATAGAGATGAAAAATCAGACTATTTTGGACAAAAACTGGACTCCCAGAACAAGATAAACAAGAAAGATCAATCATGCATAAAGCATTGATTATGAAACACTTTCCAACTCCAATACAATTTTATTTAAACATCTTTAAAATGTGATACATTCCTCTGTAATATTTTTAAAATTATCACAATACTACATTAATTTATTATATTTGAAAACTTGAAACTTCATCGAAAAAAATGAACTTCATTCAAATGATGGCATTGAAATATAAATGCCTGGTTTAAACATCTCTAAAATACGATACATTCCTCGGTAATATTTTTAAAATTATCAAAACACTACAATAATTTATTATATTTGAAAACTTCCTTGAAAACAAATTAACTTTATTCAAATGATGTCATCGAAATGTAAATCGTCTGGCCCTCTCTATAAAAGCAGCATTTCATTCATAAACTTTCCTCATTCCTTTCATTCATCACAATACTATAATAATTTATTTTATTTAAAAACTTAAAATCACGGAGATACAAAAAATTTAACTCTATGCTTAAACTTCATCGAGAAAATCGTTTGCTTCTCTGTGTAAAATCAATTAATGTTTCATTCAATTCAACTATATTGCAGACTCCATGAGCTAAATAATTTTGCGTTAAAGAAATGCAGCAATTCTTATACAACTCATTCTACATCTTTTGGTGTTTACATTCTTCATATGTAAAAATTAAGCTTTGTTGTAGAAATAATCAAAGTTTGATGATCATTCAAACTCAAATATATTATAATTGCATTGTTTCAGTATGTATTTAGATGCACAGAATGTAAGCAAAAATAAAGCGGTTTTAGGACAGATACAACACTAAATATGAATTAAAAAGAACTTTAAAAATCACGATTTTGACACAAGATGAATGCCATATTTTATTTTGAAGTGGGTCACGTGATCTCTTCCGTCATATAATGGTCAAGTGATCTCTTCATATAAATGGTGTAATTATTATTTTAATTTTTATTTTAAAAACTACTGAATATATTTTGTTGAATTTTTTTTATATATATATTTTATGGGATAATTTGAATATTTCTTAAAACTTTCGAAGCAATTTGTGAATTTTAAATTCGCTTAAAAAATGTTTGAAAAATTAGGTCCCATAGGGTTCAATGTATTTAATTTTTTCAACCCGGGTTCAATGTATTTAATTTTTTCAACCCGGGTTCAATCCAAATCTAATTGGGTGATATTATTCATTTATATTCCCATAGGTCCCACAGACCGTCTGAACAACATAGTAAAATTTCATCTTGATAAAGTCATTTTTACGGCAGTTATCGTGCTAATGGAACAGACAGACAGAATGAACAAAGTTATAAACACTTTTCAACTATGTTGTAAAATGTTAAAAAACAGAACAAACACAGGAAAATCGGAACACTTGGCATCTATGGTTTAGGCCAAAAGTTTCATCATTCGTTAAACACTTGCAAAAAAACAGCGCTAGCATTTAAGCAAAATAATCTGCTTGATAAATTGGATTTAAAAATGACAAAAATTCAACAACATTTCGACATTTGAGTTCATATTTTTTAAACTAATTTGAATTTAAAAATATTTGAGAAATCATGTTGTTTTGGGAGTTCAGCTACTCCTGTATTGAATATCATGACTATATGAAACTTTAATTTTTGCTAAAGCAGATATGCACACAGAAATTTTTTATGTACACAGATATTTTTTATGTAAAGCATTTATGAAACACTTTCCAACTGAAATGCAATGTTATTAAAACATGATACATTCAGCGGTGATATTTTTTTAATTATCATGGAATTACATTAATTTATTATCAAAATATTGTCACTTAGCAACTTTGTCAGCTGTTTCTATGTGAAAAGGAATGTGGGTAATCTAATTATCATGTACCAAAAAGTGCTATGCATTTATCATTATAGAATGCTTTAAATATATACAAACTAGCAGATATATCCAATGTTGCTTATGATTTAAAATATGTACAAATTCTAATAGCATTCTAAATAATGCTGTTCTAAGAAAAAAACATCCTGGTCCAATTTGTAAACAAATTTCCAAAACATAAAAGTTTGGTCCACATATGCCAAAATGAAGACACAAAAATGGTAGCAAAAGATATACCAGTGCCATTTTAATTCTATTGCAACAATCTGTTAAATACAACAAAAAATATATGATTTTAAAAAATGAATTGAAAAGGGAAAAATTCATCGCAACTCTTTAGGGGAGGGTTGGAAGTCCCAGTGATTGAACCTCTATTCTAGGATACTCAAAACTATAAATTTATCAAAAGAAAGTATTCAATGACTCTGCAAGTTTTGTAATCTGTAAAAGGGGAAGTAACTTTTTCAGGATATTGTATAAGATTTTATTGGGAGGGGGGGGTGGGTAAATATTCTATTGTCCTGGAACTATAATTTTACTTTTAATTTTAAAAAACATTCAAATGTTAAGTAACGTGAAAATACAATAGAACATAAATTGGTCAGATGTTAAGGTATCTACATTTAAACACACACATCAGTAAAAATATGGTTGATCATTATGCAAGGATGATTTTGTACAGCTACATCAAAATCAGAGCCAAACTTTTGGCCCCATTGCAATAAATTTCCTTCACAGCTATGCATTATAAAAACATTAAAAAGGTTTGTAAGTAGGCAAAATTGCATAGTTTATATTAATTGTCCCATCCTATTACCAGAATAACAAGTAATCATGCTTTAAGCAAGACAAACATAACTGCTCTGTCTATCAGTTCAAAGATAAAGGGGAAACACTTGAGGGGGGGGAAAGGAGTGAAAATAACCCTAGACAATATAAAATAAAAAAATATCTACATAGACAATCGCTAAAATAAAAATATCTGCAACCTCACGAAACAGAGTTCGGGGGGGGGGGGGGGGCATCTTTCAGATAAAGAAAGATAAATGTGTAAATAAATTTGGTGAAAACTTTTGGAATGTACAAAAATAATAAAATTAGATAATTTATAAAAAAAAATTTAAACAGTTATTTTGGAATTGCAGGTTCCAAATATAACAAAATAGGCATATAATTATTGCATATATAGCAAAGAATTAATTCCTGAAAAAAAAAAAACAATTAATTCCTGATGCAGAGTTCATAAATAAACTTTGAAATGAAATTCAAAATTCCAGACTCCAAATTCCAGACTCCAAAGTTAAATAATTTGGCATGAAAAAAATTCTGCAATTCTTATACAACTCATCTTACAATCACTTGTTTGCATTTTACATTTATTAAAATTAGGCTTTGTTGTGGAAATAATCAAAGTTTGATGATCATTTAAACTCAAATATATTGTAACTGCACTAGAACAGAATATAGATGCACAGAGAAAACACAAAAATAAAGTGGTTTTAGGATGGATGCAAAACTAAATATAAATATAAAAGAATTTTAAAAATCATGATGTTTACTCCTGGGGAAAAGGATGCCATATTTCATTTTGAAGTGGGTCAAGTGATCTTTTCATATTATATGGGTGTTAATATTATTTTAATTTTTATTTAAAAATCTACCGAATACATTTTGCTGAAATTTTTTTTATATTTTATATGGGATAATTTGAATATTTCCTAAAACTTTGGAAGTAATTTGTAAATTTTAACTTCGTTTAAAAAATGTTTTAAAAATTAGGTCCTATAGGGTTCAATGCCTTTTACCTTTTCAACCCGGGTTCAATCCAAAACTAATTAGGTGATATTATTCATTTACACTCCCATATGTCCCACAAATACTAAAATTTCATTTTGATAATGTCATTTTTATGGCAGTTATCGTGCTGACAGACAGACAGAATGAACAAAGTCATAAACACTTTTCAACTATGTTGTAAAGTGTTAAATATATTGGGATAATCTACAACAAACCTTTCATTAAAAAGAAAATCATAAAAATTGGCCCAGTAGATTCTGAGAAGACAATGGGGCAAGATGGATTTAATAAAGGGATGTACATCAAATTTGAATGTGATCTCAATTTAATCAAAAAATTTTGGCTAATCTGCTAGCCAAACTTTTCATTAAAAATAATAATATGACAATTGGCCAAATGGATTATGAGAAGACATTGGAGACAGATAAATTCAATGAATGGCATACAGCAAATTGAAATGTATTCTCAATTTAGTGAAAATATTTAAGCTAATTTATTTGCTGAGCATTTCATTAAAAAGTAGATAGCATGAAAATTGGTCAAGTGGATTCCAAGAAGATTTTAGGCAAAAACATTGGGGTACTTTGCTTGCTGAGATTTTTTTTTTCACATAAAATTATGAAATGAGCAGAGTACAATCTGAGAGCATGTTGGGGTCAACAAAAAATTCATTAAGGTCATAATCTAAATTTTAATGCATTTTAATGTTAGTTACAAATATTGGACAAATCTACAGATTGGTTAAAAATTGTAAAAGAATACATGAAAATTGACTGAGCAGATTCTGAGAACTTGCAGGGGACTGAAATGTAATCATAATTTTAATATTATTTAACTGTTTATATAAAAAAAAATAAATAAATAAGCTTTAAAATCACTTTTCAAATACCAAATATAATTTTTAAAATATTTACCTGTGATATGGGAGTCACGACCAAAGAATCCATTCCTGTTTTTGAGTTATAAACATTCTGCTTGACAAAACCAGGATCTACAACATAGAAGATACCATCGATCGTGAGTGAAGTTTCAGCTATGTTGGTAGCAATTACAACCTAAAATACGCAAAAAATGATATGAATGAAATCAGTATGAAAATTTTAGAGACTGATTTTTCATGTACATGCATATTCAGTAAAGAATTTATTATGAAAAATTTTTTCTAAGTTTACTTATGAAGTCAATTTAAAATTAATATAACTTGAAACTGGCGACATAATTAGCATATAAAAAACTGGTATGTGCTGTGATTTTTAAACTTTGGAACATCTTTTCTTAAATCATTGCAATATTAAGGATTTATACTTTCTTATACTATAGAATATAGAGAAAAAACTAAATATAATATAGAGGAAGTATTGTTTTTACAAACATTTTTGATTTCAAAATTTTGAGGTCAATATATGTTTTAGGAATTCCTGAACATATTCTGACTACTTTTAGAGTGATGATTTGCGAATTTTAAATCTGCTTAAAAAATGTTTGAAAAATCAGGTCCCATAGGGTTAAATGTATTTTCTGTTTTCAACCCGGCTTCAATCCAAAACTAATTGAATTCATTTATATTCCCATAGGTCCCACAGACCAGTTGAACAACATACTAAAATTTCATTTGGTTAAAGTCAATTTTATGGCAGTTATCGTGCTAACGGACAGACAGACAGACAGACAGACAGACAGAATAAACAAAGTCATAAACACTTTTCAACTATGTTGTTAAGTGTTAAAAAACAATGTAAAAATTTAAATGTAATGAATTCTAAACAAAGAAAAATATCTGCAAGCTAATACATCAAATCTCATTTTTCTCTACAAATTGTGAAACTTCCTTCGAATTATAATGAAACTCAAATTAAATAGCACTACAAGAAACACATTTTCAGAACTTTTTAGTAAATTATATATTGCGTATCATTTGGAGACAACGAATATTCTCGCTTCCGACAGTAGATGCAACACCAAAAAAACACTTAGATGAAGTTGTCAAGAGATTAAACTCGAATGGAATCACAAACTCCACTTTAGAACAACCTTTTGCAGTAGGGCATATCTGCGGAATTTCACTTTAGAACAGCACCAGATACGCTAGGAGCCAGAAAACTATTGATGAAAAATGCCGATGAAGGAGATGTTTGCACCAGAGATCAAAACTCATATGGAACACCAAATTAATTACTTTAAAAACACTATCACTAGATGTCAGCAATCATATTCACTGTCTGGAACTGAAAAAACTGTAGATGAATGTGATGAAAGACTTGTCGGGTCAAACTTGAAGAGAGCAAGCACCACAGGAGCAGCACAAAATCACCAAGAAACATTTATACCTCCAACTTCACACATCGCTGAGACTTAAGTAGCGCCAGACTGCAACTTTAGAAAAACGTTCATTGAAAACATTGCTCCTTGAAAACATTCATGCATTGCCACGGGACGTGGGCGCCCTTGCAAGCCCCGGCTCGCAACTCCTCAATATTCTGCATCCGATTCCACCAAATGCCCGGGATTGAATGCCTCGCCAACAAAATTTCCGCTTCCCAAGAGCCGCCAATCTCGGCGAGTGAAAACTTGCTCCTCATACAGAACGCCTATGCACACCCCGTGTAATAATAAATGATGCTTCGCCAAGGACCACAAGGCGTAAAATTTCCGCCAAGCTCTAGCTACCACGTTTTGCTGCCAAATTTGCTACCACGTTAGACAACTCTACGGAATGCCTCTCGGCACCCATCTACATCTGGTACATACAACTTGTTTCTACTGATAAGCCGTGAAAGTGCCAAATCTGTGTTTAAAACATACGTTTTTTTCGCTTTCGGATGAATATAATTGTCGCTTGAAAGTGAAGGCGTAAAGCAAAGGACTTGAAAGATATTTAGTGTTTGTAAATACATCGCAAGCGCAATTTAGAATATTGGGGAATTTTAAGGGATAATAAATTAACGTTAATAAGTGATAAATCACCGAAATGCACAATAACCAAAAATTAATTTAGAATTTTGAAGGGAAGGGGGAAAATTATGAATTTTGAACATTGATAAAATAGAAAAAAACCCAATAATTTAGAAAAACAAAAACCCTGAATCACACACACACATAATAAGAGAGAGGAAAAGAACATTAATCTTTTATTATGTAAAATGCACATATATTTTTCATACCTTTCTTAAACCAGCTGGAGCTTCTTCAAAAATCCTAGTCTGCATTTCACTGGGCAAAGCAGAATAGACTGGTAAAATGATGAGCTCTGGAACTTCAGGGCCCAATGACTTCATTCGTTCATACAGAATTTCACATGCAGTATCAATTTCTTCCTGACCAGTCAAGAAAAGTAAGACATCACTTAAGAATGAAATAAAAGTACTATAAATAAAAAATATATTTTAAAAAATAACTTATATACACTTTGGGGCCAAATTATTATAACCATCTGTTTAGTACTTCTGCTTTTCTAACCTATATGATTTAATATGCGGCAAACTATACACTGCAAGGCCATTTTATAGTCCCTAATTTAGACTATCTGTAATTTGATGAACTGTTACACCTCTTCTTGGATTGAGAACAAGTTTACCAAACCTCCACTCAGCTTGACCATCGCAGTCATTGATGGCTACATGTCTACTTGTAGACAGTAGCCATTGATGACTACATGTCTTGCACTCGCATTTTTGTCTGGTGATCTACTCTCAAAAAAGTTGGGGCCATCCAACATTTCACAAGTGCAGTCATTTAGCTAATGCTCACATCATCCATTAGAGATCATGTTTTTTACCCATTATTTCTTGAGTAAAACACTTTGTTAGTCTCTACTTTTCTTCAGCTTCTTAAACAGATTCAGCAATTTAAAAGCAACCATATCTGTGGGGTAATTATGTTAAATAAAAAGTGGTGACAATAATTTAGCCTCTCAGTACAGGATGTACACAGATTTTATTATAACAAGATTACAAGCTTGTATAGTGCTCTTTCACATTAAAAATATTCATCTTCTGGGACAGAGGCACAAAAACTATTTTTGATCATACCCCCCTTCAAATCGTCTAAAATATTCACGCATCCCCTCTAATATACCACAATTCATAGAAGAAAATTAAAAGATTCATTAAGAGATTTTTTTTTCAATAAGAATAAATGTTTCTAAAGAAAAAGCCAATAAAAAATGCCATACATTTTTGATGAGATGAATAAACTTGAGGAAATTCAATCAAAAGGTATGACCTAGCATTTATTCAGAAACTGTACATTTAAACAGGAGAAGGATTCTTAATTTAATACTTTTAATATAGCTATAGCTGATTGAAAACCCTCACAAAGCAAATGTTAGTAAAACTGCCTCTCAGAAAGGGTTGTATATTCATTTTTCATATAAAGCACAAGACTTACAAGACTGATTTTCAAATTCAATTTTCAAAATATTGTCACTTAGCAACTTTGTCAGCTGTTTCTATGTGAAAAGGAATGTGGGTAATCTAATTATCATGTACCAAAAAGTGCTATGCATTTATCATTATAGAATGCTTTAAATATATACAAACTAGCAGATATATCCAATGTTGCTTATAATTTAAAATATGTACAAATTCTAATAGCATTCTAAATAATGCTGTTCTAAGAAAAAAACATTCTGGTCCAATTTGTAAACAAATTTCCAAAACATAAAAGTTTGGTCCACATATGCCAAAATGAAGACACAAAAATGGTAGCAAAAGATATACCAGTGCCATTTTAATTCTATTGCAACAATCTGTTAAATACAACAAAAAATATATGATTTTAAAAAATGAATTGAAAAGGGAAAAATTCATCGCAACTCTTTAGGGGAGGGTTGGAAGTCCCAGTGCTTGAACCTCTATTCTAGGATACTCAAAACTATAAATTTATCAAAAGAAAGTATTCAATGACTCTGCAAGTTTTGTAATCTGTAAAAGGGGAAGTAACTTTTTCAGGATATTGTATAAGATTTTATTGGGAGGGGGGGGGGGGGGTAAATATTCTATTGTCCTGGAACTATAATTTTACTTTTAATTTTAAAAAACATTCAAATGTTAAGTAACGTGAAAATACAATAGAACATAAATTGGTCAGGTGTTAAGGTATCTACATTTAAACACACACATCAGTAAAAATATGGTTGATCATTATGCAAGGATGATTTTGTACAGCTACATCAAAATCAGAGCCAAACTTTTGGCCCCATTGCAATAAATTTCCTTCACAACTATGCATTATAAAAACATTAAAAAGGTTTGTAAGTAGGCAAAATTGCATAGTTTATATTAATTGTCCCATCCTATTACCAGAATAACAAGTAATCATGCTTTAAGCAAGACAAACATAACTGCTCTGTCTATCAGTTCAAAGATAAAGGGGAAACACTTGAGGGGGGGAAAGGAGTGAAAATAACCCTAGACAATATAAAATAAAAAAATATCTACTTAGACAATCGCTAAAATAAAAATATCTGCAACCTCACGAAACAGAGTTCGGGGGGGGGGGGGGGGGCATCTTTCAGATAAAGAAAGATAAATGTGTAAATAAATTTGGTGAAAACTTTTGGAATGTACAAAAATAATAAAATTAGATAATTTATAAAAAAAAATTTAAACAGTTATTTTGGAATTGCAGGTTCCAAATACAACAAAATAGGCATATAATTATTGCATATATAGCAAAGAATTAATTCCTGAAAAAAAAAACAATTAATTCCTGATGCAGAGTTCATAAATAAACTTTGAAATGAAATTCAAAATTTAAACAGTTATTTTGGAATTGCAGGTTCCAAATACAACAAAATAGGCATATAATTATTGCATATATAGCAAAGAATTAATTCCTGAAAAAAAAAAAACAATTAATTCCTGATGCAGAGTTCATAAATAAACTTTGAAATGATATTCCTCAAGTTTTCTAGATTTCTAAAAGGAGATTTTTTACATACTTCTAGAGTCAGAATCACAACATTTTGTTGTATATAATCATTTTAATTGTAAAATAAATAAACATTCAGTAATTAATAAGAAATTTAGCAAGAAAAATTAATAAATATGATGAAAAAATAACCATCAAATCCCATTATCGGAATAAAAATCTTAATATCAAGTATAATAGAGAAAATAATCCTTATACCATTTAAATTTTTCTAAACAATAAAACAAAGTTTCTTAAAGGGTTTTAATAGGGGAAAAGTAAAATGAGTTTTCGCCGGAAATTTTTGTTGAATTTGAATTTCCTGAGAATTCCAGGTTTTCCCTGAGGAGCATAAGTCCTGCAATCTTTGTAGAAAAGGGAATTTATTGATTTATTTTCATGCAGACTAAATCTGATTGATCAGCAATTAAGTTCATTGAATATCCGGACTGATTAATCAAACATTGGTGAATCATAGTTTCTTAAACTCAAATTTTTAGGTCAGTGCTTGACAAATAACTCACTCCTTAGCTGCAGGACACAGCTAGTCTTAATAAAGGAAGATGTCTGTCTTTATGTGTGTGTGCAGTCTGTAGCAGTAAATCTGAGCATTGTACAACCATGGAATTTGGTACACAGGTACTTCAGGACCCAAATAAGTGCAACTCATCATTCTTTTTTTAAATTTTGAATTAGTTTTTTAGTCATTTTATGTTTCAGTCTGATTTACAATGATATTAACACAAATTGATTCCTTTATGACCGAAATATAATCACAGAGTTTCCATCTTGACACCATCGGAAAGATCAGAGAATTCTCTTTTATACAAACTTTGAATGGGATCCATACGATGAATAGACAAAATTTAACAAATTTATAAAAATATATACAATCATGCATTTTAAACTTTTCTGATTTTTATATTATGATTTACAGAAATTGACCTGCAATCCATTGCATTGTTCATTTTTTTTTTCAGTATTGCTTAAAATATTACAGATTACTCAAAAAAATATATATATAAACCCATCTGTTGATTAATTATTAATTTTTTATCTAAGGCATGTCTTTGATTTTTTTAATAAATCTCACATGCTTTCGAACCCCATTAGAAGTCAAAATGTATAGGGCAAGGAACCACTCATTTTGTTATAGGGAAGTGGATATTTTAAGATGAGCTAAGAAGAGGGGTATGAAAGGGGAGTTCTCTCCCAAAGAATTCTGCTGAATTGTCTTATCGCTTGTACAGGGATGGTCAGCCTTTTACTTCTCATAAGCAGTGTGTTGAATATGGGTCAATTGTGATGCTCAAATACTTTTGTTTTTACAGAGAGCGTGTGCGATTTGATTTGTGCAATTTTCGGGTCGAAGGTATTTTAAAATGTGTATAAATGCATTATTTAAGCAGCAGGAGTTTATTTAATTATTAAGACTATTGCGAACATGCAAAATGCTCTCTTTCTCAGCCTCTTTTGAAAACCAGATGGGAAAAACACCCATACAGGCATTCTTTCTCATGACGTGAACCTAGAGTTGCCATATGCTGAATTCCGAAGAAAGTTTGGCAGATTTGGCAATTTATTGCCAATTTAATGACTTTCCAAAGGTTTGAGAAAGATTTCAAAATAACCAGTATTCTACAAGATATGAGAGATTTCCAGAAGTTTCTATAGAGTCTATGAAAGGAGGCATCACAGTTGGAGCGTAGTTGACATGATACAAGCTGCAATGAACTGCGATTTTCATCAATGTTTTGAGAATAGTAGCATCTGTTTTCTGAAATGAAATGAGTCAATGTTTTGAGAATGCTGTTTAGTGAAGTTAATGGAGAATTTAAATGCTGTTTTTCTGTATATTATTCCTGTTTACCCTGTGCTTTGAATAAATATGATCCAGAAATTTGGATTAATTTTTGTATCCTGAGCGCACACCTACGATTCCAGAAGATAAATTCGTAACAATATACAACATCAAGTAATTCATTCTAGTGTTATAATATAAGAAATGAAAAATTACTTTCACTTTCAAGCATATGTTCCTATTTAATGTCTCAAATAACATTACCTGGTGGCTCTGTAAGATGTATTTGCATGACAGTAATTAACGAAGCATCCAAATAGTCATTTTCTGGTTCTTTGGTGTATAAAATTTCCACAGAATAAGTACGTCCAGGAATTGTAAATATAGGCTACAAAGAAAATATTTTAAGATGCAATATTGACAGCTACAAAATGAAATGGCAAAATATGCACTTCAATTCACACAATAAATTTGAAATAAAAAAAATTTCAAAAGATCAAATTAAAAAGTTTTAATTAGTGTGATTACTTTCAACTAACTGAGCTTTATTAGACTACTAAAGTGATTGAATTGCACTTCATTAATAGGTGGTGGTTAATCTGAGCTTCAATGTCAGGAAGCAAAATCATTTGCATTTGGCATAAAAAGGTACATAGCATTTTCAAAGGTACACATGAAGTTTATAACATTTCAAGTTTCTTCATAGTGAATATTTGATCAGAAAACATTTTAATCACGCAAACTACAAAAATTATACTTAGTTTTAATTTTTACTCAATCTTTCTAAATAATTTCATGAAAATACCTGCATTCATTGTTGAGTTATAGTGCTCATACTTCAAATACTATTGCTTAAATTATATGGTATCCTTTAGCCAGTGACCTAATAATTTTCAAATATGGCTGGTATATATTAGTCTTGTAATAGCCATAGTAGCTAATAACTAGGGACCAGATGTCAATGATCTAAAAATTCATAAAAAATGCCTCTAAAAAAATGCTCTTAACCCTTAGCTGGTGTATATTATACACCATCACCACTCTTCCTGTCACCATTTTGTAAAATGGCTTTGTATTGGTGGTGACATCTAACCTACAATGATGTTGTCATTCAACTGTTGTTTCAATTTCAGTTTCCTACAGACTCTGTGATGTGTAATATATCACTTTGTTTGGCCTATGGTGTACTCTGTTCACCACGCGAGTAATAATGTATGTTGTTGCAATTTTTTTTTCTTATATAGTTCATTTATTTTTTCTTACAGTTTAAATTCCAAATGTTTTAGAATTTTAAAAATAAATACATTGCTAATAAGCTAAAGATGAATAATTACTATATTTAACCATTATTTACTAACTGTTTGGTATATTTAAAGCATAGTGAAAAAAATACATCATGTGAGAATTACGTTTCAAGTAACCATGCAAGTAACTAAGGGTTATTTTTTTTAAATTATTTAAATGCCCTTAAAATGAAAAATCATCATTAAACAGTATGTAATAAGTTTTTCAAAAATATATATTAAATAACTTCACTCTTAGATTAGAATTTGTCTTTTCTTTATCAGACACACTAAGAAACCTCAGAAGAAAAGAAAAAAGCAAGTAAATACCTATTATAAATTAATTTTAATGATATGCACTCTAATGACCTACAAGTACATCAAAATTACATTGTATAATAATATTTTCTCGCAAAATCGCCAGGTGTCCAGCAGAAAGATAACATCCTAAAAATCATAATCAATTATAACTTGTTCTGACAGGTTGTATATAAAAGGTTTGAATATCCACAACAGTACAAGATAAGGAAGCTCTAATTTGAATTTTGTTCACGACCCTCTCTACAGTCCCTTTAAACAGGGACAGTGAGTATTATTTTTCTTCAGAATTTGATGGCACTAAACAGTGTCATGAACTAAGTTGCTGGAATGAGAATTTTGAAAGGTTTTGGCTTTGAGTGTTCTAATAATAATAAATAAAAAGTGATCTAAAAAATGCTCTTAAAATATAAAAGATGTCTCAAAATCCAAAAAAATGTTCTGAAAACTCTAAAAAAAATACCCTAAAAGAGAAAATAGAAGGCCAATAATGCAAATGTCATTAAAATCTGGGCTTTACTAATAACTTATATTTCACTGGATTAGACATCTATAGATCATAGCTGCAAAAATTTTTAATTACTTATTCAATTAAGTAAAATTAACTCTTTTCTACTTGTTACGTAAAAAGTGGATAGCAACTTACTAATTGGCTAGTAAAAATATAATATCTGGTAACCAATGAGTAACAAAAAAAAGAACAGAAATATATGAGATATACATGCACATATTTCTGGTTGACATTTTTTTTTTTTTACATACTCCCAGAAAGATGACAACTTGTCATGACAAGATTCTCATCACTCTATGATAATGCTTAATGTATAGACAATTTGTTAATCTGCATTCAATGGTTTAGCATGTCCAATAATTCGGCACACCTCCAAATGGCATTCAGGTCCATTCAACTGTACTGAGGTACATTTATTGTAATAAGCAAAGTGATTTTATATGCAGATTTCTGTTCAAGCAATTAAACTGATACAAGTACAAATGTCAGAAGCAAACCTTTTTTAAAAAATTTATAAAAATATATTTTTTTTAATCAGTTTTGAAAATTAGTTATCACAATATCTTCAGTTGATTTATTTGAAATTTTGAATGATTCTTCTAAACAGTAATATGCAGTTATGACTAAGGCTTTCTTATTTAATTTCATACAGTTTAGAGCAAAAAATCATTGCTTTTTATTTCCATGGTCATTTTTTTTATATGGAATATAAAAAAACTCTACCATGCAAACTGCATACAGCCCTAAATTTCAATGTTTAGTTTGAAAGCAGAGATTTAGTTTTTTAGCCTGCGAATCATTAAAAAAAAAAAAAAAAAACATGTCTAACAAAGATAGCTGCAGTATACAGAATTTATTGGGCTTTAATTTTTTTTTTCAATAAAAATTTCATAATTCGCATGCCTTTATAAGTACTTTAGAATTAAAAAAAAAAATTTATAAATCCTTTATTTAAGGTTAAAAAATCTTTAATTCTCAGACATTCTAGGTGCATATACTTCCTTAAAAAACATTAAATAATAGCTACAATCTTCAAATGCCCTACATATCTTCATATACATTCTTGTTAATTAGTATGCATCCTAATTTTAATTTTTTAACTAAAATCACATATCACAGCTTAGCTTCAATTTAAATAAATCAAGATTTAGGAGAAATGAACTTACTGCTTCAAAAAAGTATTGAGAGAATTTTACAGCATCCAGAGTAGCTGATGTAACAATAAGTTTTAATTCTGGTCTTCGTTTTATAGCCTAAAAATAAATGCAATATGTTAAAATATACAACTCCAATAAACTAACTGTTTAAATCCATTGTTGATTTACACACATCACATTTACATTAAATATAAAAACACACACACACACACACACAAAATACATAAATATACACTGGTGATGAAAATCAAAATCCAAACTTTATTTTCAGAGGAATAGAAATTGGGTATGTACAAGCACATATAACATAAAAGAAAACAAAAATATTATTAAATTGTAATATTAAAAACTACATATAACTGTGAACTCAGTATGAAAAAATAATTTCCACAAATACACTTGTTTTGAAATTTCTAGAACAGAAGTTGAGAACATTTATTTTTCTAACTAAAAACCAGTTCTGTTCATGGGGGGGGGGGGGGGGAATGGGAGTTACAAGATATTGAATTCTTTATTAAAGCAATTTAATACTGTTCTGCTGAAAATTAATACCTTAAATCCTAGAAAGAACCTAAATGTCTATAAATTTACATCTTGACCAGCACCCTAACATAAAATGCAATCATATAGAATAAAACTTACTGAAATAAAATGACTTTTAAAATGAAGTTTGATAAAAGCTAAGGGTTGTTTTAGGTACTGAAAGAATTTTAAACAGTCTATAACAAAAAATTATAGCATCTCAAAATATTTTATAAAACAGGTCTAAAGTGGTTAATACAATGCTCGGAATTTAACTTAACAACTTCAGAATTATTAAGATTATAAGATTGCATTAGCAATCAATAAGTTAAAAACACTTTGTGCAAAGGAGGAAACTTGAGCAACATATTTAAGAACAAACAAAGTAACAATGCAGCATACAGCTGTTTTGAGGATACACTCAATCTCCTCCATTAGTGCTAGACAGATCAACAAACGTGAAGTCAGAGAAGCAAAATGAGCTCATTTTTTGTTTTGTTTTTACTTCAAGTTTGTTAGTCTCTTTAGTACTGATAACAAGAATCCAGGACATTCCTGTAACAGTTATATACATAATTGTTATTCCATTCGTGCTTAAATATTTTGCTCAAGTGTTCTTTATTGTATTAGGAAACTAAGTTATGATAAATTGAAATTGTAAAAAAATTGCCAAAACAAGAATTTAAAATAAAAAGGTTTAGCCAAAACAAGAATAAATAATAATTTAAGTTATAAGTTTTAAAATAATCCTACTCAGGTTCACAAAGACTTTAGGTATATAAGTCTAGACATCACAATCATACCAAAATTATACTAACAAGAAAAAAAACTTGCTAGCTAACTGTCATAAAAATAAAGCTAAGAATAAATTATGGAACTTAAATTTGAATAATTTATAATAAAATATTAACATATTTGATGAGTTCAGGTTCTGGTAACAACAAGAGCCAAAATACTCGATATAACAGAGTAAAATCTCATATTGAAATAAGAAATATCAGGCAAAGAATCTGGAATACTTCCACATGATAGCTACTCATTTTTTATTAACTCACTGGTGCAGACAAAACGATCAGTGGTGCAGACAAAACGATCACTGGTTCAAACAAAGCAATCTTTTTAGAAAGGCCAATGAATCCAGAAACCAAAGCTTAATGTTCATAAAGAATTATCCATATAGAAATTCACAAAATGGTTGATCAAACACCAGTAAATCATCATCTAAGTTTCCATATATAAAACAACTGCAATATTAAAGATGTGAGAGTTTGGCCAAATGGAACAGTTTGTGCCATAGACCAAAACATGGGTCAGTGGCTCAGATCTAACTCAAGATTATTTTCAATCTCTATAAATAAAATTGTCTGCCAGACAATAACAAACAAAATATTCTTTGCTGATAAACAATCAGATAATTTAGAATCGAAGAAAACCTGTGATACAAAATGAACCAAAAAGAAATGATTAATAGAAGATTTGAAATGTTAAACTGCTGTAAGATGAACTGCTGCAAATTTAAAGATAGTTGAAACTGAAATTTTTAGAATGCAAGGATTTTAGAATTCATTGAAGGGCCGCAATAAATTAAATACTTCTTAACTAAAATGCACAAATTTAGTATCAAAGGAAAGGAAATAAAATACATTACAATTTAAGTAATCTAAATAAATAAAACTTAAGCAGGCAAGAGTTTAGTCATCTACAACTATAGAAAAGAATTACCTATGGAATAGAATATTGGGATCTAAAATACATATAAAATCAATAAATTGTAAAAAAGAAATGGGAAATAGGACTTATAAACCTGTATTACCAAATAATAAACTTCCAAAATTAATAAATACAGGCAACCCAACAGTATTACAAAATGACAATTATTAATATTAAAGTATTTACAGTCATATATATAGTTATTTTTCTATTTAATTATTCTAATTATTATTTTGAATTTTGAATGATTTGTGATAAATCTCAGATTTAAGAATTTGGGGGAACCAATATATTCTTTATACCAGTGTTTATCAAACAATGGAACCGTTTTGAAATTCAATTGGATGGCGGACTTCTAAAATGAGAAATAGTCTGTGGTCCAAATAATGCAACCAAATTTTATAGTTTTAAGAAAATTTACAGAAAAATATTAGATTGAAGAACCCTTGAAATACGCCGTAGAACCCCCAAAGGGTTCTACAGAACACACTTTGAAAAACTCTGCTTTAACTACAGTCTAAGTAAAAATCAATATTTTAATTAAATATTCATTAAAGAAAAAAATTAAGAAACTAAAGTTGTTTTAAAACCAAAATAATTTGAATGGCGGAAATTTAGCCAAAATTGCACAATTTTTAACACTTCTGCAGCATTTTGATGACTTTACCCTGACAATAATAAGAAATGGAAAAGCATGATGTAACTCAAACTGGAAAGATAGATCCTGAAAATATTAGAAATTTCCACTTTTGAATCCAAACATTTGAAATATTCCAGGTTTGGAAGAATCAGCAGCTATAATATATTATTTATAACTATGGGAGTATGTTGAGCATCAGTATAAAAATAACATAAAATACAGTGCACATCTTGCAAATAAGGAAGAAAATCATACATTTTTCAGCAGTCCAAACAAGACATCTGTATGGATTGTCCTTTCATGAGCTTCATCTAGCATTACCACTGCATAGGTTTTTAAATCAGGGTCAACCAAGCACTCACGAAGCAACATACCGTCTGTCATGTATTTAATGACAGTTTCAGGGCTGGTGCAGTCTTCAAAACGGATAGTGTAGCAAACCTGTAAAACAGAATTTTACAATAAATTAAACACTGATAATTTGAATATCAATTTATTATTGTCAATAAAATTAAAATACTATGCAGCAATGAAATTACAGACAATAAGTATTATTTTACAATTATTATTATTTACAATAAGTATTATTTTAATAATTTTGCTGTTCTGTTTCCTTTCGAATGCAGGGTAAAAACTGTATGTGTCTCTATATTTAGAGTTGATGTGGGAAAAAAATAGATTGATTAAAGTCAGTCAGAAAAATATTTGATTATATTGATTATTATAAGGATTACAAAACTTGCAAAATAATGACTTTTTCATGAATTTTTGCATTTATAATAATAGGCAATACCATTTTGTCTTTATTTTTAAATTTATGATGTAAAATATTTTAATAATTAAATTAAACTAAAAGTGCACCCAGTTTTTTATAAAACACACCTACATGGCCTCCCTTTTTTTTTAAGAATTGGAAAAACATTATAAAAACAACTATGATAAAAATGTTATAAAAATATACAATTTTTACAAAAAAAATGTATTTAAAAGTAAAGGATATATGCATCATTTTTATCAAATGAGTGAATACACTGAAAGAACTTTTAACTAGAAATGAATGAACAACTATGTTTATGAGTTATTTGATACTATTCTTGAGATATTAGAAACTTTACTTTCTGAAAGCATATCTCTGAAAAGAAACAAACAAATTCCATCCAATTTAGTATTTAGTATACTTTATACTTCTTTTGCTAAATAAATATACTTTGTAAACCTTTTCACTTTTAAAGAGTTTGTTATAACTTGTGTTATTATTGTTTTCACATGATATCAATAACTGGAAGTTATAATGTATGATAACTTGAAGCTAAAGCTTGTGCTATTGTTTTCACATTATATCGACGCAACATTTATTAATCTACAGAGAAATATTTTATTAATAGAGAGAACTTTTAATAATATAATGTACCTCCTGTCCTAGTCGACATCCAAATTCCCCAGCCACTCTCTTTGCCACCAACATGGCAGCAACACGCCTTGGTTGGGTGCAGCAAATTTTTCCACGGGTAGTGAAACCAGCTTCAGAGAGGAACTGTGTCATCTGAGTTGTTTTACCAGACCCTGTTTCACCAATGACAATCAAGATTTGATTATCTGTAACTGCCTAAAATGAAAAGATAAAAACCAAATTACAAAAATATAGATATCTTAGCCTTTTAAGGCATATATTGCAACTTGTATTTCCATTTTAAAGACCAGAAGTTAAAATAAAAAAATACTCAAGTTCTTGTTGGGACTTACAGAGTTTAGTTACAATATAGAGCCCACATACACTAATATAACCATAATTAAATACATTTACTGATGCAGAATGCCACACCTGTTAACACAGTTAGTTACTGTTAACACAGCTAGTTAGTTAGCATAAGAGAGTCTTTTATTCCGCTAACAAAAATAATAAATAGAACAGACAGTAGAAACACTAGCCGAATACCAGTTGAAAATCAATGATCTCGCAATAAACAACCCCCGAATAATGTAAATTTTTGAATAATTCACATTTCACATTTATTCGGCAAATCGAATATTTTGGAGTCCAGAACCCCCTAAAGAAGAAAATATTGGGAAACTTAAGTTGCGCATTTCTTCCTTTCGAACTATCTACCCGTACACCACATTAAAGTCTATCTCATCCCGAGGCTTTGCTATTTTAACATTTCTCCTTTCAAACATTTTTCTGTGAAGTACACCCATAAATGAACATTTTTTAAAAACTTTGTCTCGGGATTTTTATCAGATGATTGGCCCATAAACCAAATATCAAGTCTCTATCACATTTAAAAGGAAGCGTGCCTCATTTATTCGGAAAATCGAACATATTAGTGTGTGGCACCCCTTAAAAAAGCAAATATTGTTATGCCGAGATTTTTGGTTCAAAATTTAATTATTAGTTCAAAATTATGTAATAGTTTAAAATTCGTTATTTTCCCCTTTCCCTTCAAAATTCAAAATTTATTGGGTGTTTTTGAATATTTCGGCAATTTATTTCCCCTCTTAACGTAATTTGTTATTCTTTTTCTTTGTTTTATTATTCAAAATTATACGCAATGAATCCTCAAACGTTAAAATATCTTTTGTTAATCTTTTGGCTTTCGCTCTCGTGTTTTAACTTCAATTCACTTCATTCATGAGAGCAAGAAAAAAGGATGCAATTTTAGGCAAAACTTGACCTTCAACCGCTTATCAGTAAACACCTGCTAGAAGAGGGTGCCAGCGCATCCGGTGGGTTGCTGTGCGGCGGCTTGCCGCATTGGGAGAAGTGATCTTTTTCTGATTCTTGGCATAACAGCGTTTTATTTCTGCAGTGTATGCGTGAGCGCTCAGCGCGAAGCGCAGGTTTTTGCTCGCCAAGTTTGGCGTCTCCTGGGAGGCAGGCGTGCTGCCTGGCGACATTCGATTCCTGACCGTCACTGTTGGAGGTGGTGATTTTTTTGGTTGCTGCTAAGATCCGTGAAACGGGGCCCCAATGCAAGGGCGCCCGTATCTCGCGGTCGCCGTAAGAATGTTTTAATCCAATTCCAAGCCAATTTATGCAATCTGTCTGCGATCTTGAAATGTGCTTCTAATAAGGACATCGTGACTATCAAAGACCAAGTTGATGCTGATACAGTGGCCTTTGTCTGTAAATCTCCTTATCAAGAAAAAAGGCAGGCCTAAGTGTATCATTGTGTTCAATTTTCTGCAAGTGCTGACCACCTCAGTTACCACTCGGATCCAAGGATGGAAGATGCGGTTGACCAAGTGTCGTCATAGTAAATCAGCGTTCATAACGGGCCCTTTTAAGCCTACAGTTTCGTCTCAGAATCTGCAGGTGTGGATCATAATTTCTTAACTCGTCAACTAATTGTTAAAGTGAATAAGAGCTTTTTCTTCCAAAAGTGATTGTGTGCAACCGTGAGTGATCAGCAGAGGTGTTTTACCGCTCAAGATACAAAAATCAACGGCATAATCCTTTACTACATCTGTGCTTAAAAATAATAGTGTGGCATTTATTTAAATAAGTAACAAGAATTTTAAGAGACAACTACTTGCATACAATACCTGTTTACTCGTAGTTTTTATAGATACAAAATAATTGTTTCAAATCATTGTGTTAGTTCTAATATTTTTGGTGAATTTAATCTTTAACATTTTTAGTGGTGGACAGCCAGCTCCAGGCAGACCAAACTCTGGCCTTTAGACCAGAGTGGATTCTGTTTCCTGGGTTATTTTAATTGAATTTTAATTAACGCAATGTACTATTTGTTTTTCCTTGACCACTATGGGTCAAAGTTTGTTTAAGGAATCTAAATTTTAATTGTTGAAAAATAAAGGTTAATTTTTAAATTTAATATTGAGTGTCATTCTTTAGTTGTTTGTTGGCTGTGCTATTTTTATTTATGAGAATGTTTAAAGGTAAGTGGAATTTTTAGAAGTATTAAGAAGTTGAAATGTCTTTGAAAGTGTAACGTGGTTGAGCACAGACCAAGCTGTAGGTAATAAATAAACTAAATAAATAAAGAAATAAATAATTATAAAAGTAAACTTTATTGATTTAAAAATACTATACGATCACAGGCTAATGTAAATAAGATAAAATAAAATAAATATAATTAAGTAAATATAATGAAATAAATATAAATATAATAACTTAGAAAAATGAAATGTAAATAACTTAAAGATAAATATGATTAATAATTATAAATATAAATAACTTGTGTGTGAATTAAATAAATAATAAGTTTAATGTTAAGGGAAGGAAACCCCTCTCAACAATATTGGAAATCTGAAATTTCACACTTTCTTCCTTTCAAACTATTTACTCGTAGACCAAATTTGAAGCCTCCATCCTATCGCGAAACAAGGTTTTTCTGTCACTTCACCTTTCTAACTTTTTTTGTGTAGCACCCCCCTTAATGAACATTTTTGTCAAATCATATTCATCTTTGTTTTTTATCAAATAGTTAGTCCATATACTACATTTCAAGCCTCTATCATATTGTAAAGGAGGCGTTTTTCATCTGTTCGGCAAATCGAATATTTTAGTGAGAGACCCCCCCCCCCTACAATATCAAATGTTGGAAAACTGAAGTTGCACACTTCCTTCCTTTCCAACTTTTTACCTGTGCACCAAATTTGAAGTCTCTATCTCTCTGCGAGGCATTCTTTTTCTATCATTTCACCTTTCGAATGTTTTTGTGTGGAGTACCCACCCCCTTAAATATACATTTTTGAAAAACTCTATTCTTCTTGTGTTTTCTATCAGATGATTCGCCCATATACCAAATATCAAGCCTCTATCACGTTTTAAAAGGGGCGTTTCTACTTTATTCCGAAAATCGAGCATTTTAGTGTGTGGCACCCCCTAAAGTAGAAAATATTGGTAAACTGAAATTGTACACTTCCTTCCCTCCACGCTATCTACCCTTACACTAAATTTGATATCTTTAAGTCAAAGCATGTTTTTTTGATCAATTCATCTTTCAAACATTTTTCTCTGGAGCACCCCACCCCCATAAACGAACATTTTTGAAAAACTATATTCGTCTTGGGTGTTTTCATCAAATGATTAGCTCTTATACCAAATTTCAAGCCTCTATCAAATTTTAAAGGAGCCTTTTCTCATTTATTCAGTAAACCCAACATTTTGGTGCGCACCCCCTTAAGTAGAAAATATTGAAAATCTGAAATTGCACACTTTCTTCCTTTCGAACGATTTACCCATACACCAAATTAAAGTCTCTATCTTATCGCAAAGCATGCTTTCCTATCATTTCACATTTCGAACATTTTTGTTTGGAGCACCCCCTCTAGAGAACGTTTTTGAAAGTAGATTTTTTCCAGGGGTTTTAACAAACAACCAAGCCATGTACCAAATTGCAAGTCTCTATCTATTTGGGAAGTGCCTAAAAAAGCATGACAGACAAGACAGACGGACATTTGGTAATTAGTATATATAGATTGGCATATTCTAATTTACACAACTTTCAAATGTCTGTAAATGAAAGCTATAGTCTATGATATATTTTCAATGGGTTTTCTAACAGCTCTAATAATGAGTGTACATCCATAATAGGTGTAGATCAATATGGCCGTCCATTTTTATTACCCTACACCTTACAATCAGCTAAATGGCCTGGGTTAAATAATAATTATGAGTGTGCGTCAGTGTAAAAACATTATGTACAAACTATTTATATCTTTTGTTTTTTTGCAATTTTTATTTATTTTATATAAAAACAGACTGAGAGAGTTTCATTGGGTTTCTAGAAAAAAACATTTAACCTGCATTTTACTTTGTTCTTATAGACAATAGAAATGTTTCTCATAATGTATCTACAGTAATTAACTTAAAAATAAGGATTCTTCTTCATCATAAAAAAATTTCTGCTTTGTATTCAAAATAGGTTCACTCATAATAGATAAGAGGGAAAATGCTTCTTCTAAATGAAAATATCTTCTGCATGATATAAGATAAATATTTTGCTTAATATTTTGGAGTGGGCAGAAGTTCTGTATCTGATCGAACTTAGATTAAACTTTTAATTATGATAAAAAAAAAACCTACATCTGGTGAATGTTAACTCCTTGAAACCTACTTGCATATGCCACTGCACAATATAATATCTTAATTCATATATACATATAATATAGCAATAACTGACTCTTAAAAGCATTCTAAGTTTTTAATAGTTACATACAGAAAAAACCTTAAAGTTGCAACATATTAGTGCAGTTTAAAATTTGAAGCTGGAAGTAAATGGAAGATATCTTAAAAGTTCAATTATTCTAAGATGCTGACTTGACAGTAAATATCTTATAAGGAAACAGATAATAAAAGTTTATTCTAAATTATAAAATATCCATATTTTATAATTTAGAATAAATACACTCACTTCCAAAAGTTAAGCATGCAATGCAAATTTTCATTTTTCGAAAGTGTATTTGAATTTGAGTGGCTGAAAATGGTAATAGCTGAAATGGTGACTGTACGAATATATGCTAATTAGGCAGTCGTTGAAGACGACAGCATTCTGAAGTGTTTGAGGAGGTGCATTTAAATGCTGATACGAAGTGTTAGTAACTTTTGTAGGATTATTTTTGATGATATTCGTGTTTCTATGGCTGAAAGAAGATGAATGACAGATAGTGAGCGCTGTCGTGCTGTCGAATGCATTGAAGCCAGACAGGCAATCAAAGATGTGCTATTTTCTTTAGCGTTAATCATTCGGCAATTTCTTGATTATGGAAACAATTCCAAACAAGTCAAACAGTTGTCCGGAGACTTGTGCCCGGTCATCCAAGGGTTATCACCCCCTCTGATGATCGGTATATTGCTATAGTAGCCAAGCGGAATTGAAAAGTGACCTCCACAACTGTTACATCTATGGTTGCAGCGGCACTTGGTAAGACAATATCTGCCAGTACTGTGTGCCGAAGGCTCCACATGAAGGGACTGTATGCCCGAGTACCACGTTTTTGTGTTCCACTAATTGTCCAAAGCCAGAGGGGTAAGATTAAAGTGGTGTCGTCAACAAGTCAATAGGACTATCTCAGATTGGTGCAACGTCCTGTTCATGGACGCATCCAAATTTGCCCTGGAATCAGATGATAAGTGTGTATGGGTCTGGAGAGAACGAGGCACACGCAATCAGGACAAGAACATCATCAAACAGCAGGCATTCAGAGGTAGCAGCGTCATGGTGTGGGCTGTAATTTCAATGAGATATCGCACAGCGCTACACGTCTTTAAAATCGACTCTGTGACAGCTGCACTGTATCGGGATGAAGTCCTAGACCTCATTGTGAGACTCTACGCTTCAGCAGTTGGTTCTGATTTCCTCCTTACAGATTATAATGCCTGTCCCCATCGCGCTAACATTGTTGACAACAAACTGAAAAGTGAGGGTATTTCTCGTATGCAGTGGCTGGAATATTCCCCTACCTTAATCCCATTGAAAACTTTTAGGATGCCCTTATGCATGCTGTCTCTGCACGTTTACCTCCTCCAGCCAGTCTCAGAGAGTTGGAAACTGCCATATTGGAGGAATGGCCATTGCTCGAATCTATGATGGTTGATCACCTCATTGAAAGGATGGAAAATCGTAAAGTTTGTGTGAAGGTTCGGGGTGGTCACATACCATATCAATGTAAGTTTTGTTTGGTTTGTTTAGCTTTAAACATCAGTTTGTTAATGACCCAAATGTGACGTCATCATATAACTTACGAAAAGTAAATATTTTCTTCATCTTTGTACATAATTCTTGTTTTCTTTAATGCATAAACACATTTGCTACCTTCATGTACAATTTTAAGTTAATTAAAGCGTTACTTTTCCATTTTTGTTGATTTTACCATCCGTGCTTAACTTTTGGAACCCAGCGTAAATGAAGATGGGTTAGGAAAAAATGATTTTATTGCTAGGTAACAAAAATTAACCCACATTTTGAGTAATTTTTTTCAAAAAAATAATAATTATTATTATTTATGTTTATACAAACTGTAAAAATATGAAAGTTATGTTTATATAACTTGTAATTATATGACTAGTAAGATAAATGAAAAAGGATTTTTTAACATTACATAGGAATATAATCTCTACTGTAAAATTCCACATAAAGTAATCAATATTTTATGAAATATATGAATTAATAATGAAATATAATGTAAAGAATATGGATGATATACATCTTTTAATTGAAATAATTTGAAACTAAACATGGATGGAAATGAGTGGTTTGGGATGTTTCAGCATTAGATGGGAAAATAATCCATACTTGTGCAATTGAACTTATAATAATCAATACTTTACAAAAATATTAATTAATAATAAAGCATACTACAAAGAAATTAATATTGCGTTTTTTAAAATGAAATAATGTGAAACTAAATGTGGATAGAAATGCATGTTTTTTGAAAACATTACAACATATTGGAAATATGCTATTGTCAAAGGCTGATACATAAAAAAGGTGAAATTTTTTCTCAAAAATGCAAATTTCACAAAAATAACATGAAACATTTTTTTGAGTTTCTCAACTTTAAATATAGAAATTTTCTAACTGTTTTGACATTTTTCTGAAAACTTAATAACTGCTAAAAATTTCATAATTGGATGATAAATGAAAGATTTCTATAGCCATCAGCAAAAAGAGAATGACACAACTGTGTACATGTTTAAGGTGAATATTACAGAGAAATCAAACTGACATCAGGAAATTTGATCAAAATTTCCTGCAACAGATTTTTTTTAATTAAAAATCTCTAAGGAAATCTAATAAACTTTTCAAAAACTGTAAGATTTATTTTCATTAAGAATCGAGAAAGCGTGAGTGTCACAGAAAATTCAATAGAGTTGACAACAGTGTTCTGTGAAAAAATGCACTAACTGAAACTCCTCTTTGGCACAGTTGGATGCAAAATGGCAAATATTTCCTTTTTTAATGAAAATTGATGCAACATCATAGTTTGGGTGCAAATGACATAATTGGCACATTCCTGAGTTTCACAAATGTACCCATTTCATAAATTATCCTGTCTAATGAAAATTAAACTAATATGATATAAACAAAAAAGGAAGAAAATATTAATTTAAGTTTGTAGGAAAGTTATGTGTTGTCCTTATCAGATTTTTAACCAACGATTTTTATTAACAAAACATCCTGTATGAGTTGATCTTTTTATTTTGTTCACCTAACATGATTATTCAATATGAAAAATTATCTACTCGAGATCTACCATACAAGGAGATTTTCAATCAAGTGAAACTCATCAAGATCTCACCCATGAACACATAAGGCCTTATTTGCATCGAAAACAAAACATCTGTTATGTTTCAGAACAATAATGAGTTGAAGTAGTGTTCATTCTAGTATTTAGAATACTTGTATGGTTATAAATAATAGAGTAGATACATATTCAGCTAATGAAATATAAAGAGTGCACATACTTTAATTAAATCATCTTTCAGTTTATAAATAGGAAGACTTTGCCTTTGTTCCAAGATAGTCATCTGGGTTTTCTTGCCATAAGATGCTTTAGTACCACCAGTTATGTGTTTTTTCCACTCAGGCAAATCTTGAGTCGATAAGCCAATACCACGCATATTGGCTGCTAAAGTACGGCCCTCAGCTGTAAACAAATTAGGAATAGTTAAAAAGATACATTACTGCAATTCATCACATAAAAAAAAAATCTCTGCAAACATGAATTCATATCATAAAATACTGCATAACTAATCTGGTGTGACATATGTTTGAAACAAATTTGGCTTCAATTGGTCGAGTAGTTTCAGAATAATAAAAGAATACTAAAAATATTGCATGCAAGATCAGACAATCATCTCTTTACTTGTAACAATGTTATTATATTTATGCAATCACTTAAATTTGTACCAAATTTGCCTTTAATCATTAAGTAGTTTCGAATAAAAAATTGTTATATAAAATCATAAAAACAAATCAACTAACCTGGCAGAATGCTAAAGGCTGTTTTATTTTTTAGCCAACAACCTTTAAAATGTTTAGCTTTATTAATTTGCAGTGTTTATGATACAAAAATATATAGTTGACTTCACTGAGACAAAAAATGCATGATTTAGGGCAATAAGTGAAATATGTTAAATATTTATAATTATTCTTGATAATATCATTTAAAATAATTACTTTTCAATGAATCAACTAACCTGGCAGAATGCTAAAGGCTGTTTTATTTTTTAGCCAACAACCTTTAAAATGTCTAGCTTTATTAATCTGCAGTGTTTATGATACAAAAATATATAGTTGACTTCACTGAGACAAAAAATGCATGATTTAGGGCAATAAGTGAAATATGTTAAATATTTATAATTATTCTTGATAATATCATTTAAAATAATTACTTTTCAATGAAAGAGTATGTAGTTTTTAGTTAATATATTTCATCATTCAAATTTGCCTTAAGACCTATTACTTATGGGATGACCTGATGGCTAAATAATTATACTAACATAAAAAAATTTTAGAGAATACAACCAAAAAGATACAAAAGTTACAAAAGTTCAATAAGAAATGCACAGTCAGTACATACAATAGTCACAAGCCAATAATATCAATTATTGAGAATAAATTAAAAGTTTCTATGTGAAAATTAGAAAATATTATTTAAGCATAAAATGAACATGCAATTAAAAGCTGAGTGGAAGGAAACTTTAATAGTACCATCTGGCAATGGATTAATCCAATGTTTGTTAAGCCCAGCAGGAATTGAATCCATCTCTGCTTCCCTTTGCTGTTGCTTTTGTTCTCGGCGTTCGTTGGCTAATACAGACTGCATCATTGCAGCTTGAGCTAATGAGCCATCAGGATTCTACAAAAAATTAAAATTGATTAAGCTTGTTAGTTTCTGAATTTAAGACATTCCAAAATACAGGGTGCAAAAAGTAAACTTGACAGAATTTTATGAATTACTGCTATTAGATGTCAGAAATGCAAAAGTTGCTCATTTCCTATACCTAAAAACAGTAAATTATAAAATTCTACTGATATAATTCCATCATCAGCAGAACCATTTTCAAAGCTCATAGGATTTATTAACACGTTATAACCCTCTTTTAGCACATAATTTTGTTTATAAGAAGGAATATTTATCTGCATATGACAAAGGGGCACATCTGGTATAAGCCAGATGTGTTCATGATGCAATAGCAGACAAACAATGGGTAAATTTAAAATTACTGATTATTTGCTAGAAAAATATCAAAATTTTCTGGTAGTTTATAACAGTTATTATTGAATTAAGCAAGTTCACAGTTGCACATTATTACACACATTGCAGAAAAAAAAATAAATAAATAAACATATACACAAATTGTTTAAAAGCATACTCACAATGGAATCAAAGTATGGTGCTTTTATTAACTTTGAAATGTCATAGCATTGATACTGCAGTGAAAAGTGAAATTAAATGTAGATGTCAATACATAGCAATATTTATGTTTAAATATGTTTATCTTGGTGGTAGTTATGCCTCCTCAATAATGACGTGGGATGACACCTTCTTAATTATTTCACACCAATATCATTGTATCTACACCTTTTCCTTTAAATGTCAACAGATGTTGCAAGCTCACTTTAATGATACACATATTTAGAGTTAGCAAGCACCATCTGTTGACATCTAAAGTAATGACTGTGCAATAGCACACATTTGAAAACAAACTAAAGAACCCCATTATTATAATTTGCAACTCGTCGAATTTGGTGATTTTCACTGGTAACATATATTTCCAATTTCATCCATGCTTGAATACAGTAACCTCCCTATTATCCAGCCTATCAAGGATAAAGCCCATAGTCAGATAAAAAAAAATGGCCTGTTAAACTGAAATTAGCACCAGAATACAAATAAAAGCAATATACAAAAAGTCACCTTTTAAACACTTAATTAATTCATTGATAAAAGGCACATGAAACTTTAATGACTACTTAAGAAAATGCTCACTTAACAATTCTTAATTTTCTTCATAAATTACTAGCAGATATCCCTTTAAGACCGTAAATATTTTCACCTTTAAATTTAATTTCTTTTCTGTTTTTAATCAAACACTGGCCCACTGACAGTGAAAGAACAATTTTAAAAATCTAATACTCTTAGGATTAGGCTTTATTGGTGCAAATGTCACAGAACCTAACCTATACGATAGCATGGGTTAGGCTTTCTCTCATTCAAAGTGAATTGCAGAAAAAACTTTATTTAACTGAAAACTTTTACAAAAAAAAACAAATTACAATTTTACTGACTGTATTTATTTACAATGAAAATCCTTGAAGAAATTCTTAGTTTTTGAGATCCATAAATATGCATTACATTTTTCACAATGCGTTTTTGTACTACTTTTGTAGTTTTTCTAATGGCACATACGAGACCTTGAAATATTGACACATTGTGGAAAGTGGTCATGCCCATCATATCTTTTATCTGCACATGGTTTGAGGATGGATACCTCTTGCAGGAACTTGAACTTTGTCAATTTCTTCATTGTCACTAGCTGCATTCACCCTAGCTGTCTCCTGCCAATGCCCATGTAAATATACATTACACTGACTGTATATTATGTAGATATTCATGCTTTTTAGTCATGTTTTTTTTTTCATAGTCAACTTTCATAACACAATAAACAAAAGTTTCATGGAAAAAAATGATAGTAAGCATGAGCTTATTGCCGAAGTAGCACCATCATACAAGTAACAAAATATTATGCCCTACAAGCAAAGAAAATATTGTATAATTTATCATTTTTCTTATTTTCGACTTATTTAAACTAAATTCATAATTTAAATTTAAGCAAATGAAAATGTTGATAATTACTTAATTGCAACAGATAAATTACTGAGCTGTTTCATGTGTACTGGTAAATATAAGAATGATCCAGTTGTAACTTAAAAACTGTCTAGGCTTGCAAGCTGTTGAGCAACATTTATATTATATATTTTCTGTAGACTAGCATAATTATTCTTGTCCAGCATTTATTACATCAACTAGCCAGGAAGTAAAAAATTTAGATAATGCCTAACCAATATAATCATAAGGCCACAGGCTAAAAGAGGCAGACCAGGCATTATTTATGATTTAAAATATGCAAATTCCAAATGCATTTATAATGCTTTAAAAAAATTCCATTAAAATATTGAATTAAATTCTTCTATAAAAATTTAAAAGTGTAAGATTATCTATTATCGATAAACAAAGTTATCTACACAGGCAAATCTGAAAAATAAAAAATTGAAAGATAAAATTCTCATAAAATTGTAAAATTGATTTTCTCATAAATTTGTAAAAATTGCAGATCGAGATAAAAATTATGAAACTGCAAATCTTGAAATGCAAAGAGCAGATGCAATCATAGTCAGCCATTAACCTTTCCTACCAAACAATATGTAATTGCCGTATTTGTTCTTTGATAACATAATAGTGATACCATCATTGTAAATTGGTGTCTTTAAAGAATCTATATTATTTGTTGTTTCAAGTTACTAATAGGGGAATACTACATATTGAGAATTTAAGCATCTTAGAGCTAGCTCCAGGGTAAGTACACTTTCCCTTAAAAAAATTTTGAGAATTTTCAAGAATCATCTAATTTTTTTTCAAGGCCATCAATCAACATCGCATTATGAAGTTGTATGTGTTTCTGGAGAAAAACAAATATCAAACTAATGTTATTGTTTATTGTTGAAGCCACTAAGGAAATTTTTTATGTTGTTCAGCAAATTTTGAGGAACAGCGGAAACGCTACGGAAATTTCCAGGGAAAGCTGAACTTCTTGGAAAAAACACAATGCTGATGATCTGCAGAATATTTTTATTTCTGCCTTTTCCAAGCATTTTCAAGGACTTAATGAAAAAAAAATGGGAATTTTCAAGACTTTGAAAATGATGATCCAGAATTCAAGTACTTTCATGATTTTCAAGCACCTATATGCACCCTGGAGATCACTATCTAAAATTACCAATCAACAAAATTAGTGGCTAAGATATCAGCCAAAAGGAAGCCTGAGGTGAAAATGCATCAAAGGTCCAATAATGTATTCAGGTGGCTCTGTTCAGAGTTTTTGACATTTTTGACACTAAGTGTGTAAATTTTGTCACCAGTGAAGACCACAAATCTTACATTTTACCACCAAAATCTCAAGGTCTAAAACATTAAAACATACACAATAATGAAAATATTTTGTAAAATAAATTATTAATACCAAATAAAAAAAAATAATCAACAATATAACCTACTTTCATGATTCTAACAGGACTGAGATCATGCATATTTGCATGGCCATGGCCTGAGAGGAAAGGGGCTTCATCTTCAACAAGCTCTATTTCAATATCCTCATCTAAAAACATAACAAGAATTAAATATTAAAGTGTCTTATATAGCACAAGTTAAAAATACTAATGTGTAAATATTTCACAATTTACTATAACAGTCATATACCATTTTAAGTAATTAAAGAAAAGGTCTATTCGCCTCTCTGTATTGTCCTGCATAGCCGAAAATTCAGACGATGCATGAAATGTGGATCAGGGGTACCTGAGAGTCACAATGAACCTCAGGGCAATTTTTTTTTCATTCAAATTAATTTTTGAGTTAATGTTGAAGAAGAATTTTGAGCAATTTTCATATCAATTAGTCTCTTAGCAACCAAATATTATTGCAGAGTTTCCATTTTATTACCATCAAAAAGATCGAAAAATACTCTTTCCAATAGGATCTTAAATAGAATCTGTACCAACTTTACCACTGTAATATTTCATGTGAATATGGAAAGCTATATGTGCATTAGAATAAAAAAAAATATTTAAATAATGCTATTTGTTGATTTTTAATTAATTTTTCAGTGCGACTTATCATAAGATTTTTCGTGTAGTTCCACACTAAAATGAACTTCATTCTCTAGTCTCACCTGGGTGTCAGCAAAAAATGGCAAAATGTCACAACTGAAGAGCTAGATTGAATTTCAAATAACCATTACATTCTGGCATTACCCGAGATATAAAGCAAGGATTTATTCAATTCATTTCTTTTTTCAGAAGGCAACAGGGCTCAAAAAATGACCAGGTTAGTATTGGATAAATAAATACTTACTTTACATCCTGGACAGTGCTGGATAAATTTGTTCTAATTTATAATGAAACTAGATACTGTTACTACACTGTACATTGGATAGTTTATTTTTACTCAATGGTTTACTATTTATAGACCAATGTAAAAACACTTTCTTTTTTGAAAATAAAGGTTGACTTTCTATTTTATGGATTTCCATTTTATTAGAACTTTAGTTTATTTGAAAATGCATAGCAATATGTGGGTCAATACCTCATTACCAAAAGAGTGATTGTTGAAGGAAGAACATAATCTACTAGAGATGGGCAATATTAGCACTTTTCTCAAATTCAAATATCGAATTTGAATATTAACCAGATCTTGAATATTTGTATACTCAAAATAGTTATTTCAAACTGTTAATAAATAATATTTACATTTATTAAATATTATCAATTATTACTAAATTAAATTAATAAAGTAAAATAAAAAAAAAGAAGTGTAATAAAATCACATTAATTTAGAAATGAAACTTTTTATTTTAAATTTCAATCATTCCACAGTAGTTTTTATTTTACTGACTCACCTACTGCAGCTTTATAAGAGAACAAGCATTTGAACCCATTCAGGATCTAACCTGTTTCTTTTAATATATTAAATAGCTTTTAATTAGTTATTTTTAATATTTTGAATCCACACCATTGATATTTGTTGATTATCTTAAGCTTAATGACTAGAAATAAGCATTTAATTTTTCTCATGATGGTTGATTCTCTATTTAATACTTCTTTTTAATTTGTAGGCATATTTTAAGTTAGGGTTTTTTAATTACAAGATCTCCCTATTCGATTATTGGATTTTCATATTACATTTTTACAGTGTATCACAGAATTTTTAAGACAGGGTCTGTAAAATGAAATTGAAACAAGAAATTACGATTTGTTTTGGTTTTTTATTCAAAATAAGTCCCTCCGGCTTCAATACACTTGTTACAGCGATTTAATAATGATTCGAATGCCTGTTCCAGTTCAATTTGCAGAATGGCTTCCAAAGCAAGTTGTTGTTGATGATGAAACCCAGACCGTCCGACCTACCAGAAAGGTGTAAGGTAACTGTTTGGACGGTCGGGAAGTGCCACCCAATTTAGACCGGAACCCAATGGGGGAGGCATCCACAGGGACCGTACCCTCCTTCCCCTACCACCAACCTCTCGTGGAAGTGTCAAAGCTGTTTGTATGGTCGAAATATTATCAAAATAGTACCCTTTCAAATTCATTTTAAGTTTGGGAAATAAAGAAAGTTGCAGGGTGCTAAATCAGATGAATACGATGGATGATTCAACACACAGATGTTATTTTTTGTCAAAAATCTACGAACAATAAGTGAGGCGTGACTGGGTGCATTATCATGCAACAAACACCAACTGTTTTCATCCCGATATTCTGGACGAATGCAATGAATTCTGGTCGTCAAACGCTTCAAAACATTTAAATAATACTCACCAGTAATTGTTTGTCCAGTTGGAACAAATTATTTGTGGATAATACCCTTACTATCAAAGAATGTAATAAGCATTGTTTTAATTTTGGATGGAACTTTTCTTGTTTTTTTGGCTTGTGGTGAGTGTTTTGACTTCCATTCCGCACTTTGTTGCTTTGTTTCAGGATCATACTGAAAACACCAGGTTTCATCACCTGTAACATTCGATTTCAAGAAGTTTGGACCATTTTCAGTGGCTGAAATGATGTTTCTGCAATGTACACTTCTCCTTGATTTTTGTTCATTGATTAAAGTGTGTGGAACAAATTTAGCACAGACTTTTGTTTTAGCCAAATCTTCATTGCAGGATAGTTCGAATCGTTTCTTTGTTGATATATAAAGACTCTTAAAATACTGCTGATGGCAGTGTGATTAAATACTTCAGAAATAATTCCTTCGAGCGAGGATACAGACTGTTCTTTCTTCAACAGTCAAAAATGTCTTTATTTAGTGGAAGTAAACTTTCTTCTAAAAACTTTTAAATTTATCCTTCCAGAGTGTCCTGACTTTTATTTCAGAACCTGCTGGTAGTCATTGGGTGATATTTGAGGCATTCAAATTTCTTCTAGTGAAGTCATATTTGAGATCTTGGTCTTTATAGTACAGTACGCGACCTCTTATCTGGCGACCCAATATCTGGACGCTCCCAAAACAGGAATTCAGCAAAATAATGCCAAATTCTGCACTAACAAGCGATTATTTGCCAAAAATTGCACTAAATAGTGGTTTTTTGTTTAAAATCTCACCAAATTCTTTTTTGTCTTAATTAGCAATATCAATATTATAAAATGATAGGCTGAAATCTACATTTTTTTCACTTCAACTGTTTGCGATCCTGACATAAACAAAGATCTCACTGAATCCGTATTCACCACACCGGAAATGTTGCTAAAAATAGTTCTAGCTAGGAGAAAAACAACAAGTATCATAGAGGTAAAAGCAAACTCAATATATTTGTTCCATGTCAGATAAACATACTTTCGACGAGTGACAGAACATTTCATTTGTGAAACGAAATAAAGAGCTTCTATTTTTAGCAAAATCATATATTTTTTTTTAATGGGTGTATTCGTTTGATGCCTTGATCACGTCAAAGTGACATCATGACGTTCTTCACTGCGAAGTGACTGGGACGCAAGCAAATGCAGCTGGAAATTTTATTTTCATTCTTTTTAGCAGTCAATGTTCTTAGATCTACGAAAATTTCCTTTGACCTAAGGAAATTCAGAGATTTTTAGGGATTTATGGAAAAAGCTACGGAATCTAAAGAAATTTGCAGAGATATTCAATTTTTTTCTTGTTTATTAGTAAGTTACAATTTTCAA
Organism: Amaurobius ferox; assembly: GCA_951213105.1. NCBI lineage: Eukaryota > Metazoa > Arthropoda > Arachnida > Araneae > Amaurobiidae > Amaurobius > Amaurobius ferox. The sequence continues at coordinate 106,108,900 of OX578149.1, forward strand.
TTTTCGGTTTTTATTTTCACATATTTTTGAAATTTTTAACATAAAAATTAACTTTTGCCATTTTCAGTTAACCGTTTCGTTAACTGTACGTGCTGATTATGAATACATTGTAACCACGTTAAAACAGCTTGTTTTGAATTTTTTCACAGTGGTCTGCTACGATAATGCCGAAGGGGTGACACAGGTGTTAAACAAATGTCTCCGATTTACAACATATTTCTTAATTGTTTTCCTAGGATAGGGGGGTTTAAAATCTTTTATAAGGTAAATAAAACATAGATTTCTACCATGTTTTTTTCAAGATGTTTACAATTATCAGACAATCTGGGGGTGTTGGGAGAGGGGAAATGCATGATTTTCATTTTTTTCACTTAAAGTAGATAGATTGAGAAAAGGCTAATTTTCTTAGGGGCGAAATTGTTTGCAGTATTTTCTGGAGGCATGAAAATTCTCAGTACTCAGGTTGTTTTTACCTTAGATCAGTCTGAGAGCTGTTAGTTTTTACTTCTAAGTTGTGACACATTTGAAGAAAATTCTTAGTTAACATTTCTGGTCTGAATTATGTTCAAACGATCATCATCTGATGCAATGAGTTCTAACAGAAAACGTGTTTCATTATCTATAAAAAATAAAGTGACCATTTAGAAACATATAAACAAAGGTGCTTCTGCTAAAATATTAGATGAATATGGTGAGAGTCTACTTTAATTGAAATGTTCCAAAAAAATATTTCTAATAACTAGCCTGTGTAATCAACTTTTGTCAGACATTTTTTTTTCTTTCAAAAATGTTCTTAATCAATAAATTTGATTCTATAATTACATGTACAATTTGCATTTTAGTTAACCAAGTATATTTTTCATACAGATTGTAAAAAAAGCTTAATTTAATACATGTTTCTAAAATGAATTATAATTTTCTATAACATTTTAGACCATTTGATTAAGTTTTAGAAAGTGTTCAGAATTACGTAAAAACCTCTTATCCAGAATGCCTGAAGTCCCAAGCAGTCCAGATAATAGATCCTGTACTGTACTCAATGTATTTGGGTTTTCGGGGATAGTATTCATCTTTCTCTATAATTTATTCATAGGGGTGTTCCTAAAGTTTGCAATCAAGCTCCCCAGTGCAGCAACTCGAATTAGTGAATTGGTTTTGCATATTATAATGCTCTTCAACACCAAATAACAGATAAATCAACTATGGATAGATGCACTAAGAAAATGATTTAAACTGAAATATGGTTTAGAATGTCCATCTTTCATCTCCAAAAGAATCCATTACAAACATAGGTCTAAGTGATATATGTATAATTGAATTTTGATTTAAGAAACCCCTACCTAATGAAATTTGAAATTCACAAAAACACATGGAAGTCCCAATTAATATTGAATCAAATTATCAAAACGTAACTATTTCTTTAACTTTTACAGATAAAATTGGCAGTCCCTTATGATTAACTAAATCGAACTGCATTTACTAATCCAAAATAAAACACATTTAAACATGCAATTAATTATACAGATAACTTTTAGAAATTAAATACCATCATCATCTTCTTTTGGCAGCAATCCAGTAGATTCGTCAAAATCTGGCAATTCTGACTTATCGATGCAATTTGCAGCAAGCATCTATAGAAGGAGTAAGACAAATGGATTGCTCATTCAAAACAGAAATCAAAAGCTTTAAAATAAACATTTTGCATAGAATGTTATCTGAAGTTTGCATGAATACTATCTGAAGTTTGCATGCGAGAATGTTATCTGAAAACATTAGATATGCCTATTTATCATAGATAACATACAAGTAAATAATGAAGTCAAGAATAAAAATAAAGTAAGATTAATGGATGCATATTAAAAAATCAACTAGTTTCCAAAATTAAATTAGTTGACTACATCAACAAAGAAAAAACAGAACAGATATATATAAAAGAAACAAACACCTCTCAAAGTACTTGGGCAAAACAAACTGCAGATCATGTTATGTTATAGAAATATGGATGAACAGTTTGTATGATAATCTAGGCTAACGGTAGAAGTGCTACTGTGGGCTGCATGAATGAAGAAACATTAATTTAAATACTTTATATGAAATGGTCTTAATTAAAAAAATTTAAGTTTTTGAAAAAAAAATTCTGTTTTTTAGACTTGTAGAATTTTTGATACCGGAAACACTTTTGTAGAAGCAATATTCTAAGAGGAGGTAGTCAGAAATAGATGAATATGAATACTGACAGCATTTTATAATTTAAACTGTATTTATAAAAATGAAATGCTACTGAAAACTCACTTGTTTAATTTCCCATCTTTCAGGGGATGATATCCTTTGAACATGTCTTCTGGTGTCAATGTTGCCATCTTCAATTTTAGAAATCAATGGAAAGCTGGAAGGTCTATCAGGATTTCTTAGTATATCTTGGGACATTTTTCTAGATTCAGCCATTTTGCCAGATGGATTCAAATCTTCACCAGAATCTTGATCAACATCCTGCAACAAACAGTTTATCAAAAACAAATACAAATGAAATTACTATAAACATAGAAATAAGAAACAAAGGTCACTACTGCATACAAATGGATAATTTGCACAAAAAAAAGAAATACATTTTCTTAATGATTCCTCATGCATTTCTTAATAATTCCTAGTAAGTGACTCTATAGAAAATTAAAATTAGGACAAAATACGAAAAGAATCTATAACATATATAATATTTATATATGTTATTTAGGACTTAATGCATAAATTACATATTTATGGGCCTTAAAATCCTTAAAATTTGTATAAACTTTGAATGAAATTGCAGAGAATTCTACTTTATAAAATATTTATGTGTATTATTTTGATATTTTGATGAGCATATATTACAAGTAAAAGTAGGGTTAACATAGCAAGTAGGATCAAAGAACCTACTAATTAAAAGAAATAAATAAACCAATGGATTGACAAGATATTCTTGGTCTTAGGATTTTTTTTCTTTTGATAACTATGTGGATAATTTTTTTTTATTACTTTCTTATATATATAATGTATAAGGAAAGTATTGTGACGGGGTCGAAAATTCGAATTCGAGTTTTCGACGGGAGAGCACGTTTCAAGCATCCCTGATTACGAATCAAACATTTTTGAAGTGATGTCTGTGTGTGTGTATGTGTCAGTGAGTCTGTGGAGACGATAACTGACGAATGAATGGACCGATTCTGTTGTGTTTGAAAGATAGAATAAAACCTGCTGTGTTTAAAAGAGATAAAGGAAGACATAATATTTAGTTTAAAGAAAATTAGTTTATTAAATTGTAACTTCAAATTAATTCAAATTAACAAATACAAAAACACTGCTCACAGGCAGGCAACTCAGGAAGAATTAACACTAGAATTTTAGACATTAGAATTTTAGAATTTTATCAACTTAGTTAAAATTAAGGAATTAGCATAAAAACTTTACTCAAAACAATCTATATTAAATTCCATCAGAAAATCATTAACAAAAAAATATTAAATTTAAAAGAATTTTAGAATTTTCCCAGGCTCTTATAAATTCATGAAGGTTTAGAAATTTGCTCTCAGAATAAAGTTTTAGAATATTAAATTTACAGAATAAAATTTGATTAAATACATTTGAAATATTGAGAATTTAAGAAATTAGGAGTTTAAATATAACAGCAATATTCACCAGATGGGTCATCAGACAGGGGGGAAAAGTTCCAATTTATTAGACCTGCACTGGTAGGAAACAAATTTTGTAGACTGGTTAACTGGAAATCACCAAACTTGAAACAGGAGAGGATTTAGCATTTTTCTTGAAAAGGATTGTAAACTCAGGAGATCAGACCTAACAGCTACTTCTGGTACACTCGGATCTTCTTAAAACTACCGGACGAAGTTTCTAGAGGCACTTCATCTTCGTAGCACACGTAATAAATTCTCACAACACATCTTTCCGTGAGTTACTTCGTGAATTTCGCGATAAAAACTCGAAAAACCATCATTTAAACTAAAACAACAAATGAAAAAAAAAAAAGAAATAACACGAGGAACTTAACGTTCCATAGAAAAGCTCGCGTGGAACATAAGTTCCATTCGAAAATAAACAACGCGCTTCTCGCGCTAACACTGACGCCGGATTTCAACAAAAAACTGAAACTGAAAAATTCTGTGCGCGTATTTATACGTGCGGCAAAAAGGGCAGAGTTTAGACAAACGGCAGCAATTAAAATTCGCTTACCGAAATTAGAATTGCCAAAATAATACTCAAAATTCCGAGAGCAGACGATCCGTAAAATCGCGAACCAATTAAAATAAATCACGAATTCCAAAGAGGCGCGAAAACGCTTAGGTGGCGCATTAATCGCAGTAAAAAGCCCGCAAAACAGAATTCCGAAAATGGCCGCAACTGAAATTTTTGAATTGCAGTGAGACATGGAAATAACTTGAAACTGTAGAACAAACGGAATTTCTAACCAAAATGGAAAAATGGGACATCAAATTAAAGGGAATTTTAAGGAGAATCAAATAAATAAATAATTTTTAAAATTTACAAATCAAAAGTAATATTAATTTAAGGAATGGAACATTTTTAATTAAGAATATTATAAAGAAAATTAATTTAGAAGATTAAAAATATTCTAATTAAAGAATAAATGAAAAAGCCAATAAATATTATTTAAATATTACCAAATTAAGAATATTGAGCCAGGGAAAAAGAAATAAAAGTAAATTTTCAAATCCCCAAATTACCTAAATTCTAAAGCAACCCAACAATTCAAACGAAATTTGGTACAAAAATCACAATCCGTAAACACTGGAAGCCTATTGTTTTTATACACAATCAAATATTCAGAACCCCCCTAAATTTTCGCGTGAAAATTTGAAAAAATCAAAACCGCTAATAAAGTTACACAAATAGACATTTCTTATGTAATTTTTCATTAGAAAACGATTGACATAAATTTTAGAACGCTAACATGAACTGTTCTCGAGATGTTGCATATTTTTCAAAAAAATTATCAAGAAGTCATATAAAATAAAAAAAAAATATTTCCTTTTGAGAAAGATGTTCACTTTTCATATGTAATACCATGCGATACATTGGGTGACATCATTCTCGTGGATCTAGCTCGTTCCATTCATGGAAAAAGATACTTTGAGTAATACTTTTGTATTTGAACGCCAATAGTCATTTATCTGATGTAGGAATAACTTATTTCTTCGTCCATAACGCTTGGCGACGAATTTGGCGGAATGTCGCCAACTTGGCGACGTTTGAAATGTTACCAAATTAACGAAAATCTCGCCAAATGGATAAAAATGACGCTAAATCAATGAAAATGACGACTAATTGTCAAAAATTCAATATCTTGGAAAAAATCTACTATAAGAAAAACCTATTTTTTTACAGTAAAAGTAGTAAATTTATTATATTATATAAGGAAAGTCATGTGTTGCCCACATCAGATTTTTTTTATTGTGTATTAGAATTTGGCACAGGTTGAAAGTTTAAACATTTACTTAAAGCTTTTCTTTCCACATTCTTGAAATTAGAAATGCATCACATATTATTCTTTAATATTCAATTATAAACTATCAAAAGAGGCAAAGTCAGTAAATAAATCAGTAAATAAATATAATAATAATACTCAAAACTCCAGATTAATATCCACATTCATATTTTAATTTCATTTAATCGGTTGGAATTAAGCATGCATTAGTAGGAAGAATTAGTTTGTACCAGAACAAAAGAATTAATTAAAATTTCTTTTAAAAGTTTCTAAATGAAGGAAACATAAAATAGGAAAATATGGCACAGCATTTTCAAATTTATCATTTTCTAAGTAAAAAATTGTATTAAATACAAAGAACTTGGGACAATTAGACGATCTGTAAAGGTGTTAATGCATGCATTTTAAACATAGAGCTCATATTTTCAAAATCACACATAACCAATTTCTGCATTAAAAAAATTATTTAAATGAATAATAAAATATACCTTCATAGATAAACTTGTTTTCTGTCCAGTGAAAGATAAAACTTTTATTTTTACTCTTTGGCCTTTTTGAACTACGTCTCCAACACTTGTGACACGACCTTCACGGCGTAGCTTTAAAGAAATTTTAATTACATTGTATAATTCAACATTAAAAAGAAAATTATAGTTTATAAAATATCCATGATGAATAACTTACCAAAATATTCAAATCTTTAATAAGTAAAAACATTTTAAGCAAAAAATAAGGAAAATCTTAAAACAATATAATTTGGTATCAGTTAATGAAAAATGCATCATTACATTGCTTATTTTCTCTTGGTCTTGTATATGCCAATTTAGCCACATTAATTACATTTTTCATTGCTACATTAATTTTTTATAGCAATACTTTCACACTGATAAAAATGTAAATGTTTTTTTAATGGTTAAAGTTCAATCCAGGTTACGGGACTGTACTTAAAATATAAAAGGTAAGAATTACAACTACAATATTGTTTCTAATAGAATTCTCACTCAGACATTAAAAGCGGAGTTACTGAACACTTGTGAAATTTGTGATAATTAAAATACAGGAATAATATGTAAAATCGTCTACCATATTGTTTATGCAGAATTCTCATAGATGTATAAAAAGTGAGGTCAAGGGACAACTGTGAAATTTATCATTTTTGAACTACAGAAGTAAGATGTAATATTTAATCTATCATGCTAAAATAAATTACTTACAATAGTAGTACTGGCTACTGCCAAATTTTAGCTAGATATAAGTGTACATAAATACATTTTTGAACATAAATGCCAGAATATTTAAACCTTGTATCTTCTTTAGATACAAAACTATACATTATTTAAAAAAATCAATTCTAAGCAAAGCAAAAAAATTATGGTTGTAACAATTTGGTGAAATTGAATATAATATAATAATTCATTACAAAATTCAATTAACTTCCAATTCATTCCTTTGCTTTTAGAAAAAACACTCAATTGGCCAGAAATAAAAAAACTATATATAATGGCCTTTTTGTTTAATGTGATAAGGTTATTTAATGAAAAGGAATAGTTTTTAGGGCAAATTGAAATTATATGCACCGCTTGGCAATTTTACAATTTCTTTGCTTTATATCTATTGCTATCCATTCCATTGTCCTTTTAAGTGTTTTTATTTCCTATGTTTTATGGTCTATTTTCCCCCATCATTTTATGCTTATTATGAATTATTATGAATTAATGATTTTATATGAGTAGTCTTATGTGCCATGCAGTATCTCTTCAGATTCAATTGTTGTTCTATTAGTTTAACTGTATATATATATATATATATACTAACAATCAATCCCACCAATAGACAATCAAAACTTTTTCTTCAATAGTTGTAACAATAATAAATGTAGTACTTGTCTAAGTGCAGACACATTACAAATTGATAATAAGTAAAATGTTGGAAATTATATGCTCATTAAATATTAATTGTAAATTTCATAAATTTCTTTACATCACTTTGGTTCCCAAATTTCATAAAACTCCTCTCACTTAACCTTAGATCTGTTACTTGTAGTCACAACACTTTTCCCACTACTATTAGTAAATCTTTGTTAAATTGTTTAAATTAAATTAATAATTCTCTCAAATATAATGCTTCTGGTTACTTTATATAAAACAACAGTTTTGATTTAATTAATCATATTAGTAAGCTACCTCATGTTCCTAGTTTCCATACCTTTGATTTTAAAGATATTTTTAATAATATAAATATAAAAGATTTGTATAAAGTTATTATTTCTCTATACAGGGTGTCCCAAAAAGATTGAAAGATGCTTTAATTCTTTACCTGTTAGAGATAAGTGGGCAATGAATATTGCAAAAATGTTGAAAATAAGGTAGGAAATAAGACTACATTAATGAAATAGTCCTCCTATTAATTTTCAAAAAGTTACACTTTTTAAACTTTAGTTTACAATTAGTTTACAATTAGAGTTACAGGTACATTTCGATGACGTCATTTGAATAAAGTTCATTTGTTTTCGATGAAGTTTTCAAGTATAATAAATTATTGTAGTATTATGATAATTTAAAAAATATTACCGAGGAATGTATCGCATTTTAGAGATGTTTAAACCAGACAATTTATATTTCAATGCCGTCATTTGAATGAAGTTCATTTTTTTCGATGAAGTTTTAAGTTTTCAAATATAATAAATTAATGTAGTATTGTGATAATTTTTAAAATATTACCGAGGAATGTATCGCATTTTAGATGTTTATATAAAATTGCAATGAAGTTAGAAAGTGTTTCCTACCCAATGCTTTAATGCATTATTGATCTTTCTCTTTTATATTTGCACTATTCTTATCACTGTTATTGCTTAGATGATGTTTAGCCTAGCTAGGATTGCTTAGTAAATAAATTTTCCAATGTCTTTAAATTTTGTTTGCTCCCATTTAGGTCATTCTTCTTAATCACCTTTCAATCTCTTACCTCGTTTAAAATTTAATTTTGAAATTTTGTTTTATTTTAAATTATATTTAGAAAATGTTTTTTGATTTATATGTCATTAAAGCTAGAGTTACAGTTACAATATTCAATTGTTAACTGATAGACTTCACACTTTGTTCCCTTGTATAGATAAGTTACTAAATTATATTTTCCATGTTAATATTTTATAGGTATCTATAGTTGCTTAAGTTAAAACAATTTCTTTCCATGTATACTAGAATTGGGTTATTAGTCAATTCGGTGGTTGATACATAAATTTAATTTTTAAATAAACAATTTATATATATATATATATATATATATATTATAAATTGTTTATATATATATATATATATATATATATGATACAGAAATTTTAAGCTTTTCCCAATAACGTGCCCTTTTCTTTCATAATTATTATTCCAAATCCTTATTTTATGTCCAGCACGTATTGCAGCTATATTAAATTTCCTTCGCCCCCTTATAGGTCATTCTTCTTAATCACGTTTCGATCTTTTACCTCATCAAACATAAACTTTGAAATTTTCTTTTATTTTAAATATTTTTTGAAAATGTTTTTGATATGTGTGTTTTGAATTAAATGCCATTAAGGCTAGAATATCCATATTCAATTGTTAACTGATAGACTTACACTTAAGGTGCCTTCCCACTCACCGCAACGCAACAGCAGACGGTTCACGGCAACGCTCGAGGTACACGTAAGTCTTTGCGGCAAAATAAACCCCTTCACACTGTCGGTCGACGGCGAAGAACTGTAGCCAATCAGATGCAAGCGCAGAAATTTCTTCTCGTTCAGCGGCCATGTTTACAAACCATCTCTTCCAAAGCGATTTTATATACATGAAATATTATATAATAAAAATTAAGATATTATTACTAATAAAATCTCTTTGGTCTCTTCTGATTCAAATTTATATTTACCAGCGGCTTGCTAGTTTACAGTATTGACGCGTTTCAGAAAATCCGCCTTTCTGTGAATTTAAACAAGAGCGTATGTGAGTTTGCTTTGGCGATATATACATATTTCATCAGTTTTCTAAAATAAGCTAACTAAAGTGATTCCATCACAAAACACAAAGGATCCTAATTTAAATTGTTTTAGAATATTTACTAAACTATGGCAATTTCCTCGTTTTAACGAATGCAATTATGTTCTCTTTCTCGAATCGTTAAAAAAAAGCATCCGACAGAATTCAGAAAATAAATTTTGACGTATGTTCTTCATAGACTTTTTTTTATCCCTCTATTGCAATCCTAAAACAACATGAAAACATATTCTGTTTACTCTTTAAATAATATTCTAAAATAGCATAATACTTTGCATGATATAATTTGTTAGTACATTTCAGGTGTGAAGTTTTGGTTTGGGTGGTAGAGAATCAGCTCTGCAAATGAGTGGGTTCTGGTTTGAATCCAAGCCAATATTAAATTTTACAAGTGCTGCCATCTGTTGCTGAAATATTCAACTACAGTTTTTCTTTAACAATCTGCAGAATTTTTTTGTTTTAAATTATTTTAAGTTCTATATACAAACTAACCTTATATCAGTAAATTATTTTTAAGTTTGAATGCTTATAAAAATTTATTTCGAAGTTACTTTGAAAAATATCTTGAAGTATACTTTATACCAGCTATAGATGGAATGTACTCTTCTTAATTTAGAAAGTGTTTGTAGAAATAGCAAATATAAAATGTGCATATAAAATTAGACAGAAATCATCGAACATCATTATACAAGTAGTAGTTATCTTTCGACATGTAATTTTGAACATTTTAGATTGGAATAGAAACAAAAATCAAACTATTTTGAAATTTTAAAGAGGTTGTATTTTAATAATTTGGCGCTGACATTTGAAGAATTTTTTTATTATTTTAAATGCACATATAGAGACAATTAGAAATTTACAATACACTTGAAAATCACTTATTTTTAATAAAATAAATAAGTTTACATGTAAATATGAAAAGTTTACTCTTTTAAGTTTGAATGCTTATAAAAATTTATTTCGAAGTTACTTTGAAAAACATCTTGAAGTATACTTTATACCAGCTATAGATGAAATATACATTTAAATCTATTTTAAAACATAATTACTCAATAAATATACATGTAGATAAAACAATTTTTAAATTTAAAAGTTTACTTTAATGACAAATATTTTAAACGTTACAAAGAACAAAGAACATATTCGGGTATTTAAAATAGATACATATTTGAAAACCATTGAAATCAAGTATAAAATGGTAATGAACTTAAATTTGTTTAAGACATAATATTTTAATAACGGTATTCTTGAATTTAAATACTTTTTACGGTTTTTTTTCTTTGTTTGTTTCATTTCAGTCAATATCGGCAATATCGCTTTTTAAACTAATTTTGTATCTTGAGTGTATATTGAGTGAATATTTTTCAACAAATATTTATTTGCTTTTTTATACGGATGTGTGACAAATTCAAATATTTTTTAATGTTCATTCATCTGTTTAAGCTTCTGATATCTAAAGTAATCCATATAAAAAAGATCAAATCAAAAATTTACTATACGAAATATTGATTTAGCAGTAAAAACATGATCTACGATGCTATTGGCTGTTGCGTTGCCGTCAACCGTGTGGTACGCGTTGAATTCAACCATTTCGAATTTAGCGTTGCAGCCTGCTTTCACCGCGGAAGAGGACTTTCCCCCACTTTTTCATCGTACAGCGCATGCGTGAACTCAACCGTCCTCTGTGGTGCGTTGCGTTGCGGTGAGTGGGAAGGGACCTTTAGCCCCCCCCCCCAGTTACTAAATAATATTTTCCCTCTTACTATTTTGTAGGTATCTATAGTTGTCTAAGTTAAAACAATTTCTGTCCATGTATACTAGAACTGGGTTATTAGTCAATTCAGTAGTTGATACATAAATTTTGTTTTAAAATAAACTATATATCAGACATGCCAACTTTCCAAACAGAAAAAAGCAGGAGACTATTTTGTCACAAATATATTGTTTACTTATGACGCTTAATATATGTTTAAAATTATATTATATATTTCTTATAAATAAAACATTAAATTACTGTACCATTTAAGTGCATTATGCTTTAAACTTATCCAAAAAAATAAATTAATGAACTATCTTTTGAATTCAAATTTATCTGTTTAAAATAGTGTTAGTAACAAAACATAAAAAAAATAACTTGAAAATATTAATTTTTGATTAATTTATTAAATCTTAATACACAAAAAAATAGTGTATTAAATAAAAAATTAACTTTAATGATTAACCAGAATATGAAAATAAACTAGTTTAGTCAATCTAATATGCAACATTTAGAAGATGGAGATGTATGGAAAAAGATACTAATGTCCTCTCGGCGACTCACAAGAACAAACTGAATTGCCCGATCGTAGTTTATGCAAAATAATTAAAAAAAATCAGTTTTACTTTGAAATACGTCTATAACTGGATTGTCGTATAAACACCAACTTTGACATTGAAAGAGTAATTGTTTAGCAATATAATAAAATGTAAATATAACATGAAATATAGCAAAAATGCAGTTATAAAGCAATTAAATGAGAACTTAATTCTAAACTCAAAAATCTAAATATTACTACAAATCTAAAAATAACACTTATTCTAAATATAAAATATAACATTATTATAAACATATTATTATATATCATATCCTGCAATTTCTTATATAATCACTTATCTCTATTGAATGTTTTGTAACATATGAAATATTTCAAAACAGGGTTCAATACAGAGTCCTACATTGCAAATTTTGCACTCGTAAAGCGATTGCTTTTAGCACTTTTCTTTCAGAGAACTTTTAAAACAAACTATACACCTTTTTCGAGATTTTTTCCCATTTGAATTAACATGTAAGCTAGGAAAATATCGACCAGTTAATTGTCTCTGTCATGATTCTTCTCTCTGAAAACCGAAACACAAAATCCATGCCACCCTCCCCCTTAACATGCTGAACATACCACACATGACCCTTCAGTCAGCATCCTAATGAAAAACAGAAAACAAAACTGAAATATGAAGGTCAATGATACAAGGAATTAGCGTTACAAAAATTACGGGGTTCTAGCACCATCTAGTGTTATTTAAAATTTTTGGTAGAAATGTTCTAGTTTCGCGATGCGCATTTGCATCAATGGGTTCCAATAGCAGGCAAACTTGCACCATTCGGCCAAGGAATGAGGAAGTTCTCCGAGGCATATTTGACAAGCTGGTTGTGAATGGATTAAAATAGAATTTGTCAATGGTTCCAAAATGGAAACTCTGTGATAATATTGTCAGTCGCTAAGGAATTGATATGTGTGAATATCGTTCAAAATTATGCTAAAACATAAAATTTCTAAAAAAACTAATTTGAATTAAAAGAAAAATGCTGAGATCACCTTCCCGAGCTTTGAAGTACCTGTGTACCAAATTTCATTGTTGTATGGCACTTAGATTTTCTGCTACAGACCACACACACACATAGAAAGACAGACATCTTCTTTTATTATGTAAAGATTTACGGATCAGATTTCCTTTAATTATCAAGTGGTAGGTCAGGTTGCAGGTCTACCCTCAAAAATTATTTTTAAAGATTATACGTTACCACATTTTTTTTAATGAAAATAACTGAATAAATGTCAAATAGAGCTTACAAAACTGTAAATATCAGAAAATTGTGCATATAAGTTAGAGATTTAAAATCTAGAATAAAATGTTAAAATACAATTCCATTGCAGCTTAGATATTTGGGTCAAATGCTGCAGGTTCACGTTTGACTTGCGGATTGATAATTTTCTTTGTTACCAGTTTGGATTGACAATTCTGTATATTGTGGGTGCGAGTCGAGTCAAACTCAATGTGTGCAGGTCTCTACTACTCTCAACTCTAGGTAGACACAGGATAGTTTTGGGCTGCTTCGGGAATCCAACTTGGGTCCTCCTAGTGCAATCCCTGTGCCTTAAGTACTTGGTTATATTTGCCTACAAAACTTCTATTAGGTGATACTCATAAACAGTGTTCTCCTCAGGCCTTTAGTAATAGGTGCACCTCTATTGCTATATATATATTACTAAATACAATATTACTAAATATAATAGGTGCACACGGCTAATTTTACTGACCACCCGGCTACACATTGTATCTTAATGATATGCATAGAAGCATTTGTACCCTCTGAGATTTTTTTTTTTTAAATGGAAGTCCTGCAATCTTTAACTATGATGGACAGCTCTTGAGAAGTAAGTAAGTAAAAGTCTTAAACTAAGAATATAGTAATCTAGAATGGACACTACCATCAACATTGGTTAAAGGACAAAAATACCAAAATCAAGATCAAAGAAAAAAAATGTTAAAAATTTTCAGAACACCCCAGCTCAAAGATTATTTTTCAAACTTGGCAAAACTAACTGCTATTAGATTTTTTATACCTGCAAGCACTGTGTGCTAAGTGCTAAAGTGGTTTTCGACTCCAAAGTGAATCTAATGCTGATTTCATTAGAAGGACCAAATCTAGCAGACGTTATTAAAAAACTGCAGACAACTGGGCATCATAGAAGGAGAAAAGAAATTATAAAATGTTGATGCTACTTATTGAATTTCAATACATGCAGATGTTGCACACCAGGCAAAAATTTTATTTCCCTGTTTGGTGATGTTTTATGTATGCACTAATTATGCTAGAGCTTAACTTTAAATACAGTAGTTTTCATACTGCTTCAGATTCTGAGAAATACTAGGTAAATTCATTTCAGTATGCTATATGAAATTATTTTATACAAACATATATAACAAAGATAAATGAAAAGAATATTTATTTCTATGAATGTATAATAAAGATGACAATAACTACCTACAGAAAATGATAATATATGAAAATGTGTGTTTTCCCATGCCATCACAACTGTTATTAACTATTAGTTTAACTTTAACATCCATTATTTAATTTGCTCATTGTATACACAATATTACAGCCCTTACAGTTGCCTGGCTAATTGGAAACCTATTCAATCATCGGGAGTGCATGCTTCTTTCCAGTTACATTGCTTTTCATTTCCTTTATATGCATAATACCTACATGTTTGATGCCATAGTTATACATTTGCATATAGCCATTCATGGTAGTACTTGCATTATTTTAACATATTGCTTCTACTCTATGTCCTATTTTTTAAGAAAAAATATAATTTAAATATGTCTTCTTCATGGTATCATAAGATTTCAATTTGTAAAAGCAGTGTTGTTATAAGTTACCCATAACTACTTTTATCTTCAATATAGTTATTACCATTAACTTGCATAGAAAAGGTTGGTCCCTTATTCTTAAAATTCAAATAAAAACAATTCAAGTTTTAGAAAACAATAAAACATACACAGCAAAAAGTTATAAATTTAACCAAAGGTAAGAAAGCTTGAGGGTGACTGACTTGATCACACTGTAGCTATTTTCAATCAACAAAAATAATTCAAAGGGGCAGCAGAGACTGACTCAAAACAAGCTTTGGTTATATCATCCTTTTATTCTAATTTCTATCCCAATATTTACAACTTTGGAGCTGCAAGATGGTCACAGACTGCAGCCCAAATTAAATCAGTTTGACTGAAGCTGTGCTGAGTTGCATTGCACTGAGTAAATTTCTTGCTCATTGCCTTGTATACAAGTTTGGCAAGCACTGAAGCTCTAATCTGCTGGCTGGCTGTAAAGATATTGAATGCACTTACATTGCATGGCAGAAAGTGAGAAATTGATGCAGCGAAGCACAGTCTTTGAATTGGAGCAGGACAGGGTTAAATCTGATTATTATGCCCAGCAGACTTGCTGAAAGTATTATCTTTGGGCTAGTTCTTCAGTTCTGATATGTTTATCGGTTATTAGGAGCATAAACCCATATTTGAGATGTGGTTAAAAGCTCCAAATGGTCATTTGGCTACCACTCCTTAAAAAATAAATTAAATAAAAAAAAAAAAAACTCACCAATAACACCGAGCTTTTTGAAATTTACTATTCAACCCTTAAATAGTTTTTCAAAGTTTAAATATTAAAAGATATAAAGGTTTAATGAGTGGAGGATAGGTTATTTTTGATTTAGAATGTGCTAAGATTTCTTTTAAGAGGGATAGGCGGTTATAAGCGTTTTGAAAATGCCAAAAACATTCCAATGTGATTCAAAACTGTTAATACAGCAGATAATACTCGGAAGTAAATATTGTTTTGGGCTGTTTGTTGCTATTTGAAAAATTTCAAATGTAATAATTGGTGATCATAATTTACGAAATTGATTATTTATATTATCTTATGAGTGCACGATGTACATATTTATTATGAATGAGCAGTTTTATATCAATGTCTAAAAGAAAATAAATTACTAATGCTGACAATAAACTTGAATGATAGCTTAGTCAGAATCTAACCACACTCAAATTAAAATAAAACCCACATGCTAATAATCGATCATGACAAACGTGAGTAAATATTTAGTTGTAGTAGAAGAAATAAAGTTACAAAAATATACAGATGCATATTAATGTAAAATTAAATGAAAAATTTAAATAAATTGACAGCATTAAAATAAACAAACAGATTCCAGCAGTCTACATGTAAACACAATTACAGTTAAATACTTGATATTTCACTGTTTTTAATAAATTCAACTGAATTATTCGAATACCGAGTATCATATGAATTTTTTCGTATACTTCAATCGTATTCGTAATTCAAAATATTGCAAATTTAGGGGTTGCGAGACTGCGAAATTCATCTCCATATGTCAAAGTCAAAATATTTCACTACTGAAACGTAATGGGTATTGCATGTTATTGTAATTTGTGCATGAAATAAAAAAATATGGAAAATATCAGAAAACTCGAATATCTCTCGATTGTTTCAAAAATCTGTACCGAGCTTGAAAACCATTTGGGAATCAATAATAAAGATTTAGGTAGGTAATTTTTAAGATTTGACTTGTGTTGATGGCTAAATTATGTTGTCCTGACGTTTGTTTTGAAGGTATTTGATTATAATTTCAGGGGCTAGCCGATCCACGTAGAATCTTATGTTTATTATAAGTACAGACGAATTTACTATAAAATTGGCTAAGCATTTCAGTAAAGCGATGTAAAGTGCTTAAGTAAAACAATGAAAAGTAATGAAGTAAAACAATATGTAAGATAATTAAGTAAAACAATATGTAAAGTAACAAAGTAAAACAGTGTAGTGTAATCAAAACAGTTCAGAGTAATTGAATAAAATACTGCAGTGTAATCAAATAAGACAGTGTAGTGTAATCAAATAAAAGGAACAAAGGCTAATCCGGAGACCAACCCACCGCACTTTCAGCTCACTCGCCCAGTCACCACTAAGCGTTCCAATTGCGAGTGCTTTATGTTGTGTTTTTCGGCAATAATTGTGTAACATCCAATAAGAATATTCACGAAGGTGACATAAGAATACATTTCTGTGGTTACTAAAGTTTTCTGATCTGGAAGCGCATTTCTTTTGCCATAGTTGCACATGCTTTTATTATTTGATTTTTTGTATAAAATTCTACTATAATTTGGAAAATAATAGTTTGAAAGAAGTGATTAATTAGTATGTTATGAAAGGGATTATGAGTCATAAGTATGTTTGTCCTAAATGTAGAGATGAAATTAAGTTGAGTGTGAGATACCGAACGACTGATTAGTTTGAATGGAGCGTTTTTAGCATTTCAGCCGTAAGAAGAGTCCTGAAGTTTATTGTTTTTTGTTTAATTTATAATACAAACTTTTTTATAAGTATCAATTTTTTGAAGTTTTGTGAGAGTACAAATTTTTTTCTAACACTGACCACTGGTACATTCGTTCCACAGATTTCGACCTTTAGGTCGAACCCCTGACCCTACACCGACCACTGGTACATTCTTTCCACAGATTTTGACCTTTTGACTCTACATGGATCACTTGTATATTCATTCCACAGATTTTGACCTTCAGGTCGAATCCCTGACCCTGTACAGATCTTTGGTTGCATAGAGAAAGTAATTTTGCTACGTGCAACATGCACAGATAAAATTGTAGCATATTCTGTGTCTGGACACCACAGGCGGTCGTTCCTAATAAACCGGAGATCGTTGGGGGCTCCGTTCTGGTATAGGATGACATTTAGGTTGAATCCCTGCCCTTACACGGGCCACTGGTACATTCAACGGATCACTGGTACATTTGTTCCACAGATTTTGACCTTTAGGTCGAACCCCTGACCCTACATGGACCACTGGTACATACGGATCACTGCTACATTCATTCCACAGATTTCGATTTTTAGGTCGAACCCCTGACCTTACACGGATCACTGATACATTCGTTCCAAAGATTTCGACCTTTAGGTCGAACCCCTGCCCGTGGTTTCCTCTTTGGTTGCACGAAGAAAAGTGATTTTGCTTCATCGACATGCACAGATAAATTTGTAGTATAAAAAATTTTAAATTTCACAAAAATCTTTTTTGTAAGTTTTTTATGAATACTATTCACTGTTGCATAAATTAAATTACACTATCATTTACATGAAAAACTCTTGTTCAGCACATAGTAGCAAAGGTCATTTTGGTGGGAGGAGCTTATTTCTAAACACGGAAGAATACATCACTTAGAATGGGTGGGACCAATTTCAAAACACTGAAGAATGCGCCAACTTGGCATGATTTGTACTTAGAAAAGATACGTGGGGTGGGCTGGTCTCCAGATTTACCGGAACAGATGCTGTGATATTCCTTTTGGCGATTTTCACCTTGGCGACAAAACACTGTCGCCAAGGCTGTCAGACATGATGCTTGCCATTCAGAAATGCGACAAAAATATAAAATTCATCTTGATTAAATATAATAATAGTAATTTTGATTAAATAAAAGAAGATCTGCTGTATTAACAATTTTATATAGGAATTACTGTTTTCTGTCAAATCCGCAATGTGGCAAGAGTTGATCCATAGCAATTCGAACATGGATCTACGTGTGCTACTTGTGCTTATGCTCATATCATTTCCACCTTAAGAAATGTCAAAGAATTTGGCTCAGCTGGCTGTTGGAGGTCACACATAGCAACAAGCTTTCTATGACATATATAGCAGATGCCCTTCCGAGAGGTTGGTGGTAGGGGAAGGAGGGTACTTTCCCTGTGGATGCCTGCCCCACTGGGTTCTGGTCTAAATTGGGTAGCACTTTCCGGCTGTCTAAACAGTTACCTTACACAGTCTGGTAGGTCGGACGGTCTGGATTTCAACAACAACATAGAGCATGTGCTCATATCTGCTGCATGGATGTAACATGAAAATCGGAAAATTTTAAAAACATTAAAATGACAAAAATTCAAAAGAAAGCAAATGTCAACAACTTAAACAATGCATAAAAATATAAATTTTACAGCAAAATTAAAAAACCACTGCACATTTCTTGAAAAATCAAAATCCTTTTAGCCACCCCTACTCTGCCCAATGTCGATCTTTTGCTGGAAAACTAAAAAAGTAGGAATAGGAACTGATGGTGCCTCCAACATGTTAGGAAGAGAAAATGGACTTGCTGCTAAAATGAAACATTTCATACCTGACTTAGTATTCCAGCACTGTGTTGCTCATATGCTTAATTTAAGTGTCTTGAATGCTATGGGACATGTAAACTACTTAGAAAACTGGATAGCATACTGAGAAGCCTTTGTAAATTTTATCAAAATTCACCCAAAAGATTGAAACAACGTCAGAAAGTGGGAACTATTTTAGAAGAGAAAGTGCTGAAATTTCAGTAACTCCATAAAATCCGTTGGGTGGCCAGTAAAGTTGATGCTGTTGCAGTCCTAATCTGCAATTATGCTGCCACTGTTACTCATTTAGAAGATGTGTCTAATGAGAAAGGAGCTGATGTAGCTACAGCAAGAGGGATTTTAAAGAACTTGAAGTCATTCTGATTTGCTGTTACATTACATTTCCTCTTGGATTTCCTTTCTGTTTTTCAAGAGTTATCCAAGATCTTTTAAACTATTAGTTTACTGCTCAGTGAAGTGGACACGTGTTGAAGTTGCAATAATTAAATTGCAGGCATTAGAACAATCTACACCTGCTAGAAGTTAATTGGAATTTATTAATTCAACTACCAACAGTGGTGAATTCAAAGGAATTCAACTTGCAGTTACTAATTGAGCTAATTTTGAAAATGATAAGAAGGAAATTATTGCGGTTGGTATTAAATACCTCAAGAAAAGATTTCTGGAGTCCCTTTCGGAATTAGTTGGGGCAACTGTGATCCTTGATACATTTATTTATCTGACCTAAAGATGAGCTGGAATAGTTTGGAAATGACAGCATTAAAACTTTGTCTAGATATTTCAAGAGCTGTACTCCTCAGACAATTTTACAAATGAGAAAAAAGATTAATTTTTTAGTGGTATGAAGTGAAAGTTTTAGGGAAAAACCTAAAAACAGCTGAACTACTTGAAAAGATAATAATTTGGAAGGTTAGATTTCCTTCATTTAGCAAACTTTTTGCTATAATTTCTGTGCTTCCAACTTCAACAGCCTCATGTGATCATGGATTTAGCCAAATGACTCTGATCAAAACAGACCACCTAGCTTCCTTAGAGCCTTGCACTTTGAGTGACTTAATGCTAATTGAGATGACTGGGCCATAACTGTCAGAATACTTCCCACAAAAGGCTGTTGATAAATGGTTTTATTCATTTAAAAAAAAAAAAAAAGGCATGGCAACATCCAACACTCCCAAAAGCGTTTGCGTGTGGATTTGTCTGATGATCAGTAATTATTAGGGCAAGATCAGTAATTTAGTAACACAAAATTAAAAAAGAATGCTTTATTATTAAAAAGATTAATATAATAATTTAAAAAATTAACATTGTTAGATATTTTATATTAATTTTTATTAAAATATTTTAAAAACATGCTAATTATTAAAAAAATAATAGTGATATTATTTTATGTTAAATAGTGACATACCCACATTCGCGTGCCACGACTGGCTGGCTACTAAACATTTTTTCTGACTACTAGGTTTGTTGACAATTTTTCAACCCCTGGACATGATAATTTGTAGTGTGATATCCTGTCCGAGCAGGTTCAAATAATGGGCCGAACATCCATGGGAAATTATATTCAACTCTTCTGTTTTTTCAAGCTCTCTGCGCATTTTAACCATATAGTTAGTGTTATCAGTAACAATACTTTTGACTTTGCAATCATATTTGTTATTTGCTGTACTTATGATCTGTTTACTTAAATCAAAAATCAATTAGGTACTCTGCTGTTTTAGGATCTGTACCAGTATTAACAGCATCTACAAGATACGATTTCCCTTCAATATACAAAGCTGTACATTAAGTGGTTCATTGTGCACCTTGCTCCATCTGTCAACAATTAAAGTTGTAGTTTTTCCCTTCGGATTTCTAATCATTTGATTCTGCAGTTCATTATGAATGTCATCTAAAATATTTCCAACAAGAGCTTTTCTGGTTGGTGGCTTGTATCCTGATCTAAATTTAGATACTAGTCTTTTAAAATGCTCACTGTCCATATATGAAAATGGTACATTACAAGCTTAAAAAAACATACCTATTAATTTATCCAGTTCCTTTTTTTTTCATTGTCATTTGTAGAGAAGCAAAAATCACCAATTGAACTCTGTACTTTTCTTTTTGCTAAATTTTCAACTTCACGAACTGATGGGGTATTCATGAGCTCTCCCAATTGATCAATTTTTTTACAAATTTTTTTATTTAATGTGCTGCACGATAGTCTTTAAATTTAAAATTATGCATTTTTATATGAAAAATAAAGAATTGGTAGGTAATTTTTTTTACAGAAATGGCAGAAACAGTGAAAAAACATCCCCCCCCCCCCCCTAAAGTTGTAAAAACCATCACCTGTAAATACCTGAAATTTGTTATTAAAAAATAACTTATTTTTCCAAAAATAATATTTTTAATATTAAGTTATGCACTTTAGATTTAATATAATAGTATGCTTTGAGTTTAATTTTTTTATATAGTTAATATATTTTAATTTTGAGCATCTGTTTTGTTTTCTGTTAGTTTCTTCCATTTCTTCCATTTTTTTCCATTTCTTCCAGTTTCTTCTGTTTTATTCCAGTTTCTTCCACTGTCCTGGAAGAAACTCAACCCTGGACCCTGGGTGGTGGATACCCCTTCAAGGTTTTACTATGCTCTACTAAAAAATAATATAACTCATCGGGTATCATTATTTATCGTAGATCAATGAGCAATGGCTCAGTATGATGGTTAATGATGAATTTCTGTACCTACTAAAATATGCTAAATATACTTTACAGGTGCAGTGAAGGGGCTTTTACTTTATATAACAGGGCTTTGAATAAAAATAAGAAAGTGCCCAATTGTTCAATTTATCAACCTTCGATAATTCAACCTGTGGACCATAATTTTGCAGTCATTGTTGCTCATCAGCTTGGTGCAGATGATGTGGCATCACCTGTAGCATATTTAGTGAGTAGCAATGGCTGTAAAACTATGGTCCATGGGTGGTGATGGATTATCAGTTAAGCACTGTCTTCTTATAATTTACGTGTATTAAAATAAAAAAAAATGCACACATTTAGCATATTTGCATAAAAAAATGCATCGAAAATATTTAGAATATAAAATATACAAAATGTTAAATACTCATATTTGCATAAAATTTGAACAGAAAATCTGTTTTAAGTACAAAAGAAGTATTTTAAAAATATTGGTTAAGGTTAGAAATTAGATTAAAAATTTAAGTGCTGAAATAGGAAACAGCTCAGTAGCATAAAAAATATTAGAAGGACAAAGAGCATGTGGTACATATTGTAAATTAATTGTGAATTACAAGTTATAAAGAGTATGTCTAAAAAATAATGAGTCTGCTGTTATGATTGGTGATTGTTGTTCATCGCCAGAGCATCTTAAAAATTTGTTTCAGTTATTTTGGTTATAATCTTTGATGTTTAAAATCCTGTTTCTGTCACAGTCTAGTTATAAGCAAAATGACCAAGGATTTTGTCCAGTTATCAGATTTTGTCCAGTTATCACAATGAACAGAAGACTTGTTTTGCTGGGAATACTGTCTGGAACCTTGTAGAATAGCTGTATTACGTTTTCAGGGTAACAAGATAATTGAAAAAGCAGCTGTCATCTGGTCTTAACCAGAAAAATTAGTTTTAAAATTTGTCTAATGTACTTGCTCGGTTTTTAAAGAGAAAATAGGATTAATCTTTGATATGCATAAACTGTTTCTTTTGTCCACCACTAGCCCAGACAGAAGATAGGGTTACCCAGGGCTTCTAACACAGTTGCTAACTATGCATACAGCTTTGCAAGAAAAAAACAAACTCCCCTTCTCCTTCAAAGCTAACTGATCTTACTGAATTTTGAGATTTTTCCCAATGTCTTTTTTATCTCTGAATTAGGACTTCCTGACTTTAAAAAACTTTCAAAATTGTTTCAAACTATTTATGTAACTATAATTTTGAATCTAATATCCATTAATTGCAAATTGCCAAATTTTAAAATATGTTTTATCTTATTTCTACATGTAATGTTTATTTATTTATTTTTCTTACAGCTGAATTCATAATCTTTCTAGCCGATAAGCATGATACTTGTGAAGCATTCAGTAAAGCTTTGGTCGAAAGTGGAGCAGAATTTACAGTAATTTTTTTTATTTATTTAATGTATTGTATCTATCTTAATGAAGTGTTAAAGTAAAAACTATTATATAAAGCAAGCCATTATTGAAATTGCATTATACCCTACAAACACACTATATATATATGATCCATCTTAGGTATATATAATACAAATAAAATAAAAATTCTTCAATTATATATATATATATAGTGTGTATAGTCTCTGCTGTGTACAGGATGTAGCACATGTTCGATGATTTTGGTATGTTTATGTTATCCAAAAGAAATCACATTATTTTAAACTAATTTTTTGCAATAAAAGCACTATATATACAATATTTTTGTCTCATTTTTAATATTTAGCTGATTAATTAATTCATATGTTTACCGAATATTCTTCTTAAACATGCAGTTAAACCTAATTGACACACAGTGCTTCCACCATTATTTTACGGAACTTAACCATGTACATCAAGATAAATTAGTGTACAAACTTAAGGAAGAGAGTATCAAAACTGATTTACTGTAATAGAAAATTAATATATGAAAACAAAGATTTTTTCAGTAGAAGGATTGAAACTAATCTTGCCTAAATATCACAAATATTTCAATGACATTAAAAAATATATTACTTTTGTTTGAAAACACAGTTTCCACTTCAACATACTTAACAATTCAGGATTTTGAAAGCTGTTTACACTTTCAGCAATCATTGAACTATATAATTTTGAGTTGTTTTATTAAGGTAAATAATACTATATGAAATATATAATATACTAAAAATATTCTTTTTAAAGATATCATTTGACATAAAAAAATCAAACTTCAAGATCTTTTACATTTATTAACCTTCAGTGAATATATATTTTACTGTGATTTTTTACAGCTATTCACTAGTAAATAACTATAAGAGTAAGCATCTTGGTACTGTAATTTTTAAAACAATGCATATTGTTGTTGTTGAGACCCAGACCGTCCGACCTACCAGAAATACAGATTGCACAGACATCATTTTTTATTATGTAAGATATTAAATGGTGATTAATGTTTATTTTATTTTAAAATGTTTTATTAATTTTTAGGAGTCTTTCATGTCAAATTTGCACCGAATCATTAAACATATGAGATCTAAGTCATCAGGTGCAAATGAAGTTCTGTTTAAAGAACAGTCAGGAGTAGAAAAAAAAAGAGAAAAACTCCCCTGCTTATGTATTCCAAATGATGATAAATCCATGGTAAGTTTCAAATTATTTTATGCTTTATTGTATAATTATAGTAAAAGTTCTTTTTAATTTTCATGTGGGTACTGTCAGTGTTCAAAATTAGCAGTCTTTATTCATATATTTTGACTAAAAATTTCATTTTAATGAGAGTTCTTCAACCGAGTTGTCAAATTTGACACTTAACAATGACTTCCTCTGTTGCTAGTCCTGTGCAGTGAAGTGTAAATATACATACACTATCCAATCTACTTGATAGATAAAATTAGCAACACAAAATGATAATTGCATCTGAAAAGGCTGGCAATCTCTTTCAGATTTACCAGGAAATTTTCCAATTTTTGCCCAATCTTCTAAGAGCAGAAATTTTTTTCTGGCTTTATGCAATTCATTTGTAAAAAGTTTGTAATCTATCTTAAGCCAAATTTGCACAATTTTTAACTAAATGATAAAATTGCTATAATATGTATTATATTCTTAGTTTGATTTGCGTCCAAGCTGAAATCTATAATTACCCACAATATTCTACATAAAATATTGTCAAAATTCTACTGCAAATTTCAACTACTTCCAAACAGCTGCTTTCCGACTGTCCAAATAGCTGCTCTAAACCTCTGGTGAGTCAGACGGTCTGGGTCTTCAGCTACTTCAATAGTAAAATTGGTAATTTTTGTGTAGATTTTCTAAAATTAGTAGAGTTTGAAATGACAACCTACCAACTTTTAGTACTGTTTACATTAATCATTCAACTTTTTTTTTTTTAAACGATTGCAGTCCTATGCATTATTATGGGTCTGAAAAGCATCTATTTCCATCTTTGTTCACATTCAAATTATTTCATTTTGGTATAACGGTTCATCCTAGGTGCTTTTCGCATGGTGGCCCGCCCCGCTGCCCTTAGAAATTAGAAAACCCACCCTGCATGCCCCAGTACTATAATTTTGTGCCCTGACATAAAAAAATGCAGCCCTTCTTTTAAAAATGACACTTCTCCATATATTCTCAAATTTTCAAAACATCGAGAAATGTGCGACATTTTTTCTCATTCATAATTTATTAAAGCCACAGCAGTATTTTTGGCAAAGTGATTTTTTAAAATTTATAATTGGACCCTTTTAAAAGTATGTGCCCTTTTCAGTACGTAATGTGCCTTTTTCTGAAGGTAGCACCCTGCCCTTTTGAAATCCTAGAATGAACCCTGGGTATAATATTCATTTCTTCATGACATGTTACACTATTGATTGATATTTTATCAAAATATATTTAATCATTAATTAATATTTTATCAAAATATTTATTATTTCTTAAACTTGATTGGGCACATCACGTTTTTAAAAGTCTTTAAAATGCCAATATGATTTAAATATTTGTACTTTTTAAAAGTTTACCAGTAATCAGTTGTAGTAATGTCCATTTTCTTTAGGGTATTTTCTTCCCTGAAGTTTTCCTTAATTTTTTTATTTGAAACTGCCAGAATATACTAGCAGTTTTCTAGCTTGTTTTAAGCATGTCTGTCCTTGCAACAGTTTTCTCACTTTCCTCCTTGGTGTATCATCAGATGAATGACTTGTAGCATTTTTGCCGGTACCTGTTAACTTGTTTATTTAACTGTTTGCTCCCTTCTATCAATTGCTCAAATTTTTTTTTTTAAATTTGTCTCAGTTCTGCCTTTTTTTTCCCCACTTTTAATTATGAAGTTGAAGGTTTGCATTCTGAGAGCTGTTGGTTTGATGTAAGAGGAAGTTTCTGAGCCTGTAGAGATTCTAGTGTATTGGCCCATTGTTGCTTCCTTTAATGGTACTTTTAGAACTTTGCTTCCATTTAAATATTCTCTTTCCCTGTTCAGTCATTTCAGATATTTTTTTTCTTGTTGCTTTTTATGCTTCTTACCCTTTCTTTATACCCACGACCCCCATACTTCTTAGGATTATTCAATCTCATCTTCTCTCTTGCTTTCTTCATGCTGAGGTTTTTGCATTCTCTTCTCTTTTTATATCTTTTGTATTCTTTTCTTTGTTTTATCCATTTTATTAATCCAAATATAAAATGTACAAAATAATCATATGTACAGAGACTCGTATAAAAAGTTTCAATGATAATGTTCGATGCTCTGATAGAAACTAAACAGTTTAGAGAAAACTGAAAAAATTAATTGCAACTTAATGGAATTTCTCTATTTTGCTTGTATTTTAACAATGTATATCTTAAAAATACATTCTTGAGTGTCAAAAGATGCTAAAAATTGTTAAAACATTATATTCCAAAGAAAACAACATCAGGCTATAGGAATTATAATGAAATTATTCAAAATTCTCATATCTGTTGATAGTTGTCTTGTCTGTGGATATAGGATTTCCACAGACATGATGCTTGAGCCAACAGCCCTAACGTGTTGAAAACACCGGTTTTTGTTAGATCACCGAAGTCAAGCAACATCGGGCGTGGTTAGTACTTGGGTGGGTGACCACCTGGGAACACCGCGTGCTGTTGGCACATTTCTGGCACGGTAGCCCAGTGGTTTGCGCGCTGGATTTGCACTCTGCTACAACTGCCGCCGTGTTCATCCTGAGTATGATCACTTTAAACATGTGGGTCCGTAAGTCCTTCCGAGAGGTTGGTGGTAGGGGAAGGAGGGTACGGTCCCTGTGGATGCCTCCCGCACTGGGTTCCGGTCTAAATTGGGTGGTACTTCCCGGCCGTCCACATGGTTATCTTACACCTTTCAGGTAGGTCGGACGGTCTGGGTCTCAACAACAACAACAACAGACATGATGCTTATATTCATTATCGTGCCACAGACCATGTTGCATCTAAGTTATGAAGTTTATACTTATTAAAAATACTTATTACACTTTGTACTAACTAAATGTAAGGAGAAATTATATACTTACCTATTTTTTCTTCTTTTGATAACATTATATTCGAAAGAAAGCAACATCAGGCTATAGGAATTATAATGAAATTATTCAAAATTATCATGTTTGTTGACAGTTGTCTTGTGGACATAGGATGTCCACAGACATGATGTTTGTATTCATTATCATGCCTCAGACCATGTTGCATCTAAATTATGACATTTTAAAAAATACTTATTATATTTAATCTAGACAAATAAAATTGAAAATCTGTCTGTCTCATCATCAATGAGAATGGCTGAACTGAATTTGATGAAATTTTGTGGGTAGGCTTGGAATAGCCCCACTTGAAATTTTGTCCATGTTTCGAGTTTCTATGACCAAGGGTTATTTTAAATTATGTGAATGAAAAAATACACAACATTAATTTTTTCGATTAGATTTCATTATTAATTAATATTTTCATAAAATATATCATTCTAAGTGTGATTTCGTGTGTTTAGATTACATTCCTGTGAGATGTTGTAACATCCTTTTCCATCCATGTTTAGTTTCAAATTATGTTTTGGATCATTCCATGTCAAATCAACACAGTCATTTTCCTCACCAGCTCAGATTTTTATGAAATTTGGTGAACTAGTTAGACCTACTAAGAAGGTAAAGAACACAAAATTTTAACCTCTTGGGTGAATTAGTTTTTTAGTTATTTGCATTTAAAAATGGCTGAAAAAGCAAAATTTACCCTCCGATGGCTACATTTAAATTATCATAACTCCTGTTCTAATTGTAATACAGAAACAGTTTTGGTATTATTTTAAAGCTCTTTAAATGACATTTAAAATGATATCAAACACATGAAGTTTAAGGGAAAAAACATTTCAAGGTCATAGTAGTTTACCTTTGACCTTGAATTGCTAAAAATCGAATTTCTTATTTTTCACTATATTTTTCCCCTGAATACTACAACATCTGAACTACATGTATACCAATTTTCAAAATATGCACTCAATGGGATCCCCCCCCCCCCCCCCAAAAAAAAAAAAAAATAATTAGAAACAAAGAATACAATATTTAAATATTGACATAACCCTTTGACAGGTTTTATTTTTTTTTTATTTATTTATTTTTTAGTAATACTGCAGTTTTTGATAAAAATACTATACTATTTCAAGGATTTGGCATGTTGTTTGATTCAGTATTTTATTGGGTTGATTTGATAGTTCTCCAAATATACTACCAAAAATAATGAGATTTGTCCATAAATAACCAAATATAGCTGCAAATGAAATTTTCTAGCTATAAACAGCTAAATTTATCAATTGGTGCCACCATTGGCACATCCTTACTTTTGGTTTGCAGTTTAAGTTTTAGTTTGAATTAGAGCTGACTGTTTGATTCAAATGGTGTTAGTTTGCAATTTGAGTTTTTGGTTGAAAAGCCAAATCACATATAAAGCTTTTAAAGCATATTTATGATGAAATATTGCTACATTGATACTATACCAGAATTTGGGTAAATATTTTTGTAAGAATTTGATTTTTAACTAAGGAAAATTTTATTATGAACAAGCAGTGGTTAAATAGATGTTGCAAACCTCTGGGAAAAGAGAAATACTCGTTTGAAAGAAAAAGTCTACGTCTTGTTTCTAAGTTGATTTGTGAAAAATTTCCTGAATTTGTTGGACAAATGATATGTGACCGGTGCAGGAAAGAAATATGTGCATTGACAGATAACCTAACTCTGCAATCTAGGTCAAAAAGAGGACCTGCTACCTGGACCAAGTCTCTTGCAAGTTTGTGATGATGAACTAATGAATTTAGTTGTGAAGAAGCACTAGATTCTTTAAATTATAGTTTGAATGTCTGGAAAATAGAAATTAGATTAGAACCTGAAAAAGCCTTTATCTTGAAATTTTGATTAACTTTTTTGAGGATTAGTTTTCCCATTATATATGAAACTAAAATTTTTAATGTAAAAATTTGATTTCATGTTTTTTTTTTTTATCAAATTGGCTAATTTACATTTTTATTAGTTAATGAATTTGCATTTATTTTACTTAATAAAATGATTATATACTTCAAAATGTCATGATTTATACTCTGGAATTGTGCAAAAGATCTGGAAAATTCAGAAAATATTATTTTCAATTTTTAAGTAGTACAGTAAAACTTCGATTAACCATCAGTTTCTGTTATCCGTTATCGTCTAAAAAAAATACCTGTGTATCAACAAACCAACAGAGAATGGGTGGAATAAACTCTTGCCTGAACCTATTGACGAAACTGAAGGAACTGAGACTGTTAGTGTTGACGAAATTGTGCAACTGTGCAACAATGTAGGACTAAACAGTGAAAACATTACGCCAGAAGAAGTAACAGATTGGTTGTAATGTGACAAAATGGATGGAGGCTTTGAAATTTTGAACGATGATGAAATTGTTTCTAGTATGACTACCATTGAAGAAGAAAGAATCGATGACGATGAAGGATCAGTTCTTAACCAAAAACCTACAACTAGCCACTCAGAAGCAGAAACAATGTTATGAAAGTGCATCGACTGGTTTGAAATGCAAGAGGAGGCAAATGCAACACAGATCCTACTTCTGCGTAAAATACGGAACATCTCCGCGCAGAAAGCTCGAGCCTCAAAGACACTGAAGGAGATGACAGATTAATTTAAATTAATGTAGGTTATAGTATTACAATACATTTCTGTACATTACTACTCTTATATTGAAGTTTATATTGCTTGTTTTGTAAAATTAAATACAATATGTATGTATTGTTCACTTTTAAGGGATTTTATTTTCATTTTCGTCCCAAGCCCGCAGTGAAATCACGTTACTGTACATATGTATTAAGAGATTTATGTTATCTTTCTATTCAGTTATCCGTCACAGTCTTATTTCGGATGGTGACGGTTAATCGAAGTTTTACTGTAGTTATTTAAGTAGTAGTCAATTTTTAAGTATTGTTTTACCTTTTAGTATGACTGCATATTATAGATGGATATTTTTGTGAAAGAGTTTAAAATATGGTTAGGAGGGCTTGAAATGTATCACTAAAATTTTGAATTTGAAATTTTTGGAAAACAACAATTCCTCTATTATACATAACAATAGTGTGAGACATTAAAAAAAAAAAAAAAAAAAAAAAAAAAAAAAAAAAAAAAAAAACATTGAGTCTGTAGAGAAATTCATGTGCTTCTCATACCAGCTCTTTTAAAATGAAATAATGATTTAAAAGATTATGAACTTAATTATGACTTGAAGGTCATGAAACAATGCCAAAATTTTATTTGTGTAACTTGGAAAAAATTGCAGTTATTTTAAGTTTTGTACATAATTTTTTATAGAATATGTTGGAAAAAGAAGATGCACTAATAGCTACAGAGGCCTTAGCAGAACTGGAAGCACTTGCTCCAGGTAAGAGGTATGTGTATTTTTTCTTCAGGCGTTTTTCTAGGATTCATGTTAAAGAGATACATTTCTTCATAACATGTATCTTTTCTATTTTATAATCAATAAATAACTAAAAAAAACCTATTCAACAGATTTTTTAACAATTTCATTTGAATAGTGATGACTGAATAGTGTACAACACCATAGATATATCGATACATGCCTATACAAACATTGATATTTTGTATTAATACACTTATATGCTATATTTATTATGTATTGAAGCAATAGCTTTCCATGTGTATCAAAATAGTATTTTTGTTTAATGTGTTATCATATTTTCTTTTCAGTTTTTTTTTTATAATTTTTATTTTCAAAAAATTATACATGACATATGTTTTTTAATGGTAAAAACTATTCAACAAATTAATATTATTTGCTAAAAAGTATTTTTGAAAAATTTATAATCTGCTTCAAAAGAAATGAAAATAATGGTGGAGGTTTTCAAAATAATTAGATTATGAAAAATATTTCCAAAATAGTTCAATACATCGATATTCTATGGTAATTGAATGATTTGTATTAAAACTCGTGTATTAGCAGGGCTTATGCTAGCTATTTGCCTAAATACTAAAAGCGAACAAATTATAAATTTGATGTAATACTGGCAAATAACTTTCCAGAAAGCTTTTGCTGACTACTGAGTCAATAGTTATCGATGTTATTCTAAGTGATTGAAATAAGTGTTGGCATTGAAAAGTACATAAACCATGACAAATCGAGAAATAAAATCTATGAATGAAAAGTTGCAAAACTAAACAGTAAAACTGAAGGAGATTTCTTTGAACAGAAACTGCTATCTATTTGCTATATTGAACCCTAAAAAACTGCCAGAGAATAGCAAGAATTGTTGCAATATGGTAAAGAGGAATTCAAGAAACTAGGTGAAATGTTTGGCAAAAATAAATTTAATGTGAATAGAAAAACTTTATCTCCAATAGTAGACCCAGATGACTCTTAATGGAGTAATTTTGAACATTTAGTTATTTAAAACTAACTGTTCAAATGTAAGAATTTGTCACTTAGAGATTTTTGGTGCCTAACTCTAAAAAGTGTAAGCATATCAAAATATTATTGACATAGCTAGAATTGATCTGACATGTCCTATGGCAATAGCTAATATTGAAAGAGGATTTAGTAAATAGAGCAAAATTGCTTTGCAAAATAATATTAAAGTAAAAAATCCTAACAACTTAATTCTTATAACTAATGAAGGACCAGCTATTAAATATTTAAATTTTGAAGCTGTTTTTGTAATTTGGTGACATAATCTCATAGGGACCAAGGTAGCCCAGTAGTTAAAGTGGAAGGATCACACACAGTTAATTTGGGTTCAATCCTCGATGATGCCCAAAACTATCTCTGAGTTTATGTGGAGTATGGGCATGTTAAATCTGTAGGTCCGAAAGTCCTACTGAGAAGTGATAGGTTAAGGGAATGATGGTACAGACCCTGCAGTTGCCACCTCATTTGCACTGTCCCAGCCAAACAAGTACCTTATGGGCAGGTTGAACAGTTTGGGTAGGAAATTAGTAGGGCTTGTTCAGAAAAAAGTTTGGATAGGTATAGTTCCTGGATTGATAGGCTTATATTATCAGTGTTCCAAAGTTATAGAGTGAGACAGTAAGGAAAGTGCAACTTGGCATTATTTTTTAAAATTTCATGTTAATTTTTTAGTTGTTTTATGTTTTAGAATCTTCACATATCAGTTTCTTAGCCTTTGAAAATACTTTTGTAGACTTCTATACTAGCCCTACAATAGTAGGACTAGTAGGACTACACCTTTGGAAAGATTAAAGAACATTATTTCCAGTGATATTTGAACCGAATCCATAGGAATTCCTTCATATATATATTTTTTCCTGCCTTTGAAAATCCTTTTGTAGACTTCTATACTAGCCCTACAATAGTAGGACTAGTAGGACTACACCTTTGGAAAGATTAAAGAATATTATTTCCAGTGATATTTGAACCGAATCCATAGGAATTCCTTCATATATATATTCTTTTAAAATATACATTGAAATTTGCATTTTTTCCATTATTTGATATAAAAACTAAGAGTGGCATAATTCTATAATTTGGGTAAATGCTCTGCATATGTCTTATCATTCTAACAAGAAAAAAAAATTCATAATTAATTTTAATTTTAATATAAGGGATTTCAAAGCATCTTTTGCGATTTCCTATGCACTGCATGGATTTGCTTTCTACCAGTGGATTTTACTGCACATCCACACCTAGGAAGTGTAGAGTCTATGCTAGAAAGGTTTAAGCAACATCTTCCTGCATATCATTTCTTTTATTTATTTATTTATTTATTTTACTTTTGCAAAGAGAGCATGCAATTTCTAGATCAAAGCTATTTTAAATTGTGTTCACATTGTATTATTTAAGTAGTGGGTGCATATTTAATTATTTATACATAGTTGATGCTTATTTAGGACCTGGGCAATGCTGGGTAATTTATTCTATTGTAGATTAAAATGTGCATATCAAATTTAATAAAAATATCTTGACTGTTTTGTGCAGTATCATACTTCCTGTGAAAAATAAATTGTAATATATCTAGAGTGACGTGTGATAACTTATAATATTTTTTGAAGATTGAATATCAGAATTCAAGCTATTAAAAATCATATTTACTTATGTTGTGATGATTTAAACATTGTTTAAATTACAGGCTATCGGCAATTTAACTAATCATAAAATCCATAAGGATTCTAAGCTTAAAGTTTTATAGAATAGGGAGAGTTATCGCTAAGCCTGTTTCAACAAAAATAAATTATTGACACTTCCTAAATTGGGTTATATTGGTGAGTGACCCCTTTAGTTCTGATTTATGTTAATCTCTACAACTGTAATTATTTCTGTATTTAGCTTTACTTTTCATAATTATTTTATGTTTATTGTTTGAAAAAATGGAATAGATCTAAATCACCTAAAAGATCCAGATCAAGATCACCTAAACCATGTTCTAGATCAAGATCACCTAAAAGACATTCGAGATCAAGATCACCTAAAAGACAGTCTAGATCAAGATCACCTAAACGACATTCCAGATCAAGATCACTTAAACGACGTTCCAGATCAAGATCACCTAAAAAGTGTTCATCACGATCACCTAGAAGACGATCAAGGTCTGGATCTCCCGCACACAAAAGACAAGTTCGAGAAAAGCCATTACCAGTTGAACCAGTTGTTGGACAAGTAAATCTCATTTTGTTCTATTTATTTACTATTTTCTCAAATATTGTTTTCCATTTTGGCTGGAAGTCTTGTGAAATTGATTATTTTAAAATTGAAAATAAGCAGAATATACTACATATGTTATTTAATGCAAATTTATTTTGTTAGAATCATGCTAATATATATTTAAATACAAGAATATTGCAGTTAACTTTCCATAATATTATTATTTCACCAATTTGTTACACGTCATAGATTTTAATTAAAGCTCTCATAATTTATTAATATAATTTACATTGATAAATTCAGCTTTTTGTGTTATAATAAATACATAAATATATATATATATATATATACACACACACATGGGAAAAATATGTGCATTTGAGTGTGTGGTGTGGAACATATGTTTCTATATCTGTAAAATTTCATGTGTAGATCTATTATGGAAAAACTAGAACTAGATAAAAAAAATTGTAAAATACATAATTAAAACTCGATTTATCAGATTTTCATAGCATTATTTTCCATGGAAAAGAATGATCATTCTTAGAACATGATGGTAGTATAGAGTATACAGGTTGTCCCACAAAAAGTGAATAGTGGAAGATTCTTTGAACTGTTGGTTGTAAATACATAGTTCCAATTGCAAAAATGCTTTAAATAAGGTTGTAAGTTATGAAATAGTAATTTAAGTAATGTGCAATATTTTTCTAAAAAATTAAAATAAAAATATTAACTTCTTACACAACCCCCTTTAGTGAAAACATTTGAATTGCAAAAATGTTTTCAATACTTCATTTATCAAACTAAACATAAATTTGGATCTCAAAAGCTCAAATTTAGGGCAAAATAAATTGCCAAAATTTCCGACTTACATCACTTTCTTGTGACTTTTCGATACTCTTGTAATCACCAAAATTCATAAATCCAAGGGCCGTTAATATACAAAAATCATTTAGTACTTTTTCAAACAATTTTTTTTCATGGTTTGTCTTTGAAATTATTAAAGTCAGACAGATGATATTGATTAGAACAGGGGTCGGCAAGTAATTTTAGGTGGGGTCCGGATACTTTTGAAAATTTTTATCGAGGTCCAGAAAAAAAAAACTCATATTCTTCCTAGTTTTTTATTTTAATTTTCACTCACCAAATAATATGAAATACAGTAGATAGGCATATTTTTATTCAAAAATCAATGGGAGAAATAACATTTGCGGTCTTGAGCCAGTTTTTTAAAGTTAGGTTCACGTGGGCAGCAGCTTATGCGAAGAATGTCTTCAAGGTGGGCGGCCGTTAATCTTGAGCGATATTCGTTCTTCAAAAAATTCATTTTTGAAAATGAAGTTTCACAGACATATGTGGAGCCAAACAGAGTAGCCAGGTAAATGGCTAATGTTTTGCAATTTTCATATTTTTCTGGGACATGTTTACTCCAAAATTCTTCGGCGGATGCAGTTTTATACATTTGCAAGAAAATGTCTTCCTGCAAGTCTATTATCTCCATTTGGAGTAAAGGCTTTGAAAGGCAGAACAACTTCGCAGCTACATCTGTCTATTCTGATGCTGGAGAAACTTCAAAAGGCGATTTTAAGAATCGCGACAACTTCTCTATCTCTGCAACGTCTTGGAATCTTGTTGCAAATTCCTTCTTAAGTTCTGACATAAAATTTGAAAATACTGCAATGTCTAATTCAGAATTAATTTTATATTAAAAAATTGTTGTAATTGCTTCCTTTAAGTACATTAAATTCTATATTAAATTAAAATATATTAACATTTCGTGTGAAACTTTTTGTGCTGGGTTTTATTAAAATGCGACCATGTGCTATTATATCAAGTTAGTTCTCTGATCATTTGAAACTCTAGAATGGACCTACATTTGTTCCACTCAACAAGACAGCTCACTAAATTTGTATGATTGATAAATAATGCTGTATATTAAATTATTGGTATTTACTAATTTATTTTTTTTCCTTTTGTAGATATATAATGGTAAAGTGACCAATATTATGCACTTTGGGTGTTTTGTGCAGTTAGAAGGTCTAAGAAAACGCTGGGAGGGCCTTGTCCACATATCACAGGTAATATTTTTATATCCTTAAGGTGACACAGTACTTTAAAAATAGTTAAAATACCAATTTTCTGTTTTATTGGCTCAAATTATAACTTTAACATTTCTAAATACGTGGTTGAAATTTCAAAGCTATATCTTCATAATTTAAAAGTATTATTAATGTTTTACTGCACGATTATAGAATAGAAACAACACACAAAGGTAAACTTTAAATTTGTTTTTTCTCATTCTCATTTTTGGCCGACATTCATGTTTTTAAAATGCTAAGGCATTTTTTGTAATTTAGATAGAGGTTTTGATTTTTTTGTGCATATTTTTTATTTTGTATTTGATAAAATAGTGCACGGAATTAACATAAGGTTTGTAGTTAACTTTATAAAAAATGTCAAACTAAGAACTGTTTAAATTTTGTCTTTTTTTCACTATACATGACAGTAAAAAAAATATATTAAATCTAATATCAGGAGCATCTAAAAATCCATACACAATCTTGTATAGTATATTCCAAGGAATGTAAAAAAAAAAAAAAAAAAAAAAAAAAAAAAAATATATAAATATATATATATATATATATATATATATTTGGAACAAAAATATTAACAGTTGAAAAAGTAGTAGGAATTTAAAAAAACTTCAATTTTTCTAAATAAATTTAAATTTTAATTAAACATGTAGTTCAACAAGATATTTTTGTCAAATTTTGTTTATAATTTAATATTAAAATATAATGCAACCAGAATTTTCACTATAATATTTCAAATAAAAAAAATTGTGTCCCCTTAAATTTTAAATTCAGCATCTATATGTTTGAATTCTGGCAATGTTATTGTTTCCATTAAGTTCTTGAAATCTACTCAGCCAATTTTCATTATCCTTTTTTTAATTGAATGCCTTGATCTGCAGATTCATCCAATAGTTTTGACGTGAGAGTACATTTATATTTGAATTATGACCATTTATAAAATTAATATCAGTCCCCAGCATGTTCTCTGATTGTATTCAGTCTATTTTCGGGTTTTACTTTTAAACATTTGAATATGTTGTTATATGTTGGTAATTTGAAATATAAACGTATATCATTATTAGTAATGCATCCTGAAATTATGATTCTGATAAAAACAACAGAATGAAAAATACATTTATTTATTGTGCAAATGCAGCTTATAAATAAAATGATTTCAATAATAAAAATAGTTTATGATAATCCAAAGAAATAATCCATAGTAATAGCCAAATAGCTAATTAGTAAGTATCTATATATACTGATTGCCAAGTATCCATCTGCCTGTCCTTCTGTCTGTCATGCTTTTTAAAACACTTTCTGAATAGATAGACTTGCAATTTGGTACATGGGTCGATCGTTTGATAAAATCCCTTGGAAAAATCGTATTTCCTGAATATGTTCTGAAGAGAGAGTTCTCAACACCAAAACGTTCGAAAAGTGAAATGATAGAAAAGCATGCTTTGTGATAAGATAGAGATTTCAAATTTGGTGTATGGGTACATCGTTTGAAAGGAAGAACGTGTGCAATTTCAAGTTTTCAATATTTGGTACTTTAGGAGGGGGGCGGGGGACGCACATCGAAATGTTTGATTTGCCAAACAAATGAGAAACACCTTAAAATATGATAGAGGCTTGGAATTTGGTATACGGGCTAATCATTTGATAAAAATCCCAAGTTGAATAGAGTTTCTCATAAATGTTTATTTATGAGGGTGCTCCATTTAAAAACATTTGAAAGGTGAAATGATAACATTGCATTCTTCAGTATGAGATAGAGGCTTCAAATTTGATGTACGGGTATATAGTTTGAAAGGAAGAAAGTGAGCAATATGATTTTCCAATATTTTCTTCTTCAGGGGGTTCTTCACACCAAAATTTTCAATTTTCCGAATAAATTTGAAATGTGACTAATGTACTTTATTCGGGGGTTGCTTATTGTGGGACCATTGATTTTCAATGGGTACCTGGCTAGACTATATATACTAATTGTCAAGTGTCTGTCTGTCATGTTTTTTTAGGCACTTCCTGAATAGATAGAGACTTGCAATTTGGTATATGGGTCAATCGTTCTATAAAAACTTCTGGAAAAATCGTATTTATTATTTTTACTTATTATTTCTGTATTTTAATTATCACAAATTTCACAGATTTCCAGTAACTCTGTTTTTAATGTCTGAGTGAGAATTCCATTAGAAACAATATTGTAGTTGTAATTTTTACCTTTTATATTTCAAGTACAGTCCCGTAACCTGAATTGAACTTTAACCATTAAAATATTTACAATTTTGTAGTTGTGA
This sequence comes from Amaurobius ferox, assembly GCA_951213105.1. Taxonomy (NCBI): domain Eukaryota; kingdom Metazoa; phylum Arthropoda; class Arachnida; order Araneae; family Amaurobiidae; genus Amaurobius; species Amaurobius ferox. Next base: position 106,147,137 of record OX578149.1, read on the forward strand.
GAGTATTGCTATAAAAAATTTATGTAGCAATGATTGCTAAATTGACATATAAAAGAAAGAACAAGAGAAGATAAGCAATTTAATGTTACATTGTTCATAGATTTATACTAAATTATGTTATTTTAAGATTTTCCTTATTTTTTGTTTACAATGCTTTTACTTATTGAGGACTTGAATGTTTTGGTAAGTTATTCATCATGGATATTTTAATAAACTATAATTTTCTTTTAAATTTTAAAATATACATTTTAATTAAAATTTCTTTACAGCTACTCCGTGAAGGTCGTGTCACAAGTGTTGGAGATGTGATTCAAAAAGGCCAAAGAGTAAAAATAAAAGTTATATCTTTCACTGGACAGAAAACAAGTTTATCTATGAAGGTATATTTTATTATTCATTTAAATATTTTTTTAAAAATAAAAATTGGTTATGTTTGACTTTGAAAGTATGAGCTCTATGCTTAAAATGCATGCATTAACACCTTTACAGATTGTCCATTATATTTACTAAAATTTTTACTTATAATATGATAAATTTGAAAATGCTGCATCATATTTTCCTGTTTTATATTTCCTTCATTTAGAAAATTTTAAAATAAATTTTAATTAATTGTTTTGTTCTGGTAACTTTAACTTTTCAAAATGAAATTAAAATATGAATGTAGATATAAATCTGAAGTTTTGATTAGTATTATTATATTTATTTACTAATTTAAGTTTTTTTAAAATTTATTTATTTATTTATTTTTCTTGCCAACTCGATAATATTACTTGCGAAATGCTATTTGCCAAATGTTTCTTTCACCTAAATTGAATCATCAATTAAAAAAAATAAATTTTATTCTTTCAAAGAAATTGTTTTGGAAATAAATTACAAATTGATAGCTTGACAGTTTTTTTGAAAAATGTTCAAATTTAATAAGCAAATACGACTTCTAATTCAGATATTTGCATAAATGATAATTACCAAGATTCTTGCCAAGTTTTATTGGCAATTGCTAGAAGATATTTTTATTGAAAATTAGGAAATATGCAATCGAGTTTTCAATTTCTGCACTGTTTGGACCATTTTAAAATTTTGAATCATTTTAAATATGTTTGTAAAATTTTTATCTTTTGTCAATTTAGTGTACTGTAATGATTAGTAGCATTAATTTTTAATATTACAATTTAGTTTAACATGTGGCATATATTCCTTTTATTTAAATGTTAACATAAATGCATGTTTTTAAATGTTATTTAATTTGTTGATTTGAAAAGATAGTGAAAGATGAAATTTCAAATGAAAAGCATATTGACATATTGATATTATGTGTTTGTTGTGTTACACAAATTAAGTTGTATATTAAGTGCATATACATAAAAGAGTTAAATTAAGTTGTATATTAAGTGCATATACATAAAAGAGTTAAATTAAGTTGTATATTAAGTGCATATACATAAAAGAGTTAAATTAAGTTGTATATTAAGTGCATATACATAAAAGAGTTCTGAACCAATTTAGTCCTTGTACATGGGCTTGAATGTGGTTTGACCCATGGGCCGGGTTGCACCACATTTATATTAGAAAGCTTTGGGCTAGGGCTGGGTTTGAAAACTTCCTGTCTGCACTTTGTTGAATGAGCTTTACCTCTTTTGATAGCTTGTAAATGAATATTAAGGAATATTAAAGAAGAATATGTGACAAATTATTGTTAATTTCAAGAATGTTGAAAGAAAAGACTTATAGACTCTTTATATGTAAAGGCATATATAAAGTTTTTTCCTACAACATGATTTATGATTTTGTATGTATGTACAAAAAATACAGCTTGGACCAAGACTTTCAGGCCAAATGAAACTCAGACTTTAGATGTAAGATATCCTCAGGCTCAAGCTGTGTTCAGACACTGTTACTATTGTGGCATCTACCTGAGTAGATGTTTAAACTTTCAGCCTGTGCAGAATTCTAATACACACACACACAAATATATATATATATATATATATATATATATATATATATCCACATAGGTATCAAAAGCAAAGAAGTCCTAAGACTAAGAATGTCTTGTCAAGGATATTCTTATTTTATTTATTTCTTTTAATTAGTAGGTTCTTTGACCCTACTTGCTATGTTAACCCTACTTTTGTAGGGGTTTCTTAAATCAAAGTTCAACTGTACATATATATGCTCATCAAAATATATGCTCATCAAAATATGCTCATCAAAATATCAAAATAACACACATAAATATTTTATAACGTAGAATTCTCTGCAATTTCATTCAAAGTTTATAAAATTTTTAAGAATTTTAAGAGCCCATACATATGTAATGTGTTTAAGACCCAGACCATCCGACTCGTCCAGAGGACTAAGAGCAGCTATTTGGACGGCCGGGAATGTGTGTATTAGGTCTTAAATAACATATATAAATATTATATCAAGTTTTAGATTGTTTTTGTATTATGTCCTAATTTCAATTTTCTGGATAATCACTGACTAGGAATTATTAAGGGATCCATGGAGAATTATTAAGAAAATGCATTTCTCTTTTTGTGGAAATTATCCATTTGTATGCAGTAACATCATATGTAATTCTAATACTTTAACAAAATATCATTTGGAATAAAATAAAATGATCTAAGAGAAAATTTTTCATTTCATTTTTAGTGTAAAAATTCTGATTTTGTAGTTTTTAAACAAGGTGATTCAACTTTTAAAAACTAAATAAGAGCACATGGTGGTAGACTTATAGGGGAAATGGGCTTAGTCTCTTTTATCGTTTTAGATTTATCAAAATTTTTCAATAATATTCTTTATTTAAAATTTTGATTTTTAAAACAGAAAAAAATGACATAGAGGCCATAAAAACTGTACTTTAGGTCCTTAAAACGTCCTTCATTTTATTAAGGAGAAATGAGTAGGAATCTTATAAAACATTTGAAAGTATATAAACTTGATGATGACATTTGTTTTTATTCCTATTTTTATAGTATTTTCATTTGTATTTGTTTTTGATAAACTGTTTGTTGCAGGATGTTGATCAAGATTCTGGTGAAGATTTGAACCCATCTGTTAAAATGGCTGAATCTAGAAAAATGTCCCAAGATATACTAAGAAATCCTGATAAACCTTCCAGCTTTCCATTGATTTCTAAAATTGAAGATGGCAACATTGATACCAGAAGACTTCAAAGGATATCGTCCCCTGAAAGATGGGAAATTAAACAAGTGAGTTTTCAGTAGCATTTCATTTTTATAAAATGCTATCAGTATTCACATTCATCTATTTCTGACTACCTCCTCTTAGAATATTGCTCCTACAAAAGTGTTTCATGTGTCAAAATTCCTATAAGTCTAAAAAACAGATTTTTTTTTTTCAAAAATGTAAATTTTTTTAATTAAAACCATTTTATATAAAGCATTTAAATTAATGTTTCTTCATTCATGCAGTTCACAGTAGCACTTCTAACATTAGTCTAGATTATCAAACAAACTGTTTATCCACATTTCTAGAATCACAAAACATGATCTGCAGTTTGTTTTGCACAAGTACTTTGAGAGGTGTTTATTTCTTTTATATATAGCTGTTCTGTTTTTTCTTTGCTAATGCAGTCAACTAATTTAATTTAGGAAACCAGTTGATTCTTTAATATGTATCCATCAATCTTATTTTATCCTTATTCCCAACTCTATTATTTATGCTACTTATGATATATACGTATATCTAAAAATTTTCATATAACATGTTCTCTTCTATACAAAATGTTTACTTTTGAAATTCTTGACTTTTGTTTTGAATGAGCAAAGCTCTTATCTTACTCTTTTTATAGATACTTGCTGCAAATTGCATCAATAAGTTAGAATTGCCTGATTTTGATGAATCTACTGGGTTGCTTCCAAAAGAAGATGATGATGGTATTTAATTTCTAAAAGTTATCTGTATAATTAATTTCTTGTTTAAATGTGTTTTATTTTAGATTAGTAAATGCATTTCAATTTAGTTAATCAGAAGTAACTGCCAATTTAATTTGTAAAAATTAAAGAAATAGTTACATTTTGATAATTTACTTCAATATTAATTGGGACTTTGCATGTGTTTTTATAAATTTGAAAATTTCATTATGTAGGGGTTTCTTAAATCAAAGTTTAACTGTACATATATCACTTAGTCCTATGTTTGCAATGGATTCTTTTGGAGCTAAAGGGTGGACATACTAAACAGTATTTCAGTTGAAATCGCTTTCTCACTACAGCTACCCATAGTTGATTTATCTGTTATTTGGTGCTGAAGAGCATTAAAATATGTATAACTGATCCACTAATTCAAGCTACTGCCCTGGGAGCTTGATTGCAAAATTTGGGAACACTCCTATTAGTAGATTATAGAAGTGGACTGATACTGTCCTTGAAAACTCAAATACATTGAATACTAAAAAAAATTCAAGATTCAAGATCTCAAATATGACATCACTAGAAGGAATTCGAATGCTTCATATATCACCCAATGACTAATAGCAGATTCTGGAATAAAAGTCAGGAAACTCCCAAAGAATAAATTTAAAAGTATTTAGAAGAAAGTTTATTTCCACCAAATGAAGACATCTTTTACTGCTGGAGAAAGAACAGTCTGTATCCTTGCTCATAGGAATTATTTTTGCAGTATTTAATTACACTGCAATCAGAAGTTTTTTAAGGGTGACTCTTCAGCACCTTTGGCTTAATTTACTACAAAACAAAAAAAATGAAACAGTCTAGATCCTGAATGTGTCGAATGTTTGTTTCCTTAAGAATCTGCAGTAGGTGAGTACCTGAAATAAAATCTACTGTGAAATAATTGAAATTTAAAATAGAAAGTTTCATTTCTGAATAAATATGGCTTTATTACACTTTTTCTTTTTTCTTGCTTTTGCTTTATTAATTTCTTTTAATATTGATAATATATGATAAATGTAAATAATTTAGAATATATATATATATATATATATGTATGTATTGACTCAATCCAAACTTTAGATTTTAAAGATCTTTTTAATAATATCATCATCATCAAAGATTTATTTTCGATCATTAAACAACTCTTTGATCTATTCAAATTAAATACTCTTACTAAATTTCACTCGTCTGCCTTTAATAATTTATTACATTTTGTTCTTTTTCACAATTATCTTGTACATAGTAATGCTGTATACTGCCAAACGATTGGAGTACCACAAGGATTCACTAGTAGCTCTATGCTCGCCAATATTTATCTTTACTTTTATGGAAGATAGTCCACTCTGATTACGCATAACATTTCTATTTTTCGCTACATTGATGTTTTTCTTTGTTTTCATACTCCACATGATTCGTCACCCACACTTAATATTTATCCATACAATCTTGAGTTAATATCTAATGAATCCCACCCTTCCAAATTTGTAAATTATCTTGATACCACCATTTATATACAAAATAACTCATTCCATACTACTATTTATGATAAGAGACATCAATTCAAATTTAATGTAAAATTCTTCCCTCATTATTCTTTCTGCCTTAGAAATCAAGTTTTTAAAAATCTAATCATTAACTATTTGCTCCGAATCAAAAGTAATAAGTGTACACTATCACATATTAATCGTCTCAAAAATCTATGCTATATGTATAATTTTCCCACCTTATTTGTAGATCGCAGCATAAGTACTATACTCAATAGTAGTGCAAACATCATAAAATAAATACCGCCCCGGCAGGCTAAAACGAAAATGTGCAAATACTATAAAAACTGTAACTTCGGTTACACATAAAATGTGCAAAATTAAAAAAAAAAAACGCTTCGGCGGGTAAAGGAAAAAGTTCAAAATACTAATAAAATCGTTAAGGCGGATATCTAAAAAGCAAATAAAATAAAAACAGGCTATGGCTCCAAAAGACAATGTTATCCATACTTTAAATATTTTCGTTCGTAGTGGTTACTTCTCGGTTAGTTTCTTCACTCTTGGGTTTGTCTCACCGAGCACATCTGCAACTACTTCCACTTCCTCTAATATGATCCATTCTATCGCGTTTTTTTTGCGTGGTATGCCTTCAAGCTGGATCACATGGTCAGACTCCCATGAAGATTATTCAAGCTGGCGGACTTCAATTTGTGAGTTCCTTTTTTGCATGTTTGTGCATTTGTGCACTATTTTTTTCATGATTATATGTTATTTTATGATATAAGTTGAATTTTGTCCTCCTGAGTTGTTTCTCTGTGAATCTCGTTTATTCCGTTGTTGGGCACAGATTGCATAAAATTTTAACCACATGTTTTTATGCAATCATAGAAACAACAGATTTTAGTATATCTGTCTAGAATGTGCCCCTGAAGACGTTTCTGGCAGATATACTATTCATTGATTTATTAACACTTTACAACAAAGTTGAAAAGTGTTTATGATTTTGTTCATTCTGTCTGTCTGTCTGTCTGTCTGTCCGTTAGCGTGTTATTTTTTCTATGACGTCATTTGAATTAGTTTCAGTTGTTTTCGATGAAGTTTTCAAATATAATAAATTATCGTAGTATTATGATAATTCTAAAACTATTACCGAGGAATGTATACCATTTTAGAGATGTTTAAACCAGGCAATTTATATTTCAATGCCGTCATTTGAATGAAGTTCATTTTTTTCGATGAAGGTTTAAGTTTTCAAATATAATAAATTAATGAAGTATTGTGATAAGTTTCAAAATATTACCGAGGAATGTACTGCATTTTAGACTTGTTTAAATAAAATTGTATTGAAGTTGGAAAGTGTTTCATAATCAATGCTTTAAGCATGATTGATCATTCTCGTTTTCTTTTTCCTGGCTATTCCATGATCTACTTTTCCAGCCCTTCCTCATTACTTTTTATTTACTGCTTTTAATATAATTAAATACACGTTAATATTTTACCTTGGGTTTGATACTGTGTATACTGATTTGCACTCCTGCACTTTTGTTTTTATTATTTTAATTTAAATATATATATATATATATATATATATATATATATATACATATTAAAAATAATAATTAATTAAAAGCTATTTAATATATTAAAAGAAGCAGACTAGATCCTAAATGTGTTCAAATGCTTGTTTTCTTATAAAGTTGCAGTAGGTGAATAACTAAAACAAAAACTGTGAAATATTTATTTTAGTAATAATTGATAATATTTAATATATTTAAATATTATTTATTAACAGTTTGAAATAACTATTTTGGATATACAAATATTCAAGATCTGGTTAATATTCAAATTCGATATTTGAATTTGAGAAAAGTGTTATTTGCTCATCTCTAGTAGATTATGTTCTTAATTCAACAGCCACTCTTTTGGTGATGACCTACATATTGTTATGCATTTTCAAATAAACTAAATTTCTAATAAAATGAAAATCCATAAAATAGAAAGTTAACCTTCATTTTTAAAAAAAGAAAGTGTTTTTACATTGGTCTATAAAAAGTAAACCATTGGGTATAAAGTGCATGTGGATGCTTGAAAATCTGGAATGTACTTGAATTTTAAACAACCATTTTCAAGGTTTTGAAAGTACTTGGAAATTTCCATTTTCTTGGTTATTCCTTGAAAGTGCTTGAAAAAGGCAGGAATGAAAATGTTACGCGGATCCTCGGCATTGTGTATTTTCCAAAAAGTTCTGCTTTTCTTGGAAATTTTCCTAGTGTTCCACTGTTTCCGAAAATTTCCTAAATAACATCCTTTTTTTCCCTCCCCAGAAATTTCCTCAACAGTTTCAACAATAAACAACAACATTAGTTTGCTATTTATTTTTCCTCCCAGAAATGCATACATACAACTTCATAATGAAGGGTTGATTGACATCCTTGAAAAAACAAATTACATGGTACTCAAAGTCCTTGAAAAGTGTTTGAATTTTTTTTACGGGAAAGTGTACTCACCTTGTTTGTAAAAATATACTATCCCAGTTTACAGTGTAGTAACAGTATCTAGTTTCATTATAAACTAGAACAAATTTACTCAGCATTGTCCAGGATTTAAAGCAAGTATTTAGTATTCATCCAATACCAACCTGGCCATTTTTTGAGCTCTGTTGCCTTCTGAAAAAAGGAATGAATTTAACGAATTCTTGCTTTATATCTTGGATGATGCCAGAATGCAATGATTATTTGAAATTCAATCTAGTTCTTCAGTTATGACATTTTGCCACTTTTTGCTGACACCCATCCATGTGAAACTAGAGAATGAAGTTCATTTTAGTCTGGAACTATATGAGAAACCTTATGATAAGTCGCATTGGAAAGAATAAATTAAAAATCAACAAATAGTATTACTTAAATATTTTTTTTTATTCGAATGTATGCACATATATATCTTTCTGTATTCGCATAAAATATTACAATTGTGTGAATCTTTAATTCCTCAATGGACAAATTAAAAAATAAATATTGTGAGAAATTAAAAAAAAAAACATTTGTACAGATTCTATTTAAAACTCATTGGAAAGAGTATTTTTCGATCTTTTTGATGGTGTTAAAATGGAAACTCTGCAGCAATATTTGGTTGCTAAGGGACTAATTGATATAAAAATTGCTCAAAATATTGCTTCAACATTAATTAACTCAAAATTAATTTGAATGAAAAAAAAATTGCTCTGAGGTTCATTGTGACTTGACCTCATATATCCCTGATCCACATTTCATGCTGCACCTGAATTTTCTGCTATGCAGGACAATACAGACAGGTGAATAGACATTTCCTTTTATTACTTAAAATAGTTTTGACTGTTATAGTAAATTGTGAAATATGTACTCATTAATATTCTTGTTCTATATAAGAAACTTTAATATTTAATTCTCGTTACGTTTTTAGATGAAGATATTGAAATAGAGCTTGTTGAAGATGAAGCCCCTTTCCTCTCAGGCCATATCCGTGCAAATATACATGATCTCAGTCCTATTAGAATCATGAAAGTAGGTTATATTGTTGAATATTTTTTTTTTATTATTTGGTATTAATAATTTATTTTACAAAAGATGTTCATTATTGTGCATGTTTTAATGTTTTAGGCCTTTAGATTTTGGTGGTAAAACGCAAGATTTATGGTCTTCACTGTTGACAAAATGTACACACTTGTCAAAAATGTCAAAACTGTGACAGCTTGACAGGGTGACAGCTCGACTTATACTCAAGAAAAAATACCTATTGATAATCAAGTACAAACAGTTGATCATGCAATTTAAGGTCTTAAACAAAGAAACTTTGTAACCAAACAGGAAATAATGCCCACCTATCTACAGGATAAAAGAAAAACTGCTTTCCCAGAAAGAAAAATTAATAAAACAAGGAACATTAGTTCAAATGTTTAAACAAAATGATAAAATGTAATCTTTCTTATCTTTTTTGTATTTTTTTTTTGTATTAAATAATATTTTTAATGGATTAACTTGACTTTTTTTCATTATTGTTACTGAAAATATTGCTTTATAGTGTATTTAGTTGATATTAAGTTTGAATTTTATCCAAACTCTATAATCTGGAAAATTCTAAAATCTGAAATTGGCAAAGTCCAGATTTTTGAGGTTGTAAAGTATATACAGATAAAATTGTATATAAATGTAAAAAATTTTGAGTTATTTTGAATGTTTTGTTTTCCTCACTGTCATGTATTCATGGTAAATGTCAGTTAAATCTAAAATTATTTTTTGAAATTGGCATTAAAATAGTAGTATGTAGTACCTGGAATTTTGATGAAAACAACAGGGAAAACCTAGAAAACTCAGGGGATTTCATTTTGAAAAATGGGCATGAACCTTGTTATATGTTGTTTGGTAGGAAATGCAAAGGGCTGACTATGATTGCATTTGCTCTTTGCATTTCAAGATTTGCAGCTTCATAATTTTTATCTCGACCTGCGATCTTTAGAAATTACAAATGCAGGGTGTCTACTAGGTCACGAAAGTCACGAATTGTCAAAAAGGTCACAAAAGCCCCCCAAAAGTCACAAATTTGTTGTTTAGGTCATGAATTTCGCCGATTTTGAAGAATTCAGTAAAATTTTAATGTTTAAATACTCAAAATCTCTGCAAATTAGTTTATACACAATCAACATTTTTTATATCTATTTTCATTGGAAATAAATTTTCGGAATGTGTTTAGTCATTGTTTTTTGCTTTTCAGTAAAGTTTTTATATTACCTGAATGCAATATTGAATTTTATTGTACTTATCAGTGGCACTGTTAAGTTTTATAGGATGGTTGATTGCATTATTGTTTTAGTAACAAATATTTAATCTTCATGTTTGTAAAAATATAATCTTAATAACTGTAGCAGTGCAGAAAGTGTCAGTTAACAAATTTCCTTTAGAAGACAAAGAAATTCAGGGGAAATCTCCCCAACAAATTGTGTAAAGTTTTGACAATATTTTTTATTTTTTTCATTGTTGTGCCTTCAGGAGAAAAGTTGTCTTTAACAGATTATAATTTAAATAATTTACTGGATTTTATCTTATTTATTTTATTTAAAAGAATTTTTCCAAAACCTGTAAAATTTCCCTCGAACTTCATTTGTGCGTTTGGACATATTTTGTTCCTGTGAACAACTGTATATGTATTAATAATTATGGTAGGCATATAGATAAGGTCATAGTGATAGTATGTTATGCGTTAGAATTAATTTAAGAAACATTACTGATGATTTTATTCAGGTCATGAAAAATGACCACAAGGGCAAGAAAAAGTCATAAAATTACATTTTAAAAATCTAGTAGAAATCCTGAAATGTTATGAGAATGTTGTCTTTCAATTTTTATTCTTCAGATTTGTCTGTGCAGATAATTTTGTATATCGATAACAGATAATCTTGTACTTTTAATTTTTTTATAGAAGAATTTAATTCAATATTTTAACGGAATTTTTTTAAAGCATTATGATTGCATTTGGAATTTGCATATTTTAAATAACAAAATAATCCCTTATATATTCCTTTAAGCCTGCAGCCATATGAACATACTGGTTAGGCACTGTCTAAATGTTTTGCTTCCTGGCTAGTTGATGTAATAAATGCCAAACAAGAATAATCATGCTAGTCTACAGAAAATATATAATATCAATTTTGCTCAACAGATTGCTAGCCTGGACAATTTTTAAGTTACAATTAATGGTCATTCTTATGTTTACAAGTACACATCAAACAGCTCAGTAATTTATCTGTTGCAATTAAGAAATTATCAATGTTTTTAATGCTTAAATTTAAATTATTAATTTACTTTAAATAAGTGGAAAAGATGAAAAATTATAAGCTGTACAATATTTTCTTTGCTTGTAGGGCATGATATTTCGTTACTTGTATGATTTTGCTACTTCGGCAATAAACTCATCATGTTTACTGTCATTTTTTTCCAAGAAACTTCTGTTTTCTCTGTTATGAAAGTTGACTATGGCCTAAATTGTTACAAAAAACACGAATATCTACATAATATACAGTCAATGTAATGTATAGTTGTATGGGCATTGGCAGGTGGCCGCTAAGGGCCAAGTCCCCTCCCCTAGGTTTTGAAATTGAATGACAGTGAAGAAATTGACAAAGTTCAAGTTCATGCAAGGGGCATTATAATCCATCCACAAACCATGTGCAGATAAAAGATATGGTGGGTACAGTATTCGAAATTAGCGGTCGTTAGTCTTAATTTGCGACTAGAAATTTCAATTTGACGACTAGATTCTTTAATCTGGTCATCAAATTTGACGCCTAACAATGCTTTTGTTAAATATCAGTCTTCCCTTTCCCTTTGACTAAATTACAATCCTTGGTAGAAAACTGGACAGCAGTCTAAAAAAAAAGCCACATTTTATACACGCTTGCAGTGATAAATCTGCAGGTTGTACACAGACAGTAAACTCCCCCCTCTGTCTATTCAGAGAAGGAAACATTGGGATCTTTATTGTACTTCAACTTACCCCCATCCTTCAAGACCTGAAATTGCACTTCTGAAGAATTTATTTGTTTGCTTTATCCTCAGACATTCCGATGTCCGATGTCCGAGACTCCAGGTATTTAACGAGTTTCTATTGCTCCCCACCCGTCTATCCCCTCGTAGATCTACTATCCCACTTGAAAGAAAAGGGAGTGATCCTGTAGTCTTTACATTCTAATTGCATGCTATTATAGAACACACTGCGTTCCAGATTAAATCGTTCCAGCGTTTGGCAAATATTTGGTTAGCTAATATTTTGTTATCAGACATTGAAAATGACATTTTTATAGCTGCAAAGTGTTCAAATTTTTATGTACGTGTTCCTTTTTTTCAGTCTTGTTCAGGGAATCGGATTTGGATCCATAGTAGTCCGATTTTTCTTTTCCATAACATTTAAATTTTATTGTATGCAAATCTGCATAAGAGTATTTACAAGTCATGAAATTGGAAGTAGGTCACAAAATGAGAAACAAAATCAGTAATTTTAAGATGGACGTTTTCCCGTTTTTTCATCTGAAAATCCTTTTCCACATGATTGCATCTGTTTCTAATTAGTGTGGGAGAAACATATTTGCATCGACTAAAATTTTTATGATTATTTCTTGTTATATACAAGAAAACTATTTTTCACACGTATTATTAAAGAAATGAAGAGCTATACTGCACGAGTACCGGGATAAATGGCATTTGTCCAACGATCTTCTTTATATTTTGTTTTATTGTGAAAATACATTTCCACTTCTGCAATCTGTTTGCATCGTCTAAAACATTTGTAATTATTTCATATATACTATATTATACAGAAAAATTATTTTTCAAGCCTATTTTTAATGACATGAAAGGCTATTTTGCAGCAGTATCTCGATAAACGGCATTTGTGCGTGATCCTTTATATTTCGTTTTATTTTGAAAGTATTTTTCCACTATTACAATTTGTTTGCATCGTTTAAAACATTTGTAATTATTTTGTATATTATATAGAGAAACTATTTTTCAAATGTATCACTAATGAAATAGAAGGCTATTTTGCAGCAATATGGGAAAAACGGTATTAGTGTGCGATTTTTCCTTGTGCAATATATTGTTCCTTTCTTTTTTTCTGGTAGGTTGGCATCTATGCATTTTTATATCGATTCCTGAAATTAATGTGATTCATACTTTTTTTTATTATTGCCCAGGCTGTCTAGCTCACCCAAAGGGTGTTGTTGTTGTTGAGACCCAGACTGTCCGACCTACCATTGGGTAGATGAGTTTCAAGGGTATGATTTATATTTTGTCAAAACGACAAGAAAAAGAGTAGCAATTATGAAACAAAAACTTATTATTGACTTGCAAATATTGAACCCTAACTGCCAACTCTGCATTTCTTCGTGAAGTTCCGATATTTTCATTGACTGCCGATCTCCGGACAAATATGCAAATTCCCCCCCCCCCCTCTTTTTTTTAAACTTTTGAGATGAATGTAGAGAACAGATTTTAAAATGAAATTCCATACTTTGACAAATTTGGCCACAAAAAGTGACTAAATTTCGCTCAAGATTCCCTTATAATATTTTAATTTTAAATGTGTTTAATTCTTATATTTGTAAGTAATATGAGAAAGATTATATGGAAATGTCACTAAAATGTGCATTTATACGTGATTATTGGTTTATCCCGTTTTATTATCATATATTTTCCATTTTTGCAATTTGTTTTCATCATCTAGAACTTATATATAAATTGCTATTTTAACTCAGGAAAATTAATTGTCAAGCATGAAATGAAGGGGTATTGGGGCAATGATTGTACAAGATGATATAATTGAAAATTGTTAAATAGAAGTTTTTTTTTTAATTTGTTGTTTTTATGTCCTTTTTGCCAAGTAAAAGCAAATTAGCTATTTTTTCTATTTATTTTCTCTTGGGTTTCTTTTTCAGTTTATTTTAAATTTTAAGAAAATTTAAAACAATTTTTAATAAAAAATCTGAATTATTCTTTTTTTATATCTTTAACAAAAATGGGCATTTAAAAAATAGTTGTTATCATTAAAAATGTAAAAATGGCAACTAGCTGTGTCTATTTGGCACCTAGAGTCAGAACTATAGGCGTCAAATGATGCCTAGTTCAAATTTTTAATTTCTAACACTGGATGGGTATGACCACTTTCCACACTGTGACCATAATTCAAGGTCTCATATGTGCCATTATAGAAATTACAAAAGTAGTACAAAAACGTGTTGTAAAAAATGTAATATATATTTATGCATCTTGAAAACTAAGAATTGCTTCAAAGATTTTCATTGTAAATATATATAGTCAGTAAAATTCTAATTGGTTTAATTGTAAAAGTTTTAAGTTAAATAAAGTTTTTCTGCAATTCATTTTGAACTAGTAAAAGCCTAACCCATGCTATCGTATAGGATAGGTTCTGTGACATTTACTCCAATAAAGCCTAACCCACGTGATCGTATGAGTTCTGGTTTGGGGCTACTAAAATCTAATACATCATCTCACATCAGTATTGGTGAGACATAACTTCCACCAAGATAAACATATTTAAATATAAATATTGCTATGTATTGACGGCTAAATTTAAGTTCATTTTTCGCAAGTGTTGGTGCTATGATATTTCAAAGTTAATAAAAGCACCATACTTTAATTCCATTGTGAGTATGCTTTTAAACAACTTATTGTATGTATATTTATTTGTTTATTTTTAAATGTGTGTAATAATGTGCAACTGTGAACTCGCTTAATTCAATAACAACTGTTATAAAATAAACTGCTATAAAATTTTATGACTTTTATGAATTTTATGGCATATTTAATTTTATGAATTTTATGGCAAGTAATCAGTAATTTTAAATTTACCTATTGTTGGTGAATAGGCCATAGGTTTCTCTGCTATTGCAGCATGAACACATCTGGCTTTTACTAGATGTGCCCCTTTGTCATATGTAGATAAATATTCCTTCCTATAAATAAAATTATGTACTAAAAGAAGATTATAAAGTGTTAATAAACCCTATAAACTTTGAAAGTGGTTCTGCTGGCGATGGAATTATATCAGAATTTTATGATTTACTGTTTTTATATGTAGGAAATGCCCAATTTTTGCATTTCTGACATTTAATAGCAGTAATTCATAAAATTTTATCAATTTTAATTTTTGCACCCTGTATTTTGGAATGTTTTAAATAACAGACCTGATCAATTTTAATTTTTTGTAGAATCCTGATGGCTCATTAGCTCAAGCTGCAATGATGCAGTCTGCATTAGCCAAGGAACGGCGAGAACAAAAGCAACAGCAAAGGGAAAGAGAGATGGATTCAATTCCTGCTGGGCTTAACAAACATTGGATTGATCCATTGCCAGATGGTACTATTCAAGTTTTCTTTTGCTCAACTTTTAATTGCAGGTGTTCATTTTATGCTTAAATAGTACTTTCTAATTTTCACATAGAAACTTTTAATTTATTCTCAATAATTGATATTATTGGCTTATGGCTATTGTATGTACTAACAATGCATTTCTTATTG
Source organism: Amaurobius ferox (assembly GCA_951213105.1). Classification (NCBI taxonomy): domain Eukaryota; kingdom Metazoa; phylum Arthropoda; class Arachnida; order Araneae; family Amaurobiidae; genus Amaurobius; species Amaurobius ferox. The sequence continues at coordinate 106,162,601 of OX578149.1, forward strand.
TACTTTTGCATCTTTTTGGTTGTATTCTAATATTTTTCTCTATTAGTATAATTATTTAGCCATCAGGTCATCCCATTAGTAATAGATCTTAAAGCAAATTTGAATTTTAAAATATATTAAACTAAAAACTACCTACTCTTTCATTGAAAAGTAATCATTTTAAATGATATTATCAAAAATAATTATAAATATTTAATATCTTTCACTTATCTTAAATCATGTATTTTTTCTTTCAATGAAGTCAACTATATATTTTTGTGTTGTAAACACTGCAGTCAAATTAAAAAGCTGAACATTTTAAGGGCTGTTGACTATAAAAGAAAATCACTCTACCTACCTATTTATTAGAAACAAATTTGGTACAAATTTAAGTTATTGCATTAATCTAATAATGTTAGAAATAAGAGATAAGATTGTCTTATATGGCACATTATGTGCATGCACGGTTTGCAGTATTTTTATTATTCTGAAAGTACTCGACCAATTGAAGCCGAATTTGTGTTAACCTATGTCAACAGATTAGCTGTACAGTATTTTATGATATGAATTCATGTTTGCAGAGATATTATTTCTGTGTGATGATCTGCAATAATGTATCTAATTAACTATCTTTAATTTATTTGTAGCTGAGGGCCGTACTTTAGCAGCCAATATGCGCGGTATTGGCTTATCAACTCAAGATTTGCCAGAGTGGAAAAAACACATAACTGGCGGTACTAAAGCATCTTATGGCAAAAAAACCCAGATGACTATCTTGGAACAAAGGCAAAGTCTTCCTATTTATAAATTGAAAGATGATTTAATTAAAGTATGTGCACTCTTTATATTTCATTAGCTGCATATGTATCTACTTTATTATTTATAACCATACAAATATTCTAAATATTAGAATGGGCACTACTTGAACTCATGTTTATGAAACACGAAATATGTTTTGTTCTTTATGCAAACAAGGTCTTATGTGTTCATTGGTGAGATCCTGGAGAGTTTCAATTGATGGAAAATCAGCTTGTACAACAGATCTCGAGCAGATGATTTTTCAAATTAAATTAATCATGTTAGGTGAACAAAATAAAAATATCAAATCATGCAGGATGCTTTTTTAAAATAAAAATCATTGGTTAAAAATTTGATGGGGACAAAGCATAATTTTCTGTACATATTCAAATTAATATTTTCTGTCTTTTTTGTATATATCAATGTGTTTGTATATATCAATTGTATATTTTGTATATATCAATTGGGTTTATTAGACAAGATAATTTATAAAATGGGTATTTGTTTGAAACTCAGGGATGTGCCAATTGCGTCATTTGCACTCAAACTATGATGTTGCATTAATTTGCATTAGAGAAGGAAATATTTGCCATTTTTCATCCAACTGTGCCAAAGAGAAGCTTCAGTTCGTGCATTTTTTCACAGAACATCGTCATCAGTTCTATTGGATTTTCTGTCATACTCCCGTTTTGTCGATTCTTAATGAAAGTCTTCTAGTTTTTGAAAAGTTTGTTAGATTTTCCTAAAATTAGAAATTTTTAATTTAAAAAAATCTATTGCAGGGTATTATGATCAAAAAAATTTCCTGATGTCATTTTGATTTCTTTGTAATATCCATCTTAAACATGTACAAAGCTGTTCCATTCTCTTTTTGCTGATGGCTACAGAAATCTTTTATTTATCATCCAATTAGGCAATTTTTAGCTGCGATTAAATCTGCAGAAAAATGTCAAAACTGTTAAAAAAAATTCTATCATTATTTAAAGTGGAAAAACTACAAAAAAAAAAAAAAATTCATGTTTTTTTGTGAAATTTGCATTTTTGACAATAGAGAATTCCATCTTATCAAGCTATATGACAATAGCATATTTCCAATATGTTGTTTTGTTTTCTAAAAGCATGCATTTCCATCCATGTTTAGTTTCACATTATTTCATTTTAAATAAGCACAGTATTAATTTCTTTGTAGTATGCTTCATTATTAATTAATATTTTTGTAAAATATTGATAATATTGATTATTTTTTTAAGTGCAATTGCACATGTATGCATGACTTTCTCATGTAATGCTGAAACATAGAAGAGCACCCATTTCCATCCATGTTTAGTTTTAAAATATTTCAATTAAAAGATGTATAATATCCATTGTCTTTGTATTATGTTTCATTCTTAATTCATATTTTCATAAAATATTGATTACTTTATGTGCAATTTTGTAATAGAGAGTATATTCCTGTGTAATGTTAAAAAATCTTTTTCCATCCATCTTACTAATCATAGAATCACAAATTATATAAACAGAACTTTCATATTTTTGCAGTTTGTGAAAAGATAAACTATTATTATTATTTATGTATTTATTTTTTCAAAAAAAAAAAAAATACTCAAAATGTGGGATTGTACTTTTAATTTTTGTTACCTAGCAATAAAACCATTTTTTCTAACCCATCTTCATCTATTTATTCTAATTTATAAAATATGGGTATTTTATTTTATTGATCAGTTTCCTTATAAGATATTTACTGTCTGAGAGATCTTAAATCAGCATCTTATAGTAATTGAACTTTTAAAATATCTTCCATTTACTTTTAACAGCTTTAAATTTTTAAACTGAACAAATATATTGCAACTTTAAGGTTTTTTCTGTATGTTACTATTAAAAACTTAAAATACTTTTCAGAGTCAGTTATTGCTGCATTATATGTATATATGAATTAAGATATATTGTGCAGTGGCATATGCAAGTAGGTTTCAAGGAGTTAGCATTTCTCACATGCAGTTTTTTTTATCTATTATAATTAAACCTAGTGTAACCTAGGCTATGGTTGATCAGATATAGAAGTTCTGCTCACTCCAAAATATTAAGCAAAATATTTTTCTCATATCAGGCAGCAGATTTTCATATTTATAAGAAGTATTTTTCCTCTTATCTATTATGAGTTAATCTATCTTGAATACAAAGCAACAATTTTTCTGTGATGAAAAATAATTCCTATTTTTAAGATTTTACTCTAGATAAATTATGAGAAACATTTCTATTGTCTACAAAAACAAATTTTATCCAGTAAAATGCAGGTTAAATACTTTTCTCTAAAAATCCAATAAAACTCACTAAACTTGTTTTTATACAAAATAAATAAAAATTGCCCTTTGTATGCAAGAGTATAAAGGATATAAATAGTTTATACGTAATGTTTTTACACTGATGCACACTCATAATTATTATTATACCCAGGCCATCCAGCTGATTGTAAGGTGCAGGGTAATAAAAATGGATGACCATATTGATCTTCACCTATTATGGATGTGCACTCTTTATTAAAACTGTTAGAAAACCCACTGAAAATATATCATAGAGTATAGCTTCCATTTATAGACATTCTTAAATCGTGTAAATTAGAATATGCCAATGTTTCTGCTGTCTGTTCTATTTATTATTTTTGTGAGTGGAATAAAAGAGTCTACTGTCCTACCGCCACGAGAAAAACCCCAGACAGCAGATGTTTTGGTGGCGGTCGCTATGGAAACAGGTTATTCCACTGCATTTTAGGTGTGGCGGAAAGCGCTTCTTTCGATTTGGTGCAGATAGAAGCGACGAAAGTCGCATTTCGCTTTGTACTGAGGTCAATGCTAGACGCTCGCATTCTGTGATTTTTAAAGCTTTGAAGTAACTTGTACTATGTTGCACACTTTGTGGATTTTGTCTAGTTGAAAAATGACTACATTTAAAAGTGGAAAGACTTTGCATTCGTAAGCATGTGCAATAGTCCACAATGTTACGACATTTTTTGAAGAGGAAAAACCGCAAATTCTCTAAAAGTACCAATTTCAAATGTAATGAAGAGAACTGCGGAAGCGACAGAGGTTTCAGCGTCATCAGTTAAAAAGATAAAACGTGAGGGGAAATCGCTTAATGACACTGAGATAAGTATTTTATCTATTTGAACAATTTACAATTATGGCTTAAAGAAGCTATTTTAAAAGTAACACAAAATGAATGGCAAAAACACTGTGAACACATTGAAAAAATAGAGAATATTTATTGGAAGAATGATGGACTGATAGAAGATATTGTGAAGAAATTAGTGATAAATCTGTCGGATAGTGATTCTGACTCTTCTTCATGTAAAGACATTTCAAGTGATTCGGACATAGTAGATAATAGTTATTCCAATGAATGTGAATGGATGGATATTTTATAATTGATTGAAAAATATGAAAAGAATGAATATTTTAAAGTCATAATTTTGCTTATTTATCATTTATTTTTTCCTTTTTGCTGCCTAAAAAATGAACTTGCTGATTGTAAACTGTAATAAATTTCATTTAATTTGAAATTTAGTTTTAAACAAAATGATATAAATTCTAGTTTTAAATTGTAAGCTTTTTTCTTCCAAAATCTCCCGAACCTAAAAGAAAATATCCAAAACTACTTTGTTCTAATAAATTGACGGCTTCCTGTAACCTCTGTCGCCTATAATAAAAATTATTTTCTGAGTTTAAATGGTGAGAAATTTTTAAGTTAATTTATAATTTAATGTCATTTAATACGAAAATTTTGTTTAACTGTCCGATAAAAAACATCTACTATTTTCTTTTAGTACATCATAATAAACGAAACGGATTCTCCGCTTAACGAAGTGCGCTTGATTTGCCAAATGTTGCAGTCGATTTTAAACCTTTCTCCCTCCTTTCTTCGACTCGTCTACTTGCGGCAACCCTGTTCAGAGACTTTCTCGTGGCGGTAGGTCAGTATGCACATGCTTTCGACAATTTATCATATGAACTTTGGTTTTGCATAACTGTGTTCACATGTGTGCAATCTGCATCAGTAAATGTATTAAGGTTTTATTAGTGTATGTGGGCTCTACAGTTTAACTAAACTTCATAACTCCCAACAAGAACTTTATTTTATTTTAATTTCTGGTTTTTAAAATGGAAATGCAAATTGCAATATCTATATGCCTTAAAAGGCTAGAATGTCTATATTTTTATAATTTGCTTTTTATCTTTTCATTTTAGGCAGTTACGGATAATCAAATCTTGATTGTCATTGGTGAAACAGGGTCTGGCAAAACAACTCAGATGACACAGTACCTCTCTGAAGCTGGTTTCACTACCTGTGGAAAAATAGGCTGCACCCAACCAAGGCGTGTTGCTGCCATGTCGGTGGCAAAGAGAGTGGCCGAAGAATTTGGATGTAGATTAGGACAGGAGGTACATTATACTATTAAAAGTTCTCTCTATTAATAAAATCTTTCTCTATAGATTAATAAATGTCAATATAATGTGAAAACAATAGCACAAACTTTAGCTTCCAGTTATCATATATTATAGATTGATATGTGAAAACAATAGTAATAATAATAATACAAGTCATAACAAACTCCCTAAAAGTGAAAAGGCTGCTTATTAAATAAGTATACTAAAAGTATACTTATTTAGCAAAAGTATACTAAATATACTAAAGTATACTAAATACTAAATTGATGGAATTCACTTGTTTCTTTTCAGAGATATGCTTTCAGAAAGTAAAGTTTCTAATACCTCAAGAATGGTATCAAATAACTCGTAAGCATAGGTGTTCATTTATTTCCAGTTAAAAATTCTTTTGGTGTATTCACTCATTCGATAAAAATTATGCATATTCTTCAATTTTAAATAAAATGTTTTGTAAAAATGGCATATTTTTATAACATTTTTGTCATAATTGCTTTTTATAATGTTTTTCCAATTCTTGAAAAAAAGGGAGGCAGTGTAGGTGTGTCTTATAAAAAACTAGGTCCATTTTTAGTATAATTTTATTATTAAAATATTTTACAGCATAAATTTAAAAGCAAAGACAAAATGGTATTGCCTATTATTATAAATATAAAGATTAATGAAAAAGTCATTAATTTGAAAGCTTTGTAATCCTTATAATAATCAATATAATCAAATATTTTTCTGTTTGACTTTCTTTTTCAATTTGTTGGTTTTTCCCCACATCAACTCTAAACATAGATACACACACAGTTTTCACTTAAGCAGTATTTCAGTGTTCAAATGGAAACCAAATGATAAATTTATTAAAATAATACTTATATTTTAGCCTGTACTTTCATTACTGCAGAGTATTTTAATTTTATTAGCAATAAATAATTGATATTAAAATTATCAGTGTTTCTTAATTTATTATAAAATTTTGCTTTACAGGTTGGGTATACTGTCCGTTTTGAAGATTGCACCAGCCCTGAAACTGTCATTAAATACATGACAGAAGGTATGTTGCTTCGTGAGTGCTTGGCTGATCTTGATTTAAAAACCTATGCAGTGGTAATGCTAGATGAAGCTCATGAAAGGACAGTCAATACAGATGTCTTGTTTGGACTGCTAAAAAATGTATGATTTTCTCCCTTATTTGCAAGATGTGTACTGTATTTTATGTTATTTTTGTACTGATGCTCAACATACTCCCATAGTTATAAATAATATGTCAGAGCTGCCGATTCTTCCAAACCTTCACTATTTCTTATGTTTGGATTCAAAAGTGGAAATTTATAATATTTTTAGGAACCACCATCTTTTCAGTTTGAGTTACATCATGCTCTTCCATTTTTTATTATTATCAATGTAAAGTCATCAAAATTTGAGGAATTGTTAAAAATTCTACATTTTTGCCTGAATTTTCACCATTCAAATTATTTGGGTTTTAAAAATAACTTTTGTTTCTTAATTTTTTTCTTTAATGAATATTTAAATAAAATATTGATTTTTACTTAGTACTGTAGTATGAAGCAGCGTTTTTCAAAGTGTGTTCTGTGGAACTCTTTGGGGTTCTACAACATATTTCAGGGGTTTCCCGGCTGCCCATTTTTGCTGCTCTATGTCTTCGGATGAGCCGGACGGCCTGGATTTTCGACATATTTCAGGGGTTCCACAATGTGATATTTTTACTTAATTTTTTTTAAACCAATAAAATTTAGATGCATAATTTGGATCACAGACTATTTCTCATTTTAAAGGTCTGCCATCAAATTGAATTTCAGAAGGGTTCCATTGTTTGGAAAATAAAAAAGTTTGAAAAAGACTGGTGTAAAGAATATATTGGTTTCCTCCAAATTTTCAAATCTGAGATGTATCTCAAATCATTCAAAATGTAAAATGATAATTAAAGTAATTAAATAGAAATTAACAATATATATGACTGTAAATATTTTAATATAAGTAATTGTCATTTTGTAATACTGTTAAATTGTCTGTATTTATTAATTTTGGAAGTTTATTATTTAGTTATACAAGTTTATAAGTCGTGTTTCCCATTTCTTATTTAGAATTCATTGATTTTATATGTATTTTGGATCCCATTATTATATTCCATAGGTAATTCTTTTCTTAAGATCGCTTTGTTTGAACCAGTGATCTTTTCGCCTGCACCAGTGAGTTAATAAAAAATGAGTAGCATTCATGGGAAAGTATTCCAGATTCCTTGCCTATTTCTTAATATGAGATTTTACTCTATTAGATTGAGTATTTTGGCTCTTGTTGTCGCCAGAATCTGGAGTCATCAATTGTGTTGATATTTTATTATAAATTATTCAAATTTCAGTTCCATAATTTATTCTTAGTTCTATTTTTATAATAGTTAGCTAGGAAGTTATTCTTTCTTGTTAGTATAATTTTGGTATGATTGTGATGTCTAGACTTATATACCTGAAGTCTATGTGAACCTGGGTAGGCTTTTTTTTAAATATATAACTTAAATTATTATTTATTCTTGCTTTGGCTAAACCTTTTTATTTTAAATTTAAATTCTTGTTTTGGAAATTACTTTACAATTTCAGTTTATTATAATTTAGTTTCCTAATACAATAAAGAAAACTTGAGCAAAATATTTAATCACAAATAGAATAATAATGCAGCATACAACAATTTTTAGAATGCCCTAGATTCCTGTTATCAGTGCTAAACAGACTAACAAACTTGAATGAGCTTATATCGTTTCTTTGGTTTCATGTTTGTTGGTCTGTATAGTACTAATGAAGGAAATCGAGTGTATCCTCAAAGCAGCTATATGCTGCATTGGTACTTTATTTGTGCTTAAGTTTCCTTTATCCTTTGCACAAAGTGATTTTTATTTATTGATTGTTAATACCATCTTTTAATCTTACTAATTTTGAAGTCCTCAAATTAAATTCCATGCATTGTACTAGCCACTTTAGGCTCATTTTAATGTTGTAATTTTTTGTTAAAGGCTGTTTAAAATTCGTTCAGTACCTAAAATAACGCTTATCTTTTATAAAATTTATGAGTCATTTTATTTCAGTGAGTTTTGTTTTATATGATTGCATTTTATGTTAGGGTGCTGGTCACGAGGTAACTTTAGGCATTTAGGTTCTTTCTAGGATTTAAGGTATTAACTTTCAGCAGAATAATACTAAATTGCTTTAATAAAGAATTCAATATCTTGTAGCTCTCCATTTTTTTTATATATTATTTTATTTATTTATTTTTTTATTGTAACAAAATTTGGTTTTTTGTTTGTAAAAAGTTCTCAACCTTTGTTCTAGAACGTTCAAATTAAATGTATTTGTGGAAATTACTTTTTCAACATACCGAGTTTACATTTATATGTAATTCTTAATATTACAATTTAATAATAGTTTTGTTTTCATTTCTGCTATTTGCTTCTACATACAAAATTTCTATTTCTCTGAAAATAATGTTTGGATTTCGATTTTCAACACCAGTGTATATTTATGTATTTTGTGTTTTTATATTTAATGTAAATGTGACGTGTGTAAATAAACAATGGATTTTAACAGTTTATTGGAATTGTATATTTTAACATATTACATTTATTTTTAGGCTGTGAAACGAAGACCAGAATTAAAACTTATTGTTACATCAGCTACTCTGGATGCTGTAAAATTCTCTCAATATTTTTTTGAAGCAGTAAGTTCATTTCTCCTAAATCTTGATTTATCCAGATTGAAGTTAAGCTGTGTTATGTGATTTTAGTTAAGAAATTAAAATTAGGATGCATACTAATTAACAAGAATGTATATGCAGAAGATATGTAGGGCATTTGAAGATTGTAGCAATTATTTAATGTTTTTTTAAGTAAGCATATACAGCTAGAATGTCTGAGAATAAAAGATTTTTTAGCCTTAGAGGATTTATAATATTTTTTTTCTAAAGTTCATATAAAGACATGCAAATTATGAAATTTTTGTTGAAAAATAAAATAAAAACCCAATAAATTCTGTATACTGCAGCTATCTTTGTTAGACATGGTTTTTTTTGTTTTTTTTTTCGTGATTGGCAGGCTTTTGCGAGTTTTAACTGAATTCAAACTAAATCTTGAAATTTAGGACTATATGCAGTTTGTTTGGTAGGATTTTTTTATATTCTATATAAAAAAAATCATGACCATGGAAATAAAAAGCAATGATTTTTTTCTCAAAAGCTGTGAAATTTTTGCGATGAAATTAAATAAGAAAGCCTCAGTTACAATTGCATATTACTGTTTTGAAGAATCATTGAAAATTTCAAATAAATCAACTGAAAATTAAACAAGATATTGTGATAACTAATTTTCAAAACTGTTTTCGAAATTTTTTTTTTATAAATTATTAAAAAAACATTTTGTCTCTAGCATTTGCACTTGTATCAGTTTAATTGCTTGAACAGAAATCTGAATATAAAATCATTTTGCTTATTACAATGAATGTACCTCATTACAGTTGAACAGACCTGAATGCCATTTGAGAGGTGTGCCAAATTGTTGGGCATGCTAAACCATTGGATGCCAGATTAACAAATTGTATATATATTGAGCATTATCTTACTAGAGTGATATGAGAATCCCTTCATGGCAAATTGTTACCTTTCTGGGAGTATGTAAAAAAACAAATGCTGACCAGAAATGTGTGCATGTTTATATATGTCATTTATCATAAATTTCTGTTCTTTTTTGTGTTACTCATTAGTTACCCAATATTATTTTTTTTGCTAGCCAATTAGTAAGTTGCTAGCCATTTTTTACATAACAAGTAGAGAAGAGTTAATAATACTTAAATAAATAAGCAATTAAAATTTTTTGCACCTATGATCTATAGATTTCTAATCCAGTAAAATATAAGTTATTAGTAAAACCCGGATTTTAATGACATTTGCAAATTTGGCCTTTTTTTTTCTCTTTGGGTACTTTTAAGAGTTTTTAGAGCATTTTTCTAGATTTTAAGACATTTTTAACACTTTACAACAAAGTTGAAAAGTGCTTATGACTTTGTTCATTTTGCCTGTCTGTCTGTCCATTAACACGATAACTGCCATAAAAATGACTATCAAAATGAAATTTTAGCATGTTGTTCAGACGGTCTGTGGGACCTATGGGAATATAAATGAATAGTATCACCTGATTAGTTTTGGACTGAACCCGGGTTGAAAAAATGAAATGCATTGAACCCTATGGGACCTAATTTTTCAAACATTTTTTAAGCAAATTTAAAATTCACAAATTGCTTTGAAAGTTTTAGGAAATATTTAAATTATCCCATAAAAAATAAGAAAAAAAATTCAGCAAAATATATTCGGTTGTCTTTTAAATAAAAATTAAAATAATAATTACACCCATATTATATGAAGAGATCACGTGACCCACTTCAAAATAAAATATGGTATCCATGTTGTGTCAAAATCGTGATTTTTAAAGTTCTTTTTAATTTATACTTAGTGTTGTATGCATCCTAAAACCTCTTTATTTTTGCTTAATTTCTGTGCATCTACATTCTGAAGCAACGCAATTACAATATATTTGAGTTTAAATGATCATTAAACTTTGACTATTTCTACAACAAAGCCTAATTTTCACTTATGGTGAATGTAAACACATAAAGATGTAGGATGAGTTGCATAAGAATTGCTGAATTTCTTTAACACAAAATTATTTAGCTTTTTGAGTCTGAAATATACCTGATATGAATGAAACATTTATTGATTTTACATAGAGAACAGACGATTTTATAGCAGACTTTTTCAATGAAGTTTTAAGCATAGAGTTAAATTATGTTTACCTCCATGGTTTTAAGTTTTTAAATAAAATAAATTATTATAGTATTGTGATGAATGAAAGGAATGAAGAAAAAGTTTATGAATGAAATGCTGCTTTTATATAGAGGCGATTTATATTTTGATGATGTCATTTGAATAAAGTTCATTTCTTTTCAATGAAGTTTTCAAATATAATAAATTATTGTAGTATTATGATAATTTTAAAAATATTACCCAGGAATGTATCACATTTTAGAGATATTAAAACCAGACAATTTATATTTCAATGCCATCATTTAAATGAAGTTCATTTTTTTCGATGAAGTTTTAAGTTTTCAAATATAGTAAATTAATGTAGTATTGTGATAATTTTTTAAATATTACCACTGAATGTATTGCATTTTAGAGATGTTTAAATAAAATTGCATTGCATTTGGAAGGTGTTTCATAATCGATGCTTTATGCATGAGTGATCTTTCTTGTTATATTTTAAGAGCAATTGTTTAGGCCACTTTTATTTTCTGCATTTTTCTTCCTGTTCTGCCAACACTCAAAGCCAGGATTGCCAGACGAACAATGCCAAAAACCTTCAAAAATTTTCATTCTGGCAACTCAGTTCAAGACACTGTTTAGTGCCATCAAATTTTGTATTGTATTTATTCTAATTTTGCATTTTTGTGTGATAATACTCATTGTCCCCTTTAAATGGACTGTAGAGAGAGCAGTGAACAAAAGAATTCACATTTATAGCTTTCTTATCTTGTACTGTTGCAGACATTTCAAACCCTTTATATACAACCTGGCAGAAATGGTTATTGATTATGACTTTTAGGATGCATTTTTTCTGCTAGACTCCTGGGGATTTTGGGGAAAACATTATTATTCAATGTAATTTTGATGTACTTGTAGGTGATTAAGGTGCAGATCATTAAAATTAATTTATAGCAGATATTTACTTGCTTTTTTCTTTTCTTCTGAGGTATAGTGTATCTGATAAAGAAAAGAGAAATTTCTAATCTAAGAGTTATTCAATTTATATTTGTGAAAAACCTTATTTCTTACTGTTTAAGGGTGATTTTTCATTTTAAGGGCATTTAAAAAAAAAAAATTAACCCTTAGATACTTGCATGGTTACTTGAAATATAATTACTCGCTAGATGTGCTTTGTTCACCATGCTTTAAATATACCAAACAGTTAGTAAATATGCCAAACAGTTAGTAAATAATGGTCAAATATAGTAATTATTCATTTATAGCTTATTAGCAATGTATTTATTTTTAAAATTCTAAAACATTTGGAATTTAAACTGTAAGAAAAATTAAATTAACTAAATAAGAAAAAAAATTACAACAACATACTTGCATTATTACTCTCGTTGTGAACAGAGCACACCATAGGCCAAACAAAGTGAAACAACAGTTAAATGATAGCATCATTGTAGGTTAGATGTCACCACCAATACATCCAAAGCCATTTTACAAAATAGCGACAGAAAGAGTGGTGAAGGTGTATAATATACACCAGCTAAGTGTTAAGAGCATTTTCCCATCTTTTTAAGAGTAGTTTTTCATTTTTTTAAATTCATTTTTTGTGAATTTTTAGGCCATGAACATCTATCTGGTCCCTGGTTATTAGCTACTATGGCTATTGCAAGAATAATATGTACTAGCCATATTTGAAAATTATTAGTTCACTGACTGAAAGATACCGTATAATTTAAGCAATAGTATATGAAGTATGAACACTGTAACTCAACAATGAATGCAGGCATTTCTATGAAATTTTATATTTAGAAAGATTAGATAAAAATTAAAACTAAGTAGCATTTTTGTAGTTTACATGATTAACATGCATGCTAATCAGAATTAAAAGCCTTGATCAAGTATTCACTATGAAGAATCATTTGAAAACTATGTACCTCATATGTACCTTCAAAATGCTATATCCCTTTGATGCCAAATGCAAATGATTTTGCGTCCTGTCATCCAGGGCCAGAATAACCATCACATATTACTATTGAAGTGCAATACAATCATTTCAATAGTCTATAAAGCTCAGTAAGTATAAATTAGTCACACTAATTAAAACTTTTTAATTTGATCTTTTGAAATTTTTTGTTTCATTTCATTGTAATGTGGAATTGAAGTGCATACTTTGCTATTTCATTTCGTAACTGTCAATAGAGTTTTAAAATTTTTTCTTTGTAGCCTATATTTACAATTCCTGGACGAACTTATTCTGTGGAAATTTTATACACCAAAGAACCAGAAAATGACTATTTGGATGCTTCTCTAATTACTGTCATGCAAATACATCTTATAGAGCCACCAGGTAATGTTATTTGGGACATTGAAATAGTATATGCATGAAAGTGAAAGCAATTTTTCTTTTCTTATATTATATCACTAGAATGAATTACCTGGTGTTGCCCGGGTTTTAAATAAGTGTCTACTATGTATTGTTATGAATTTATTTTCTGAAATTGTAGATGTACACTCAGGATACAAAAATAAGTCTGAATTTCTGGATCACATTTATTCACAAGCACAGGGTAAACAGGAACAATATACTGTAAAACAGCAGTTAATTGCTTCATTAATTTCACAAAACAGCAGATACTATTCTTAAAACATTGATGAAAATCAAAGTTCAATGTAGCTCGTATCATGTTAACTGTGCTCCAACTGAGTGATAACTACTTTTATAGACTCTCTATAGAAACTTCTGGAAATCTCTCATATCTCATAGAATACTGGTTATATTGAGGTTTGTCTCAAACCTTTGAAAAGTCGTCAAACTGACAATAAATTGCCAAATCTGCCAAACCTTCTTCTAACTTGAGCATATGGCAACCCTAGGTTCACATCATGGGAAAGGATGCCTGTACAGGTGTTTTTTCCATCTGGTTTTCAAAAAAGACTATAGTGAGAGAGAGAGAGAGATCATTTAGTACATTTGCAACGGTATTAATAATAAAATAAGCTTCTGCTGCTTAAATAATGCATTTGAACTCATATTGAAATACATTCGATCCAAAAATTGCACAAATCAAATGCTCTCTGCTGAAAATTGCACAAAAGAATATGAGAATCACAATTGACCTCATATTCAACACACCGCGAAAAGGTGATCACCCTTGTACAGGCGATAAGACAATTCAGCAGAATTCTTTCTTTGGGAGAGAACTCCCCTCTCATGCCACCCTTCTTAGCTCTTCCTAAAATATCCACTTCCCTATAACAAAATGAATGGTTCCTGACCCTATACATTTTAACCTCTAATGGGGGCTGAGAAAGCCTGTGAGATTTGTTCAAAAAATCCAAACATATACATCTACATTCTATAAGTCTGTCAATCCCTGTGTAGACAAAAATACGATTATTTCCTGATGCAGAGTTCATACATAAACTTTGAAATGATATTCCTCGAGTTTTCTAGATTTCTAAAAGGAGATTTTTTGCATGCTTCTAGAGTCTGAATCACAACATTTTGTTGTATATATTTTATTGTTATTTATTTTACTTGTAAAATAAATAAACATTCAGTAACTAGTAATAAATTTAACAAGAAAAATTATTAAATTTGATTATAAATTAACCATGAAATCCAATTATCAGAATAAAAATCTTGATTTCAAGTATAATAGAGAAAATACTCCTTATACCGTTTAAATTTTTCTAAACAATAAAACAAAGTTTCTTAAAGGGTTTTAATAGGAAAAAAATAAAATAAGTTTTCTCTGGAAATTTTTGCTGAATTTGAATTTCCTGAGAATTCTAGGTTTTTCCTAAGGAGCATGAGTAAGCAATCTTTGCAGGAAAGGAAATTTATTGATTAATTTTCATGTAGTCTAAATCTGATTGACCAGCAATTAAGTTCATTTCGATGTTAGTTGCTTTCCGATGGTGTCAAGATGGATACTGTGTGATCATATTTTAGGTCGTTAAGGAATCGATTTGTTTGAATATCATTGTAAATCAGGCTGAAACATAAAATTGCTAAAACCTAATTCAGAAAATAAAAAATAACTCTGTGTTGCACTTATTTGGGTCTTGAAATACCTGTGTACCAAATTCCATGGTTGTACAATACTCAAATTTCCTGCTACAAACTGCACACACACATAAAGATACACATCTTTCTTTGGAATTAAGACTAGCAGCTAAGGAGCGAGTTATTTGCCAAGCACTGGACTGTTAATTTGAGTTTTAGAAACTACGGTTCACCAATGTTTGATTAATCAGTCCAGATTTTCAATGAACTTAATTACTGGGCAATCAGATTTAGTCTGCATGAAAATTAATCAATAAATTCCCTTTCCTACAAAGATTGCAGTACTCATGCTCCTTAGAGAAAACCTAAAATTCTCAGGAAATTCAAATTCAGCAAAAATTTCCCGCGAAAACTTACTTTTCCCCTATTAAAACCCTTTAAGAAACTTTGTTTTATTGTTTAGAAAAATTTAAATAGTATAAGGATTATGTTCTCTATTATACTTGAAATCAAGATTTTTATTCTGATAATTGGATTTCTTGGTTATTTTATCATCAAATTTAATAATTTTTCTTGTTAAATTTGTTACTAGTTGCGGAATGTTTATTTATTTTTAATTAAAATAATTATATACAACAAAATGTTGTGATTCAGGCTCTAGAAGTATGCAAAATATCTCCTTTTAGAAATCTAGAAAACTCAAAGAATATCATTTCAAGCTGTATTTATGAACTCTGCATCAGGAATTAATTGTATTTTTGTCTGCACAGGGATTACCAGACTTATAGAATGTAGATGTATATGCTATAAACAGATACTTTCTAAATTATAACTGTTTTGCAGATACTTTTCAGACAAAATACAAATATTTCCCTATTCTTTGCTATTTATGCAATAATTACATGCCTATTTTGTTGAATTTGGAACCTGCAATTCCAAAATTACTGTTTAAAATTTTTTTTATAAATTGTCTAATTTTATTGTTTTTATACATTCCAAAAGTTTTCAGCAAATTTATTTACACATTTATATTTCTTTATCTGAAAGATACTTTTTATTTTATTTCTTTTTAACACTGCTTCATGGGATTACAGATATTTTTATTTTGGTGATTGTCTATGCAGATACTTTTTAATTTTATATTGCTCTAGGTTTATTTTCACCCCATTTCCCCCCTCAAGTGTCTCTCCTCTATCTCTGAACTTTTAGGCAGATCAATTCTGTTTGCCTTGCTTAACTCATGATTACTTTTATTCTGGGAACAGAATGGGCCAATTAACATAAATTATGCAATTTTGCCTTAAGATCCCTTTTTAATTTCTTTACAATGTATAGTTGTAAAGGAAATTTATTGCAATGGGGTCAAAAGTCTGGCTCTGATTTTAATGTAGCTGTACAACCTGATCATCTTTGCATACAAATTAATCATATTTTTACTGATGTGTGTGTTTAAATGTAGATACCTTAACATCTGACTAATTTATGTTCTATTGTATTTTTTACCTTACTTGACAATTGAACTTTTTATACAATTAAAAGTAAAATTATGGTTTTAGGAAAATAGAATGTTTACAAACACCCCCACCCTCCATAAAATCTTATACAATATCCTGGAAAAGTTCTTCCCCTTTTACAGAGTACAAAAAACAACTTGCACAGTCATTGAATACTTTCTTTTGATAAATTTATAGTTTTGAGTATCCTAGAACAGAGTCCCTTAAAGAGGGGCGATGAATCTTTCCCTTTTCAATTAATTTTTTCAATTTCATATATTTTCTATTGTATTTAACCGATTGTTGTAATAGAATTATGGTACTAGTATATCTTTTGCTACCACTTTAGTGTCTTCATTTTGGCATATGTGGACCAAACTTTCATGTTTTGGAAATTTGTTTATAAATGGGACCAGGATGCTTTATTCTTAGAACAGTATTATTTAAAATACTATTAGAATTTGTACATATTTTAAATCACAAGCAACATTGGATACATTAGTTATTTATATGTATTTATATCATTTTATAATAATAAATGCATAGCACTTTTTGATACATGGTAATTAGATTACCCTCATTCCTTTTCACATAGAAAAAGCTGGTAAAGTTGTTGAGTGACAACATTTTGAAAATTAAATTTGAAAGAATCAGTCTTGTAAGTCTTGTGCTGCATATGAAAAATGAATTTACGACACTTTCTGAGAGGCAGTTTTATACTAACATTTGCTTTGTGAGTGTTTTAATAAGCTATAGCTATATTAAAAATATTAAATTAAGAATTTTTTTCTCCTGTTTAAATGTACGGTCTGAATAAATGCTAGGTCATACCTCTTGATTGAATTACCCCAAAGTTGTTGTTGTGTTGTTGTTTCCAATCTCCTTGGTGTAGGAAAGCCTACACCAAGTCCAAAAGACTGTGCCGCAAAAGAGAATCACATACAAATTCCTGCTCAACCGACAACTGTCCCAAGGAGACGCTCATACAATTTAAGAGGTGAGCAGGAGAAGCAGGAAGGGAACAAGGACAAGCAGAAAAAGATTTTCCCCCCTCCATGAATTTCATACTACGGAGGTATCCACTTCTAAGTCGAACCATGGCCGTTCGGAGGGATCTTGAACTCTTGCACTGCAGAGAGAGGCCAGGGCTCTTTGCGGCATACCAATGGTGAACAGGGGGAGTACGCCAAGAAGAATTCATTCTAATTTTGTGGAGGGAATGAATTTCCGAAGGACAGAAGAACTGGGGTCAGGGTAGTCACAACCCTCTCTAGCCAGCTCATCAGCGATCTCGTTACCAGGCACACCGACATGTGACGGTATCCACTGGAGACACACAATTTTCCTCTGACCAAGCCATGCCAACTTGGAAATATTACTCTGACTAGTCCTCTCCACAATCTTTGACCAATTTTTTAAATATTGAATGGAGCTTCTACTGTCCATCAGGATCCAAATACTGTCCCTATCAGAACAGAGTGCATGATCAAGAGCGCTTCTGATAGCAATAAGTTCGTTTCTAAAGACGGAACAATGGTCAGCATTTTTAATGCTGCTTCTAATAATACCCTCGGAAATGTTAATGTAGATGCCACTCCCTACTCTACCCGTATCGAATCGGCTACCATCAATATATATTACCAAGGCCCGGTTAGGAATAGCATTAATGACTTCAAGAGCCATTTGTCTGAGTCATTCCGGATGATTGTCATGCTTTGTAATACTAGTCAACAAATTCTCCCGGAAATCAACATGTTTAAAAGAAGCACTAGGAGTGAGACAACTAAAAGGTATAGATGGCTCTACATTAGAACTAATAAAATCACGTTTCCACACATAGTTAAGTGGACTGTCATGCTTTAAACGTTGATTACTTGTCCAGTTTAAAATGAAAGTAGAGGTCCTATTATAGGAACCAAAACTTTTAAGTTTGTTAAAGTACTTGTAGGAATTGACCTCAAATCTCATCGACAAAGGTTGGATGTCTGCCTCATAGAGAACCATATCGTTCGGGCAGCTGTTTCTAAGTCCTGTAATGATTCTCGCTGCATTGAGCTGTACTGTCTCCAATTTCTTCAAGTTAGTAGGAGAGGCCATTTGAAAAATTTGATATCCGTATTCAAGGACAGGACGGACTACCGTGATATAGGTTATTCTAAGAGTAGAGGCGTCAGATCCCCAATCTCTGCCAGAAATATATTTTAAGATCCGAAGTCTCTTTCTTGCTTTATCAGCTAGTTTCTCAATATGTTTGCTACAATTTACTTCAGGATCTAAAGTGAAGCCGAGATAAGTAGGGTATTTATCACAATCTAAGCGCTCCCCTCTTAGCTAAAGTTCGGGAGAGTAATTATAGATGCTTGTTAGTGGTAAAAAAGCAACCTGTGGACTTGGAGGCATTAAAAATAAGTTTGTGGTTATCAGCAACCTCCTGAACTGCAACTAAGGATCTATTCAACTGAGATTCCATATTACAAATATCTGAACCACTGCACCACATTACAACATCATCAGCGAATAGTCCAATTTGACAAGGATTAACACGTTTTTCAATCCCAGAGATAAACAGCGAGAAATGGGTGGGACTCAAAACAGAGCCCTGGGGAATCCCCTGATATGTTTTGTAAAAACCCGAGAGATTAGTTTGAAAGTTGACACACAAATTTCGATTATTCAGAAAGTTTGAGATCCAGGGCAGTGCTCTACCTCTGATGTCAAAATCACTAAAGCACTTATTTAGGAGCTTATATTTCCTTACCCTGTCGAACGCCTTGGACAAATCTAGAAATACCACCACAGTGTGTCGCGTTGGTTTGTGATTTTGAAAATCTCAAACACACTGGGTGAAGTACAATATTTGATCAATAGTGCTGTGACCTTTACGGAAAGCAAATTGTTCCGGGGGCAGTAAATCATTGGAAAGCAAATGATGAGTCAATCTCCGCAGTACAATTCCCTCCACCAGTTTGTAAGTAATACACGTAAGAAAGATAGGTCTGTAGTTTGTTCAAAGTTTGTTCATATCATCAAAAGTGTATGGTTCATATCATCAAAAGTGTATCACCCCAAAGTTTGTTCATATCATCAAAAATGTATGGTATTTTTTTAGATTTTATTGCCTTTTACCTTAGAAAAATTTATTTTTATTGAAGAAACTTTTTTTTTGTATGAATTGAGGTAGATTTGAGGGGTGCATGAATATTTTAGAAGCTTTGAAGGGGGTATGGTCAAAAAGAGTTTGTGTGCCTCTGTCCCAGAAGATGAATATTTTTAATGTGAAAGAGTACTATACAAACTTGTAATCTTGTTATAATAAAATCTGGGTACATCCCAGTGGCGGATTTCAGGAGGGGCGATCGAGGCGATCGCCCCCCCCCCAAACACCTGACAAATGTCGACGTTTTATCAAATGAATTATAGAATTAAAAAAATATATCATTAGGGAGATACTTTGGCCTTGCTCTCCCTCCCTCAGTTTATCCACGAAATCTCGCCCCCATAATAAAAGTAAAAAGAAAGCTCGAGATGCTGTCTCTGATGCAATTACGATAATAAGTGAATTTAAGAAAAATGTGGAATCCGATTTCAGGAAAATATGCAGAAAGGTTGAGGGAATGTGTAATGATCTTGGAATTGAAACAAAAATACCACGTACTGCTGGACGCCAAGTTCATAGATCAAATGCTCCTGCCATAACTCCTGAAGATTATTACAGTATAAATCTTTACTTGCCTTTGTTAAACTCCGTCCAAGAAGACTTAAAAGACCGATTCGCACAGGAAAATCTGGATGTCTTATATTTACAAGATTTAGTACCATCGACTCTTTTAGCGAAAATCAACACGGACGAAGAGTCACTCCTCACATCTTGGACAGAGCTAAGCAAGAAGTATCACAGAATAGCCGAACTGGGAGTGGAAGAAATGAACAGTACACTTCAAGTTGAGGTGATTAACTGGAGAACCAAATGGATGCGAGAAAATACCAATACCGGCAGAGTATACAAGTCTGCTTTTGAAGCACTACAAAACTGTGATCCTGCAGTGTACCATGTGATCTACGTGTTACTGAAAGTTCTTGTAACATTACCAATTACTGTAGCAACCGCCGAGGGTAGCTTCTTAGCACTAAAACGATTGAAGACATGGCTTCGAAACACAATTAGAGAAGATCTGCTAGTGGGATTGACTTTGTTGCATGTGCATTATGATGTCGCAATTTCACCAGTAACAATTTTAGATCGATTTGCTAAAGAAAAAGCAAGAAGACTTGAGTTGATATTATAATGATGATCCTTCCTGGGAGGTTAACGGCGCCAGGGTTTTTGCGAAGGATTCCGTAAGGCTGTTAGGGATAATGATCGACAATAAGCTGAATTGGCAACTACACTTGAATAGTGTTATAGGTACTACCCCTGGCAAAAATTATGGAATCACTTCCATGTTACGAAGTTCAATATCCTACAACTTTTGATGCACGGATACCCTGAAAAACCCTTTTTGAGCGAAATTGAAGAACTTTAAACGCTCAACAAAATAAAAAATATTTGAAAAATTTTGCATTTTTCATTATTTAATAATTCACGATCAAAAAATGGGAAAAAAACTAGAAGTTGAAAGAAAAAACTTGTAAAAACTAATTTGGAATAATAAATTTGACCATGGAAAATCATTAAGATATAGCTCCTCATGTTTATATGATCAAATTTATTATTCTAAATTAGTTTTTACGAGTTTTTTCTTTCAGCCTACAGCTCTTTTCCCATTTTTGGGTTGTGAATTATTAAATAATGAAAAGTGCAAATTTGTTCAAACATTTTTTATTTTATTAAATTTTAATTCTTCAATTTCGCTCAAAAAGGGTTTTTTAGGGTATCCGTGCATCAAAAGTTGTAGAGCATTGAACTTCGTATCCCATTGAAATAACATGGAAGTGATTCCATAATTTTTGCCAGGGGTAGTAAACTCGATAAAACTATTGGTCTTTTCTTTTGATGTTTTTGCGTAATGTTTTTGCGTGATGTTTGTTTATACGTGATGTTTTTCGCGTAAAAAATTATTGATTCCTGTGCAGCTAAAAATGTAAAAAAATGGGAAAATGTAAATCAATGTTCAATGCTTATTAATACCTATATTAACTGTATTTACTCATGTTCATCCTCCTTTTCTACCACAGTCTAAGAAAAATAAAATTTATTTGTATTGTATTGTATGATAACCATATTTAGTAAATAGAATATAAATGCGTGTTTATTTAATTAATATTCAGTATTAATCTTCTCCATGGAAATCTCTTACTTGTGTATACTTTTGTGTATACTTAATACAGAATATAATTTCGGTTACCTTACACCTTTCTGGTAGGTCGGACGGTCTGGGTCTCAACAACAACAGAATATAATTTAGTTTCCTGTTTCGACTTCAACAATAAGTTTGAGTCCTTATATAGTCACGTAATTTTTTCCCCTCCAATCTTCATTGTTTTGCTTTGGTCTTAAAGAAAAATGATAGGCCGTATTTTATAAGCTGCAAAGAACTTACTATAAACTTCCGAATTTGTTCTAGTTATTTCAAAAATGTCAAATATCCGTATATAGGAAACCGTTCAGAAAATCCTAAGTGAACAAACCTCCGAGAACATTTCGATCTACAGATCGCCCCCCCCCCCCCCCAAACAAGAGGCCAAAATCCGCCACTGGTACATCCTCTACTGAGAGGCGAAATTATTGTCACCACTTTTTATTTAACGTAATTATCCCACAGATATGGTTGACTTTAAATTTCTGAATCTGTTTAAGAAGGAAAAGCTGCAGATATGTAGAGATTAACAAATTGCATTACTCAAGAAATAATGGATAAAAGACATGATCTGATGGATGATGTAAGCATTAGCTAAATAAGCATTAGCTAGACTGCACTTGTGACATGTTGGAAGGCAGCAAGCAAGTTTTTTGAGAGTAGATCACCAGTCAAAAATATGGGTCTGAGTGCAGTCATCAATGGCTACTGTCTACTTGTAGACATCAATGGCTATGATGGTCAAGATGAGTGGAGGGTTGGTAGACTTGTTCTCAATCCAAGAAGCAGTGCAACAGTTTATCAAATTACAGATATTTTAAATCAGAGACTAGGCAGCAAGCAAGTTTTTGAGAGTAGATCACCAGACAAAAATATGGGTTTGAGTGCAGTCATCAATGGTTATTGTCTACATATAGACATGTAGCCATCAATAGCTATGATGGTCAAACTGAGTGAAGGGTTGGTAGACTTCAGTGGCGGCTCGTGTATAGGCACTGTGTTGGAAAATTTAAAATTTGCAGATAGCAAAGCACGCACTGTCAGAGTCAATAAGTGTTGGCTGGGTCATGAAAGTACACAAGTCCAGTTTTAAAGGAAAACTTCGTTCACTTTATTTGGTGAAAAACACAACTCAGCATATTACACATACCTGGTAATTTTCCATGCCGTAAAACATCAAAATAAACTATGTACAAAAGATTTTTAGTTGTAAATGACTAGACAGAGATTCCTTGAAGCATTTGGTAGTAAATTACTATACTACCTCTATCAGTTGCGTATATTTCAGCCACCATCACTTGGTAAAGGGAAACCAAAGGATATAACATCAGGAAAATATTTAAAGCGGCTTCCGAACGTTTGTAAGTAAATTTAACGTTCAATACATCTGCATCCGTTTCGACTATTAACCGTCGTCAAAAAGATATTCCGCAGTGCTTCTGTCAAAAACATTTCTGTCTGATCTCGATCGACCTTTCTACTGTCGACCTATCTCCAATGTCTCCTGCAGACGTCTCCTTAATGTCTGAAAGGTCTGATTGCTTCAAGAAACCTCTGCCCTATATATCCGAGAATGGACAGTTCCGGAAACGCCCCCGGATATGCAAATCAGATGCATACGCATTGAGAACTGATTTGCATGAAACCTCATGTTGAAAAACGTCACGGTTCACGCCGGTGAACGGGAAGAGTCGTTCATATTAAATTTGCATAAACGCCCGCTCACGGGAACGTGAATCGCGATGTATTGATTATTTCCAACAATCGGCCCCCTCATGCAAATCCTTAAGTCTCAATGCATATGCAAAAGAAAACTTACTCTGAGAAACCAAGGTATATCAATAAACACCAAGGCCCCCAGTATCCTATCAAACATAATGAAGGAAAAAATTTAAAGTATTATATCATTATTAAATTTAAAATAAAATGCATAAGTACTTATAGCGTCTGAAAAATAGTTAAGTATTGTCGACAATATTGTAATAACAACATTTCACATCAAGTAGAAATTTATATACAACACAACTTCAATGCTTAAGTATCATCATTCAAAAATTTAAATTTTAGTTTAAATTTAATTATAAGTATCCAAAATTTAAGTATAAGCACATTATCATTTTAAACAAGTCAACTTTAAAAGATTAAGATTTTGTATAAGCATAGAATTTAAGTTTACTTTAAATTTGAGTATAAACACTATAATTCAAAAAGCTTAAAAAAATTTAGTTTATTAACACAATATAAGTATACATAATTAATACTATTAGACTGCATTGATATACCAAATATTTAAAAATACATGATGCAAGTAATTAGATAATAAAATTCCTTTATCAAAACTTTCAACACATACTTTTTACCAAGTTGAAAAATACAAAATTTTATACACATAAGCTATTATTTAGCATCATGCGGGTCATGGAAAATGGATGTATATACAAAGGTGTAAAGTGAAAAAGATTCAATATCACAAAAATTTATACTCAAGATATACTATCTTATATCAATGAGGTTTAAGATAAACAATAATGTATATATATGACATCTTAAAAAAAAAATTCCCAAGTTGTAAATTCAATTTAGTATTTAAAATTTTCTTTAGACTAACCATTTAATCTCAAAAAGTTTTGATTTAGTTTTTAAAAATTTTATTACAAAATTTAAGTATTATTTCCTTAGTCATTGGTTTAGTAAAGTGATCTGCTAAGTTATCTTTACTATTTACAAATTTAACATTAAAAGATTCATTGACTATTAAATTTCTTAGGAAATGATATCTAACATCAATATGCTTAGTTCTGTTGTTTTCAATTGGAGAGTTAGAAAAATTAATGGCTGCTTGGTTGTCGCTAAAAATAACACTGTTACTTTTATTAAAGTTTAACCCAAGTAAATGACATTCTTCTATTATGTTTTGTACCCATACCATTTCCTTAGCGGCTTCAGTTAGTGATACATATTCAGCTTCCATGGTTGATAAGCTGACACACTTATGTTTAAAGGTACGCCAAGAAATAGGTACATTGTCAATAAAGAGTATCATGCCTCCAAGTGAAACACGGTCATCTCTGTTTGCAGCAAAGTCAGAATCTGAGTAACAATTTAATTTTAACTCCTGAATGTTAGATAAATTCAACATATAGTTTTTAGTCGTTTCTACATATCCTAAAAGTCTTAACAATGCATCCCAATGCTTAATTCCAGGGTTTTCTTGAAATTGAGATAATATATTGATGGTGTAACAAATATCAGGTCTAGTCCTACTAGATATAAAAGCCAAACACCCAATTAAGCTCCTGTAAGGAAAACTTTGCATTTGCTTTATTTCTTCACTTGTCTTTGGACAATCTATTTTACTTAGAATATTCCCTTTAGAAATGGGAAGTGAAGTAACTGGATATTTATACTGTTGAAACATTTGACATACTTTATCTATATACTGACTTTGATGTATAAAAAATTTATTGTCACACTCTTTAAATTCCACGCCTAAAAGTTTTCTAATTTTTCCTAATACCTTGATATCAAATTCTATGCTAAGTAATGAAACAATGTGGTCTATGTCCCTTTGATACTTTGAGAAGAGAATTATGTCATCTACATAGACTAGCATAAGAACTTTGCTATTGTAAATATATGCACAATTACACCATTGAAGTTTTAAAAAATTTAATTCTTTTAATTTGGTGTCAAGTTCATTAAACCATTCTCTTCCACTTTGATGAAGACCGTAAATGGCTTTCTTCAACAAACAAACATAATCAGGCTGTTCCTGATTGACATAACCTTGAGGCTGTTTCATATATACCTTTTGACTCAATTTAGCATAGAGATAGGCAGATTTGATATCTAATTGGAAATGCATCCAGCCAAGCATGCATACGAAAATTGAGAAGAATGCTCTAATTAAGTTGAAGTTAACAACAGGGCTAAAAACTTCATCGTATGATTCTCCCTTTTTCTGACCATACCCCTGGGCTACCAAACGAGCTTTAAACCTCTTGATTTTCCCATTCTCGTCTTTCTTAATGGTGTAGACCCATCTACTGCCTATATGCTTTTGTGAGGTGGATGCAGGAACTAGTTCCCAGACACCCCTCTCTTGCATTACGGCCATTTCCTCATCCATAGCTTTACACCATTTTTCGGACTGGGAAGATTTTATAGCAGCGTTGTACCCTTTTGGTATATTTATTTCAATATTGCTTGCTTCTGGTCTGCCTCTGACCCTTTTAAGACCTTTATTTTCCCGAAAATTAAACAGTTGCTGATCAAATTGTATATTCCTTTTATCACAATATTTCTTAACATCATTGTGCGACCTCAGCCTTTTATTATCTCCTTGAGCGTAATAATACACATCGGTTCTACTCCCATCGGGCCTTGGAACCGTCTTTCGCTGCCAAGCAATATCCGAGCAAGGAGTCATACTGGAGTCAGCAGGAGAGTCCGTTTCCTCACTGGATTCAGAAAGGATCGTCACCAGTGTCTTCACTCTCTCCTGCCCCCCCATCAGACTGCTCTCTCGGATATTCCCCGTCGGAGTATTCTGAAAGGTTATCTCTTGATATCCCTGAGGAGATATTTCTGGGACAAATTGGGTCCAGGATGCCTTCCACTACATCACCCTCATCAAACCTCACATTGCAGGTCTCAATTGTTCGTTTCTCCCCTGACAAAAATATCCTATATCCTTTAGTTTTAGTAGCATAGCCTACCATCACCCCTTCTGTAGCTTTCATGTCTAACTTCTTTCTGAGCTGACTGGGTTTGCCTACATATGCTCTACAACCAAAGGTTCTAAGATGTTTGACTGAAGGTTTTCTACCACTGTAGAGTTCATGTGGAGTTTTAGTCTTAAATTTGTGACATATTCGATTTTTAGTGTATGCAAAACACAATATTGCTTCCGCCCAGAATCTGTCATGCAATTTGCTGTCGTTCAACATGGCTCTAACACAGTCAAATGCGGTTAAGTTGAATCGCTCTGATACTCCATTTTGCTGTGGGGTATATGTGTTAGTCCTCTCAGCCTTAATACCGATATCCTTCAGGTAATTTTTGAACTTATCATGGCAGAATTCCATCCCATTATCCGTCCGGATACATAGAATTTTAGTACCTAACTGCCTTTCTTCTCTGGCCTGAAACTCTTTAAAATGTGAAAATACTTCTGACTTCTGTTTCATGAGGTAAACAAAAACTTTTCTACTATAATCATCCGTTATAGTTAAGACATACTTGTTCCCACCATATGAGGCTGTGGGTAAGGGACCACACACATCCATGTGTAACAATTGCAATGGTTTAGTGGACCTTATCCTACCGGTGGGTTTATATGATACTCTCCTAGACTTAGCCAATTTACACGATTTACAATTTAACTTTTTGTATTTAAGCCTAGGAAGTCCATTTACGGCAGAAACTTTGCTGGTTTGGAGAAGATATTCAGCGTTTATGTGGCAATATCGTTTATGCCAAAGACAGTTTGTACTATTAAGTTCAGTTACTGAACTGCTAGGCTTAGATATTGAACTATCCACATTTCTATTCTGCTTAGTTTTTGTTTTGTCAGATTTAAATTCAGTTTCTTTAAGATTAGGTGCTATTTTTACTTTGTCTATTTTTCTGGAAGCACTAGGATCCCTATCCTTGGATTTCTTATCCTTTTTGTGTTTCTTGTCTCCATCTCGATCCCTATCTTTAGATTGACGGTTTTCTACGTTATGTTGTTCCTGGGTACTATACTTAGGTTTTAAAAAATATAACCCATCCTTTCTTTTTGCATAAAAGAATTTCTCCCCTTTAGGTGTAAAAAACCATAGAACCCCATTAGCTCCATTAAAACTAAAATTTTGTTCCTCAAGAACAGATGCAGCTAATAAATTTCTCCTAAGTTTAGGAGAATACATAACATTTTCCAATTTGATAATACTTTGCTTATCCTTAAATTGGACATACATTTCCACCGTCCCGATAGCCTCAACTGGACTTTCGACATCCCCTACTGCTAGCGACATTGAAGTGCCTTTGCACTCATTAAATTTTGAAAATAACTTAATGTTATTACAGAAATGTCGCGTAGCAGCAGTGTCTACTACCCAGCTGAGTCTATCGCTAGGATCGATTACAGTATTAGCCTCAATCTGTGGAGACCCAAGAAATTCCACAATACTAGATCCATTATTTCTACTGCAATTAGATTTAGTATGACCTAGTTTGTTACACTTAAAACACTTAATTTTACTTTTAGAAATATTTACATTATGACTAGAAGTATTTACATTAGACACATTATGAGATACATTTGGAAATTTAAGTTTAGACACTTTTACTCTATTTACAAATTTCTTAGAAGTAAAATATGCAGAATTTGAACTCACAGTTTTGGAAAAGTCACTTGCTTGCTGCCTCAGCCGGCTCTCCTCCGCTGCTAGCTCTGCTTGTATTTTGCTGAGCTTGAAGTCCGAGTCATTCCATCGATATATAAGCTGAACGATACGTCGGAATTCTTCCGGAAGGTACCGAATCGACTGGAATGCTACATATAGGTCTTCAATGGGGTGTTTCGCGTCTTTAAGCCTCGTCACGGCCTTCCGCAGTCTTGAGCAAAAAATGTTAACAGGCTCATCTGGCTCCGGCCGAACGTCGAAGAACTCATCTAGTAATCTAACCAGGTTGGCTCGGGAAGGCGCTTGAAAATGTTCTTTCAAGGTATTCCATACTTGACTAGGTTCGTCGGTGACGTTTATCAACTCCTTGTATTCCGAGGATAAGCTCTGATAAATTATGGCTAATGCTCACTCTTTCCGGCGATAAAAATCATCGTAGTCGCGGCGACTCACGGTTGCGTCTTCTTCGATAGGCTTAGCGCTTCCATCTACATGTCCGAAACATCCTTCTCCCTTGAGGACGAATGAGATGTCGGTACACCAGGTGACGTAGTTGTCCCGCGTCAGCAACTCCGTTCTACTTGCCTCCATGGCCACTCGTAGTTTTGAAGAAGCAGAAGTAAAAGTTCTTGTACACTGTTTACGTTTACACTGTTGCGTTTCGTTGTTCACACGAACTTCAAAATGGTGCCAGGTGCGGCCCCCATCTGAACACTGGAACGATTTCTTTAAAGATACTTGCACTTATGACTCTATTGGGCATTGAACTGGCCCCGTAACCGTTTTACTGTTGGAAAATTTAAAATTTGCAGATAGCAAAGCACGCACTGTCAGAGTCAATAAGTGTTGGCTGGGTCATGAAAGTACACAAGTCCAGTTTTAAAGGAAAACTTCGTTCACTTTATTTGGTGAAAAACACAACTCAGCATATTACACATACCTGGTAATTTTCCATGCCGTAAAACATCAAAATAAACTATGTACAAAAGATTTTTAGTTGTAAATGACTAGACAGAGATTCCTTGAAGCATTTGGTAGTAAATTACTATACTACCTCTATCAGTTGCGTATATTTCAGCCACCATCACTTGGTAAAGGGAAACCAAAGGATATAACATCAGGAAAATATTTAAAGCGGCTTCCGAACGTTTGTAAGTAAATTTAACGTTCAATACATCTGCATCCGTTTCGACTATTAACCGTCGTCAAAAAGATATTCCGCAGTGCTTCTGTCAAAAACATTTCTGTCTGATCTCGATCGACCTTTCTACTGTCGACCTATCTCCAATGTCTCCTGCAGACATCTCCTTAATGTCTGAAAGGTCTGATTGCTTCAAGAAACCTCTGCCCTATATATCCGAGAATGGACAGTTCCGGAAACGCCCCCGGATATGCAAATCAGATGCGTACGCATTGAGAACTGATTTGCATGAAACCTCATGTTGAAAAACGTCACGGTTCACGCCGGTGAACGGGAAGAGTCGTTCATATTAAATTTGCATAAACACCCGCTCACGGGAACGTGAATCGCGATGTATTGATTATTTCCAACACACTGTGGCACTGCGGGAACGACAGTGCTCTCTCTCCCTCGCAGCCTCGCTTGCAGCTTCCTATGTGCGCATGCGCTCAACAGTCAAACACCGCTCTCTCAATAGTCAAACTCAGCTTCCTATGTGCGCATGCGCACATAGGAAGCTGCACTCGAGGCTGCGAGGGAGAGAGAGCGGTGTTTGACTGTTGAGCGCATGCGTACATAGGAAGCTGCGAGGGAGAGAGAGCACTGTCGTTCCCGCAGTGCCACAGTGCCTATACACGAGCCGCCACTGGTAGACTTGCTCTCAATCCAAGAAGCAGTGCAACAGTTTTTCAAATTACAGATATTCTAAATCAGAGACTAAATGAAATGGTCTTTCAGTATATAGTTTGCCTCATATTAAATCATATGGGTTAGAAAATCAGAAATACTAACCAGGTGGTTATAATAATTTGGTCTCGAAGTGTATATAAGTTATTTTGCAAAATATATATTTTATTTATAGTACTTGTATTTCATTCTTAGGTGATGTCTTACTTTTCTTGACTGGTCAGGAAGAAATTGACACTGCATGTGAAATTCTGTATGAACGAATGAAGTCATTGGGCCCTGAAGTTCCAGAGCTCATCATTTTACCAGTCTATTCTGCTTTGCCCAGTGAAATGCAGACTAGGATTTTTGAAAAAGCTCCACCTGGTTCAAGAAAGGTATGACAGATATATGTGCATTTTACATAATAAAAGATTGATGTTTCTCTTTCTCTCTCTTTCTGACTGTGTGTGTGTGTGAGAGAGAGAGAGAGAGAGATACTGTGTACTCACAGTATGACAGATTTCGATGATAAATTTTTTTTTAAATTCGAATTAGTTTTTTAGTTATTTTATGTTGAAGCATGATTTTGAGTGATTTTCACACAAATTGGTACCTTAGTGATAAAAAATATTATCACAGGATTTTCAGCGTAACAACACCGGAAAGATCGAAAAACGTTTCTTCTGGTGATCTCTGAACAGAATCTGTGGGAGAATTCCTTCATATGTATGTATGTATATAATTTTAAATACATCAAAATATGCATGTTTTATTTTTTATAGATTGACAAAAATATGGGTGTATATTTTTGGATTCTAATAAAATATCTATATATTTTTTTAATTACTCAAGATTTTATGATTTTTCTGCCAAATTTTTAAATGAAAGCATAAAAGTTGAGATTTTTAATTTTCTCTGATATTCTTGCCCCAGTTGGCAGTTGACATCACAAACTGAGCATTACCATGGGAAGCAGTGAACGTTTGAGCATAGGCATGGCAAATTGTTACATGCAAGTACACAGACATTAAAACTAAAGAATTTGGATTAAAATCAAAATTGGGAATAATTTTGTTCAAAAGAAGTGATTTTGAAATTGAGTGGTGTTATCTGTATTTGTATTACTTACATATCGGGCATTTATTTAGGATCTGCGTAATGTCAGGTAATTCATTTTAGTATGTTCATAAACCAAATGTGTTCAGCGCTATATAGTTCTATACTTGCTGAATAATCTTGTAAGCCAAAAAAATGCAAGGCATGTAGACTGAATGTTGTCTCTTACATAATAAATGAAGAAATGTGCCTGTGCAGTCTGTAGCAGAAAATCTAAGCATCGTACAACCATGAAGTTTTTTACACAGGTACTTCAGGACCTGGGAAGGTGCATCTCAGCATTATTTTATTTAAATTTGAATTAGCTTTTAGTTTTTTTATGTTTTAGCATTTTCATACAAATCTGTTCCTTAGCGACTGAAAATATTATCACATAGTTTCTATCTTGACACCATATGGAAAATCAAAGAATGTTCTTTCCAGCAATGTTGAACTGAATCCGTAGGACAATTCCTATTTCATTACAATATTTCTGTTTTTCACTGCATATATTCCTATTTTTTACTACAATGATTAAAACTTTTTATGCATACTTTTTTATGCCTAAGCCACCTTGTTAAAATGTTGAATAAATTTCAAAGTTTTACCCGAATTTAAAAAAATTCTATCTAGTTTTACATTTTTCAATAACAAAGCTGAATATAAAGTTTCAAAGTCTGATCAGCCAGAATGCAGTGTATGGGGCATAATTTTGCAAATTTAGAAAATCCAACCTTAATGTCTGGAAACTTTTCCTGTAAGCATTTGTATAATTCCTTTAAATTACTCAGCATCAGTCTCTTGGAAACTTTTACTTTAGTACCTGTTCTGTCTTTCACTGAAATACAGTCCTTAATCCCAAGCATCTGCCTACTAACTTCATCAGTTTCATAAAACCCTTTGACAATATCAACAGTTTTTATTGGCAAATTTTCCCCAGGTTTTAGTTCTGGGGTAGACAAAGGCCCTTTCAGTTTCAGGAGTTTCTTGGCTTGCCTTACTAAGTATTTGGGAATTTTAAATTCCTCAGTTACTTTTCTGATGCTCCACCTTACAGGCAGAAGAGTCAGTATCATAACTTTCTAGTTTCTACTAATGCAGCTTTCATATACATGTTTTAAACGTTTTAAAATTCCATCTTCTGAATTACTGTCTTCATCAGAAGAACCTGCATTAACAAGGCCTTTCCGCTTGACTGCCACATTGAT
The DNA here is from genome assembly GCA_951213105.1 of Amaurobius ferox. NCBI lineage: Eukaryota > Metazoa > Arthropoda > Arachnida > Araneae > Amaurobiidae > Amaurobius > Amaurobius ferox. The sequence goes on from OX578149.1 coordinate 106,194,959, forward strand.
CCTTTTAGCCTTCTCACTGGAGTATATTTTGGTTTCTGCTCTTTTCTTATCTATTGGTGATTCTCTAATCTATTGGTGATTCTCTAATTGGTGATTCTCTAAGAGAGTAGTGTTGAGTGACTGAAATGCCTCATGTACAAAATGACAGATCATGCATATCAGTTTCAATATCAGACTCATCTTGCTGGCCTCTGAGACTGGTCCCTGCTAAATCTTCCCTCAGTCTTTCACGCTTTAACTTTGTTAGTTCTTTCTTACAACTATCTCACACTTGCGCAATTTCTGGTGTTCCTGGAACCAACAAGCACATGCACTGAGACACACTTCTCAACCCCTTTCTTACATGAGAATGATTAGGATTTTTAAATGGATTACAACAGTTTAAAGTTACTCTCTTATCACTGTGATCCATTCTAAAGGAATCATAGGAAGTAAAAATAACTGGAAAATCCCATCAGGCCTAATAAATTAAAAATAATATACTGTATATACAGTTATATACACTCCACCTGAAACACCTTTTTTTAAATAATAGCTTGCATTAAAATGGAGAAAAATGGAGAAAACTACATTTGAACCAGCCCTCTACCAACAGTTCTGGTGCCAGACTGACTGTAAGTGAGTACAAGCATGATGCAACATGATGTAATCAGGCATACATGTTTCATGATTAGTCAGCAAATTTGAAATTAAGCAATCAGCTTCCTCCATTTTTAGATTGTTGTAAACAGTATCTTATAAGCTAGGGAAACCTTTTCAAAAGTCTATTTGGCTTTTTTTTTTTACCAATTTTTAGTAGTGTAAAAGAGATAAAATTAAGAATTAAATTGTAATAAAATTATAAGTATTTAAATATACATAATTATTAATGTAATTATTATAATTATATTTATATATTATTTAATTACATATTGCTATGTAATTACATATGATTGTATAATTATAAATATTTATTTGTATATAATTCTATAATATGGCATATTTGGCATTTTCCCTCTAATCATGCATACATTATACCTCCTATATCTCAGGATCCCATAGAGATCCCAAAATAAGATTTTAGCTGCTGTTAGATGATGGTATAAACATATTTTGAGAATTTTTTCAAAATTTTAAAAGTGTCACTTTTTGAGAAATTCAAATTTTAAAATTTCAGATAGATTTTGAATTTTTTTTTTTATTATAAACTCTATCATGTTCTATATCATATGAAAGCCCTGAAAAAGAGATTTAAAATGAGCCCAGTCTCGGGTCTGTATCTCAGCTGGTTACTGCTTTACAGCCATTTTAAGACTGGCATATGTGATGATTTTTCTTTAAAAAATGTACATTTTATTAATTAATAACATTTAAAAAAATAAAGTAAGACCACTAAAAATTGATATTTTTTCATATCTGAAATCTGCAAGTGTACCAAAATTCATCAAAATCTGAGGGATAAGTCCAGATCACACTGTTGAATTAACATGGAATGACTCTTTAGTTTGTTCATAAACCAAATGTGTTTGGTGTTATATAGTTCTATACTTCCTGTTACCTGTTATCTACAAATAATCTTGTAAGCCAAAAAAATGCAAGGTATGTAGACTGAATGTTGCCTCTTATATAATAAATGAAGAAATGTGCCTGTGCAGTCTGTAGCAGGAAATTTAAGCATCGTATGGCCATAAAGTTTTTTACACAGGTACTTCAGGACCCGAAAAGGTGCATCTCAGAATTATTTTTTTTAAATTTGAATTAGTTTTTTTTATGTTTTAGCATTTGCATGCAAATCTGTCCCTTAGCGACTGAAAATATTATCACAGAGTTTCTATCTTGACACCATATGGAAGATCGAAGAATGTTCTTTCCAGTGATCTTGAACCGAATCCTTAGGACAATTCCTATTTCATTGATTACAATATTCCTATTTTTCACTGCATATATTCTAATTTTTTACTACAATGATTACCTCTTTATATGCATACTTTTTTATGCCTAAGCTGCCTTGTTAAAATATAAAATGTTGAATAAATTTCAAAGTTTCACTCGAATTTAAAAAAATTCTATCTAGTTTCAGATTTTTCAATAACAAAGCTGAATATAAAGTTTCAACAAAATCCATTAATATTTGTGACAGCTATCTTGCACACAAGAAATTGACCACAGACATACAGACGGGCGTCACTCTAAAAGTAGTCCGAATGTGTTCAGGAATTCCTAAAAGATATATTGACCTCAAAATTTCGAAATTGAAAATGTTTCTAGAAACAATACTTTCTCTATACTATATTCTATAGTATAATAAAGTAAAAATCCTCATTAATCTTGCAATGATTCATGAAAAGATGTTCTAAAGTTTAAAAATCACGGCACAAACCAGTTTTTTGTATGCTTATTATATGGCTAGTTTCAAGTTATATTAATTTTAAATTGACTTCTAAAACAAATTTTTGATAGAAAAATATTTTCGTAATAAATGCTTTACATGTATGCATGTACATGAAAAATTAGTCTCTGAAATTTTCATACCGATTTCATTCATATCAATTTTTGCATATTTTAGGTTGTAATTGCTACCAATATAGCTGAAACTTCACTCACGATCGATGGCATCTTCTATGTTGTAGATCCTGGTTTTGTCAAGCAGAATGTTTATAACTCAAAAACAGGAATGGATTCCTTGGTCGTGACTCCCATATCACAGGTAAATATTTTAAAAATTATATATGGTATTTGAAAAGTGATTTTAAAGCTTATTTTTTTTTTTTATAAACAGTTAAATAATATTAAAATCATGATTACATTTCAGTCCCCTGCAAGTTCTCAGAATCTGCTCAGCCAATTTTCATATATTCTTTTGCAATTTTTAACCAATCTGTAGATTTGTCCAATATTTGTAACTAACTTTAAAATGCATTGAAATTTAGATTATGACCTTATTGAATATTCTGTTGACCCCAGCATGCTTTATGTAAAAAAAAAAAAAACCTCCAGCAAAGTACCCAATATTTTTGCCTAAAATCTTCTTGGGATCCTCTTATCCAATCTTCTTGGGATCCTCTTATCCAATTTAATTTTTTTATCTACTTTTAAATGAAATGCTTGGCAATCAGATTAGTCTAAAAATTCTCACTAAATTGATAACACATTCCAATTTGTTGTATACCAATTATTGAATTCATCTATCTCCAATGTCTTCTCATAATCCATTTGGCCAATTTTCATATTATTATTATTTTTAATGAAAAGTTTGACTAGCAGATTAGCCAAAAGTTTTGTCTTCAAAATCTACTGGGCCAATTTTTATGATTTTTTTTTAAATGAAAGGTTTGACTTGCAGATTTTTCCAATGATTTTGATTAAATTGAACACATATTCAAATTTGAATTATGATCAAATCATCTATTCACATGTTCCTGTAACCTACTTGGCTAATTTTCATGATTTTATTTTTAAATGAAAAGCCTCAGCCCACAGAGTGAATTTTCACAATTAGCTTGCTACCACTCTCCCCCATAAAAATTTTAAATTTTAATTTGGTCAAAAAGTTTTTCCCAACAAGAAACTAATACTTCTCTTTAAATAAGGTTGTGAAATCCAGAACTTTTCAAAGAACAATTTTTCGCAATGTTTTTGTTGTCTAAGGTTACTTTAAATTCCTTATTTAAAAGCAGTAACATGACAGATTTATGAGAATGATATGAAAATTAGGATCTTTAAAAAAATGTGTGCGTATGATTTGCGTGATGTTTTTATATTTTTCAATAATGAATTGTAAATTTGCAACAAAGCATTGTAGGCAGATAAATCTAGTAACCCAGCAGGGTAGTCAGATAAATCTAGTGAGCTACCAATAAGTATTGGCAGCAGATAATACTAAGTTGCACATAGGATCAGCCTAATATTTGCTATGTCTCCTATTCAGAAAGTTCTAAGCTTTCTTTTGATTTTTTGATTGATTTGTTAATGGGAAATCTCGTATGTGCTTGAAAAGTATCACACCTATTCTAATTTATCATCCACTTAAAATAATGTTTAAATTGTTTGAAAATTTGTACTAAAACTATACCTGATATTTTTAATATCTTATTCTAGTCGAAGCTATTTCTTTTTTTGTTTATATCTTAAATGGTATTAAACTGTATTTGGCTGGCTATAATGCACTTATACATGCTTTATAATTCATGGTATACATGATTCTTAGGAAAATCCATAAGAACCTCTATAACTTTGTAAGGAGACATCCATGAGTGTATGTGTTATGCCAATTTATTGTAAAATGACCATGCCCAATCAAACAAAAGTGACTGCAGTGCCCCTAGTGTATATGGATGGCAATAAATATCTATCAGACTTCATCAATTAGATAAGTAACATGTCATATTTTATTAGTAGGGTAAGGGTCATCACAAATCAATTGCATTTTTAAGGGGTAATATGGCAATTAATTTTGGATAGAAAGTCGTGTAAGATTTAATCCATATGACCAGTTTGATCTGTATATCCAGTTTTATATTCAAATACACATATTGAGGCATTATCATAATCACTGTTGCATAAAAGATGTCTGTGCATGTTGTCTGTAGCAAAAATTGAGGCCTCATGTAGCCACGAAATTCTATATAAGGGTTCTTGAACTCCCAAGACTCCCATATCAATTTTTTTTAAAATTCAAATTATTTAAAAAAATATGAACTCAAAAGTTGAAATATGGTTGAATTTTCATCCTTTTTAAATCCAATTTATCGAACAAATAATTTTGCTTAAATGCAAGTGTTCTGCTAATGATTTCTTGAACTTTTGACCTTGACCATAGCTGCCAAGTGTTTTGATTTTCTCGTGTTTGTTCTGATTTTATAGTCTTGTTCCAGGAATCTTATTTTTTGCCAAAATAGTCTGATTTTTCATCTCTGTAATGCTTGTATTTTTTTTTATGAAAATCTGATTTTTCTTTTCATTTGCATTGAGATATCTACAGGTTGCAAAAGTCATAAAATCAGAAATAGGTCCCGAATGTCCTGAAAATGTCATGAAATTGAAAATAAAGTCATAAATTTTGAAAAGGAGTTTTCCCGTTTTTACATCTAATAATCTGTTTCCCCATGATTGCGTAATTAGTCCTTACATACGGTGATTATTCCCACATCATTACAAGGGCAAGAGATGGCCAATGATTATTTAATTAATGTGGGTGAACCACATTTGCATTGAATAAAATTTTTATAATTATTTTGTGTTATATTAAGGAAAACTACTTCTCAAATATATTATTAATGAAATGAAAGACTATATTGTAGCAGTACCATGATAAACTGCATTTGTGCATGATCTGCCATATATTTCATTTAATTGTGAAAGTATTTTTTCATTTTTGGAATCTGTATGAGTGATCTTAAATTTTTGTAATTATTTTATGCTTTATGCTGAAAAACTATTTTTCGAATATAGTATTAATTAAACAAATGGCTAGATTGCAGCAATACTGTGATAAACTGCATTCGTGCATAATCCTCCATATTTTTTACTTTTGCATTCTGTTTGCATTGTCTGAAACTTTTATAATCATTTCATCTTTTATACAGCAAAACTATTTTACAAGTATATTATTAGTGAATTGAAACTATTTTGCAGCGGAATCGCAAAAAACAGCATTTGTGCATGATCCTCTGTTATGTTATTGTAAAAATGATTTCCACTTTCGCAATCTGTTTGCATTGTCTAAAATGTTTATAATTATTTTGTGTTTTATACAGAAAAACAATTACTGAAATATATTATTAATGAAATGAAGGATTCTTTTCTGAATAACAGTATTAAAATAATGATTTGGGTACTTAGAAATACAATCATTTCAAAAGCATAAATTAGAATTTGATGCATTTGCATCTAAATTTATATCTTTAGAATTAAAATATTTATTTATTTCATCCTTTAGTTTGAATTAAAATGGATATTCTAATAATTTTAATTTAAATGAAATATGAAAATTATAAAAATTTAAAAAATATAGGTTCAGAATTATTAGACCATGCTCATAAAAGCTAAATCAGCTACACTTCTTTGGAATAGAAAATTCAATTCTAGCACTTTTCAATAGAATAGAAAATAATATTTTCTATTCCATTATTAAGTATGTGTTAAATGAACTATGTGAGTATCAGTTGCATTACAATTTAAAGTTTAAATGCATTAAAATGCCACATTAGTGAGGCCAAAAATCATAATTTTTTTACCTCTTGCAATGTGTTCCAATTTTTCTTTCTGATAAGTTGATAACTATGAGACACTTGAGTTCTAATAAAATTTGGGATTTTCTAATATGTGGATTTTAAAGTTAAATTCTTATTTTTGAAATATAGTATTATTTCTATATTATAAGTGTGTTCTAAAAATTTAATTTAATTTGGCCATAAACTTTTGAAAATAGCGTATAAAATTTTATTTTTACTTCTCTGGGTAAATAATTTTTTTAATTTATTTATGAAGATGCTTTTATTCATGATTGGATAATGAGATATTTTGCAGCTTTTTTTTTCTTCAGTTTTCTGTTTTAGAATCTTAAACTTAATTTTAAATGTGTGTGTTAGCTTTTTTTTAAAATTGTCTTATTAATAGCATATATGTATTTGTTGTTCATTTGCTTAAAAAATTTATTTCTAAAAAGTGGACAAGACTACACCTTTTGAAAAATACAATTAATGAATTCAAATACTGCCTGCTTTAAATCCCAGGTAATACTGAGTATATTTTCTAGTAATTATTGTTGTACAGCTTGTTTCATTGAATTATAATTCAATAATTTATTGATATATCATTACATAAAATTAATATTTTTTTTTATCTGATTGCAGGCTCAAGTTAAAATCCTTATTTAAAAACGGTAATATGACTGATTTTTGAGAATGATATGAAAATTAGGATCTTTAAAAATTAATGTGTGTGTGTGTATGATTTGCATGATGTTTTTACATTTTTTAATAACAAATTGTAAATTTACAACAAAGCATTGTAGGCAGATAAATCTAGTAACCCCACAGGGTAGTCAAATAATTCTTGTGAGCGGTTAATAGTATTGGCAGCAGATAATAATAAATCTTTTATGTGCTTAAAAAGTATCACAGCTATTTCAATTTGTCATTCACGTACAATACTGTTTGAATTGGTTGAAAATTTGTACTAAAACTATGCATGATACTTTCAATATCTTATTCTAGTTGAAGCTATTTCTTTTTCTTTGTTTATATCTTAAATGGTATTAAACTGTATTTGGCTGGCTATAATGCACTTTCACTTGTCTTATAACTCATGGTATACATGATTCCTTGAAAAGTCCATAAAAACCTCAATAACATTGTAAGGAAACATCCATGGATGTATGTGTTATATTTATTTTATTGTAAAGTAACCGTGCCCAATCAAATAAAAGTGGATGCAGTGCTCCTAGTGTATATGGATGGCAATAAATATCTATCAAACTTCCTCAATTAGATGAGTAACATGTCATTTTATTAGGGAGGTTAGGTAATCACAAATTAATTGCATTTTTAAGAGGTGATATGGTAATTAATTTTAGATATAAAGTTGCATAAGAATTAATACGTATGACAGGCTTAATGTCTAGTTTTATGTATACCCATTTAGCAATAATTTGATGGTTATCATAGTAACAAGATTCATCTTTTTCAAATTAAACAGTTAAATATCAAATACAATATTGACATATGAAACACATTACAATAATTGTAATTTTCAATTTTAAAAATCTATTGCTTGGAATACAAACCATCGATTTTATGTAATAAAATATTAGTTTCCATTGATTAATTATAATTGTTTAATGTATGAACTTAAACAATTATAATTAATCAATGGCTTAAAGGATGCTAGCTATATTTCTATTTGTCAAGTTAGATTTGTACAGAGTAAAAGTTAATTTTGTACTTCAAAATAGTTTTACATGTTGTCACATAGAAAATTATCCAATAATGTACGCTATAAACATTGTTCTATTGTGCAGAACTAATGATATTGTACATCCATATTAAGCTGTGAAAAAAGCAAAGTCATTGCATTATGTAGGGAAAGTTATGTACTGCTCACATCAGATTTTTGTTTTTTTTATATATATTGTCTTCATGTTTATTATTTTATAATAAAATAAAAACCCATTCCATGTATTTAAAAGTTTTGTATTTATTGGATACACCTTTTTTAACAGTTGACATCCAAAGTTGGTTCTCTAATTTTTGTTCGATTTTAATAAAAATATGTAATTATTGATTTTCAAATTGTATTTGCCAGTTTTATATTAAGATACACATATAGATGCATTATCATAATCACTGATATTAATCTTGCTTAAACGATATCTGTGTGCATGTCGTCTGTAGCAAAAATTGGAGAATTAAAGCCTCATATAGCCACGAAATTCGATACAAGGGTACCTGAACTCCCAAGACAACAGGCTTTGTCAAGTTTTTTTAAATTCAAATTGGTTTAAAAAATATGAACTCAGAAGTTGAAATGTGGTTGAATTTTCATCATTTTTAAATCCAATTTATCGAACAGATAATTTTGCTTAAATGCACTGTTTTTTTGCATGTGTTCTGCAAATGGATACTCAAACTTTTGGCCTTGACCATAGCTGCCAAGTGTTCTGATTTTCCTGTGTTTGTTCTGTTTTTTTAGTCTTGTTCCGGGAATCTTATTTTTAGCCAAAATAGTCTTGATTTTTCATCTATAGCTTATATTTTTTTTATGAAAATCTGATTTTTCTTTTCATTTGCATAGGGATATCTACAGGTTGCAAATGTCATAAAATCGGAATTAGGTCTCGAATCTCCTGGAAATGTCATAAAATTGGAAATAAAGTCATAAATTTTTAGATGGAGTTTTCCCGTTTTTACATCTAATAATCTTGTTTCCCCATGATTGCAGAATTAGTCCTCACATACGGCGATTATTCCCACATCATTATGAGGGCAAGAGATGACCAGTGATTATTTAATTAATGTGGGTGAACCACATTTGCATTAAATAACATTTTTATAATTATTTTGTGTTATATTAAGGAAAACTATTTCTCAAATATATTATTAATGAAATAAAAGACTATATTGTAGCAGTACCATGATAAACTGCATTAGTGCATGGTCTTCCATATATTTCATTTAATTGTGTATTTTTTCATTTTTGGAATCTGTATGAATGATCTTAAATTTTTGTAATTATTTCGTGTTTTATGCTGAAAAACTATATTTTCAAATATAGTAACAAACGGCTAGATTGCAGCAGTACTGTGATAAACTGCATTCACACATAATCCTCCATATTTTTCACTTTTGCATTCTGTTTGCATTGTCTAAAACTTTTGTAATCATTTCATCTTTTATACAGAAAAACTATTTATCAAATATATTATTAGTGAAATGAAACTATTTGCAGCAGAATCCCGAAAAACAACATTTGTGCACGATCCTCCGTACATTTCATGTAATTGTAAAAATGATTTCCACTTTAGCAATCTGTTTGCATTGTCTAAAATATTTATAATTATTTCGTATTTTATACTGAAAAACAATTTCTGAAATGTATTATTAATGAAATGAAGGATTCTTTTCTAAATAATAGTATTAAAATAATGATATGGGTACTTAGAAATACAATCATTTCAAAAGTATAAATTAGAATTTGATGCATTTGCACCTAAATTTGTATCTGTAGAATTAAAATATTAATATTTATTTCATCCTTTAGTTTGAATAAAAATGCATATTCTAATAATTTTAGTTTAAATGAATTCTGAGAATTATAAAAATTTAAGAAAATATAGGTTCGGAATTATTAGACCTTGCTGAAAAAAGCTAAATCAGCACTTAATAAAAATAAAAATTTTTATTCCATCGTTGAGTATGTGTTAAATGAACCATGTGAGTATCAGTTGCATTACAGTGTAAGGTTTAAGTGCATTAATATGCCACATTAGTGAAGCCAAAAATCTTAATTTTTTTTACCCTCATGCAATGTGTTTCAATTTTTCTTTCTGATAAGTTGGCAACTATGAGACATTTGAGTGCTATAAAATTTGTGATTTTCTAATATGTGGATTTTAAAGTTAAATTCTTATTTACGAAATATATTATTATTTCCATATTATAAATGTGTTCTAAAAATTTGATTTAAATTGGAAGAGCGTGTAAAATTTTATTTTTACTTCTCTGGGTAAAAGGACTTTTTTCTTTTATGAAGAAGTTTTTATTGTGATTGGATAATGAGATATTTTCCAGCTTTTTTCTTCAGTTTTCTGCTTTAGAAACTTTTCTTAAACTTAATTTTAAATGTACATGCTGGCTTTCTTTTTTAAATTATCTTATTAAAAGCTTACATGTATTTGTTGTTCATTTGCTTTAAAAACTGATTTCTAGAAAGATGATAAGACTATGTCTTTTGAAAAATTCAATGAATGAATTCAAATAATGCCTGCTTTAAATCCCAGGTCATACTGGGTATATTTTCTAGTAATTCTTGTTATATAGCTTGTTTCATTGAATCATAATTCAATAATTTATTAATATATCATTACATAAAATTTATATTCTGTTTTTATCTGATTTCAGGCTCAAGCCAAGCAAAGAACTGGCCGTGCTGGTAGAACGGGGCCCGGCAAGTGCTACAGATTGTATACTGAGCGATCTTACAGAGATGAGATGCTGACTACCCCAGTTCCTGAAATTCAGAGGACAAATCTCGCATCGACTGTCTTGCAGTTAAAAGCCATGGGAATTAATGATTTGCTGACTTTTGACTTTATGGATGCTCCTCCTCCTGAAGTAAGTTAATTGTTTTTTTCTTTTCAAATATACTATTAGAATGCTTGTTGAACATCATTGCTGTTACAAAAGTTACAAAATCCTGTTATAAATGCATTGATATAAGAATAGATAGTTAAATTGCTTATTTGCTATTTATATTTCCTTTTAATGTTTGATATTTGGTTAGTATTTGTGTATCAATTTAAAAGTGGAATTGAGTTTGAGAAGTTTTGGGAAAGTGAAATTGTTACGAATATGATAGCATTTTCACTTTAGCATTTTAAAATTGAAAATGAATGGCAAATAAATTGTAATTTATTATATCCATCTCAAACCTCAAACCTTGTAACTAAATACTGTATTGCTTATATTCTCTTGAATAGTAAATATAAGTAATTTTTATTTAGTAGTAGTTTAGTTTTTACCAAAGCTAGAGAGCAACAATGTGTGGAATGATTTAACAACTTGGATTTTCACATTTTTAAATTTGTAAATTAATACTGTTTAATATTATATGACTAATATTAATCTAAAATTAAAAATCAGCATTTCTGAACCTAAATGCTTATTTTCTATAATGGAACATAATTGGCAGGATTTTCTATTTATTTAATTTCTTATAAGAACGGAGGGAGCAGCCCTCAGTTTTATGTCCCCAGCATTAGATCCTAGCTGGTATTGAGTTTTCTTTTTAATGTACAAATAAGTTTGCTTTTTTGTAAGCAGAATATAGTGCTTTGTTATAAAAAATGACCATTTTCCATTCAGAATTACAGAAGAAATTTGTTTACTTTTAATCCTGTGCACTTATTGCAGTATTCGCATACAGCAATCACTTTGGTAACATTTAACAATAGTAGAATTGAAAATACTCACCTCTTTCTTTCTCATGTGACCAGTAACAAAAAAAAAAAAACAAAAAAAAAACCCCCTTTCCCAAAATGTGCTTCAGCCTCCCTCATGGCACTGAAGTCTGCACACTCACACTCACATGCACCTTCAAAGCACCATGCCATACAGGCAGGATTTGAAGGATTCCCTATGGCATTATAAAGGGAAGATATAAAAAGTTTCGATTGATAGAATGCACCATAGGGCTTGGAAAGACGTGCTATTAATTTTTTCATTACACTGTAATTATCCAAAGTTACTGAGTTTTCTGGTGGTTGCAACACTTGACTGGAATGTTTAACCCTTTCGGGACGGCGGCATTCCGGAGCTGGCACGGCCTAAAACCTTCGCTTCCGAACTGGTCGAAAAGGACGGCGCATTTTTTGCGCTAAGCCTAACTCTCGAAAAAAATTCACTAAAAAGCACCTATTCAACACAGAAATCTACTTTTTACAGAAATAAAAGAAATATTTATGTTCTATTTGATGTATAATTTTCATACAAATCTGAATACAAAATACTCGTTAGTTGCTCCCATTCTTTTATCCGAAATAAACGAATAATTTTACTGCCTCTAAAACCCAAACAAAACAAAATACTCTCTTATATTCCTATGATTCACCAATGAAATCATAACGCTGAAATAAAAATAAAAACCGAAACTCAATTATAAAATTGTTGATGCTACGAGAATTGCTCTGTTTGTTTATGTTACAAAATGATTTTCACCGCTCCAAATGGAGAAATAATTCATTCGATCCTCTTCTGCCAAGGTCATGCCTCTGCAAAATTCATTGAAGTTAGTTCCATGGACAAGTAACGCCATCTAGTTCACAAATTAAAACGTTCTGCGTGGTGGCACTTATAGGTGCCACTATCCGCTTGCGGTAAAATTTCCTCTGGCCCGAGTGAGTGCCATTCATCCTTGAATGCATGTTCGCATTTGGCACCTGGGCGTGCCGTTCGTCGCGAAAGGGTTAAAAAAACAAGGGGTTAATCAGAAAGTAGTAAGAGAAGGTATAAATAGAATATCTGAATTCAATAGACAGGTTATCAATGTAAGGGGGTACAATCGAAATTTTTAAATTACATGTGCAGTTGGCCCCACTTAATTGCATACACTTAGTTCCACTCTTATTGTATACAATTAAGCGGATATATGGATTAATATTAAATATTAGTACCCTTGATTATATACTATGAAGATAATGAATATAAAATAATTATTACAATTTACATAATAATTGTAGTAATTTATACAAAATATATTGCTATTATTACAAAAATAAACAAAATATATTACATTTATTTATTATGTATATGCTTTTTGACTTACACAGTGAAAATCCGGAAGTTACCAAGTTTGCAATTTATCGCTTTTCTCCGATGTCTTTCAACACTGAAACTGAAATTCATGAGACTGGTGTCTCAGCTTTTATGTCATTAACAGGAGATTGCTATGTGGTAAAACACATATGTATAACAATAACCCTATGAGGTTTGTTTTTGTTCCATAATATTCTATGCATATAAGTGGGGCATGTGAATGACTGCTACCTGATTAAGTTTGGGCCGACAGCACTTTAAAAAACTGAGTAGATACAGAGTTAAGGGTACTGAGGTGATAAGTTAACTGCATGCAAATACCCAGACTATGTCTCACAAGAATCTGATAAAATAAATTAGAATTCCCTCTTCTATAAACTGTCTTTTTTTAGCTTTGTTATTTTCTCATTTTTATTTCAAATTGCATGTTTTTTTTATATACTTTTTTATCTTTGTGAAATATGTTTACATATTTAATTTGAAGCATGTAACTGTAAGATTGAGAAAGTTAAGATTTTGAATTTATTAATCCTAACCTGTATTTAATCAACAGACTCTCTCTGGCACTCAAGGTATGTGTTTCATCACTCCATTTGGTATTTCTTTATCATCACATTTAAAATTATATATCATATTGTTATCGACAATTTCATAATGATTTGGGGGGATCTTTTGGAACAAAATGGTTTCTTGAAATCTTGACAGTTAATTATAAAATATTGAAAATTTATTTATTACATTCTTATGCATATCTTTGATACCAATATCTGAATATACCATTTAGGAAAAACCATATTTTTCTATAGCGAAAATGGATGTAAATCCCTGGACAGCCCAATGTTGTAAAATTTTTTATTTAGGGGCATTTTTTTTTTCTTTTTTGCAAATTATTAAAAAACAGTTATTTTCTGTTGGTTTTAACTTTTCTCCTAAGATTTGTACCTTCCATTTATTTAATACAACCTTCCTTTTTAACACTTTACAACAAAGTTGAAAAGTGTTTATGACTTTGTTCATTCTGTCTGTCTGTCTGTCTGTCTGTCCGTTTGCACGATAACTGCCGTAAAAATGAGTTAATCAAAATGAAATTTTACTATGGTGTTCGGACGGTCTGTAGGACCTATGGGAATATAAATGAATAATATCATCCAATTAGTTTTGGATTGAACTCGGGTTGAAAAAATGAAATACATTGAGCTCTATGGGACCTAATTTTTCAAACATTTTTTAAGCGGATTTAAAATTCACAAATTGCTTCGAAAATTTTAGGTAATATTCAAATTGTTCCGTAAAATATATAAAAAAAAATTCAGCAAAATATATTCAGTAGTTTCTTAAATAAAAATTAAAATAATAATTACACCTCTTATATGAAACGATCATGTGACCATGATATGAAACGATCACATGACCCATTTCAAAATGATATATGGCATCCATCTTGTTTCAAAATCATGATTTTTTAAGTTCTTTTTAATTCATATTGCATGTTGTATCCGTCCTAAAACTACTTTATTTTTGCTTAAATTCTGTGCATCTACATACTGAAACAACGCAATGACAATATATTTGTGTTTAAATGCTCATCCAAATTTGATTATTTCTACAACTAAGCCTATTTTTCACCTATGTAAAATGTAAACAGCAAAATATGTAGAATGAGTTGTATTAGAATTACTGTATTTCTTTAACACAAAATAATTTAGTCCATGGAGTCTGCATGGCTGATATGACTGAAATATTAATTGATTTTATAAAGATAAGGACGATTTTTTTCGATGAAGTTTCAAGCATAAGAGTTTAATTACTTGTAGCTCCATGGTCTTAATTTTTAAATAAAATAAATTATTATAGTAATGTGATGAATGAAATGAATGTGAGAAAGTTATGAATGAAATCCTGTTTTTATAGAGAGATCCAGGCGTGTTATTTTTTCTGTTACGTCATTTGAATTAATTTCAGTTGTTTTCGATGAAGTTTTCAAATATAATAAATTATCGTAGTATTATGATAGTTTTAAAGATATTACCGTGGAATGTATCGCATTTTAGAGATATTTAAACCAGGCAATTTGTATTTCAATGCCGCGTCATTTGAATGAAGTTCATTTTTTTCAATGAAGGTTTAAGTTTTCAAATATAATAAATTAATGTAGTATTGTGATAACTTTTAAAATATTACCCAGGAATGTATTGCATTTTCGACTTTTTTAAATAAAATTGCTTTGAAGTTGGAAAGTGTTTCATAATCAATGCTTTAAGCATGATTGATCTTTCTTGTTTTTTAACACTTTACAACAAAGTTGAAAAGTGTTTATGACTTTGTTCATTCATTCTGTCTGTCTGTCCGTCCATTAGCACAATAACTGCCGTAAAAATGACTTAATCAAAATGAAATTTTAGTATGTTGTTCGGACGGTCTGTCGGACCTATGGGAATATCAATGAATAATATCACCCAATTAGTTTTGGATTGAACCCGGGTTGAAAAAATGAAATACATTGAGCTCTATGGGACCTAATTTTTCAAACATTTTTTAAGCGGATTTAAAATTCACAAATTCCTTCGAAAATTTTAGGTAATATTCAAATTGTTCCATAAAATATATAAAAAAAACTTCAGCGAAATATATTCAGTAGTTTTTTAAATAAAAATTAAAATAATAATTACACCTCTTATATGAAACGAGCACGTGACCATGATATGAAACGATCACATGACCCACTTCAAAATGATATATGGTATCCATCTTGTTTCAAAATCGTGATTTTTTTAAGTTCTTTTTAATTCATATTGCGTGTTGTATCCGTCCTAAAACTACTTTATTTTTGCTTAAATTCTGTGCATCTACATACTGAAAGAACGCAATGACAATATATTTGAGTGTAAATGCTTATCCAAATTTGATTATTTCTACAACTAAGCCTATTTTTCACCTATGTAAAATGTAAACAGCAAAATATGTAGAATGAGTTGTATTAGAAGTTTTGTATTTCTTTAACACAAAATCATTTAGTCCATGGAGTCTGCGTAGCTGATATGAATGAAATATTCATTGATTTTACAAGAGAAGGACGATTTTTTTCGATGAAGTTTTACGCATAGAGTTTGATTAATTGTAGCTCCATGGTCTTAATTTTTAAATAAAATAAATTATAGTATTGTGATGAATGAAATGAATGGGAGAAAGTTATGAATGAAATGCTGTTTTTATAGAGAGATCCAGGCGTGTTATTTTTTCTATGATGTCATTTGAATTAATTTCAGTTGTTTTCGATGAAGTTTTCAAATATAATAAATTATCGTAGTATTATGATAGTTTTAAAAATATTACCGTGGAATGTATCTCATTTTAGAGATATTTAAACCAGGAAATTTATATTGTAATGCCGTCATTTGAATGAAGTGCATTTTTTTCAATGAAGGTTTAAGTTTTCAAATATAATAAATTCATGTAGTATTGTGATAAGTTTTAAAATATTACCGAGGAATGTATTGCATTTTAGACTTTTTAAAATAAAATTGCATTGAAGTTTGAAAGTGTTTCATAATCAATGCTTTAAGCATGATTGATTTTTCTTGTTTATATCTAGAGTTTGCATTTTAAATCCCTGAAGTTTTGAGTTTTGGATCCCTGCCCCCCCCCCCCCCTTTTTTTTTTCCTAATATTAAAAATCTATTTGATTTTCATTTAAAGATCCATAATTCCCATTTAAGAGATTGATGCACATACATGGTTCTACACATTTTAATAGTGTAGATTGCCAATCAATTTTAGCTGTGATCGTAGTCAGTCCTTTTGGTAAAGAAAATGTAAATAAAAAATATAATAATTATTTACTTGACTGCTTTTTAACACTTTACAACATAGTTGAACAACTTAGTTACAACTTAGTTACAACTTAGTTACAACTTAGTCTGATCATTCTGAAAATAAATCGGCCTCTGGCGTCTTTTGATGAAAATAATTATGCCACGTTTCATTCAATTCTCTCAATTTGTTCGAGAGATATCGTGTTTACACTCAGACAAAATATATATAGACATAATTGGAAAAATGGTTAATTTGTATTCAGGGATGCTGAAAAACGCGTAGATCTATCAATGTCCAATAGTCCAGTTTTTTAACACTTTTCAACAAAGTTGAAAAGTGTTTATGACTGTGTTCATTCTGTCTGTCTGTCTGTCTGTCCGTTAGCACGATAACTGTCGTAAAAATGACTTAATCAAAATGAAATTTTAGTATGTTGTTCAGACGGTCTGTAGGACCTATGGGAATATAAATGAATAATATCACCCAATTAGTTTTGGATTGAACCTGGGTTGAAAAAAGGAAATACATTGAACCCTATGGAATCTAATTTTTCAAATATTTTTTAAGCGGATTTAAAATTCACAAATTGCTTCAAAAGTTTTCGGAAATATTCAAATTATCCCATAAAATATATAAGAAAAATTTCAGCAAAATATATTCAGTAGTTTTTTAAATAAAAATAAAAATAATAATTTCACCTTTTATATGAAGTGATCACATGACCTACTTCAAAATAAAATATGGCATCCATCTTGTGTCAAAATCGTGATTTTTAAATTTCTTTTTAATTCATATTTAGTGTTGTATCCATCCTAAAACTGCTTTATTTTTGCTTAAATTCGGTGTATCTACATACTGAAACAATGCAATT
Source organism: Amaurobius ferox (assembly GCA_951213105.1). NCBI lineage: Eukaryota > Metazoa > Arthropoda > Arachnida > Araneae > Amaurobiidae > Amaurobius > Amaurobius ferox. The sequence continues at coordinate 106,212,653 of OX578149.1, forward strand.
ACATTTGAGCATTATATTTGTGTTTAAATGATCATCCAACTTTGATTATTTCTGCAACGAAGCCTAATTTTCACTTATGGTGAATGTAAATTCCAAAAAATGAGTTGTATTAGAATTGCGGCATATCTTTAATGCAAAATTATTTAGCTCATGGAGTCTGCAATATAGCTGATATGAATGAAATATTCATTGATTTTACACAGAGAAGGACGACTTTTCGATGAAGTTTTAAGCATAGAGTTTAATTACTTGTACTTCCATGGTCTTTAAATGGTTTTTAAATAAAATAAATTATTATAGTATTGTGATAAATGAAATGTTGCCAGATAGAGAGAGCCAGGCATGTTATATTTTGATGACATCATTTTAATAAATTTCATTTGTTTTCGATGAAGTTTTTAGTTTTCAAATATAATAAATTATTGTAGTATTATGATAATTTTAAAAATATTATTGAGTAATGTATCTCATTTAGAGATGCTTAAACCAGGCAATTTATATTTCATTGCTGTCATTTGAATGAAGTTCATTTTTTTCAATGACTTTTGAAGTTTTCAAATATAATAAATTAATGTAGTATTGTGATAATTTTAAAAATATTACCAAGGAATGTATCGCATTTTAGAGATGTTTAAATAAAATTGCATTGAAGTTGGAAAGTGTTTCATAATCAATGTTTTATGCATGATTGATCTTTCTTGTCTTTTTCTTGATTTTTGGTCGTGTTTTATAAACAAGCTTATTTTTTCAACTAATTCTGTGCAAGTTTTGTGGTGAAATCCCTGAATTTCATATTTTAAAATAAACTTAATTACTAAAATATTCTTGTTTTTCAAATGAATTTAAGTTAATAAATTGTAATTTATTTTAATCTGCATTACTAATTGTAATTTATAATAATCTGCATTACCAATTGTGTGATGTAAATATAGTAACCAGACTAAAATATGTGTTTTTAAAGCCATTGTACAATTTATGGTGTACTGAAATGCACCAATATGTTTAAGAGTTATTCTGTCTTTAATGTTATTGATTTCTAAAATAAAATATTTTTTTTAGGCTGAAACTATTAGCTTTTAATTTCTATACTTATGCATTAATCTAGTTGTAACTTTGACATGATATATAATGTGTATAAAAATGGTATTTTTTTTTTCAGTCACTAATCATAGCTTTAGAGCAACTTCATTCTCTCACTGCATTAGATGATGAAGGCTTGCTTACAAAACTTGGCCGAAGGGTATGTTTATTTTTTATCTATGTTCCTTTGTACAAGGTAAATGATAAGATAAATTTAAGGGATAATTAATAAGGAATATTCGTATTCTAAATACTTGGAAGTGCCTAAAAGCATGCACAATTAACAAAAGAGGGCACAACTGCCCTCTTAGTAGTTTCCTTTTACAGAGTTTTTAGCAGTGTTTCTAATACTTTTAGATGTGCATTATTTGAGTGTTTATACTTCATTGTAAGGCCCGTCATTGAATAAGTTTTCCACTTTTCAACTTAAGTAGACTTATCAAATAAGAATATCTGGCCCCTTTTGTTAGCTTTGCATATGTGCCAACTCTACTGAATTTGGCGGGAGACTCCTGATTTTTGAGTGTTTCTCCCAATTTCTCGCTTTTGAAGACGCATCTCCCGATTTTAACGATTTTTTGAAAAAATCCCTATGTTTAGGGATAATATCCCAAAACATTCCCTATAAAAGGGATTTTTAAAAGGGTAGATCCGCCCTTCTTCCCCTTGGTGCTCATTGGTTCTTCTGAACCCAATGGCATTACTTGTCATTTATCAAGGCCCCTCTCAGCCCCTTTGGCCTGGGCCACCCAAATTTATTGTATTTGACCTAAAAGTTCATGTTGTTGTAAACACTGGCGCCAGCCAGACTCGAGCTTTGTTAGCCGTTCTATGCCCCATAAATATTGCAATAAAAATGCCTCATGTGAGGACATATTCTGGCCTCACAGTATGATAAATTTCGAAACAAGGCTAGAGGCAAAGTCCTACCTCGCAATCTTTACACCAAATTCGCGTTTCTTTTCGAATTTTTTTTCCACTTTCAGTTTTTTTTAGCAACAGACAGCACACTTTCTACGAGGCTCTTTCTTCATGGGATTTGGGGGTATATGGCTAGCAAACTGTCGAGCAGTTAGTCTCATGGGATTGAGAGTTGAACTACATCTGCCAGGGTGAACACTGGAATTTCCATCTGAATACTTCTGAATGTTTAGTTCAATAATTAGCAAACGGAACACTAGAAACGTTATATTTTGTGATGTGTTACCCTTTTTATAAAGGATATAGGCATTCCAGAGTGATTGATCCATGAATTGTCGGAAAATTTTTATGTAATATTTTCCTTGTTGTTTTATGATGGTGGGGTAGTATGACATTTCTTGGCCACATAAATCAACCCCACCCATCGTGTTATTGTAATCACAAACAACAATTGGTTTCAGTACAGTTTTGTTTGACTTGCATTTCACCAAACGGGAACTTGCATTATGAACGGTACTCATCAGAAAAACACTCTTTTTGTCTTGCCATTTCAGGGCCATAACTTTACCCCTTTGGTAAGCAAGGACTTCACCTTTAGAGATTTTCTCCTTTGCAAAATTCGGAGGAAGGTCTTTCCTGATCTTTTTTACTGTGCCATATGAGTCTGTTTTTTCTGAAACTAAAATGCCTGCTAATTGTGGAGACATGTAATAGTTGTCCATAGTTACACAGTAACCTTTGCCAAGGAATCTGTCCATCGGGTGCAAAACAATTTTACTGGAAACTGGATAATTCGCAAATTTAGGGTTATACACAGTTCCATTACCTGTGTATATGAGAAAGTCTGAAATATATCCAGTTTCCACTTCGCAAACCACAAAAAACTTAAGGCTAAATCTTGCTCTTCTTTTTGCGATGAACATTTTCCAGCTGAGTCTGCCTTTGAAGCGCATCAAACTCTCGTCTATGCTGAGATTTGTATAAAGATTTCGAAATTTGTTTCGAAGATGCTCCAGGATGTCATAAATTTTATTTAATTTTGGTCATGGATGATTATCCTTATCAAACTCTTCATTATTTGTAAAATGAAGAAACTTCATCAGCAAAATAAATCTATCTTTGTGAATTACTTGTTGAAAAATTGGTGTTTGCAATATATGGCGTTTTGACCAATAATATTCTTGTTTTGGCTTTTTTACAATTCCTTGTAGAAACAAAATGGAAAAGAATAATCTAAGTTCCTTCTCATTCGTATCTGTCCATTTTTTCCACCTTGATCTTTCTTTAGGAACTGCCTTATTCATATACTGCTGAGTGTATCTGTTGGTCTCTTTTACTATTATTTGCAACATAACATCGTCAAAAAAAAGTTCAAAATAATCCAAAACAGTTGCATCATTTGCGATAGTGAAATTTGGTCCGGGATTGCCAAGAAAAGGAAATGAAGCAGGAGCTGGTGGAATATTTTGCATATCGATTTTGCACCACTGTCGAACGTTTTGAATAGAAAATGAATTTTCAGATTCATTACTATCCGCAGAGGAATCCGAGAAATTCTCATCAGTTTCGCTATAAATATCTTCAATATACTTGAAATCAGAGTCAGAACTACTATCAGTGTCAGAAATATCGTCAGGAATATAGGTTATATCACTCGCGGAACGCTTCCTGCCAGACATCTTTGAGCTTTGAAAAGTGCGCTCTAAATGCTACAAAAAGTTCTTGTATATATGTTGCAGAAATGTGGACAACTAACGCCATCTGTCAGCCCACATCTAAATAAACAATTAAACATCACAGAAAAGCCGAAATGAAACCATGAATGGGGAAAGAGCGGGTTGCACAGTTAAATAGACGGCAAAAAGCATCCCCGTGGAAATCGCGGGTTGCGCAAATGTTGCACCTTCTACGTTGCCCGTGGAAATCGCGGGTTGCGCAGCGAGAGGGTTAAGGTATGTTATGAAAGGTTGATAACACAATCCAGCTTTAAAGGAGTCTTCTCTTTGAGAAGAGACTGCAATTTCCTGTGGTGAACATGACTAGACTTTAGAATAGAGGACCAATTATGATGTTCTAATATTGAAAATGAACTAAGATTTCTACCTAAGCACAAGCGAAGATCGTAAAAGAATACAAAAAGAATTTACAAATAATTTTTAATTTATTGATAATTTTTCCAATCACTTATTTGTAATTTATTGATTCATTATTGATGATTTTCCTGTACAACAAATTTAACTACTCTAATAAGTTTTCATTAGAAGGAAATATCATTAATTTGTTTAGATATTATTTTGTATTCTTTATTATTTTACATGTGTGGATAAAAGAAGCTAGCTTTGGTTAAGAAAATGTAACATAATTCTCATAAAGTCCTTATTTATTTATTTATTTTTTGAATGAAAGAATGGGAATATTAAATTATTTGTCTATGCCTTTGAAATGCTTCCCCCCCTATTTGATATGCACTCCAATCCCCATTTTTAAGAGGCACTCTTCAAAATTTCAAAAATCAATAAATATATTTTATTTTTACCAGATTTGTTATTTGAATTGAATTTCTCTTTAAAGCACATATTCTAAAATTATTTAAAATGCACATAAATGTACAGATGTTATGAAGTGCCTTATTATGGAATTTACACTCTGATAATTTGGATATCTAATTTTAAAATTTTAAAATGTTTTTTTCATCTGCAATGTTTCTTTAAAGTTGTATGAAATTGGTTCATGCTGTTGGAAATAATCAATACATCGCGATTCACGTTCCCGTGAGCGGGCGTTTATGCAAATTTAATATGAACGACTCTTCCCGTTCACCGGCGTGAACCGTGACGTTTTTCAACATGAGGTTTCATGCAAATCAGTTCTCAATGCGTACGCATCTGATTTGAATATCCGGGGGCGTTTCCGGAACTGTCCATTCTCGGATATATAGGGCAGAGGTTTCTTGAAGCAATCAGACATTAGTCAGACTTTGCAGACATTAAGGAGACGTCTGCAGGAGACATTGGAGAAAGGTCGATCGAGATCAGACAGAAATGTTTTTGACAGAAGCACTGCGGAATATCTTTTTGACGACGGTTAATAGTCGAAACGGATGCAGATGTATTGAACGTTAAATTTACTTACAAACGTTCGGAAGCCGCTTTAAATATTTTCCTGATGTTATATCCTTTGGTTTCCCTTTACCAAGTGATGGTGGCTGAAATATACGCAACTGATAGAGGTAGTATAGTAATTTACTACCAAATGCTTCAAGGAATCTCTGTCTAGTCATTTACAACTAAAAATCTTTTGTACATAGTTTATTTTGATGTTTTACGGCATGGAAAATTACCAGGTATGTGTAATATGCTGAGTTGTGTTTTTCACCAAATAAAGTGAACGAAGTTTTCCTTTAAAACTGGACTTGTGTACTTTCATGACCCAGCCAACACTTATTGACTCTGACAGTGCGTGCTTTGCTATCTGCAAATTTTAAATTTTCCAACACATGCCATGTGGCAACTCATGGCAAAACAGTCATTGAAAGAATTAGCAGGCGAATTCTTTTCTCTTTTAGATGGCTGAATTTCCAATGGAACCTCAACTGTCAAAAATGCTTATTATGTCCGTACATCTTGGTTGCAGTGAAGAAATTTTGACTATCGTTTCCATGTTATCTGTACAAAATGTCTTTTACAGACCAAAGGTAAATTATTATGTTTGAAAATTTTAATATTTTAATATAGATCAATAATGCTTTTCTTAAATTTAAATATTAACCAGATCTTGGATATTTGAGTACCCTGAATAGTTATTTCAAATTATTAATAAATAATATTTATATTTATTAAATATAATTTATTAATTATTAGTAACTAAATTAATGAGTTTAACTAAAGAGTAAAATGTATAATAAAAGCACATTGTTTGAAAATGAAACTATTTTGCAGTTGCTTTTTAATTTAGATACTCTTAACTGCAGTAATTGAATAATTGAAATGCTTCTCACCTACTGCAGATTTTTATTAAAAAATATATAAAAAGAGCATTCAAACACATCCAGATCTAGTGTGCTTCCTTGTGGTTGCAAATTTAACTAGTAAGTGCTTATATAAGTGCTAAATGAATTGCTCCTAAAAAACTGTTGATGGCGGCATGATTAAATACTTTAAAATTCCTTAAAATGGATAATTCCTTCAAATGAGGATATAAACTGTTCTTTTCCAGTAGTTCAAAATGCTTCATTTTTTTTTTTTTTTTTAATTTCTTCTTCTGGGATATTCTGACTTTTTATTCCAGTACCTATTATTTATCATGCTGTGATATTCATGGTATTCGAATTTCCTCTAGTAACATTATATTCGAGATCTCAAATCGTGAATATTTTCTAATATTCAGGGGAATTGAGTATTTGCAGATAGTGTTCACCCATCTCTACTTTTTATTATAATTTTATTTACCATTTTGTTAATCATTTGTCATACTATGAACAAACAGTGTTCGCAGGGTGTATGTGATCCTTAAAACTTCATTTCAATTTTGTGTTTTACAGATCTTAAAATTGGTTATATTTATAGTGTACTGCTTATTTTAAAACTACTTTATTTAAGTTTTCTTTGTTGGATCCAATAACAGCAATCACATTTTATTTTTTGATTGTAGCCAATCCTTGATATAGTGCCACCATATATATGTTCCTGATCATTTTGGGTTCCTGGTCATTTTGGTGATATATTGAATGGTGGTGTATCAAATTTTGATGAAAAAATTGTAATTTTTTTGCTATTTCATTTTTAAATGTAGTCTACCATTAATGTCAGAGCATTAAAAGACAATTATTGTATATAACTGACTTTGTATAAAATGATCATATTTTACAGTAGAAGTGCTGTGGCTCATATGAATTTAAAAGTGAAAAAATCTGCAATTTTGCCACTCCAAAATGATAATTTAGTACTCCAAATTATTCACTTTTGCAGTATTTGTATATAAGTATTTCATAAATCATCATATTTAAGTTTACTATGCATATATTATGTATTTTCTTTATTCAGATATTGATTTGTATCTTGCTCGATTATTATTGTAATGTGTATTATACAATTATTCAAGTTTTAAATTAAAAAAAAAAAAAATACAGTGGAACAACTAAAATTTAAATAAACCAAACTATTTTCAAAACTCTTTTTTATTGATTTTTTCCCTCTGCTTGACATGTCACCTTTGGTCACTTGTTTTTGAGAAAAAAGTCTAGCAAACTTAAATATGAGATATGCATAGCAAACTTGTTGTTGTTGTTTCCAATCCTCTTGGTGTAGGAAAGCCTATACCAAGTTCAAAAGACCCTGCCACAAAAGAGAATCACAGACAAATTCCTGCTCAACCGACAGCTGTCCCAAGGAGACACCCATACAATCTAGGAGGTGAGCAGGACAAGCAGAAAAAGTCTAGCAAACTTAAATATGAGATATGCATAGCAAACTTGTTATTGTTTCCAATCCCCTTGGTGTAGGAAAGCCTACACCAAGTCCAAAAGACTAGCAAACTTAAATATGAGATATGCATAGCAAACTTAAATATGATGATTTATGAAATACTTATTTTTTATTAATCTTATTTTTTATATTTTTTAAATATCTTAAATATTTAAACTTAAATATGATGATTTATTTAAACTTAATTTATTTAAATATAATTTATTTAAACTTAAATATGATGATTTATGAAATACTTATAAGTTTTGCAAAATGAATAATTTGGAGTACTAAATTGGCATTTTGGAGTTGCAAAATTGAATTACAAAATTAATTAGTATACAAGCATTTATATACAGGGCGTCCACTGTTATCGGTGTCCAATGGCTATTTTCTCAACCATTAGTCACAGAGATACACTTCCAATTGCAAAAATGTTTTAAATTTTATAACCTATTATCTTAGAAACAGTTTAAATCAATAAATGTATTTCTGAAAGAAATACGAAATATAAATTTTTATACAGTCCCCCAGTCCTACCAATTATATTTAGGAAAATCATCCTCATACAATTTTATATAAAATTGAATTAATAAAAAAAATTATAGAAATCCGAAATTAAAAAAAAAATCATCCTTTTACGACCAAAATTGACCAACTTATAGCTGTTTAAAATTGGAGCACTTTTTGTGCTGAGAAATGGTCAATATGGTCCCTGATTGGTTGGTTGCCTGGAGAAATGGTCAATACTGTCCCTGATTGGTTGGTTGCCTGAAACGGGCCATTTTTATGTGTGGAAAAGCGACTTAAGGCATAAAGTTTAATGCTTCAAAACTCGGTGAATTTTGGTTGTAAAAGGAAGATTTTTTAACACTTTACAACAAAGTTGAAAAGTGTTTATGACTTTGTTCATTCTGTCTGTCTGTCTGTCTGTCTGTCCGTTAGCACGATAACTGCCGTAAAAATGACTTAATCAAAATGAAATTTTAGTATGTTGTTCAGACGGTCTGTAGGACCTATGGGAATATAAATGAATAATATCACACAATTAGTTTTGAATTGAACCCGGGTTGAAAAAATGAAATACATTGAGCCCTATGGGATCTAATTTTTCTAACATTTTTTAAGCGGATTTAAAATTCACAAATTGCTTCGAAAATTTTAGGTAATAGTCAAATTGTTCCATAAAATATATAAAAAAAAATTCAGCTAAATATATTCAGTAGTTTTTTAAATAAAAATTAAAATAATAATTACACATCTTATATGAAACGATCACGTGACCATGATATGAAACGATCACATGACCCACTTCAAAATGAGATATGGCATCCATCTTGTTTCAAATTCGTGATTTTTTAAAGTTCTTTTTAATTCATATTGAGTGTTGTATCCATCCTAAAACTACTTTATTTCTGCTTAAATTCTGTGCATCTACATACTAAAACAACACAATGACAATATATTTGAGTTTAAATTCTCATTCAAATTTGATTCTACAATTAAGCCTATTTTTCACCTATGTAAAATGTAATTCTCCATTGGGCACTGATAGCACTGGACACCCTGTATAATAACATCACTTGAGAAAGTTTTGAAATATTGTTATGCATCATAATACTCATTTTATCCAGTCAGTATTTTTTAACTCTTTCATAAAATAATAAATCTCAACAGTATGAGAATTTATATACACATTTACTCAATAGATAAATGGCAAAATGTACATCAAAATGTCACCTTTGGTCATTTGTTTTTGAGAAAATAGTCACTGTTTCAACTATTTTTAATGTTAGGGGCTGTACTGAGCTTTGAATATATCATCCCTACAAACTATTGATCCAATCGGGGTACAGAAAAGGATCATTCAGTTTTCCTTGGCTGAATGATCTTTCATTCATTATGTAAATAAAATGACCTATAAATCGTGGAAAATTTATCATTCCCTTTATGTCTCTATATACATTGAGTTTTTAATTGATTCACATTTCTTGAATAAATTCCACTTAAAAGATTGAAAATTTATATCATAACATTCACATTTGAGGTTTGTAAAATAGCAGAATTAATCAGTAACAGATATCCTTCCTGTTACTATGAGAGTGATGAGAATTGTGTTCACCAATGGTGAAAAGATGTAGTTATCCTTGAATTCATGCCATCAAACAAGTATGCTAACTGCAGTTGAAAAGCATTTTTGCTAGATTTTCAACAACTAGCTGTTTTTGCCAGAGGTTGATGGCAATTTTCATTCTAACTAGATTCAAATATGTTACAAATATACAACTATAGCATATATAAATTGCGTATTTGCTGATCTGAGTCAGTTATGTTGTGGTTGTTGCAATTGAATTCACAGTGTTAGATGACGGAGAGACACATTAGTCACTTTCCATATGCTTATGCGATCATTACAAAGATATTGTTTTTATTTAAACCTACAGCCTATACATAAGTGCAATGTTTTTAGCAAAATTACGGTGCTATTTTGTTTTAAAAACTTAAATTGTTTTGTGAAATGTCATGCACTAATTATAACCTGAAAATTTTAAAGAGATGATTATGTTGTACTTAATTAAAGCATTTATTTATTGTGCATATTTTCTGAGCTATATTTATGTGGTCTTTTTCAGCAATTTACTGTAAAAGATTCTGATGAAGAAATACAAAATATATAAATGTTAACCATTTAAATATGATTACTTAAACTAAATTGGGGCAAATTAATTAAAAAAAAATGAAAGTCTGATAATGAATACTGCTGCGACAATTCAATCATTCCATAGATTATTCTTTTTTGTCTAAGGTAAAAATACTTAATGCCATTTTCATGTTTTATAGTAAAATTCTTATACAATACCTGCATTAACTCTTCATTTTCTAAAAATTTATCTCCAGTATTCTCCCCAAGTCTTTTTTTTTATGGGCGTGCCACTCAGCTAATTTTACTAACCACCCGGCTACAATTTGTATCTTATGATACAAAAATAATTATTCCTATCTTTTGAGATTATTTTTTAACATTATTCAAAAAATGGAAATGCTACAATCTTAAACTATAAAATTAGGGTCAAAAAGTAGAAATCTTGCAATCTTGAACTATGAAGATAGTAATTTAGACTGAGTACTTGCATGAAAATTGTCATACAGAAATCTAAATTCAAAACAAATAATGCTAAAATTTTCAACAGCACATAAGTTTAAAGATTCTTTTCCAAACTTAGTAAAACTAGCTGTTATTGAACTGGCTATACATGTAAGCATTGCAAAAGAGATTTTTGTGCTTTAAAGCGAATTAAACCTGCTTAAAAGAATTGTATGCAGAACACGGTAAATAATCTAATGCTGATGTCACTAGGATCAGATCCAACAGACTGTTTATGAAAAAACTGCAGGTAACTGGGCATCAAAGAAGAGAAGAATTAACATATAAAATAATAATGTTACTTTATTTGAATTTCTATAAATACAGATGCTGCACTCCCCCTCTCTGTCTCCTATTTTTATTTATTTATTTATTTTCTTTTTCTTTTATCAGCAAGTTTGTTCCACCTGTCAATTTTTCCCAATCACAGAGCTTCAAACATTTTCTAGGGAAAATACTGATCAGAATGATAATTAGGATTTTAGTTTATTTTCTCTAATGTATGTGTTTTTTCTCTATAAATCAAAATGTATTATTGACTCAGTAATTTTATCTCTTTAGGATAAGCAAGCATTGGCTGATCAAAAGAAAGCAAAGTTTAACCAGGCTGAAGGAGATCATTTGACATTGCTCGCAGTGTACAATTCTTGGAAGAGTAATAAATTTTCAAATGCATGGTGTTATGAAAATTTTGTTCAACTTAGAACTCTTAAAAGAGCTCAAGATGTCCGTAAACAGCTTCTGAGTATTATGGACAGGTTAGTATTGAAATTGATGATGCTTTAAATTTAGATTCTGTGGTAGCTAAGCTGCTGTATAAATTATCTGATACCTGCAAATTTCATATTGTTACATTATCCTCTGAATGGACAGGTGGGTTCTCAGGATCCAGTTATCAGTTTTAAGATTTTGACAACTTAAGCTTTTTCAAGGAAGCAATAAGCAATAAATACAGTTAATAATCTTAAAGCTATCTAGCAAAGTCATAAAGTTATCAGCTAAGGGAGAGGGAGACACGCTTCAGTTATTGATTTTTATAAATACTTGTTTCATAGTCCAATTTTATCAAAACAATTACCTCATATATATTAAACACTTCTGCATAAGATAAAAGTATAATCCAGTTCAAATGTCTAACATAACATAAACCATAATTAATAAATATATTTTTTCAGAACCCTTCTAGTGCCCCATTTTATGGGGCACATTGGGATAGTGTCTTCAATGGATTCTATTATTTATTGTCAGTTTTTCTGAAACAAATTTTTAGTTATAGTGCCAAAATTAAATAACTAACATAGCAGATTCTGGATTTAAGTAGAAGCAATTTTATACAAGGCACATGTAATGAACTTATACAGTTAAAAATCTGGAGAAAAATAAATTAACCTTTTACACATGAGAAATTTGAAGGCTTCTTGAAAAACAAAGACTAACAAAATTTAACTTCTACAGCAAATTAAAATCATTACATGCAGCAGTATTTTCAAAAAATAATTTCACTAAGTTTTCCAAGGTGCCCTCTGATCAGATTCTTTCTGAAGGCTTTTATGTTCTTAGACTCAACTCTACAATGGCCATTTTATATCCTATTTCACAATAAATATGCCTATTTCTTTGATATGTAATTTTATTTAAATAAATTAAATTCCAATCCCGCTGTGTTACTATCTACAAAATTTACATAAAAATTTTTTGACACTTATAAAAGCTAAAAAATTTGATAAATTATCATTTGTTTGTAGCAGAACTTTCAAAACACAGCAGCAAATGCACTGAAGAGTGATCTAGTGGTGCATAAAATAACAAGATTTTAATCACAACCCTGATTTTAAGTTATAGATAACCCAAGGTTGACTATGTCCAAAAGTGCCCCACTCTCCCCTACAACAAGATAAGATGATTAAAAATTATTTTTAAAACTTATCAGATTTGCTTCTTGCATTTTAGTGACCACAAATTTTACTTTTCATATTGTGTATATAAAAGGTATGCAAGGTATATATAATAATATAAGAGATGGAAAGAAGATTCTAAAATTTGCATAACATAACAGTTTGCAATATTTGAATTTCAGGTTATTTTCGAACTCATTAGTACATAACAAACTTTACACCAATTTTGGTGTAAGTATAACCAAATTTTAAACAAATTGTGCATCTGCTACTTGCAAAACATGTAGTCATATTAAAAAAAAAAGAATTAGTCTCATTTTTGACTTCATCACATGAAATTAATGACCTTAGAATATTGAATTTGGTTTAAATTGGATAAATGCTTCAAAGGTTCATGTTCGGTTTATGCATTACATAGTACATAGTCACATGACTCATAGTTGTATGACATATGACTATGTCTTAAATTTTTTCATAGTCACATGATAGATTTAAGTTTAATTTCAAAATCTTCTTGTCAAATTACTTTATTATGTTAACATTTTTTTTGGAGGTGGATATCATTCTCATAAAATTTAAATTTTTTACTGCACATGTGCTCATCTCTTATTAGCTGAGAGTAAATATAGCTTCATATTCAAAGTTTGGATATCAAATTAACCTTAATTCCTAAATTTAGTGCAATTGTGATGAAAATTATGGTATTTTGCAGTATTGTTTCATAGTTTCAGTAGCATAGTTTGGCAGTATTGGTGGTAAAAAAGCAATATTACTAACAGATGGCATGAAGTTCATTAAAAGCTCTTTGGAATTCATAGAGTTGGTGTCACTGAACAAAGTATAATTTCAATTATTAATTCATCCTTATTGAAGACATAAATGTCTTAGAATAAACTGTTCTTGATATAATTGATAAAAATTAAACATATTGCCCAGCACTGAACTCAAGCTGGGGGTGTATGTCATAGAAAATTTGTATCATTGAAAAGAAAATCATGAGTACTATATTTTATTGAAAACTAAGAGTTTCTAGGGTGCACAGTTTGTGCTACAGAGGGGATGAAACAACTTCATAGACCAATACATGGTACAAAACACATTAAGGGTTGCTCAACGAATGTTAGTGTTAATGATCAAAATATTCATCTTTAACTTATTTTATTCATAAATATTCATCTTATTTTATCACCTTAGGAAATTTGTCCAAAGCACGAAGTTCCTAAGGTGAGCTGTTGATAAGAAAGAATATTGACATGTTTTGTAATTTTTCAAGCACTAAGATCAATATAGATTAATCTGACACACTCAATGCCAATAAAAGGAGAATATATGCAAAAAGTTCTACAACTTTGATAAAGACATCTTTATAGCATTTACCATTTGTTAGATACAGCATCTACAAATATATCAACTGACCTACCTAGGCACAAATGACATGGTAAGTTCAATAAGGCAAATTAAGTAAAACAGCAAATAAATGTTCAACTAATTCACAAACAAGAAGATTGTATTCTTAAACCTCCGATTTCCCTAAAAATCTATATAACTCTGAAAATTCTGTACCAATTGCTTAATTTCTTAAACTTTTCCAAACTTCCAAAAATAGTGCCATTTCCTTAAAATGTGCTACCAATGTTACCAAATGTATGACAAAGGTAATGTGCCCGGACATCACCATAATGGCAATTGATTACTGGTAATGTTGCTTCCCTGCTAGGAGAATTTTAAAATAGGAAAAGCAATATTAGGTCATTATTACAATACACATCTTACAGCATTAGTATATGCCTTAATAGGTACTTAAAATTATTTAATTTTTTTAATGAAAAATGTGCAAGAACCCTGACAAAGGATATAAATGTATGAGAAATAAGAGCAAGCAGAACCTTGAACTTTAGATAATTTATTTAAGACCCGAATGCAATTTGTAAATAACTTTTTTACTGAAGCTTTCACATCTTCTGTTTTATTAGGCATAAACTTGATGTTGTATCATGTGGCAAAACTACTGCTCGGGTTCAGAAAGCTATTTGCAGCAGCTTCTTTCGAAATGCTGCCAAGAAGGATCCCCAAGAAGGCTACAGGACTTTAGTTGACAGCCAAGTTGTATATATTCATCCATCAAGTGCATTGTTCAACAGACAACCAGAATGGTATAATTTTCTTTCTTATAGTTTCATTTTCCCTCTGTTGCTTCATGACAGTGGCAGTTCCTGACTTCAGGAATTGATAAAGCTGCTTCACTGCAGAATGCCCCCTCCCTCCAACAACAAACATCACTGAAACCCTGTATGCTTCTGGCACCAATCTTTCCAAATATTATCTAAAAATAACTTAACAGGTCTAAAAAATTCACTAAATGATTGAAGAATAGCCAAACTTAAGAATGAAAAAAAAACCTAATTAATTAATAGTATTTATTATACAGGGTGTCCCAAAAACATTGACCTCTGCTTTTATTCCTTAAACATTTATCTTAGACATATATAATAAATTACAAAGTTGCTTGAAAAAAGGAACAGAATTTTATGAAATCGATAAAAATTTTCAGGGGATTAAAGTTGAAGAAATACAAAATTAAATTTTTATACGGCCCCCATACAATAACATTTCCAATGAGTAAAATATGCCTCATACACTAATAAGGTGATGTACAAAATTTCAGCATTTTATCATAAAAAGTTTCAGAGATATGTTTAAACAAAGTTGTGATGGATTAATCACAAATTAAAATGTAAATATTTACAGCAAGAGTGCAAATGACGCAAGGCAGAAATGCATCATAGGCAAATAATATCTGCCTCTTATCTTTAATAGATCTTTGGCATGGATGGAAAACATTTTGAACAAGCTTTGTAATCTATGTGTAAAGTTATTATTTCTACTCAGTGTAGATACTTTTGTACCAATAAATAGAAAAATTATTATTTATTTCTGTAATCATTGTTTTCTTTCATAATTTGTGTATGACTCCTGAAACGCGATCTGTGGACATGACTTTTCCCCTCTGAGAACCCACGTCAATGCATCGAAAAGTGGTTTAAGTCAGCATTTTTGTCTTTTCATATCTTTGGGACTTTTTATGATAAAATGCTGAAATTTTGTACATCACCTTATTAGTGTATGGGGCACATTTTACTTATTGGAAATGTTTTTGTACGGGGGCTATATAATAATTTAAATTTTGTATGTCTTAAAATTTAATTTCTTTGAAAATTTTAATTGATTTCATAAAATTCTGTACCTTTTTTATGCAACTTTGTAACTTATTATATATGTTTAAGATCAATATTTGAGGAATAAAAGCCGAGGTCAATGTTTTTGGGATACCCTGTATATATATATATATATAAATTCAAAAGACAAAAACCCTGAATACCTCGTGATCGAGATGAAACCAAGAAAGAAAGGTAAACATATGGGCTAGGTGCAATAAAATGGCCAATGAGGGATTGCGACCTCATTTAAGTCCCGGTTACCAGCTGGTTGAACTGTCATGGCACCACTCCCGGAAGTCTGCACACATCTGTAGTTAACCTCATAGTGACCACTAATAACGAATACGAAAGATCTAATAGTACCAAAGAATAAAACTTTAAGTGAAAATTTATATCCCCTTCATTCGAATATTCTCTAAAAATCAAGACAACAATTTAAAGATACCTTGTATATATACATGTACAACACATTTAAAACTTAAAAATATTAAAACATATAAACAATAGAAGCATTATTTTACATTTAAAAACATATAAATTACCAGTACCATAAACCTAAAGTTTTAATTATCACTATAACATCTTCAATCATTATTAACACTAAAAGTATTCACTACACAGTACTCTATATCTACTCCCTCTAGGTTTTTTCCAGTAAGTTTGCGTTGCCAACTTCATTGTAGTTTGTTCAAATTTATTTAAGAATACCCAATATCTCGTTCAAATGATATTGGGTATTTAAGAATACCCAATATCTCGTTCAATACCCAATTCTCTTTTGATATTTACTTGCAGAGCATACTTGTCTTTTTAGAAAATAATGTGGGTATCCCCTCTTGATTGCCATCTCGATGAATGCCATGTCTCGCTTTTTTTTTCTTTTATCCTCATTTTAATAATTCATAGATGTCTCACTATGCCATTTCTAATAATATTTCGAAAAATTTGTTTATGTATATTGGAATCCCATTGTCTCAAGCTGTTGATTTCAAACCCGAAGGTTGTATGCTTATCATACATGTATGCTTATTTTGATCCTGAGGTATTCAGGGTTTTGTCTTTTGAATTTATATTATTTTGGGAAGTGTGTTTGCAGCAATAAGCTTACTAATTCATTAAGTAATATATCTTTTGCGAAGAATATATTCTTCGCAAAAGATATATTACTTAATGAATTTTGATGGATATTTTCTAGTTGTTTGTAATTTTAAATTATATATATATATATATATATATATATATATTAATAAATTTCTTGTTCTCCAATCACCATTGCATTGTGAACAAATCTGAAGTAAAAAATTATCTGTTATATTTGTTTTATCAGATTCAACTAAATATTCAATTATACCTTATTTCTTCATTTGTATTACTAATTTTTCATTTCATAGTAAAAGAAAACAAAAAGTATGGTATATTTTACGAAATTATTGCAATAATCATATTAAAATAAGTTCAAGAGATAATATTATTAATAAATACTCAAAAGTAGTCCGAAAGTAGTATCTACCGAATTTTGTGAAATTCGGTTCATTAGTTTTTCAACTGGAGTGGATACAAGCTTTTGAGGGCCATTTTGCAGAAAAAGGCAGGTTATTTTTTTCTGTATCGTACCAAAATCTAACCAGCACCAGGGTGTCCCACAAGTGACTTATCTACCGAATTTTGTGAAATTCGGTCCATTAGTTTTTTAGCTAGAGTGGATATAATTTTTGAGGGCCATTTTGCAGAAAAAGGCAGGTTATTTTTTTCCATATCGTACCAAAATCTAATTAGCACCAGGGTGTCCCACAAGTGACTTATCTACCGAATTTTGTGAAATTCGGTCCATTAGATTTTCAGCTAAAGTGGATACAAGCATTTGAGGGCCATTTTGCAGAAAAAAGCAGGTTATTTTTTTCCGAATCATGCCCAAAACCAATCAGCACCAGATTCGCCCACAAGTGACTTACCTACCAAATTTTATGAAATCCGGTCTATTAGATTTTTAGTTAGAGTGGATACAAAATCTGCACAGACAGACACATACACAGATGTCACTCTAAAAATAGTTTGTTCGTATTCTAGAGGTCTCAAAACGTGTAGATCCATCGAAAACTCGAGTTGCGATTTTCGGCGTGATTCCAATACTTTCCCTATACATTACCATGTATTGCAGAGAAAGTAAAAATTGGTTTATTAAAGAAATCATGCTGTCAGTTCAGGGACCATTTTTGAACTTTTCTGCAGTGAATAGCTGATAATTACACGGACTGCTAAAAAAATTTGCTAAAAATTTTGTGAACTTCCGTGATGACCAATCAACCATACCATGCAACTTCCTTTATAATTTGAATATTCCTTACAAATTTAAAGGCAATTGAGTTCATGTGATTATGAATCATGGATGAATCTTGGAAGAGGCGATTAATTATTCATAAATATTTAACTCCATGGAATGGGGAATATGTAGTTTGCTCCTTTCTGTAGAGCTTAATATATACAGTGTCAAGGAAAGTTACAAACCAGGTGGTCAATAACTAGAGAAATATTAGGGTTATCATATATTTTTCTATGTAGCTGTGCAAGAAAGCCCTATGGTGCTACAAAATGAGACAACTTTAGGGGGGGGCTGAACCCCTTTTTTAGGAGAGTATGGGAGCTATCACACTTCCTGTCAGAGATAGAGGAAAAAAGTCAAATACAAAGCTGTAGAGCTTTGTAAAATTAGTACTAAGCATGTTTTCCCCACAGCAAAAGCTTCAAAATAACTCGCTAAATAATGACTTTAAAAGAAACAATTTTATTAATCTGCATGTAACAGTGTAAATGTAGAGATATTGGAAAACATGCAGACTCATCTTATATTACATGTGCTCAGCCCCCCAGCATATATCATTGCTGAAAGTAAATATTTTGAATTTAGGGTATAATGAAGTCTATTTTATTCTACTGCATTGTCAAATGTTGCATTTTTTTGTGGCGGAAGTTAGACGTTGGTGTTCAGGGTTCCTTTACATTTTTTAAAAGAGGGTATAAATGCTTAACCCTTTCGAGATGGCGGCATTCCGGAGCTGTCGCGGCCCAAAAGACGAAGCGCTTCGCTTCCGAACTGGTCGAAAAGGACGGCGCATTTTTTGCGCTAAGCCTAACTCTCGAAAAAAATTCACTAAAAATCACCTATTCAACACAGAAATCTACATTTTTCAGGAGTAAAAGAAATGTTTATGTTCTATTTGATGTATAATTTTCATACAAATCTGAATACAAAATACTCGTTAGTTGCTCCCATTCTTTTATCCGAAATAAACGAATAATTTCACTGCCTCTAAAACCCAAACAAAAAAAATACGCTCTTATATTCCTATGATTCACCAATGAAATCATAACGCTGAAATAAAAGTAAAAACCGAAACTCAATTATAAAATTGTTTGATGCTACGAGAATTGCTCTGTTTGTTTATGTTACAAAATGATTTTCACCGCTCCAAATGGAGAAGTAATTCATTCGATCCTCTTCTGCCAAGGTCATGCCTCTGCAAAATACATTGAAGTTAGTTCCATGGACAAGTAACGCAATCTAGTACACAAATTAAAACGTTCCGCGTGGTGGCACTTATAGGTGCCACTATCCGCTTGCGGTAAAATTTCCTCTGGCCCGAGTGAGTGCCGTTCGTCCTTGAATGCAAGTTTGCAGCTGGCACGTGGGCGTGCCGATCGTCGCGAAAGGGTTAATACTAATGTTGCAGTGCTCTACAACTTTAAAATTGACTTTTCTGCCTATCTCTGAAGAAAGTGAAATAGACCCCATACCCTCCTAAAGAGGAAGTTAGCCATCTTAAAGTTGTCTCATGATTTGTGTAGCATCTATGGGATTTCTGATACATCTGCATTAAAAAATATACAATAACTCCAATGCTTCTTGAGTTATTTGCCTTGTCCATCACTTTCCTTGACCCCTATAAATATCTCAAAGCAATATAAGTTATATTTTAAAAAGAATGTGTGAAATATATTATTTTTAATCAGATCATCCCCCCCCCCCCCCCACCTTTCATAATTTTTTTTTTCTTTTTAATCATATAGAGCTAGTTAAAGTTCTAGCTTGTGTAGTAATTTTTAAATTAAAGCGCACGTGTCTTATCGAAATTTTGAAGTTCTGTTAATAAATTGTTCATTCTCATCTATCTGGATATTAAAGTAATTTGTTTCATGTTTTTGTAGGGTCGTATATCATGAATTGGTTCAAACAACTAAAGAATATATTAGGGAAATAACAGCAATAGATCCCAAGTGGATGGTTGAATTTGCTCCAGCCTTTTATAAGTTTGCTGATCCTACCAAACTAAGTAAACACAAGAAGCAACTAAGACTGGAACCCCTGTACAACAAATATGAAGAGCCCAATGCTTGGAGAATATCACATGTTAGAAGGAGAAGAAATTAATTCTCAACTGAGCTTATATATTAGATATTGTGAATATGTAAATAGAATAAATAAATTTTTTTATTATATGTGTGTAATTGTGGTTGTGCAAACTTCAAATTTTGGGAATTTTTAGCAGAATACTTGTTGAACATCAAACACAGTAGTACATTTTCTGTGAAGATGTTCAGTCCCTCAGAGAAACAGGGAGTGGGGTGTCAGATTTTTTCGTTATGCAAAAGAATTTAGCAGTTCCATAAAACATAGCTAAACTATTATGCTGCACTGTCCAGGCAGACGAAGCTCGGCACCAATCCAAATGGTTCTGTCTAAACTGAGAGTTAGTGGTAGGTGCTTTAATGAACATCAACACCTAATCCTACCTTTTGCCAGTCGTCTCCAAATAATATCTTTTGATACAGGATGCATGAAGGGTGGCAAATGCCTTCGAATGGCTGATAGCAGCACCATGGGTGTGGGTGTGGCTTCTGTTCTGAGTGCATGATCCTCTCGAGTAGTAGTCTGTCTGGGATGTCTTGAGCTTCTGTTATGGTTACATGTACCTTTTCTGATCTACTGTTTCCAATATCGAGCAACTACTATATCACTCCGACCAATATGATGACTGATACGTCCTGCTGCGTGGGCGGGCGCCCGCTCACCACCCGTTGAGCTTTCTTCCATCTTGGAAGGGGCCCCCCACTGGCATGGTGTCCGGCTCCACTGCCCGTTTCCGTTGCAGGTGGTTAAAGGGGAATCTTGTAGAAATTGTGTGAAAATACAGGGACCATCTTTATAGGTATGAGAATCATTCCAATGTTACATTGCATGAGGAAAACCGATGTAACACGTCCGTTGGACCAACCAGTTTCCCTTAGGCCTATTATATAACCTCTCTCTATATCCGACAGTTGTTTATAGCATCATCAAGTATATCTGAAAGGCATCTTTGTAAATAACTTGCAATATCAAAGCAGAAAATCCAGTTGCAATTGCTTGTGAGTGAGAACACTGATCTAAAGGCTGTACTATGCGTCATTTTCATGTGCATTGCATGAGCCCTATAATATCATTGGCACTGCCTGTTTGATTATTTACATAAACCTTAAAATGGCATTTTCATGCCAAGTTTCATGACTGTAGCTGAATTTTTAATGGGTGCATATATTTATTTGCAACAGAATTATTTACTGCACCTGGAGTGGAGAACCTGTTATGACCCTTTTGAAAATGACACTTAAAGTAACATTATCAATATGTGCTAGAAATTTATTCAGGAATTGTAGAATACTTGACTAAATATGTTTAAAATATTGGTGTGAATGACATCTACGCTTGGGCTGTGGTGCAGAGTTGGGAAAAGTACGTTGAAAATATATTTTCAATACAAAAGAAAAATACATAGCTTTCAGGACACAATATACAAAATACATGTATTACAAAATATATGTAAACAGGATTCGTGCACACTCTGGAAATTAGGAAAACCGGGAATTTGAAAGTAGACTAAATCGATTTTATGCTCAAAATTCTGGAAAAATCAGGGAATTTTCAACTTGCTGACCTGTTTACAGAGATATCAATTACTACGGATTCTCCATAGTTTCTACAGGAAACTTCCTCTTGCTGCAGATTACGGAATTTGCATAGTTGAAAAATTGTCT
Organism: Amaurobius ferox; assembly: GCA_951213105.1. Taxonomy (NCBI): domain Eukaryota; kingdom Metazoa; phylum Arthropoda; class Arachnida; order Araneae; family Amaurobiidae; genus Amaurobius; species Amaurobius ferox. Next base: position 106,234,443 of record OX578149.1, read on the forward strand.
TCTGTGAAGGCCAATGTAAATTTACGGCCTCATGCACAGTGATGTCAACCAAATCAATGTAACAACGGGGATTTACGGCCGTATGTGCATTAATGCAATTTAAATTACTGTGACAATGGGATTTATGGACTTGTGCACGTTAATGCCAATCAAATCGAATCACCGTAACAACGATGATTTACTGCTGTGTGGAATGTAAAAGATCACCTTTTTCATGGAAGTAATAAATATACTTCTTAAAAGTTGTTAAATTTTGCATAAATTGCTGAACGGTTAATTTTATACTTATTTGTACATAAACAGCACGATTGCACAATTCACTTTATGTTCCCTTGAGTTGCCGAGAGTCCATTAGTATATTTTCCCATCCATCTTCAAAATGTTGCATATTAGATTGACTGGACTAGCTTATTTTATATTCTGGTTATTTATTAAGGTCAATTTTTTAATTATTTTTGCATAATACATATTTTCCCTATTTTGGAAAATGGGTATGAACCTTTTGAAGAAATGCTTTTCAGAAAGTGATATTAAATTAATGATTTAGGCAAATAAAAAAGCAACCATTTTGGCAAGGATGTATTAAAATTGATAAATACATTGCTATAATTTATTTTTTATTAAAAAATTGTATTTGTTATTATCATTAGTGAAAACTTGTGATTTATCATAGGGAAATGTTTGTTTTCAAAATAAAGTATTTTTAAATGGATGAAATATAAATATATATATTAATGCATAATTTTATATGTGTTTAAATAATTTTCTGTATATGCATTTTTGCATTATGTGATTTCTTAACCTGACTACTAAAAAAAGTCTTAAACCTGATATTTTCTTTTTTCACTACTGAAATAAATCTTCATCAGCTGAGTGACATCACTATGATGATTGAAACTGTTAAGTGTCATGATCATTGAGTCATAAATAATCCCTTTTATGCATGATTATGCAAACTTTTATCTCATACTGTCATAGAAAATATGAAATTTCACTCGAATATCAAATAATTCTATCTAGTTCTAGAATTTTCGATAACAAAGCTAGATATAAAGCTTCTCGAAAATCCATCAGTATTTATGGCAGCTATCGTGTGCACTAGCAATCGACAACAGATGGACATTACTCTAAAATAGTCAAAATGTGTTCAGCAGGTCCTGAAACATGTATTGGCATCAAAATCTCGAAATAGAAAATATTCATGAAAACAATACTTTCTCTATTCTATAGTATGAGAAATTAAAAATATGGAGACATTTGGCAGCGATTTGATGTGTGTGTGTGGGGGGGTGTCGATAATGCCCGATAAATAGTCGATCATGCAATTAAAGGTCTTGAACAAAGAAGCTTCATAATCAGAGAGGAAATAATGCTCATCTACCTACAAGATAAAAGAAAAACTGCTTTCCCACAAACTAAAATTAATGAAGCAACAAACATTAGTTCAAATGTTTAAACAAAATGATAAAATGTAAACTTTCTTTTTCTTTCTTGTATATGTATATTTTTTCTTAAAATTTCTTTTGTTCCATTTTTTTTTTTTTTTGTATTAAATATTTTTTAATGGGGTAACTTGACATTTTGTCATTATTTTTACTAAAAATAATGTTTTATAATGTATTTAGTTGATATTAAGTTTGCATTTTATCCAAACTCTATAATTCAGAAAATTCTAAATTAGAAAAGTCCAGATTTTCGCGGTTGTACTGTATATGTAGATAAAATTGTATACAGAGATAGAAAATTTTGAGTTATTTTGTATGTTTGTTTTTTTTAACTGTCATGTATTCATGGTAAAATGGTAAATGTCAATTAAACCTAGAATTATTTTTTTTTAATTGGCGTTAAAATCATAGTATGCAGTACCTGGAATTTTGATGAAAACCTGGAAAACTCAAGGAATTTCATTTTGAAAAATAGACATGAACCCTGTTTAAAAAAATAAACATTGCTGTGTATTGAACAGGATTGAATTTTCAATATTAAAGCAGCATTTGCCTATATATTTTATAAACAAACCGTATATTTGTTAAATATTAGCATTGGCATTTCAAAAGTATGACTTAAAAGACTCTTTGAAATTTTAAATCTCCAAGTTAATAAAGTAAAATTAAATAAATAAAATAAGCAAATCTATGGGAGAACACATTTTATATAACAAAGATATAATAAAAAATAAGAAATTTATGAAGAAATTTTCATGTAGTGGCAATTAGTTTGTACACTTCATTTTTGACAGAATTATTAAGCATTTTAATTTTCCTTTGCATATGAATTTTCAGAAAAACCAGAAATGAAAATCCTTAACGAATTCCCCTGCCTCTTTTAAAATTCAATGCTGAAGCTATATCAGTTATCATCTAAGCTCTATCTATAACCAATCCTTAAAAATAAAAGTTTCAAGAAAAAAATTTTTTTTTTGAACTGGAAAAAAAAAAAAAAAAAAGTGGACTAACTTAATTAACCCCCAACCATCTCCCGAATTTAATGCTAAATTGATATCAGTTATCATCTCAGCTTTATCTATAACCAATCTTAAGAAATAAATTCCAAGATATTTTTTTTTTGAACTCGAAATGGAAAAGATCTGGAGGTGGAAATCTTTAGTGAACCCTCAAATCCACTCTGGAATTTAATGTTGAATCCATATCAGTCATTATCTATATCTATACTTATAGCCAATTCTAAAAAAATATATGTTTTAAGGAAATTTTTTTAACCAAATGTGGAAAAGAAACCAGAAGCAAAATTTGTTAGTGAACAACCCTACCTCCTCTAGAATTTGATGTGTACTCTATATCACCAGTTATCATCTAAGCTCTATCTATAGCCAATTTTGAGATACAGGTGTTTCAAGTAAAATGACAATTTTTGAACTGGAAATTGAAAAAAAAAAAAATGTGGAAATCCATAGGAAAACTTCCTTCCCCCTGCTCCCGAAATATAATGCTAACTTCAAATCAGCCATCATTTTAACTCTCTATAGCAGATCCTGGGAAATAGATGTTTCAAGGAAACATTCTTCTGGAAAACAATAATATGGCAAATGTTTTGCCACCAATAAAACTTCCTTCTCCCTTCCCCTAGAATATGCTAACTTCAAATCAGACATCATCTTAACTCTCTATAGCAGAACCTGGGAAATAGATGTTTTAAGGAAACATTCTTCTGAAAAACAACAGTATGACAAATGTTTTGCCACCAATAAAACTTCCTTCCCCCTGCCCCTGAAATATGATGCTAACTTCAAATCAGACATCATCATAACTCTCTATAGCAGATCCTGGGAAATAGACGTTTCAAGGAAACATTCTGAAAAACAACAGTATGGCAAATGTTTTGCAACCAATAAAACTTCCTTCCCCTCGCCCCTGAAATATGCTAACTTCAAATCAGACATCATCTTAACTCTCTATAGCAGATCTTGAGAAATAGATGTTTCAAGGAAACATTCTTCTGAAAAACAACAGTATGGCAAATGTTTTGACACCAATAAAACTTCCCTTCTCCCTGCCTCCAAAATATGATGCTAACTTCAAATCAGACATCATCTTAACTCTGTCTATAGCAGATCCTGGGAAATAAATGTTTCAGGAAACATTCTTCTAAAAAAACAACAGTATGGCAAATGTTTTGCCACCAAAAAAACCTAAAGCATAATACAGCTCAACCTCGATTAAACGAATGCCAATGGCATTCATAACTAACATAAATATTCGTCAATAATACTGGGCATAAATACTCGTTTGTGACTGAAAATGAAGCGAATAAATATTTCCTGTAGGTCTTTTCTAATATTTTGCTTTCCAAACTCTCGAATTATGCTTCGTACGTATTTTTATTTTGAAGTTGTAAAACATGATATTTTGTTTCCAACATTTTATATTTTTCTTTTCTACAGTTGGTTCTTCTTTAATTCCAATTTAAAAAATGTCAACTGTATAATTGTTTCTGCTAATTTCTTCTGTTCTCTGCATTTTTGTCTAAATTTACGTTTAAATTTTACGACCTGTGCTTCATTACTCTTTATTTCGAAGCATTTGCAAAGAAACAGGAGTTTTCTTTAATTTGCAATTTTTAGGCAAATTCAAAATTTTCGACTTTTAAATATTTTCATAAACATCAGTTGTAAAATAGTACTGTGAAGGTAGAGCATGAGTTCTATTGATGAGTTCTATTGATCTATTGATTCATTGCTTCCGAAGCTCTTCATCTTTAGAAAAATCGTGACACGTATAGTATGTTTCAAGATTTTGTTTAGTCTTCTCCAAACAATTGATGTACACAGCAGTAGTACATCTCATTCCAAGCATGATTAGCATAAGTAAAAATAAAAACACATTACGTATTATATGTGAACAAAAAACCAAGAAAACTCTGCTTGCTTGTTAACCGCCCATAGAATTAAACACACTAATACGAGTGTAGCGATTGAGCATCGCCTGTCCCGAGCCAGGATCGAACTCGGGACCTCGTGCTTACAAGACCGACATTATAATCATAGAGCAAAAGCTAGCTTCGGCTCCGTTCTTATAATTCGGGTACAGGTTCTAAGCATCTTTGATCAGATGTCTTTGCTGCCGCACACTCCCGCACCTGATGAGAAGGCCCCGATCTAATTTCGGCGTGGAGGGGTCCGCTGAGAAAAACCCCGCGTGTCCCCTCGAAATGCAGTTGAGGAGCTGAAGACCGGGAAGCGTGTTGCCTCGGGCGTGACGTCAGTCGTGGTCAACCAGGAAGGGAGTGGCAAGGCCTCTGACTTCGTGTGGTGCTGCCATCTCGTGTTGAGAGGTGAGATCGTTGGCGTGAGAAGGTTGCGTGTGTTTCAAACGTCCAGTCATCATTGTGGCGATTGAGCGTCACCTGTCCCGGGCCAGGACCCAATTCGGGACCATGTGCTTACAAGCTCGACATTATAATCATAGAGCAAAAGCTAGCTTCGGCTCCGTTCTTATAATTCGGGTACAGGGGCCCTACCACCAACACATCGTAAATTTACCCGGGTTCGAAATAACCGGTTATACCGCAAGTCAATCAAATTTTACGAAGTGTGGTACCACGAAGTCTTATCAGGGTGCCTAAAGTTGTACGAAGGTTCGTAAAAACCCCTTGATAATTTCACCCTCTAAGGACACCGTGAAACCTGAAATAAGGTACGCAACGTCACCTTCGAGATCTAAGGTGACGATCTAAGGCTTCGAGATCTTTAGTTCACGAAGGTGACGGTACGTAATAGCAGTATTCAAGATGGCGGTCTTGTATTTGCGAGTGATCGTTTCTGAAAGGAAGAAAAATTCAACCGCAGAGGGTAAATTAATTATGCTAATTGACAATGAATTTGTTTCATTGTTCAGGTTATATTAACATATTAAGTTGCCGATCAAATTAGTATCAAATGCTTCGATAATAATTTCCTTGGAATATGTAAAACGACGATCTTGAGAAATTTTAAAAGCACCAATTTTTCATCAAATCTGAACATTTTATTCCACATATATTAAAATACAAGCTCATTTGGGTACTCTCAAAAGGAAACACCGACCCACCCGAAGGTACACGGGAAAGAAACTCCATCGCTGCGACAGCCCACCCAGCACAAAAGGGCGAGGCCAAGAGGCCCGAACCAACCACCCCAGCCACACGCACCAAAGGCCGAGAGGAGGGTGGGCGCCAAACAAAAAAAGACAGCAAAGCCCAGGGCTAACGCATCCTGCCATCTGGAGAGAGTCATCCTCTGATGGGTCCCTCAACTTTATTAAGTCCAAATCAAATACATATTACAATTCCCTTCATTTTAGGGTCACAAAATTACAAATTTTTCCATCAAAGTACAATCATATAATCTATGAAAGAACAAACAGTAGTGCTTTCTTAATAAAATATTAGAATTATATACAACAAAGTAACTACTAGTTACTAAAATAATACACAATCTGCTAGATTGATAACTTAACAAAATAAGAAAATATATACATCATTTACAATTATCAAATATATCATAATCATAATTACAATAAAATCCATCCATAAAATATCACACAAGAAAATACACCAATGCTCCTTCTATTTACACCAAATTCATCTCAATAGCCAACACATTTTTCATAATTTCTATTACTTTCATAATTTCTATTACTAAAATTCACAGAAATATTTATATTTAAAAAAAAAAATAATTATTAACTTGCATTTATAATTGCCATCTTCTTATTTTTGGTATTTATTAAATTTGAAAAACGTATTTCTGGTTTTTCTCTTAACTTTTTCTAATTTAAAGTTTATCTTTAAGCCATTGTCAGTTTCATCCATTTTTTCCATTTCTTAAAGGTTTCCCAAATTTACAGATTTTTTTTTCTGAACATTTTAAACATATAATCACTAATTATTTTACAACCTTGTTTAAAATTGTACCTATGTTTTTCAAAAAATACATTAAAGTGTTTCACATACACAACAATTTAATCATTCAAGATTTTTCAAATTTTATTTTTTAAAAATATTACCAATTATTTCCTATGTTACTTGACACCTCCCCCCCCCCCCCCTTGTTTTAAAGGTTTCTAGTATGATCGTTTATAGACTGTACATATGTAGGTTAAAGTGGAACAATAATACATAATGTAATGTGATGATATTGGTTGGCTCTTTGGCTCGAAAAAGTTCGGTTTTCGAATCTCTCATCCTCTCTCTTCGCAGAGAGCGCGGCAAGTGACTTTTCTCGAATACGTTGTGGGTCCGCTAGCGTCATATCCGCAACGTATTCCAGAAATTCTTTCTTGAATACGAATTATTATTATTTTTAATTTATTACGAAGCAAAATATGCTGTTATAAATATTTAAACAATTAAAAGCTAATTTGGCAAACAGAAAATTTTCGTCTGTGATATGAATTCCGTTTGAACAAGGAATCGGGTACCCCGGCCTATAACTGAACAAAACGGTTGTAATGAGTTTCCATTCCTATGTCTTTGTAAATCATGCAAGATATTTGTCAATCGTCTGTGCGGCTACGTCATTTGCAATCAAAGTGCATCTGCACATTTATAAATCTGCAGATTTGTATAGTTTCTCGCGAAATTTTCGATGATATCAAAGTCTGTAGGTGCCATTTCAGAACTGCACATGCGCGTCCATTTTCTGGTCACCGTTCTCAATGACATTCTTTCCCACAATATAAACACGTGCAGGCGCAGGGGAGAAGTCTGGTCTCGCGAAAAAAAAGTGCAAGGTTGCATTTTGTCCTGCAGGAAATGCAAGACAAGTACAATAATCTGCAAAACCGAAGTTAAAATATTTTTATTTTTTAAATACATATACATTTTAAACTGTCTGAAATTGATCTGCAAGAACAAACGTAATCTGCGGCGCCCACCGCCGTGTTTCTGCTACCGGGCTAATATATTTTACTGCCGCATACAAACCCTTCTCAGAGTCATAGCCAGAATTTCAGAGATGGGGGGGGGGGGGGGGGGGAGTGACGATCGAATGGGGATTACAACGTAAAATTTCGCTTTACTAATATGGATCCTATCGAGAACCATAATGGATTAGTTGATGGGTGTATGCATCGTTTACAGGAGATTTCAAAAGTAGCTACGGACAGGAAGGCTCCGTAATGTTAAATTCCGAAACCATTAGGTGGCGCTGATGCTGTAGGGAATTTGAGGAATAAGGACATCCTGAGGGAAAATATTCAGTATTTTGTTTTGCTTGTGTAGTGTTGGTGTGTTACAGAAAATCTGAGCACGTGGTAAGTTTTAATGATCATTATTTCCTTTAATTTCGTTTAATCCTTTAAGTTTCCTTTAATCGATCGTTGTCTGAGGATTCGTATATCTTTTATTTGCATTTGATTCGTATATTTAGCACGTGCATAACTATTCATGTCTATTTTCGTTTGATTCGGATATTTAGCACGTGTATATCTTTTATTTGCATTTGATTCGTATATTTAGCATGTGCATAACTATTTCTTCCTATATTTAGCACGTGCATAACTTTTATTTACATTTGATTCGTATATTTAGCATGTGCATAACTATTTCTTCCTATATTTAGCACGTGGTAAGTTTTAATGAGCATTATTTCCTTTAATTTGAAGTTCTTGATGATTATTATATATATGATTCGATCGATCGTTATCTGAGGATTCGTATATTTTTCGCACGTGCATAACTAATCCTTTCTATTTGCATTTGATTAAAGATGTTCTGGTGAAATTTCTGGTTTTAATTTTACCTGACCATTAGATTTGTGTTTGCGTGAATATATAACTAGTAAATTTGATTCATGACTAGTAAAATTTAATAAATTGAATTCAGCCTAGTGTTTCTATTCTTACTAAAATTTAAACGTTCTTTTGTAATGTAAATTTGACCTGACCATTACATTTCTATGATTACGTTTAAATTAACACAAAAATTTCTGATTTTAATTTTACACGACCATTACATTTGTGTATGCGTGGATATATAATGATCTGTAGCTGAATATGAACGTGTGGTGTTCATCTTGTTGCAAGCGTTATATTTACCACTGCACAACTATTCGTAAACTAGTAAATTTGATAGGTACACATACAGGTGTATCTTGTGATTCGGGTATGTAATTCTTACAATATAACGCTATGAGAAATAGCTTCTAATAAATTTATAGTGCAACAGATTATTCTAGAAGCTAAAGAATGCTATTTAAACTACCTCTTACTTGAATGCTGATTGCTATACTGGAAGTATTATAATTTTTTCCTTAATTAATCTGCTTGACTGACAGTTTTTAGAAAATGTCTACTTCAGTTATCCACAGCTGATGAGCTCAAATGAGAGCGAAACCGGTCCTGTATCTCTGTTAACAGCATTAGTGACATGACTGGAGTTACACTTTTCTATAATTTCAGATACTCTACTAATGTTGTTAACAATTGTCTACAGGAGCTCTTTTTTTAGGAGTAAAACCGGTCCTGTGGTACCGTATAGTGTATATAGATGTATGCTTGTACAGATGTATCACATATTACATACAGGTGTGTCTTGTGAATCAGGTATGTAATTTTTACAATAATATAACAATATAAAAAACAGCTTCTAATAAATTTAATTATTATATTGCAAAGGCCTTCGAAACAAATTTATATCATCAAAGTAATTTAGATGATGTGGGAACCCCTTTCAAATGAAAGTCACTTTATTTCAAAGAGCTTCCCTCTGAAAGTCCTCCACCAAAATACTTTTCCCTTGGATATATAGCTGACTACACATGCCCCATGCCTAATAAAAGATTATCCTGATTTTCTTTTGATAAAACCGATAAGAATTACCCTCCAATTCCAAGCTGATCAATAATTTTAGACTCAGTTATAGTGTAATGACAAAACAAATACAAATTGATAAGCATCAATAATTAAAAATATTTAAAAAGTAATATACATTGTAAATTTTATATACTTGTAAAATTCAAAGTCAATATTTTATATAAATTTAATAAAACTGTTGATTCTTTTATTAAATATATAATGTTGAAATAATTATTTACAATATTATTAACTGCATATCAAATATCTTGGCGTATATTCCAGTGAAAAAGTATCATTTTTTAAGTTTAATCAATATTTTCAAAAATCCTAAAAATATCAAATAAAAGATTATATTAAAAAATAGGCCTAAATTTATCATGACATAATCACTAAGTAAATCTTAAGTGTTTATCTTTTTATGTTAGGAAGCCATTCTCATCCAAATAATAAAAAAGAAAAATACTGTCAAATCGCTCCAAAAATATCCTGCCCAATATCTTTGAAAAAAAAAATAAATAAAAGATCTAATTCCAGTCTTTCTACAAAAGACATTCTATATTTTACGTTTAAGAGCCGTTTTATTAGAAAGTTTGAAGAAATCGCAAGCATCGTCCTCTACTGAAATATATATAAAATATGAAAGAGTCGTTCTGTCCAAATTGTGAAAAAAAAGCTAAGTCCAACTGGAGCCGTTCTGTCCGAAAGTTTGAAAATTTTACAAGTCCCGTCCTCTACTGAAATATATACGGGAGCCGTTCTGTCCCAATTGTGAAAAAAAAGCTAAGTCCAATCGTACTGCCGAAAAGCCGTTTTGTCTAGAAAATTCCCTATATCTCCCCTACAGATTTTCAAAAATTCCCTATCTTCTGTGGTCAAAAAAATTTCTAAGTTTTAACATTAGGAGCCTTCCTGTCCCTAGCCGCTTGTGGAGATTTCTGTATATTGAATTTAAGAATGATGTGAATATAGTTCGCTAAATTAAGAGTTATAGTTATAGTTCGATGATTCTGGCACATCAACTATTTCCCCCTACATCAAAAACACATGGAAGTTACACTTTTAAGCATTCATTCTATCTGTGCCAATATTAAAAGATAATTTGAACGTTGAATTTATAATTTGAACGTTGAATCACTATAACCACAGACGATGCTAGTTGTTATATGGATATAAAGATTAGAAAGTAAATATTTTCTTCATAGACTAGGTAAGCTAAATTTGTTCTTTTATTATATTAATACCATGATTCATAAAGTTTAGTAAGATTCATAGTTACCGACGCAATCTGGTTTTCGTGGAAAGAGGTAGGTCTCCTGGGTTTTTAAAGCACTTGTGTGAAGAATGCATCCGTGCAACGAAGTTAGGCGGCACTTGTCGTATGCAAGCTTCACAGAACCGTCGCCTTTTACCTGACAAGGGGTACCATACTCTAGGGTAGCGCATATTTCCCAGAAACAGCCATTCATTTTGTTGCAGCCATGGCAGTACTTAGTCACAGCTATTAGAACGGTGTCGACTGATTAGCCTAATCTTTCACTACGAAGGTACGTGGACGGAGTCTTGCAGGGGCAGCAATCCCTGGCTCCTATGCAGCAGACGAACGTCAACTGGGTGTCATCGAATGGATTCAGTGAGGTCCGTGGCAGATAATTTCTACTGAAACGTAATTGCTCTTGACTTATGGTAGCGCCTGTATGCAAGTTCTGAGGAACCGCTGGGCGTAAGCCCACGTTAAGAGGAGGAGAATTGAAGTGGACAGTGTGCCCATCTCCGGAATAATCCTTGTCTGAACTATCGTCACCTGTTAACCTCAACCGAGCTGCTCAGACTGACAGTGACATTTATGAAACGTTCCAATACTGAACTAGCCATTCAAATAATCTTGCCACCCATTTCCAATGTGCAGAGGGATCGCTACCAGCACCTTTGAGTGTCATTTCTTCTGTAATGAAGGTACAGTGAATTATATTTGATTTTAAATGTTTTATAAGTAATGTGTAACACTATTTTTAATGTGATCTCCAGTGTTTAGGGGTAACTTTAAGCTTCATGGGATATTTGCCCAATGTATTTTGTTTTCTTTAAAAGCAATTAAATGCAAAATTTGGATAATTTCAAAAATACAAATTATTGTAAAATTAACCGTACACCCAAGGTTAAGCTGGGTAATTGGGAAGTAATTGCATTTGTGTATATTTGTTATTAGTGTTCATTAAAATTTCACGTGTTCTTTTAATAAATTGTTAAGTGGCCACAAAAGGGAAATGACTCTTTAATTAGGGAATGCAATGTACTTAGGTCCAATCGGACCCCACTATACGAAACGCGGTTGAGCTGAGTGAAACTGTGGGTGAGTAATATTTAGTGTATTTATGTATTCTATTTTTGTATTTATGTGTAAAAATTCACCTCACCACAATACCAGCTATAGATAATAACTTTGCATATGACAAATGAAAATATTTAAGAATCTTTAGTAATCTGGTGAGCTTTAAAAAAATTAAATACGAATATATAATATCAATTTGAAATAAAAAAAACTTAAATGAATTTTATTAAAAACATTATAAAAAATTACTTTTTTAACTAAAACAATAATTTTAGAAATGGTGTTAAGAAAGATGCAAATATCAGTTAAATTTGATAAATATTTTGCACACAGTTTATTTTAATTTCGAACAACTACTCTATTTAGAGACCGCTAATAAGCAAAGCACACTCGTTTAACTTTAAAGGGTGCAAATTAAAAGAGTGGGTTGCCGTGCAGAAGGCCGAGACCTGCAATTATGCAAAACACTATTTTACAAGAATAAATCCCTTTTATAAATTTATTCTATTAGAGCTTTTCTTTTTCAGATTCAACACAAAGCGAACTTCATCCTGGGTACTTGACTGAAAAATTTCAATGGGGGAAAGAAATACTGGGCTTGTGAAAAAGGTTGGTACTATGCGCAGCACACTAGCTGATGTAGACCTGGAATGGAAGATCGAGAACTTCTCGAAAACAAAATTTAATAAAGCTAGCAGCTTCTTTTTGCTCTCGGATGCCATTTTGCGGCTGCAGATGCTGCATAATCATGAAGATGGCTGGTTAACTTTGGGTCTACAGAGGAAAGACTCCATAGCAAGAAAGTATAGAATTAGCGTCTCCATAGGAATTAAAAAAAGCGATGGTTCAGTGTACAAAGGAGAAAATTTTGAGCATGATTTTGCAAATGATGATAACGATAACATTATATGGGGATGGTCTAAATTTATAGAGTACTCAAAACTAATTGAAATGAAGGATATTCTGTTACAGAAAGATACTCTCAAAATCTTCTGCGTTCTCCGTCTTCTGGAGCGTAATGCCATAGAAACAGCTTCTCAGACAGTGTCACCAGAGGGTAAGTGTTTTCTTTTGCTTATTTTTTAAAATACGTACGAGCATTTCAATGTACGATAAAGATAAGGGGACTCACTTAATGGTGAGGGTCAGTAAATCTTCTGCCCTATCTGCGCTTTCTTAACTTTCGCGGAACACCTTTTTCGCCGAAATTCTGCTCAAACAGTTGCGAAATATATTCTAAAAGATAAAATGCAATTCTTGGATTATATTAAAACTACATTTAATACCCAATAAAACATAGAATATACATTTTTTATTAGAATCCAAAACATTTTTGTCGTAATTTAATTCATACCGAATTTTTTTTATTTTTTAATGAACATTTTGAAATATCTATTCCTTCTAATACAGTATTAAAGAGAAACAACAGATCATATATAATAATACTACAATCACGGAAAGGTAATTTCTCATTCTATGTATTTGATAAGGGGATCTGAATGTACATCACTGAGGACTGCAGCTTTGTCTTCAATTTCGTTTCCGTGATTGTGGCATTATTATATATGATCTATTGTTGTACTTAATAGCGTATTAGAAGGAATAGACATCTAAAAATATTCATTAAAGAATAAAAATAGTCTGTATGAATTAAATTACGACAACAGATGGCAGCACCAAAAATATTTTGGATTATAATAAAAAATATATTCTACGTTTTATTGGGTATGAAATTTAGTTTTAATATAATCTAAGCATTGCATTTTATCTTGTAGAAAATATTTCGCAACTGTTTGATCAGAATTTCGGCGAAAAACGTGTTCCGCGAAAGTTAACAAAGAGCGGAGGATTTACAGACGCTCACCCGCTCACCAAATATTCCGCTTCTTCTCTTATATTCCAAGTAAGTGTCCTGAATCTGTTATAAAAATATGAAAGGCTCCTCTGTCCGTATGTAATAGTATTACTCCTAAACGTTGCATTCGACTTCGACCAAATTTAGTACGACAGACTGAGCAGACTATTAGCCTGTAGCTATTAACATAAACTTTTCAATGCGATGGTTGATTGATTTTTTCATATACTTTTCCCTATCTTTTTACAAATTCAATCCTGTGTTCATTTGAATCCAATTGACAATATAACGGTTTCATTTCCTATTTATTCTAATTATTACTTTCCTTATATACATAATGTATAAGGAAAGTATTGTGACAGGGTCGAAAATTCGAATCCAAGTTTTCGACGGGAGAACACATTTCAAGCATCCCTGATCACGAGTCAAACATTTTTGAAGTGATGTCTGTAAGTGTGCGTGTGTGTGTGTGTCAGTGAGTCTGTGGAGACGATAACTGACGAACGAATGGACCGATTCGAACCAAATTTGGTACAAAAATCATAATCCGTAAACACTGGAAGCCTATTGTTTTTATACGTAATCGAATGTTCAAAACCCCCTAAATTTTCGAATGAAATTTTGAAAAAATCGTCGAAGAATCAAAACCACTAATAAAGTTACGCAAATAGATATTTCTTATGCAATTTTTTATTAGGAAACGATTGACATAAATTTTAGAATGCTAACATGAACCGTTCTCGAGATGTTGCACATTTTTCAAAAAAATTATCAAAAAGTCATATAAAATAATAAAAAAAATATTTCCTATTGAGAACCATGTTCACTTTTCATGTGTATTACCATGCGATAAATTGGGTGACATCATTCTCGTGGATCTAGCTCGTCCATTCATGAAAAAAGGATACTTTGAGTAATACTTTTGTATTTGAACGTCAATAGTCATTTATCTACTGTAAGAATAACTTATTTCTTCGTCCATAACGCTTGGCGAGATTTTGGCGACTAATTTGGTGGAATGTCGCCAACTTGGAGACTTTTTGAAATGCTGCCAAATTAACGAAAATCTTGCCAAATTGATAAAAATGAAGACTAATTATCGAAAATTCAATATCTTGGAAAGAATATTAATATCTACTATAAGGAAAACCTATTTTTTTACTGTAAAAGTTGTAAATTCATTACATTATATAAGGAAAGTCATGTGTTGCCCACATCAGATTTTTCCAATTACGACCATGGTATCTGTTGTCGAAATTCAATAATTTTTTACTTTCCTTATATACATAATGTATAAGGAAAGTATTGTGACGGGGTCGAAAATTCGAATTCAAGTTTTCGGCGGGAGAGCACGTTTCCAGCATCCCTGATAACGAATCAAACATTTTTTAAGTGATGTCTGTATGTGTGTCAGAGACTTTGGAGACGATAATTGACAAACGAATGAACCAATTCGAACCAAATTTGGTACAAAAATCACAATCCGTAAACACTGTAAGCCTGTTGTTTTTATACGCAATTGAATGTTTAGTGAATGTGCCCTAAATTTTCGAATGAAATTTTGAAAAAATCGTCAAAAAATCAAAACCACTAATAAAGTTACGCAAATAGACATTTCTTATGTAATTTTTCATTAGAAAACGATGGACATACATTTTAGAACGTTAACATGAAGCGTTCTCGAGATATTGCACATTTTTCAAAAAAATTATCAAAAAGTCATATAAAATAAAAAAAAATATTTCCTATTGAAACATTTTCACTTTTCATATGTAATATCATGCGATAAATTGGGTGACATCATTCTCGTGGATTTAGCTCGTTCCATTTATGAAAAAGATACTTTGAGAAATACTTTTGTATTTGAACGCCAATAGTCATTTATCTGCTGTAAGAATAACTTATTTCTCCGTCCATAACGCTTGGCAAGATTTTGGCGGAATGTCGCCAACTTGGCGACTTTTTGAAATGTTGCCAAATTAACGAAAATCTCGCCAAATGGATAAAAATGACGCTAAATCAATGAAAATGACGACTAATTGTCGAAAATTCAATATTTTGGAAAGAGTATTAGAATCTACTATAAGAAAACCTATTTTTTTTTTACTGTGAATGTATTAAATTCATTACATTATATAAGGAAAGTCATGTGTTGTTCACATCAGATTTTTTAAATAGACATGAAAGCATTTGTGTTGCTCATTAAGGGCTCCTCAATCAAAAGTGTACAATCCATATACACGGAATATGTACTTATCCATATACATAAATTACACGTTTCAAGCATAACTGATAACGAATCAAACATTTTTGAAGTGTTGTCTGTGTGTGTGTGAGATTATGTATGTGTGTGTGTGTGAAATTATGTAAGTGTGTGTGTGTCAGTGAGCCTGTGGAGACGATAACTGACGAACGAATGGACCGATTCGAACCAAATTTGGTACAAAAATTACAATCCGTAAACACTGGAAGTCTATTGTTTTTATACGCAATCGAATGTTCAGAACCTCCCTAAAGTTTCGAATGAAATTTTGAAAAAATCGTCAAAAAATCAAAACCACTAATAAAGTTACACAAATAGACATTTCTATTGTAACTTTTCATTAGAAAACGATTGACATAAATTTTAGAACGCTAACATGAACCGTTCTCGAGATATTGCACATTTTTCAAAAAAATTATCAAAAAGTCATATAAAATAAAAAAAAATATTTCCTATTGAGAAACATGTTCACTTTTCATATGTTAAATTGGGTGACATCATTTTCGTGGATTTAGCTCGTTTCGTTCATGAAAAAGATACTTTGAGAAATACTTTTGTATTTGAACGCCAATACTCATTTATCTGCCGTAAGAATAACTTGTTTCTTCGTCCATAACACTTGGCTTGATTTTAGCGACGAATTTGGTGGAATGTCGCCAACTTGGTGACTTTTTTTATATGTTGCCAAATTCACGGAAATATAGCCAAATGGGTAAAAATGACGCTAAATCAATGAAAATGACGATTAATTGAAGAAAATTCAATATCTTTGAAAGAATATAAGTATCTACTATAAGAAAAACCTATTTTTTTACTGTAAAAGTAGTATATTCATTGCATTATATAAGGAAAGTCATGTGTTGCCCACATCAGATTTTTACTTTCCTTATATACATAATGTATAAGGAAAGTATTGTGACCAGGTCAAAAATTCGAATTCGAGTTTTCGACGGGAGAGCACGTTTCAAGCATCCCTGATCACGAATCAAACATTTTTGAAGTTATGTCTGCGTGTGTGTGTGGGTGAAAGTATGTGTGTGTGTGAGACTGTGGAGACTATAACTGACGAACGAATGGACTGATTTGAACGAAATTCGGTACAAAAATCACAATCCGTAAACACTGGAAGTCTATTGTTTTTATACGCAATCGAATGTTCAGAACCCCCTAAATTTTCGAGTGAAATATTGAAAAAATCGTTAAAATATCAAAACCTCTACTAAAGTTACGCAAATAGACATTTCGTATGTAATTTTTCATTACAAAACGATTGACATATATTTTAGAACGCTAACATCAACCGTTCTCGAGATTTTGCACATTTTTCAAAAAAATTATCGAAAAGTCATAAAAAAAAGAATTCTATTGAGAAACATGTTCACTTTTTATATGTAATACCATGTGATAAATTGAGTGACATCATTCTCGTGGAACTAGCTCATTCCATTCAGGAAAAAGGATACTTTGTGTAATACTTTTGTATTTGAATGCCAATAGTAATTTTCTGCTGTAAGAATAACTTATTTCTCCGTCCATAACGCTTGGCGAGATTTTGGCGGAATGTCGCCAACTTGGCGATATTTTAAATTGTTGCCAAATTAACAAAAATCTCGCCAAATTGATGAAAATGACGCTAAATCAATGAAAATGACGACTAATTGAAGAAAATTCAATATCTTGGAAAGAATATAAATATCTACTATAAGAATAACATTTTTTTTAACTGTAAAAGTAGTAAATTCATTGCATTATATAAGGAAAGTTATGTGTTGCCCTCATCAGCTTTTTTTTAGTAGTACACTTATCAGCGTATATAGAGCCGCTGTAGCTTAAACAGCATCGCTTACGCTCTGAAGAAAGCAATTTAGAAACTATTCGAGTACCCGATTTTAGTGATGTACAAAAACATCATTAAAATTAAAAATTAAAAAAAAAGATAGTTTTGAACATTTTAAAAAGCAGTCTCGAAAGATTAAAGGGATGTTACCCCTAGGCCCCCAATTGTCTTGGTTCTTGTGAACGGATTCTTTCAAACTGAAAAAGGCTTTAAATCACCATTTGTGCAATTATCTCTCCCTCACATCCCAGGTCCATTTTTTCTACCTGGATCTAACATTGTATCGGCTTTGGAAAGTATTAACCATAATTAAACATCTTTAAACTTTTATGTCATTCTTCCTTAATGAGTCCTAAAAATATGTAATATGCTATTACTAATACATACATTTACCCACACAAAAGTTAATTTATTGACTGAAAAAAAGCGTATATTTTAACATCTTAACACATTTAGAGATTTTAACATTTTAAGAAGTTTAAGATTTTTAAGACATTATATCTCACTGATGAAATATTTTGTGATTTTGTGTGAAATTAATATAAGCATTTTTTTTGTCTAGGTTTCGAGACTTTGATCGAGAATTTTACGGATTTATACAGAAAGAAAAACTTTCGTGATGTTACTATCCGATTGAAAGATCAGGAGTTCCAAGTCCACGAATCAATTCTATCTGCCCGTTCTCCAGTTTTTGCGGCTATGTTCAAACATGATATGGTAGAGAAGAAAACCAGAGTCGTGGACATTGTTGACTGCGATTCAAATTCATTTGAAGACGTTCTTCTGCATTTGTACACCGGAAAGACGGGCAAATTGTCACTGGACAATGTGTTTGACCTCTATAGGACAGCAGACAAGTACGACTTGAAGGAACTGCTCAAAGAATGCACCCAGTACTTGTCGTGTGATTTGCCCGTGGATTCGTTCTGCGACGTCTTTCTCAAAGTTTTGATGCACGACGAGTCAGAACTGTTGGAGAGTGTGACGGAATTTTTCATCAAAAATATTCAAGAAATTCTTCTTACAACAAAATGGTTGTCATTTTTGGAAAACCATCCCATATTCGCTAACGAACTCGTCATAAAAGCGTTATGTAAGAGCTAAAGTGTTATTGACTGAAGAACTGTTATCTTTTAATATGTAAAGATAAAAATATATAGAGCTTACTTCATTTTGTAATTTTTTTTGTTTTACTCTATCCTTAGTATTAGATTTGTAGAAAACTAATTTTAAGATGACATTGAAAATTGCCTTATATATGCATTATAATTAGTAATTGCATTATATATATGTATAGTACAGTATTCCTTATATACATAGTATAATGTTTGGAAGGTATTGTGGCAAGGTCGAAAATTCATATTTGAGTTTCGACAAGAGAGCACGTTTCAAGCATCCCTGAACGCAAATCGGACGTTTTTGAGGTGATGTATGTATGTATGTGTGGGAAGTGAGTCAGTGAAGACGGTATCTCACGAACGAATGAAGAGATTTAAACAAAATTTGTACAAAATCCCAATCTCTTTGCAATATTGCACATTTTTCAAACAAGTTTCTCAAAAAATCACAAAATTAAAAAAAAGTATTAACTATTGTGAAATCTGTTTATTTTCATATGTAACATGTGATAAATTTATTATGTGAATATTGGAAGCCTGTTGCTTTTACAAGCAATCGAATGTTCAGAATCCTCCTAAATTTTCAAATGAAATTTTAAAAAATTCATCAAAAAATTAAAACGTTCAATATAATTACGTAAATAATCATTTCTTATGAAATATTTCATTAGAAAACGTTTGACAAACTTTAGAACGCTAGCATGAACCGTTCTCGAGATATTGCAATATCCATTTTTCAAACAAGTTTCTCAAAAAATCACAAAATTAAAAAAAAGTATCAACTATTGTGAAATCTGTTAATTTTCATATGTAACATGCGATAAATTTATTATCATCATTCTCCTGGATCTAGCTCGTTCCTCTTACGAGAGAAGACGCTTTGGATAATAGCTTTTTAATTTGACGCCATTCGTCGTTTATCTACTATAAGAAAAAACCTACTTCTCCATCCACAATGCTTGGCAAAATTTTGGCGACGATATCGGCAACTTAGCGAGTTTTATAATTGTTGCCAAATTGATAAAAATATCGCTAAATTGATAAAAATTTCATCAAATTGATAAAAATGACGCTAAATCCATGAAAATGAAGACTGATGAAAATTCAATATTTTGGAATAAATATAAGAATCTACTAAATAAGGGAATATACTTTGGGTAATAGTTTTGTATTTGGACATCATTAGTTGTTTATCTACTATAAGAATAACCTATTTCTCCTACCATAATGCTTGACAAAATTTTGACGGAATATCGAAACTTGGCGAATTTTTTAAATGTCGCCAAATTGATAAGAATGACACTAAATTAAAGAAAATGACAACTGATTGATGAAAATTTAGTGATTTGGAAAAAAATATGACTATTATAAAAATAACCTTTCTCTCCGTCTGTAACGCTTGGCGACATATCGCAAATTTAGCGACTTCTTATGTGTTGCCAAATTGATAAAAATGTCATCAAATTAATACAAATTTTGCAAATTGATAAAAATAAAGCCGAATGGGATGCAATATTTTGTAAATTTTGAATTTTATTATATATGAAATGCTCTTCTAAATATCGCCAACTCGGGGATATGTAGAAGAACATTTCCCACATTGACGAAAATATCGTTAAAATTGCAAAAATAACGTCAAATTAATGAAAATGAAGCCTAATTGATGAATTTATTATTAAAATATGGACTATATTATTTATTCAGTTTGATATCAATATTAATATTTATTAATTTTTGAGTTGCGCTAAATATAAGTTAATTGAGTGTGAAATAGTTTCACACTCAATTAATTCCGGCTGAAGTGAACTTCAGCCGGAAGTGAACCAGCCGGAAGTGAACTTCAATGTGAAGGTTGACTCTTTTGAAGCGCCATAGCGTGAGAAAACTGACCAGTGGATAGTCGATAAAAAAGAGAGAAACAGATAGACAACGAGGAAATATTTGGGAACGCGACCGCGCCCCCTATTTGCCGCCCCTGGAGGGAAAATATCCTAAGTTCAAAAGAAGATACAGTTGTGTAAAATTAAAAAAATAAAGCTTGCATAAATGAAATATTGCTATTTCTTTTTATTAATTTTAAAATAATAAATTTTCTCTAAAGCCTTGCTATATAAATTCTTATAATCCCATAGTTCTGGTCTCATATATATACTATAACATAACTTCTTTCACAGTAGGGGGAAGGAAGTCTATTCAGGTTTAGATCATCTCTTGCAACTGACCACTTGCCGATTTTACCTAGTACCGGTGCCGTACAGGGCAGAACACCAGGTGTGGAGCGCAATTAATCTCCGATATCAGTTTATGCCACATATCCTCAGATTATGACATTAATTCATTGACCAATGGATGGAGTTTCTAGGTTTGGAATTCACTCATTAGCATTTTTATATAAGGTTCCTAGTGTGTCATGTTGATGCACATTTGAGTTTTAGTCAGCTTAGGGGGTTGGCTCAGATCTGGATGATTTTTAAGCTACTTGACAATTTAAGGAAGTAGTTTAGAATATATGGTTATCCTGGTACGCGTTTTTGTTTAAAGTTTGGATTATTGAAAAGGTGTATTACCTGATTTTCAGTTATTCTAAGTTTAGAACTGCAAGGGGGCCCTTCCAAGATTCGGCCTATTGATGATCAAAGATTTTACCTATCCCTGCAATTGACCCATTTTATAAATTTCAACTCACCAACGCCCTGAAGGACCTCTACCACATAAAGAGATCAGACCTCTCTCTCCATAAAGAAGATCGGAAAGAAAAAGAACAATGTCTCTTTCTTCCTGTATTAGACATACGATTGGATGATTTTTAACTAAAGCAGGGTGTCAGCTTATCGCAAACGGAGATAGCTGACCACAAAGCTGCAGAATACATTCTTAGGGTTTATGTAGATTTACATTGATTACCCACTGTATAAATCCCTTTGGTAACAAAGGTCGTCAGATTGGCAGAACTGGAAATATTGTCTGTGAAAGGATGGCAAGATTACAATGACATTTCTGGTTCATCCACAGACTTAAATATTCTGCGAAGGCACCTGTCGGATAAGGAAGTAGACCAGGTTGTAGCTAGTCAACTATTTTTGTCTACATTAGTCGCACATGAAAGCTGACCCTCTAGGCATTCAGTATATGCCAATATTAACGGATAATTGAACCTTGAATCTTTTTATCATTATACCATAAAAGATTGTATTGGCTATATAAAGATTGGAAAATAAGAAAACTTTCTTCATACAAAGGTAATTTATAATTTTAGTGGCAAAATTGTAGCCATACTATTGTTTTTACCAAAAGTTTTACTTGAAACATCTATTTCTCAGGATCTACTAAAGATAGAGATTAGATGATGACTGATATAGATTCAGTATTATATTCCGGAGGAGGTTGGAGGTTCACTGTGACTTTACAATTTTGGATTTTTTTCATTTTCGGTTCAAAATCGTTTTCTTTGAAACCTCTATTTCTCTGGATTGGCTATAGATAGAGCTTAGCTGACGACTGATATGCGTTTAGCATCGAGTTTCAAAGGATGTAAGGATTACTAGGGCTTTCCACATCCGGTTTAGGAGGATCGATCCAGATCGTTCGACTTGTCCAAGGACTTGAGTAGCTGTTTGGACGACCGGCCGGTTTAGGAGGTTGTTGTTGTTGTTGTTGAGACCCAGACCTTCCGAGCTACCAGAAAGGTGTAAGGTAACCGTTTAGGCGGCTGGGAAGTGCCACTCAATTTAAACCGGAACCCAGTGGGGGACCGGTTTAGGAGATGTCACTTCCAGTCTTATCGGAAATGTGTATGACTTATACGAAATAAGTATGTATAATGAAATAAAAATGCTTGATAGTTCCGCAAAAAATGATGCGTGCACACCTTTTGCCATCATTTGAAAACACCTTCATAAATTTATTATTTTCAATTTTTATATTACCCTATGACAGACTAAAGACTGTGTGAGCGGTTCTTGTGAAGGATTGGCACGAATCGAACCTCCCGCCCCCCTTCAGGGCAATTGATGCATTTTCATGGGCATTTGTCGGGATGTATTTATGTATTCTATTAATTTTGTCACAGATTTTTATTAAATGTCTAGCAATTTTTTGTTCAAATTTTATTTCACATTTTGGTAAAAGATATGATGTGTACAATGGTAAAATGATATTATTTATAAATTTACTTTAAAAAAAAATTGTGGTTCTTTCGGGGGTTGGGTTAAAGCATTTGACCGGCAATTCTAGAGATAAGTAGAAGATCGAATAGACCTCAACTAATTACTTTACGATAGCTCTTCAATCTATGAAAAATTAACAGACATCATTGTTAATCAGAGAATTTAACTTTCTGAAGACACCATTATGATCGATATTAGAGGTCTAACTCGGCCAGAGTCAGAATATTCTTCTTGTTGGTACTATGACCTGAAAATTCTCTAACATTTTTGTAGCATATAATGAGTGGACAAAATATTCCCTAAAATGCAACTCTTTTTGTTTTTACATTGAAATATTTTATGCATTTAAAATCCATTTATAAAAAAAAAATGTAAATGTTCTAAAGAGCGTGATCTAAAGATACCTTCCCTGCTATATATGGAAATGTATAGGTAAAGTATTTGAATTATATCGGAAATTGCAACTCGAGTTTTCGACGGAGCTAGAGGCTTTGGGACCTCTAGAACAAGAAAATTCTATTTTAGGGTGACGTCTGTGTGAGTGTGTCTGTCTGTGCAATGTATGTATCCACTCTAACTCAAAAACTAATGGATCAACTTTCATAAAATTTCATAAGTCACTATGAGTTACTCTGGTGCTGATTAAATTTCAATACGATTGAGGATAAAAAAAACTGACTTTTTTTGCGAAATGTCCCTCAAAAATCGTATTTATCCAGTCTAGCTAAATAACTAATCGTTCAAATTTCACAAAATTTGGTAGTTAAGTTACTTGTAAACTACTGTAAAAAAATGCTGATTGGATTTTGGTAGGATTCGGGGAAAAATAACCTGCTTGTTTTTGCGAAATATCCCGCAAGCATTGTCAAAATCTAAATTAAGAGACCACGTATATTTAAATGTATTAATTAAATGCTTGTTTTATACTTAAATGTTAACGAAGAAAATAAAAAGATCAATCCCGTACTCTAGGACTAGCCGTTCTTGAGATATGTTAGTTTTTCTGCATTTTTAATATGGCGCCTTTAAAAATACATCCAGGTACCCAATGAAAACTAAAAGTGCAAATTCAGTGTAATTTCAAACAATTTTGTGTGTTATTTTGTGCAATTGAACTCAATTTCATGAATTTTGAAAACAATAAAAAGACAATGAATTTGAGTCTGTATGGAAAGTCATGTGCTGTTCACATCAGATAATTTTCTTTGCCGGATGGGATTAGGAAACTAAAATTACTAAAGAAAGTAATTTTAAGAAAATTTGGTCGAACATACTTTTATGAGAAAAGCATGTTCTGGAAATGTGGTCTAAAATATGCCATTGACACTTATTAAGACGCAAAATAGAGAATAATTTAACATGTACTTTTCGATAGTGCAAAAATATAATATAACCATCTAACATATTTTGAAGTTTTATATAATTAGGTGTATCTTTCTAATCCATTACGTGCAAAACTAAATTAGCCGCATATTTTCCCAGTTAACTAATATTTCACACAATCTAAATTGACAATTATCATTATTGATAAAGTCCACAATAAGCAACCTAGTCCATATATTAAAATATTTTAATAATTAATTCACCAATCTGGCGTCATTTTTACTAACTTAGAGTCATTTTTTGAATTTTAAAGATATTTTCGTAAATTTGGGGCAAAATATTGCCACGTTGGCAATATTTGGCTAAATCAGTTATCAAGCTTGCTAAATTTATCACCACGCGATACAGACTGACGGAGAGAAGACAATTTTTTTTTATATAAATGGCTGTTGTCGAATTGTTATGCTTCAAAATAAACAAATTATTTCACAAAGTATCTTCTCTCGTGAGTGGAACGAACTAGATCTACTAGAATGATGTTAACATATTTATCGCATAATATTACGAATGAAAAGCGAATATATTTCACAATATTTAATACTTTATAAAATTTTATCTGATTTTTTTTTTTTTTTTGATAAATTTATTTGAAAAAGTGTTATGTCTAGATTACGGTTCGTGCTAGGGTTTTTATGTAAATCTTTTTCTAATGAAAAATTACAAATGATTATTTACCTAACATTATTAAGGTTTTTCAAATGAACAGACTTCAGACTTTCAGTATTCACTGATATGGTTTTTGTACCAAATTTAGTTTGTAACGCCCCATTCGTTCGTGAGATATCGTCTCCACCTTCGGCCGCACCCCCTCCTATTAACCTTGTGGTCCTCACCTGTTGGTACAGGAGAAAACTGTGTGCGTCCCCTAACAGCATCCCCTAACAGCGTCCCCTAACAGCATCTTCTCTTTAGAGCTCTCCTCACCTATTGGAGGAGATGTGTGCCGCTTGCTGACGTTCAATTTGGAATGGCTTTACCTGATCATAAAAATATATAATTTGCGTATATATTTATTTATTTCTCGGATACTCTTATAGCATATAATATTCATTCGCGGGGAATGTGTTTTATCCCTTTAGGAAGTTGTATGTTCGTGTATAACTATTTTATATATAACTCGCAGTATACCTGTACTTCGTGCGGAATATACGTTATAAAGAAATTTAAAATTCATAATCATCTGCAAATTCTTATGGTTTTCAAAAGGACAATGTCATTCGAAAAATTCTATTACAATATTTAAATTAAGGGTTCTAAATGGAAGTTTAAGAATATCTGTTCTCTCTGTACAAACTTACCATCACAAGCACATCTCGAGAATAAAATATCCTAATAAATAGATTAGATAAATACAGCATTTAAAAATCTTTATAATAATAATAAAATATGTAAATCTGTATTGTAAACAATATATTTTTTATGCCTAGTACAAAAGAATTGAAGTACTTTAAAATATAATATTGAGGAAATCCTCTAAACTGGATCGTCTAAACATAGGGCCAATGTTTACATCAAATAATTGGCGCCAATTATCGTCTTGGCAATGAAAATATCAGTGCCATTCCAAAGTAAATTCGAGTCATTAAGACATAATTTCAGGGCGCTGGTAGCCCTGTGGTTAGCGCGTGGAAGTTGCACTCGGTAGGCCCGGGTTCGATTCCCGCCGCTGCCTAAACTGCCGCCGTGTTCACGCGGAGTACGATCACGTTAAACATTTGGGTCCGTAAGTCCTTCCGAGAGGTTGGTGGTAGGGGGAGGAGGGTAAGGTCCCTGTGGATTCCTCCCCCACTGGGTTCCGGTCTAAATTGGGTGGCACTTCCCGGCCGTCCAAACAGATACCTTACACCTTTCTGGTAGGTCGGACGGTCTGGGTCGAAGAAGCAGACATAATTTCAATCAGTTTTTAGTAAAAAAATCCTATTTGATCATTCATTATCTTTTATGAAAAATGCATTTCGATTTACTTACAATTTCAGCTTACGTTTACATAATTATTAAAATACTAGCCGCCATTGGCGAGCAGCCTGTTCGCTACCTTGAAAATTCTGACCGTGACAAACTCGCTGGCGCCATAACCCCGTTGTTATTGTTGAGACCCAGACCGTGCGACCTACCAGAAAGGTGTAAGGTATCTGCTTGGACGGCCGGGAAGTGCCACCCAAGTTAGACCAGAACCCAGTGGGGGAGGCATTGACAGGGACCGTACACTCCTTCCCCTACCACCAACCTCTCGGAAGGACTTACGGACCCACATATATTTAACGTGATCGTACTCCGCGTGAAAACGGCGGGAATCTAACCTGGGCCTATCGAGTGCAATTCCCACGCGCTAACCACTGGGCTACCGCGCCCTCCGCGACAATCTCCATAATTTCTTTTTATTCACCCAATTTAGACAGGAACCCAGTGGGGGAGGCATCCACAGGGACCGTAACCTTCTTCCCTACCACCAACCTCTCGGAAGAGCTTACGGACCCACATATTTAACGTGATCGTACTCCGCGTGAACACGGGAGCAGTTTTGGCAGTGGCGGCAATCGAACCCGGGCTTACCGAGTGCAATTCCCGCTCGCTAACCACTGGACTACCGCGCCAATATCCATAACTTTCTTTTTATTCACCCAATTTAGACAGGAACCCAGTGAGGGAGGCATCCGCAGGGACCGTACTCTCCTTCCCCTACCACCAACCTCTCGGAAGGACTTACGGACCCACATGTTTAATGTGATCGTACTCCGCGTGAACACCGCGGCAGTTTTGCAGTGGCGGGAATCGATTCCGGGCGGACCGAGGACAATTCCCGCGCGCTAACCACTGGGCTACCGCGCATTCCGCGACAATCTCCATAACTTTCTCTTTAATCACTCAATTTAGACCGGAACCCAGTGGGAAGGCATCCACAGGGACGGTAACCTCCTTCCCCTACCACCAACTTCTAGAAAGGACTTACGGACCCACATGTTTAACGTGATCGTACTCCTCGTGAACACGGCGTTAGTTTTGGCAGTGACGGGAATCGAACCCGGGCCTACCGAGTGCAATTCCCGCGCTATACTATATATATACTGAAATATTCGATACTTTTTCGGATGCGAGGATTTAAAAACGAAAGTTTGTTTATTTGAGCCGAAAGTGACTTTTGTTTTTAAAACCTTAAAAAAAATATTAGGAATTGAAATTGATATATTTTTACTCGCAATTGTCTGCTCTTTCCGGTCGTGTGATTTGTTTTTTTCTACGACGTCTGGATGATGGAGAAAAAAGGGGAAAAAACGGTCGAAATCGTATGAAACATTAAATAACAAAAAAAAATAATAATTCAAATTTAAAAAATCGGTTTTCACGTGTCCCCCCCCCCCCCCCCCCCGGCTCTCCGATTGCCAAATTTCGTAGCTTTCCGACTCGCGGTCACTGAACCTATAGTGTATAAGACAGACACACACTCAGAGATTGCCTTTTATTTTATAGATGGTAAGATTTTCATTTGGCGACAGTTTGTTAAGAGTAAGATTCAACAATTTTATGATTCATTATACTCTAAAAATGCAAGAAAGTGTATAAAACTTGAAAGATATTGGTGTAACATGAATAAATCTTTAATATATATATAATGTGAAGCAATTATACTTTTAAGTTTGGAAGAGAGAATAACACATTCAGGACTACAAACCACGTTTACTAAGATAAGACTATAACAAATAAAAGTCAATAATAATACATACTACAGTTACCGAAATTATAAAATGAGCGTTTAAAATAAATACTTTATATAAAAATAGAAGTTTCAATTACAATATTGAAAAATTTAGCTTTTATAAGTATGCTCATGTGCCGGGCTTCCAATGGTTCTGCAGACTATTTATAAACCATTTTTTTCCCTCCTCAGTTCTGGGAAAGCGAAATTACCTAAACCTTTTTCTAGTGTGTTTAGAACAGTTTGGTACAGAACACCCATCAAAAATTATTTCAATAGTACTTCCTAAAGTGAAATACAAATAGAGCTAAAGCTAATGGCTTACGTTTTCGGCCTGGGTGGGCTTCAATATGCTTGATGAGTCAGCTCGTATATAGAGGAGCCTTAGGCTCCTCTATATACGAGCTGACTTGTCAAGCACACTGAATTTTTTTTGTGCGGTATAACATGCTGGAAAGCAGCCTGGCTGGAATGGGTCATTAATAGAAGTGCAACTGAAAACACACCAATGTTAACAACAGAAATCGTTACGCTAGCACATGGCATCGGCGGAGACGACGGAGATATTTTCAGTGGAAATGATCTTGTCGAAATGATTCAGGATGAAACCGTAAGGGATGATGACATTATAAATTACGTAACAGATGTTACTGATAGGCAAGAAGAACCCGATTATATGACAGCAGATAAAATCTAAGCAGGAGTCCAACTTTGCCATAAATTAGAATGTCATTTTCTTGCAATCGATGCCAATTCTGAAAGAACTTTAGAATTCCAAAAGGAGCTTCAATCTTGTATATTTGGCTACCGAGACATATACAAGCGTCTAGTGAAACAACAGTCGTCGCAAAAACTGATCACCGACTACATGGTAACTGAAAAAAAGTAAACTCTAAACGAGTGCGAGGTAGTATCTTCAAGTGACGAAAGCGATTTTGAACCAGTTTACCACAAGAAAGTTCGCGTATTGTCAGACTATGAAGGATAATGGTTATACGTTTTGAAAAGTTTTGTATGTGTAAAATAAGTACATATGTAAATAAAATATTTAAAAATGTTCGCATGTGTATTTTCTAAATCAAATTCCAAAAGGTTTGGCGAGATTCCAAGTAGCTGCCAAGCCTCGTGTTTTGATTTCGTTTAAAACAGCAATTCCTAGTTATTTCGTAAGGTTTTGAGTTATTTTCTATGTGAGACTTCTTTTTATGCGTTCCCTATTCACCGCATAAAAAATACTTTTTAATTGTGTTGCGAAAACTATTTTTTATAGCTACTCGTGAAGTTTTGTGCGTTTTTTTTTATGCGTTTTTTTTATGCGTTTTCTTTTATGCGGTCCCTATCCACCGCACAAAAATAGGTTTGAGGCTATATTTAAATCTCCTTCGTATTATTGGATAGCATAGAATGTTAAACTCTAAGTTATAATTGATGGCTAGATCAGATGTGATATAGATATAATTTAGCCATTTTGAGAGCAATTGATGGTATTAAAATATGCTCAACATTTTTATGTGTTTTAATTTACAATGGCATTTTGAATTTGCTTTGGCAATGTAAATTTTAATATTATAATGTAGAGTTAACTAACAGTAGTGATTGGAAATAAATTAAGCTTTATCTGAAAAGTCCAGTTAGTTTGAAACTAGAATGAGACATAATATTATGGTTAAAAATAAACTATTAAATTTCAAATATATTTTAGAAAAGTTTAATAGAATATAGTATCCTAGCAGGGTTAGAAAATAGGAATAGAAAGTGAGGTGTCAATTGCATCTAACCATTTTTCCCTATTTGAAAAAATGTTCTATTTGGATGCAATTTTAAAATTATTTGTTTTGATTATATTATGCATCTCACAAAATCAATCTCCTTTTATTAGTGATGCATTAGTTAAATTGTTAAAAGCAAGAATACATGTTTTCTATCACTTGCTAATAATATTCTAATATATTTCTGCTTCATACATAGGCAACTGCAACACTTTTTCCGGGTGTGTGTGTGTGTGGGGGGGGGGGGGGGGGATTAACTCAAGAACTTGATGTACAACATCGAATGGCTCGATGTTTACCTTTGCAATATTAATGTCCATGAGGGGGGGGGGGGGGGGTTACTCCCTTGACCTCCGCTATGGGAGATCATGACTTCATATTTAATTAAATAATTGTAGAGTTAATCTAATTTAGAAATAAGAAAACATTTAAAATGTTATATCTTGTATGTATTCATCTTACAAAGGTAACATTTTAAAATCTCGTGCATTTCATCCATTCTTTGCATTTTTATGTAAAACAAATTCATTTTATCCTCCAATAAATAAAATTTATTGCAATAGAAGTTATGAAAATGCGTATTTCAATATAAATTTCACTTGAAATATCAAATTTTTTGCCAAACACTCAGCCCCCCCTGTCAAAAATCTCACGCTACCCTACTGGTGGCAGATAAGAATTTAGGTTGCCCCTTTATTCATGGTATAAAGCTCTCGGTTCACCTTTCTTGAATTTGAATTTAGGGAATGTTAATAAAACATATATATATAGTTTTATTTAAAAAAATGGAAAAAATTTAACATTTAAATTTATAATGTTTTAGTTATTGTTAGATGTTATAATTAATTATAAAAAACTTTAAATAATTGTAAAAAACTTTAAACCTTTATATTTAAAAATATATTTTGAAATTCAGAATTCTTTTAAATTATTATAAATAGTTTAAAGAAATTGAACATAAAATTTATAAATAATATAATTTTTAAATTTAATATTTTCCTTAATTATAAATAACTCAGACATTTTAAATTATTAGTCTTAAATGTATTAATACATACTTGAATAGTTTTGAAAATTATGAACATGTTTATTTCTTCCATATCATGAACCGTTTGCAAATGATTACAAAAATGATCTGACTTCAGTACTGTAAAATTACAATTATTTTCTTCGCAAACGTAATTTGTTTATTTCATTAGCAACTGGTGAACATTTTTTTTTGTATATATCTGTAAAAAGTGGATTTACTCGAAAATGTCTTTTGGCTCTTTCACATTTAAAAAATGTTCCTTTTTTTTTTTGGTGAAGCTTTTGGTCCATCGATTAGCTGTCTATCAATATTCATATTTTTTAAATGTAGGTAAAAAAAAAATTGGCAAAACTTAAACTTGCCGCTAACGCTAAATAAAACTCCGTTATCGGAAACAACGTGTAAACTGGAGCTCCTCTAGTCCTGGGTCGTTTTTGCGTCCAGAGTTGTCGTAGCTTCTTGGGCTGATGGGTTTCGTCCAGAAAAGAGCACCAGGCGCGAAGCGCCTTTAATCTCCAATCTCTAGGTGTGGTTCTTATCTTCATACTGTGACATTATTTCATTTGCCCATAGTTGGAGGTTCGAGGTTTTTGATTTACTGTTTTTATTATTTGACTTAGCTCCTAGTGTGGCAGTTTGTTGCACATTTAGAGTTTGAGTAATTTTGGGGAGTTGATGCAGTTCTAAGGATTTCCTATCAATTTGGCAGTTTAAGGTTTAAGAACATTTTTTAGAAAACATTGATCGAGTTTTAATTTAATATCAACTATTTAAGTTGGGACTTACCTAATTCCGATTTTCAATATTAAGTACCGTGCGGGGTCTCTTACGTGATTTGGCTTTGCGATGATCATAGTCATGTAGATTGAATAGTAGTTCATTTGGCACAGATGGCAGATTTTTATAGAATTTAAGCGCTAGCTTTTTAATTTGGGCTCTAACAGTTTTTATTTTGAAGTCTTTCCTAATTACCGAGTTTCTTAAGTATCTAGGAGCTTTCCTTATAATCCTTAGGGTTTTGTTTTGTTTTGTCTCTAGTAAGTCTATAGTAGTTTTACAGGCATATCCCCATACGGGTGCTGCATACAGCATTCCCGGGCGGATGACCGATTTATAAATTAGGAGTTTATTTTGATAACTTAGATTTCCGTTTCCTATCATTGGGTATAAGGCTCCTGTGGCCATATACGCTTTTTTGATTAAGTTCGTTACGTGCTGTTTCCAGGTTAGGTGAGAATCTATCGTTAAACCTAGGTATTTAGTAGATTTTTCCGCTTTTAGGGCATGGTTGTTTATGTACAGAGGCGGCGGAAATTTACGTTTTCTAGAGAAATAAATCCAATGACATTTATTGGGGTTTAATTTTATTCGCCATTTTTCCAACCATGTTTGGAGTATGTCTAAGTGTTGTTGTAGCTGTCTGTGCATTACTGAGACGTAAGGATGTTTTGCAAGTATCGCACTGTCGTCTGCATAGAGTGCCAGCTCCGTGTCTAGGGTCCTGGGGATGTCATTTAGATATATGTTAAAGAGTGTCGGGCCCAGGATGGATCCTTGCGGTACACTACTTTTAATGAGCTTGGGTGTAGACAAGTTATCTTTTACTCTAACTTGGAAGTGTCTGTTATTTAGGTATGAGATTAAAAGTTTGACAAGTGCGTCAGGGACTTTTAGAGTGATCAATTTGTATGCTAATCCACAGTGCCACACTTTATCAAATGCTTTTTGTATGTCAAGAAAAATCGCAGCTGTGGGTGTCTTACTATTAAGTCCAGAAGATATGTACTCTACCACTCTCAGCAATTGATGAGTGGTGGAGTGTTTTGGCCGAAATCCAAACTGCTCCGGAATGATAATTTCATTCTCACTAAGGTGCGTGTTCAGTCTATTAAGAATTATTTTCTCAGTAATTTTACTAAGTGTCGGTAGTAAGCTGATTGGTCTGAAGTTGGCTGGAATTGTGGCATCCTCACCAGGCTTATGGATCGCTATAATTATCGCTTCCTTCCATTCTTTGGGGAAATAATTTAGTTTTAGTATTTTGTTTATTAGGGTGGTCAAGTAAAATATTATATTTAGGGGTAAGTTTTTGACCGCGATATTCCTGATTTTGTCGTGCCCTGGGCTTTTACGGTTTTTGATGATATCAATTATCTCTTGCGGGGTGGCTGGGTTAATCTCAGCCGTGACCGGGGAGTTCCTGAAGTTGTTTAGAGTTTGCCTAACCATTCTTAGGGTGTCCTGACACATTAGATCGTGGTTTGGTTCAAATTGCTTTTCGTAATGCCTAGCAAGCGCATCTGCTTTTTCTTCATCTGAGTACGCGATTTTAACGCCATCTATTAGTGGCGGGAGTTTAATTTGAGGTTTTCTGAGTCTTTTAGCGAATTGCCAAAGCGATACGTCTTCCGGGCTAAGGGATTCAATTAACTCTTTATACTGTTGCTGCTTTTCTGCGACAACTTTATCCCTGACTTTCCACGTGAGTCTGTTAAGCTCCCTTTTGAGGGTAGGGTCTCTATTAGCCTGCCATGTCTTACGCATTCTGTTCCTTTGCCTAACTAATTGTTTGACATGGTGGGAAAGTGTGGGCATTTTTGGTGACTCACGATGTGTTGTGGCAGAGGCAATAGCTCTCTTGATTTCTGTTGTGAGTGTGTGTGTGGCAGAGTCAATATCCGCCGTGCTCATAATGTTGGGTACTGCCAAGTGCGGCTCAAAAAGTGCTCTTTTGAAAACGTTCCAGTTCACCCTCTCTTGTCCCAGAGAGGCTGGAAGGGGAGTGTTCAGATCGAATGTCACCAATACCGGTAAATGATCCGAGTCGAATTCATCCAGGGTATCGATAGTGTGAGCGTATTCTATGTTTCTCGTTAGGACGAAGTCTATGAATGAGCCGTTGGCACCTGAGAAGCAGGTTGGTCTCGACGGTGAAATGATGTTGGTGTTTGTTGTGTTCAGTAATCTATGTATCTGTGTACCGCGTGTGTTGGCTCTCCTGCTGCCCCACGCTCGGTGGTGTGCATTGAAGTCGCCCGCGAGTATTGTGTTTGGATATCGCGAGAAAAGCAGTTCCAGCTGCGCAGCTACATTTATACCACTCATGTTTTTGACATATATTGAAGTTAGGATAAATGGGTTTACATTATTTATTTTAATTTTTAAGCTATTATTTTCTACTCCTTGAAGATTTATGTTGTTTATTTCCTCGTGGGGAATATTTCTTTTGATATATATTGCTGTTCCTCCATGGGGGTTTCTAGCAGTTGTATTTGAGCTTAGGTTGTGATAGCCAATATAGTTTGCTATATTTAGTTTTTTATTCTCTCTAACTTTAGTTTCCTGAATTAACAGGGCATCTACATCATTTTCATTTACGTAGCTCCTAAGTTCATTTATTCTTGGAGATATGCCGTTCGCATTCCAAAATATTATTTTACTTTCTTTTTGGGACCTAGCCATGGCGGGTTTGATTCTCACTGCTATTTTTAAAATCCGCGATTAATTTAAAAGCCTCAAAGGCCATTTGCATTGGATCACTCTTTTTTTGTATTAGCTCTGCGAACTGCATCAACAGGTGTTTCATTGCATCTAGGTCGAACATGGTGATAAACCCTCTGATGAGGTTGAGGATTTCATCCATCTTTTCATCATTGGTTTTACCAGCAGGTTCAGTCTCAGCTTCCATATCCTCAGCCTCAACCGCGGTTTGGTCATTTTCGTGAGTATCCTTTTGGACCTCAGTAGTTTTTTGCCTTTTTTCAACCGTTTTTTCTAACAGCTGGGTTTGCGCGAGCTCTTCCTCTCTGACTCGTTTAGTTTTGGCTTCACGTGTTTTGATTTCTTCTTTTGATTTAGCATATTGATTTACAATTTTAGCTTCTAGTTCCGCCTGTCTGGCTTTTTCGGCTTCCTTTCTCTTTATAATGGCTATAGTAGCCAGTTTTACTTCTTCCGGAGTCAATTCTCTGGAAGACGAAGGTTTGGGGGCCTGCTCTTGCACCGATCTGGTGGGTGCTGAAGATTGGTATCTATTTAGCTGTGGCACAGTGTGCGAGGAGCCCTGAGGGGGTGCCTGGGAGTTTAATCCGAGGGCCTTTTGCCTCCAAGGGGATATCTGATTTTGGGGAGGGGGGGCATACCCCGGTGCCTTTCCTCTGTTCCAGGGATTCTTCGGGCATTGCCTGAAGTTCGCTGGGTGGTCTCCATTGCAATTTGCACACGTAGCCTTCTCAGACCTAGGTCTCTGGCAGTCCCTTGTGAAGTGTTCTTCAGCACACTTAAGGCACTTAGGTGGCATACTGCAGTTCTCCGAGGAGTGATTGAACTGTTGGCACCGGTAGCAGATTTTGAAGCCCCGTGCTCTGAAGGCCTCTACCTTCACAGCCAAGTAACCTAATCTTGTTAGTCTGTAGACCCTCTGCCAGTCTGCCGTAGGCCTAAGGCTGACTAAGAAGATCGGCAGGGGTAATCTCGTTTTAGTGTTTCTCAGTTGAGAAACCCGGACTACATCTAATCCTTCGGATGTTAAAGTGATTTTTATTTCCTCCATGTTATAATTTGTTGGTAGCCCCTTCAGAACTACCTTTTTTGGCCTTTCCGTCTTTAGGTTTAAGCTGTGGAAGGGGATTTTCTCACTACTTAAATGGCGCTGTACAACCCTGTAGGCGTCAGCGTCATTTGGAATCAATTTTAGCATGTCTCCTGTGAGCTTGCCAGATACTTTATTTCCTGAGATATCATTTAGTTTTTTAAGGAGAACTTTGTAATTATCATTGAACTTTATGAAAAAACATTCAGCTTTTGGGTCTTTTTTCTCAACTTCAACTGTTGTTAGCCTGTCACTATTTTCGACCGTTTTAGGTTTAGGTGCACTTTTAAACACAACTGGTTGCGCGGCAATCTCAGCGTAAGTCTTAGTTTTAACATAATCATTGTCAGTTACATTTACAACATTATCAGCTATTTCATTACAGTCCATGTTATCATGGACATTTAAGTTTTCTTCTACAATCTGGCTTTTAGTAGGAGCATCCTTAGTGGATTGCCCCTCCATCTTTCTTTTTTTATTTGGATTTTCAACCGTTTTAAGTTTATCTTCATCTTTAATTTCCTTAATTAAGCCTAGCTCTATCATTTTACTTTTGATTTGAACACTAGAATTACATCCCTCACATTTAGAAATCTCATAAATATCACAATCAATAAACCTATCCAATTTCCGGGCAAACAAAAAAGAGTTCACAGAAAGTAACGAACCTAGCATCTTGGAGACTTGATCCTCTTCTTGTCCCAGTAGTCCGTTCATCAGCAGCTCCCTGATGTGAAGAGTCATCACGTAGACTGCCAGGGTGCAGAAGTTGACGGCGGTCTTGATTTCTTCCTTCAGTCCAGTCATCAGTCCATCATCAGGTAGAGTTTCACAGTAATTCATCAAGGCACCCTTGAGAGGCCCGAATTCTTCCTCGTCCAGCTCACCAGCAAGTTCGCGAGTAGCTGCCACGTCTCCTCGTTCCAAATCCATATCTTCAGGATGGAGAAGTTCCAAAAAATAGCACTACCACGTGGTAACAACACACGTGGCACTCCAAAATGGAAAGCACAAAATCCAAAATGGCGAATCGCCCGTACACAACAAGCTGTAGAATTGCTTTGCCCGACGTGCTCTATCGTAACTAGATATAACACGCCCAAGCGGAAGCAAGAAGATCACCAACCGGTAAAAGCAGGAGCAATACAAAAGCACGTCCACACAACTCGAAGTCTAGGCTCCGAATGAGCTTCTTGGGAGCCACAGAATACTATATTTAGAAGGTTCACTCCCATAGGAACCTATGGCAACATCGTTAACATAGGATTTCGCATAGACACTAGCGTTCGAGGAGCCAACCTTCGCAGCTATGACTTAAAAAAAGCTGGACTGCTAGATTTGGCGACTATCGTTCAATTGGCGATTTTATGTTAATGCGGCCCAAAAAAAATTACGGAACTATACTTTTATAATTTTTTAAACTATAAGTATGATCAACATTTCAAAATACTTTTATCTGTAATATGTGTAAATTTAAATAAATAAACATATATATATATATATAATTCATGTAATCATAAACTAAATAAAAAATTGACGCATTGCATTACTGTAAATCATTATACACGAAAAATTACAAGCTAACATACCCAAAAGACTGAAATATTATATAATATTTTCAGCCTAAAAGTATACTAGCGTGTTGATTGTCAAATTGCTAAGTTCTTAATTTATTCTGGGATGCTGTTAATACATTTTTTTTAAATACACTAATATTCTTATAATAAATAACAAATTTACATAAATGCATTATCAAAGGTGTCGAACTCAATCGTTAATTACAAAGGGGGGGGGGGATTATTTTCCACATTACGTCAGTTAGTAAAAAGCATGTAAAATATATAAAAATTCAATATCATATTCAACTTACTTTAGAAAAAGCAATCCAAATATCAATTTTTGTACATTTTATATAAATGCGGAAAAGGTTTTTTAACTAATAATGCCACTGCTTCTTAAAATTTAGTCTAGTCGGCAGTGATAAAACTGCACCAATTTCTTATGATGAACACGTGCATAGGATGAAATATGGGATGGATAACAAATAACCTTTTTATTCAAATAAAAATAAATTACATACCTTGTAAACGTAATCCCTTTTCTTTTGGTAATCCATAAAAAATAAAATAATTGATTATAAAATCCAAAATAGCAACGAAAGTATGTTTTCTACGTGTAAACATGCGATGATAGAACAAATTTCTTCCACCAAGTGTTTCGTTCAGTGCCAAATAGGGTAATTATTAGCAGAACGTCTTGGCGAAAACCGTCACAGACCATCGCCAAGCGTGCCAACCTTGATATTTTGGTTGGCGGTTGAGGGCGCTGCGGTCGAGTTAAACGTCAGTTTATATTAGTCTGTGTCACAGAATACTATATTCAAAAGGTTCACTCCCATTGGAACCTATGGCAACATCGTTAACATAGGATTTCGCATAGACACTAGCGTTCGAGGAGCCAACCATTGCAGCTATGACGTATAAAGAGCTCGACTGCTAGATTTGGCGACTATCGCTCAATTGGCGATTTTATGTTAATGCGGCCAAAAAAAAAATTACGGAACTGTACTTTTATAATTCTTTAAACTATAAACATGATTAGCATTTAAAAATACTTTTATCTGTAATATGTACATACCTACGGGCCCAGCTAACCAGTATAGGTTTATAGCTAAAAGTGGGACACCGAGGCGAAACCACTTCATCTCCATTCCAGCAAAGCCGCAACCTCGGTCGCGAAACAGGCAGAATCATTCACCGGGCAGGGGCCGAAGGCCCCCGCCGAGCCCGACTCCGGTCACCGGCCAGACTTGGGCTCAGGGCATAAATAGCCACAGTCCCGTGATCCAGCCACCTGGAAGAGTCCGGGGACTGCCTCGTCACTTCCGCGATTGCATCCGTGAGTCCTTAGCAGCGAGGTTTATTACCCCCGGATTAATAAACATAGATATATATTTAATTCATGCAATCATAAACTAAATAAAAAAATGATGCATTGCATCACTGTAAATCATTATACACTAAAAATTACAAGCTAACATACCCAAAAGACTAAAATATTATATAATATTTTCAGCCCAAAAAGTATACTAGCATGCTGATAGTTAAATTGCTTAGTTCTTAATTTATTCTGGGATGCTGTTATTATATATATATATATTTAAATACACTAATATTCTTATACTAAATAACAAATTTACATAAATGCATTATCAAAGGCGTCGAACTCAATCGTTAATTAGAAAGGGGGGGGGGATTATTTTCCACATTACGCCAGTTAGTAAAAAGCATTTAAATATATACACATTCAACTTACTCTATAAAAAGCTATCCAAATATCAATTTTTATACATTTTATATAAATGTGGAAAAGGTTTTTTAACTAATAATGCCATTGCTTCTTAGAATTTAATCTAGGCGGCAGTGATAATACTGCACCAATTTCTTATGATGAACACGTGCATAGGATGAAATATGGGATAGATAACAAATATTTTTTTTATTTAAATAAAAATAACTTGCATACCTTATAAACATAATTCCTTTTCTTTTAGTAATCCATAAAAAATAAAATAATTGATTATAAAATCCAAAATAGCAGCGAAAATATGTTAACCACATGTAAACATGCGACAAAGTTCTTCCAAGTTCCAAGTGGTTCGTTCAGTGCCAAATAGGGTTATATTAGCAGAACGTCTTGGCGAAAACCGTCATAGACCATCGCCAAGCGTGCCAACCTTGATATTTTGGTTGGCGGTTGGGGGCGCTGAAAGTCGAGTGAAATATCTGTATTTATTAATCTGTGGTCTGTGTTGGGAGCATTTCGCTCATTCCCTCCCGGTAAATATCAATGTGGTGCTGAGAAAAGGGTTGTTTGGAGTGCGATAATTGTGCCACGTGGATTTTGTCAGTTTGGATTTCTTATTCCTTCGCCATTGTAAGTTTCTTATTCTTACTTTTGAGTGCTAAATATATGCCTTGTTATACTGATTCATCATTAACATGCGTTGAAGTTAGCGGGGAAATGTCGCGATTATAAATGTGCCAAATATAATTCTGCTAAATCTGTGGAACGTGTTTTACATGTATTTATATAATAAATTAATGTAATATTGTGGTAATTTTAAAAATATTACCCAGGAAGGTATCGCATTTTAGAGATGTCTAAATAAAATTGCATTTCAGTTGGAAAGTGTTTCATAATCAATGCTATATGTATGATTGATATTTCTTGTTACAAAATATATTATAGGTACATCAATCATTTAACCAAGTAAAATTCTTTTAAATTTATCTTGTTGTTAGTGTGCCACCATATTTTTAAATTATTAAAAATGTACTGTGACGAAAAAAAGGTTGAGAATCACTACTCTAGGAGATAGTTTTTATGAAATCCGCGACATATTGTTTTTAGATTCCTTTTAGCTGCTTGTTCTTTGAAATCATGTAAGCGATAGAAACCAAAATTCATCAAACA
This sequence comes from Amaurobius ferox, assembly GCA_951213105.1. Classification (NCBI taxonomy): domain Eukaryota; kingdom Metazoa; phylum Arthropoda; class Arachnida; order Araneae; family Amaurobiidae; genus Amaurobius; species Amaurobius ferox. The sequence continues at coordinate 106,274,247 of OX578149.1, forward strand.
CTGATTTTAGATATGTAATAATGTTTTTTGCTTTAAATTCAATCGTTTATTTGTATCAATACAGGTCGTTTGTGGAATAAATTTCCTTCAATTCCGGGGATTCATTCATGGTGTTGCAATTTTTATAAACACGAGTATATGCTTATAGATCGTAAACAGCAAAATTATGCAAATTTCAAAAAATTTGTTATACCTTAAGCTCTTATACTTGTTATACTATAAGCTTTTAGAACGTGGCGTTCAAATTTAATTTTAAACGTGTGAAATTAATAAGATATTATGCATATACATTTCTGATGCGTAAACGATATTTTTGGACCTTAAAATAAAAGAAAGGTCTAAAAGGGTCCTAAAGTCTATTTTGAAAAATATTTTTGACAATATTATCTTGTAACTTTATTCAATCAGCACACTTTTTTCAACACTCTACAACAAAGTTGAAAAGTGTTTATGACTTTGTTCATTCTGTCTGTCTGTCTGTCCGATAGCACGATAACTGCCGTAAAAATGACTTAATCAAAATGAAATTTTAGTATGTTGTTCAGACGGCCTGTGAATGAATACCATCACTCAATTAGTTTTGGATTGAACCCGGGTTGAAAAAATGAAATAACCCTATGGGACCTAATTTTTCAAACATATTTTAAGCGGATTTAAAATTCACGAATTGCTTCGAGAATTTCAGGTAATATTCAAATTCTCCTATAAAATATATAAAAAAAAATTCAGTAAAATATATTCAGTAGTTTTTTAAATAAAAATTAAAATAATAATTACATCTCCTATATGAAGAGATCACGTGACCCACTTCAAAATGAAATATGGCATCCATCTTGTCTCAAAATCGTGATTTTTAAAGTTCTTTTTAATTCATATTGAGTATTGTATCCGTCCTAAAACCGCTTTATGTTTGCTTAAATTCTGTGCATCTATATACTGAAACAACGCATATACAATATATTTGAGTTTAAATGATCATCCAAATTTGATTATTTCTACAACGAAGCCTATTTTTCACTTATGTAAAATGTAAACAGCAAAATATGTAGAGTGAGTTGTACAAGAATTGCTGCATTTCTTTAACGCAAAATTATTTAGCTCATGGAGTTTGCATAGCTGATATGAATTGATTTTACAGAGAGAAGGATGATTTATTCGATGCAGTTTTAAGCATAGAGTTTAATTACTTGTATCTCCATGTTCTTAAGTTTTTAAATAAAATAAATTATTATAGTATTGTGATGAATGAAATAAATGGAAAAATGTTTATGAATGAAATGAATGGAAAAATATTTATGAATGAAATGCTGATTTTATAGAGAGAGCCAGGCGTCATTTGAATAAATTTCAGTTGTTTTTGATGAAGTTTTCAAATATAATAAATTATTGTAGTATTATGATAATGTTAAAAACATTACCGAGGAGCCAGGCGGTTTATATTTAATTGACGTCATTTGAATGAAGTTCATTTTTTTTGATGAACTTTTAAGTTTTCAAATATAATAAATTAATGTAGTATTGTGATAATTTTTAAAATATTACCGAGGAATTTATCGCATTTTAGAGATATTTAAATAAAATTGCATTGAAGTTGGAAAGTGTTTCATAATCAATGCTTCATGCATGATTCATCTTTCTTCTTTTTATTGTCTTAGATTCAACAGAAAACTAAATTCTTTCTGGATACTTGGCTGTGACACACCATTGTGGACACAGAAAGAATATTTGGGAATGGATGGTACCTTATGCGATACAAGAGGTTATGCGAAAGTGGAATGGGAAGTAAAGAATTTTTCGGAGCTCGAAAATGCGATGCTTTTATATAGTCCACCCTTTCTGCTCTCAGATGTCTCTTTTCGAATCGAATTGCTTCAAAGATCTATTGACATCGATTTCCAATTTGTCAAGGATGTAGCCGAACTTCGCAAAACAGAGACTTACCATGTCAGATTCACTTTCGGAATAAAAATGCGTGATGGATCAGTGTACCAGTCTATGGAAGATGAATATGAATTTAGTAACGAATTATCGAAACTGGTATATAACAGGCCTAATTTTATTAAGCGTTCGCAACTACGTGAAATGAGAGACATCCTGTTGCCGGAAGACACGCTCAGAATATTCTGTGTGGCTTGTCTTGTGGAAGACAATGCCTTCGAAACAGCAACTCAGACTGTACCAGCAGACGGTAATTGCTTTTTTCGCCTACTTCTTAAGTGCATGAGCACATTTCAAGGGGTAAAAACATGAGTGGGTAACTTTCTGTGATTATGCTTGTCCGTAGCATTTCCTACATGTTGAACACGCCTTGTATTGTCTATGCATAGTCACAAGGAAAATCCTTTCTCAGACCAATGTATCACGAACTATGGCAGATAGTTATGTACTTCATGCGTCCTTGTATAGGAAACCCGCTGTGCCCCACACAAGAAGATCAGTGGCCCTCTTTTTATGAGGGAGGGGGGGGGGTTACAATCTCTGTGTATTTTATGGGAGGGTTACAATCGTGGGTGTACAATCTCTTTTGATACATAAGCTCTTTTGATATATACCAAATGAGCTCTATTGATGCACCTTAAAAACTTTTTTGAAATGCCCCGAATAAACTATATTGATACATCCTAAATAAGCTCTTGATATAGTTTAAATATGTTATTTTGATACTCCCTAAATAAGCTCTTTTGATATGCCATATACAAGCTCATTTTATTCTCTCTAAATACGTCTTTCACCCTCTGCGCGGGCATACAATCTCTTTTGATACGCCGTAAATAAGATCGTTTAATATGCACCAAATGATCTCTAATGATACGCCCTAAAATCTCTTTTGATACGCTCTAAATAAGCTCTTTTGATGCATCCTAAATAAGTTCGATACGCCTTAAATAAGCCCTTTTGATATGCCATAAATAAATTAATTTGATTCGCTCCAAATACGTCTTTCGCTCTCTGTGTGGGCGTAATATGCTTTAAATATGTTCTTTTGATAAATCTTATAGAATATATATAGATATTATATATATATATATATATATATAAATTATATATATATATATTATATATATATATATATATATATATATATATATATATATATATATATATATATATATATATATATCTCTGTATATATATAATATTCAACATGGTGGTACTTTTTTTAAACAACAGGTTGGTATCCCACAAGGGGTGTGTGCTTCATCATTGTTAGTTAATCTGTATTTATTCTTCTATGAAAAAAACATTAATCCAAGCTTGCATAATATGCACATGTTTAGATATTTAGATGACATTTTATGATTATCCCCAAATAATATCCCTATAGTATTAAACTTTTATCCAAAAAATTTACAATTAAATGCAAGTAATAATGACTCAAATGTTGCAAACTTTTTAGATTTAAATTTAAATTTACAAAATTGTAATATGGTTATAAACTTGTATGATAAAAGACAGGATTTTAAATTTAATACATCAAAAATTCAACATTTTGACTCTTGTTTGCATATATCTGTATTTAGAAATATTATAATAAACCAGGCTCTTAGAATCAATAAAATTTGTGATGAATATTATAAATTAGCGCATTTTATGGAATTATTGAGTACAGCGACTAATAATGCATATCCCCCCAAGTTTGTTATTAAAATTATCAACTCAGTGTATCAACTTTCACTCGATAACATCCAAGAAAACATTCCCAATTATAGTGACTTACTGAAATATTATTAAAGTACTATTTCCTAACAAAGCACATTTAAAATTATTAACATTATTTTTATCGATTTGGAGATATTTTCCTTAATTTAGCAACATTAAAAATATTCATCAAGTTGGTGATATCCCGCGAAATTCGCTGTCAACATTTTTGCCAAGCGTTACAGAGACGTACTGACGGACTGAGAAATGGTATTTTAACCTTTATTGTATTTATTTATTTATTTATTTTTTTATTTTTTTTTTTTTTCTTGCAAATTTTTTTTAAAAGATCTGTTTTGTGTGTTGGTCCAAATTACTTCAATTATAGAAAGTTATCCTTCACTTTAAAAGACTTGAAAAAATCGTTCAATTGATACCATATTTGGCAATGCACCCCCTGGAGATTTACTTCCCGCTCCCCACACCCCCAAGGGTGACTAATTATGTCACAAGCACAGTATCGCCGCTATTATAACAATGATTGAAACTGTTAAGTCTGGAGATCAATGGATCATAAATAGACTCTTTTATACATGATTATATCAAATTTTGTCCTATGCCATATTAAAAAAAGATACAATTTCAAATAAATATACGATTTCGAATATATTGGCATCAAATTCTCGAATTCGAAAATTCTCTTGAAAACAATACTTTATACAAAATAAGGTGGTTCTCAGAAGTTTATGCACTTTAGTATAAGCAATAGCCATCAGAAGAAGAAGAAAATAAGAAATGCAATTTCATCGCTATATATTTAATAACGATTAATAAACAACATAAGACCAGGAACATACCTGTTGGATTTGCAGGTTTCAATAAAAGAAGTAAACTAAAAAAAAAAGCATCAAAAACATGTTTCAAAAGTTTAAGCACAAGTAACAAAAAACGTGGAAAATCAATATAAAGTATGCAAATAAGGTAGTAATTTGCTTAAAACAATTCTGCAGGTGTTTGCCCACTATATATAAGACTGCTGCGTTTCACCTCTCAGCATTCAGTACAATGCCGCGTATGAAAGTGTGTGAAATTTGGAGATTAAAAGCTTATGGAAAGGTCTGTTCTTGATATCGCGAAAATATTAAATCAGTCAAAAAGAGGCATTTATGCTGTGCTAGAAGAGCGCGATTATAAATTAAAAGATAGATCAGACAGTCCAAAACGTACCAGTTCTCGAGATGACAGAAAACTTTTTCATCTAGCATCGACCCAAGAACTGTCGTTATCTGAAATAAAAAGTGAATCAGGTTTAAAAGTATCTCGATCTACTTACTATTCCCAGACGTTTACAAAGTAATTGCAATATAATGCTCGTAAGTATGAAGCAAATACCGAGTTTAACTGAAAATCTTAAATTACGTCGTATGGAATGGTCTCGGGAACACATGAACTGGGACGACCAATGGATAATTGCTATATTTAGTGATGAAAAGAAATGCAATATTGATAGCCCAGATGGATGGGCATCATACTTGACCTGTGCAAAGAACCGAGAGTTTTTCAGTAGAAAACAAAGTCGTTCCCTGATGGTGTGACTGTGAGGGGCGTTTTGCTTTAATGGTACGTTATCCTTAGTCTTTCTTCACGGTAAGTAAACTGCGCTAAATTATCAACAAAAGTTAAAGGACTACATATTACCAGAAGCTGCGAATCCAGCAAGACCAAACTTCTGTTTTCAGCACGATCATGCTCCCATTCATACGGCAAAGTCAATGAAACTTTGGTTGCAGTGTAATAACATTATGGTTATGGATTGGCCGGCCAAAAGTTCCGATTTGAATCCTATGCAGAAGAATTTAAGCGAATAGGCGACAGTTTTCGCCTTTGGCCGAATTAAAGTGTGAAATTGAAAACTGCTGGTATAATTTAGACCCCGAAATTCTTCATTCTCTTATTCTGTCAATGTCGTGTTTTTCAAGTTATAAAACGAAATGGACACATGACTTTATTTTTTGTTACTTGTGCATAATCTTTTGAAACAAGTTTTTTGATGCTTTTTATGTGTTTACTTCGTTTACTGAAACCTGCAAATCAAACAGTTATATTCATGGTCTTATATTGTTTATTAGTCGTTATTAAATATATAGCGATGAAATTGCATTTCTTATTTTCTTCTTCTTCTGATATCTATTGCTTATACTAAAATGCATAAACTTTTGAGAAGCACATTATATTACATAGCATGAGAAAGTAACTATGGAAATGAAACCAAGGAAGATCAATCAAGCATAATGCATTGGCTATGAACACTTTCTAACTGAAATGCAATTTTATTTAAATATCTCTCAAATATGATACACTCAGTGCTGATATATTTTAAATTATCACAATACTACAGTAATTTATTATTCTTGAAAACTTAAAACTTCATCGAAAAAGACAATGCTAGTTACACAAAATGGACTCTATTCAAATGACGTCATCAAAATATTAATCGTCTGTTTCTCTATGTAAAGTCAATGAATATTTCATTCATATCATTTATATTCCAGACTTCCGGGTTAAATAATTTTCAGTGAAAAAAAAAAATCAGCAATTCTTATACAACTCATCTTACAATCGCTTGATTTGTTTACATTTTGTTTGCTATGGTATACAGTGCCTAGAATTCTCTTCTAAGCACTTTAGTATAGTGCTAAAATTAGGCTTAGTTTTAGGAATAATCAAAGTTTAGTGATAATTTAAAATCAAAATATTTTAATTGCATTGGCACAAAATTTATATACAGAGATAATACGCAAAAATAAAGCTGTTTTATGACAGACACAACACTAAATATAAATTTAATCGATTTTTAAACATCTACGGTAACAGAGGTAAATGGAAGCATATTTATTTTTGCAGTGAGTCACGTGATCTCTTCATGTATCAGGGATGCAATTATTATTTCAATTTTATTTCTTTAAAAACTACCCAACATATGTTGCTGAAAGTTTTTTTTACACATTTTATGTGATAATTTGAATATCTCCTAAAATTTTCGAAGCAATTTGTGCACTTGAACTTTGCTTAAACTTGAACTTTGTGAGCTTTAACTTTACCATTGGGTTTAATGTATTTCATTTTTTCAACTCGTATTATTATATTGTATATATATTGTGTATATTACTGTATATAATATAGAGAATATTAAATACTACACGGTTTTATCCATTAAATAACCAAAATTGGTTTCTCATCTCCTATAATATTCACACATGTATGAAGTTATTTGTTTAAAAAGAATTTATTGAATAATAATTTTATTAAAAAAAATCTGATGTGGGCAGCACATGACTTTCCTTATATAATGCAATGAATTTACTACTTTTACAGTAAAAAAAATAGATTATTTTTATAGTAGTTATTTATATTCTTTCCAAGATATTGAATTTTCGTTAATGAGTCGTCATTTTCCATGTCGTCTTCATCAATGAGTCGTCATTGATTTAACGTCATTTTTATCCATTTGGTGAGTTTTTCGTTAATTTAGCAACATTTAAATAAGTCGCCAAGTTGGCAACATTTCACCAAATTCGTCGCCAAAATCTCGCCAAGCGTTATGGACGAAGAAATAAGTTATTCTTACAGCAGATAAATGACTAAGAATGATGTCACCCAATTTATCGCATGGTATTACATATGAAAAGTGAACTGTTTCTCAATAGGGAATATTTTTATTTTTATTTTATATGACTTTTAGATATTTTTTTTTGAAAAATGTGCAATATCTCGAGAACGGTTCATGTTAGCGTTCTAAAATTTATGTCAATCGTTTTCTAATGAAAAATTACATAAGAAATGTCTATTTGCATAACTTTATTAGCGGTTTTGATTTTTTGATGATTTTTTCAAAATTTCACTCGAAAATTTAGGGAGGTTTTGAACATTCGATTACGTATAAAAACAATAGGCTTCCAGTGTTTACGGATTGTGATTTTTGTACCAAATTTGGTTCGAATCGGTCCATTCGTTCGTCAGTTATCGTCTCCACAGACTCACTGACACACACACACACACACATACTTTCATACACACACACACACACACAGACATCACTTCAAAAATGTTTGATTCGTGATCAGGGATGCAGGACATTATGTATATAAGGAAAGTAATAAAAAAAACGTTTTTCCAAGGAATTTCAAACCAAGATGGTTTTCGTCCCGATTTAACAGTTTCAAAAGCATCAATCAATTTTGAGACATACATTTTTCAGTTGTCTTACCTTCTGTATTAAGTCGCTCCAATGCCGATAGATGGTCTTGTTGCAAGGTGTTTTTCAGAAAATTCTTCATAATATTAATTTAATAAAGAACGTTCATCTGTTGAGATACCTTAGAGGAAGATACTTCTTATTTCTGCTTTAAGGTTGATACCCTCACATGAATAGTTATAAATATTATTACTAAAGTAAACATCAGAAAAACCAGCACTAATTTCACACTATTTTACGATAGCAAATTCAGCAAACCAGAAAATGGTTTCAAGTTTTGCAATTTCACTTTTTAGAAATTTAACTCTAAACAATAATTGCAACGCGATGACTCAGAAACGTCGTTTGAAAATTGTACTTTCTTGCGTGTGCTATAATTGTATTTTCGTTCATTTCAGTCAATTTGCTTGCAGTGAGAAATATAAACAAAAAAAAAATCTGATGTGGACAGCACATGACTTTCCTTACAATGAATTTACTACTTTTACAGTAAAAAAAAATCTGATGTGGGCAACACATGACTTTCCTTATATAATGTAATGAATTTACTACTTTTACAGTAAAAAAATAGGTTTTTCTTATAGTAGATACTAATATTCTTTCCAAGATATTGAGTTTTCGACAATTAGTCGTCATTTTCATTGATTTAGCATCATTTTTATCCATTTGGCGAGATTTTCATTAATTTGGCAACATTTCAAAAAAGTCGCCAAGTTGGCGACATTCCGCCAAATTCGTCGCCAAAATCTCGCCAAGCGTTATGCACTAAGAAAAAAGTTATTCTTACAGCAGATAAATGACTATTGGCGTTTAAATACAAAAGTATTATTCAAAGTATAGTTTTTCATGAATGGAACGAGCTAGATCCACGAGAATGATGTCACTCAATTTATCGCATGGTATTACATATGAAAAGTGAACATGTTTCTCAATAGGAATTTTTTTTTTATGTGACTTTTTCATAATTTTTTTGAAAAATGTACAATATCTCGAGAACGGTTCATGTTAGCGTTCTAAAATTTATGCCAATCGTTTTCTAATGAAAAATTACATAAGAAATGTCTATTTGCGTAACTTTATTAGCGGTTTTGATTTTTTGACGATTTTTTCAAAATTTTATTCGAAAATTTAGGGGGGTTCTGAACATTCGATTACGTATAAAAACAATAGGCTTCCAGTGTTTACGGATTGTGATTTTTGTACCAAATTTGGTTCGAATCGGTCCATTCGTTCGTCAGTTATCGTCTCCACAGACTCACTGACACACACACACACACACATACTTTCATACACACACACACACACAGACATCACTTCAAAAATGTTTGATTCGTGATCAGGGATGCTTGAAACGTGCTCTCCCGTCGAAAACTCGAATTCGAATTTTCGACCCCGTCACAATACTTTCCTTATACATTATGTATATAAGGAAAGTAAAAATCTGATGTGGGCAACACATGACTTTTCTTATATAATGTAATGAATTTACTACTTTTACAGTAAAAAAATAGGTTTTTCTTATAGTAGATACTAATATTCTTTCCAAGATATTGAATTTTCGACAATTAGTCGTCATTTTCATTGATTTAGCATCATCTTTATCCATTTGGCGAGATATTCATTAATTTGGCAACATTTCAAAAAAGTCGCCAAGTTGGCGACATTTCGCCAAATTCATCGCCAAAATCTCGCCAAGCGTTATGCACTAAGAAAAAAGTTATTCTTACAGCAGATAAATGACTATTGGCGTTCAAATACAAAAGTATTATTCAAAGTATATTTTTTCATGAATGGAACGAGCTAGATCCACGAGAATGATGTCACTCAATTTATCGCATGGTATTACATATGAAAAGTGAACATGTTTCTCAATAGGAATTTTTTTTTTATGTGACTTTTTCATAATTTTTTTGAAAAATGCACAATATCTCGAGAACGGTTCATGTTAGCGTTCTAAAATTTATGCCAATCGTTTTCTAATGAAAAATTACATAAGAAATGTCTATTTGCGTAACCTTATTAGCGGTTTTGATTTTTTGACGATTTTTTCAAAATTTCATTCGAAAATTTAGGGGGGTTCTGAGCATTCGATTACGTATAAAAACAATAGGCTTCCAGTGTTTACGGATTGTGATTTTTGTACCAAATTTGGTTCGAATCGGTCCATTCGTTCGTCAGTTATCGTCTCCACAGACTCACTGACACACACACACACACACATACTTTCACACACACACACACACACACACACACATACACACACACAGACATCACTTCAAAAATGTTTGATTCGTGATCAGGGATGCTTGAAACGTGCTCTCCCGTCGAAAACTCGAATTCGAATTTTCGACCCCGTCACAATACTTTCCTTATACATTATGTATATAAGGAAAGTAAAAAAAATAGATTATTATTATAGTACGTATTTATATTCTTTCCAAGATATTGAATTTTCGTCAATGAGTGGTCATTTTCATTGGTTTAGCGTCATTTTTATCCATTTGGCGAGTTTTTCGTTAATTTAGCAACATTGAAGAAAGTCGCCAAGTTTGGGACATTCCACCAAATTCGTCGCCAAAATCTCGCCAAGCGTTATGGACGGAGAAGTAAGTTGTTCTTATAGCAGATAAATGATTATTGGCGTTCAAATACAAAAGTATTACTCAAAGTATCTTTTTTGATGAATGGAACGAGCTAGATCCACGAGAATGATATCACAAATTTATCGCATGGTATTACATATGATAATAGTGAACATGTTTCTCAATAGGAAATATTATTTTTTATTTTATATGAATTTTTGATAATTTTTTTGAAAAATGTGCAATATCTCGAGAACGGTTCATGTTAGCGTTCTAAAATTTATATCAATCGTTTTCTAATGAAAAATTACATAAGAAATGTCTATTTGCGTAAATTTATTAGAGGTTTTGATTTTTTGACGATGTTTTCAAAATTTCACTCGAAAATTTAGGGGGGGGGTTCTGAACATTCGATTGCGTATAAAAAACAATAGGCTTCCAGTGTTTACGGATTGTAATTTTTGTACGAAATTTCATTCGAATCGGTCCATTCGTTCGTCAGTTATCGTCTCCACAGACTCACTGACACACACACACAGACATCACTTCAAAAATGTTTGATTCATGATCAGGGATGCTTGAAACGTGCTCTCCCGTCGAGAACTCGAATTCGAATTTTCGACTCCGTCGCAATACTTTCCTTATACATTATTGTATATAAGGGAAGTAACAAAGTTATTTGGTACTTGAAATATTTTGTCTAATTGCATGGGAACTATGTCATAAAAGAGATTGACTCTACACCTTGATTTTATAAGTATGATTTGAGACATTTAAGGAGGAGATGCTTGCGGTTCTCGTAATTATTTATTGTTTCAATATATATTCAATTCTTTATTCAATTAAATTAGAAAAACAAAACAAAAAAAACCATGAAAACGAAATGTCTAGGGACAAACTGAACAGAAAAATAAATGAATAGGGATAAGTTCCTCACTATCTTGTTTTATCTTCTTCTCAGTTCGGGGGTGAAATTCAAAGCCAGACGGGGTGTCATTGAGTGATAAATTAGAGTTAGTAAGGTAGTGTAAAAGTCATTTATTACGAATACTGAGGATGAGACCTTTTACTTTTGCCCTCGTCATGTTTTCAATTATACCGCAAATGCCGAACTTTCTTGTTTGAGTGATGTCACGTTTCTTGCATGACCTGAAGAAGCACGCTTTCTTTTGTTTTCGATATTGGTTAACAGCTTTATATTTTACGGTATGCTGTAATTATACGAATGCTTTCTATAAAGTTTTAACAGCAGTTTTTTAATTAAAAAAATATTGGAATGAGAAGATATTTGTGTAATATTCGTCTAATAAATTAGAAATGTGCAAATCTTCAATTCGTGGACGAACAAATGCAAACATAAATTTGTGTAATGCGTTTTGTGATGTACTTTTAACTTAAAAACTAACTTTTTGTCAAGGATTCTGTTCAAAGTTTTTTGGAAAGTGCGTTTCTCCGAGCTTTCCAAAGATGTTAAGATGGAAATTCTGTGATAATATATGCGATCGCTAATGAACCGATTTCTATGAAAATTCCCTGAAATTGCGCTTGAGAAAACTAATTCGAATGTTAAAAAATAATCTCTCCGAGGTATCTTGGTACCTTATATGAAGATTGGTACCCGTAATTTGCTTAGATTATCTCATGCGCCGTCAAGAAACCAGACATCTTAAATTATTGTATAGATTATTGAATGTTCTGATCTATGGATTTTCAAAAATTCATTCGAGAATTTGGAGGCATTTTGAACCCTCGGTTGCTTTTATAGTCAATCGATTTCCAACATTCACTGATTTCAATAATCGTAAAGGTAAAGAAGGTTCACTGTTAATCCGATGCTCAAATTGTGTGGAAGCGTGTAAACTCGAATTCAAATATTTAACTCCGTCTCAATAGTTTCTCTATAAAACACAATTGTAGACTAATGGTAAACACAGGTGTAGACAAATTTCAACTTTTAAGAGATCATATCGCTTCACTTTTAAAGCATTTTATATTAAATTAATATTCGTAATTTTCTTGTATTGTATTTATTTTCCAGGTTCCAAGACATTAATCGAGAATTTAACGGAGTTGTACCGAAAAGGAAATTATGATGTCAAGATCATTGTGAAAGGTAGAGAGTTCCAAGCCCACAGATCAATCCTATCTGTCCGTTCTCCTGTTTTTGTCGCCACACTGTTCGAAAAAGATATGATAGAGAAAAAAATCGGAGACGTGGTCATTGCTGATTGCGATTCGAATTCATTTGAATATTTTCTTCTATATTTGTACACCGGACAAATGGGCAGAGTTGTGTGTTTGACATTTATAGGACTGCAGAGAAGTTTGACGTGAAGGAACTGTGCACTAAATGCGCACAGTGCATGGCGTGCGATTTGTCCGTCGATTCGTTCTGCGACGTCTTTCTCATAGCTATGAGATACAACGAGTCGGAACTGCTGGAAAGTGTGACGGAATTTTTCATCAAAAATATTCAAAAAATTCTTCTTACAACAAAATGGTTGTCATTTTTGGAAAACCATCCCATATTCGCTAACGAACTCGTCATAAAAGCGTTATGTAAGAGATAAAGTGTTATTGACTGAAGAACTGTTATCTTTTAATATGTAAAGATAAAAATATATAGAGCTTACTTCATTTTGTAATTTTTTTTGTTTTACTCTATCCTTAGTATTAGATTTGTAGAAAACTAATTTTAAGATGATATTGAAAATTGCCTTATATATGCATTATAATTAGTAATTGCATTATATATATGTATAGTACAGTATAATGAACAGCTAATGAACTCGGCATGAAAGTGATAAAGAGGAACTAAAATTCTATCACATGAAGAAACACTTTTACTTTTAAAGCTGATAATAAAAAATATACTCTTTACTTTGTAATTTTAATTTTATACTTTTCTATAGCATTTGCTTAACTCTCTATATATAGAAGAATAACAAAGAAGGGCGTAAGTGTAAAGGAACGGTCTAATTAAATAACCCCTTTTTTCTACCTCATACAGTGCTCGAAAAAGGTATAAGGACAACATATAATTGAATGAAAATATACTTTATTTTCACTTTATCAAAATGAAATTTTGACATTTCTGACCTCTAATATGAAATTAAACAATAACATTTACAACACATAAAACAACAAATAGGAACCTTACAAAAGTTGACTTTATAAAGATTATCAATAAAGAAATTATAGAAAAAAGTGCAAGGACATCTTCTAAATTACTTAACATTTCTTTTAATAATCAAGAAAACAACATTTTTTTTAATTACTTGAATAAGCCGAGAGGTCATCTATGCTGAAAGTTCTTTTAAAGTGTCTATGGAAATGTTATTTCAAGCTTGTTTGATGGCTAACACAAAATCCTGTTTACACTGATATTGTGTGCCATTTTTATAAGCTTCTCGAGCTAGACGGCGCCATAAATTTTCTATTGGATTGAGATCGGGACTCTTCGGCACCAATCAAGTAAATTTACTAAATTAGCTTCAAACCAGAGTTTTGCACTCTTAGAAACGTGTATGGAAGCGTTATCCTGTTGGAAAATATAGTCTCCTGAAGTAATTAGTGGGGCCTCAGGTAACAAATGTTCGCCTTACATATCAACATATTTGTCAGAGTTCATTTTGTAGTTGATAAAGACTATAGGCGTGGTTCCGTTTGCTGCAAAAAAGCCCCAAATCATTGCTCTGAATTGTGTGTACCGTATTGGCGTTTGGAAAAAACTCTTTTGGTTTTATGCAGATTATACCAAAAATAGCGAAAACCATCTGGCCCAGCAAGATTGAACTTCTTTTCTTTCGAAAAGATTACATCAATCCATTTTGTACCGAGAGAAATGTTTTTTTTTTATTAAAACTCCTGTCTTCTTTCCTTATGTTCTTTTTAAGAGACGGACGTAACATTAATTTTCCATACCAAATATTCGGATGTTTATTCAAAATATTTTGAACTGTTCTTGTGGAATATGGTAAATCCAAATTTTTTCTAACTTCATTTGCAGTTTCTTTTTCTCGCAAGCTCTTCTTACAACCATTCTTTCCTGTCGATACGTTAGAATTTCTGGTCTTCTAGTTCGTTTTTTCATTCCATGCATTCCAAGTTCTTTTAGAAAATTATAAACTACAGTTTTAGATCTTTTAATTTTTTCCGAAATTTCATCCACTTAATCCACATTTCACTTAATCCACATTCTTTAAAAGCAAGAATTTTCCCCTTTTTCAAGGTTAGATAGATGAGTTCCTTTTGACATCGTACAAAAATCGTGAAGAAATGAGGCAAATGTGAATTTTGTTTCGAAACCCAGTCTTTATATTTGAAATGGTTATTTTCTGCTTTCAAATATGCAAATTTTACTGTAATTTTAGATGAAAAAACAGTTGTCCTCATACTTTTTTCCAAGATCATCCGGGTTTAAAATTTATAAAGTAAATTTATACCTATTTAATTTTGTATTTTAATTTTCAAGATTTTTAATAAGATCTTTGAGAGTATAATTTTTTTTTTACCACACACATTTCTGCAGTTTTATTTGAAATTGACGATACAATTGACCAATGACAACTAAAGTGAGATATTACATAGATTTGGAATTGAAAAATTAGCAAATACCTTTGAAAGCCTCCACGAATGGTTAAACAAAATCCTATGAATTTTTTATATGAATAACATCTATGGTTGTGCTTTGGCTGAAATTGGAGCGTTATGAAAGATGTAAACAACTCTTATATCATAGCACCTACTATATATAAATGTAAACAATTTTTACTTGTTTTGTCAGAAATATTGTTCAGTTTATGAATATATAAAAATAGTTTCAATAATTTAATATTTTGAGGACTTTTTTTTTTCCGAAGAAAATAAAAGGGTTTTTTGTTCGAGTGAGGTTTTGCCTTTATTTGTTTACTTTTACTCGAACTATCTTCTAAACTATAGAAGATCGATATAAATAATAAGCGATAAAATGTTCAGTAGGAAATTCAGTTTATAGTTCAGTAATCTGTGTTTACAACGTTCTTATAGTTTTCAAGGAATTGTATCGTCAATTTCGAAAAGTTTGAAAGTTTTCTGTTTTCAAGTTTGTAATGCCTATATCTCAAACTAAAAGTGCTACCTACAAACTGAAAGAAGTACTTTATAGCCCTTTGAAAGTTCTGTAAGGATATATAAATGGAGTTTGGATAACGTTTTTTGATTTTCGAAATATAGTGGTTATAATTTTGACATTTTTATATTTTGAGTTATTTTGAAAAAAAAAAGTCCTATTTTCGATATTTTAACTGGTTAAAAAATTAACTGTTTTGGAAAAATGAATTCTATAAGGATATATAAGTTTGGATAGGATTCTTAGTTGTCGAAATATAGTGGTTATAATTTCGATATTTTTATATTTTGTACTATTTTTAAAAAAAAAAGTTCAAATTTCGATATTTTAGTAATTTGAACTGTTTTGAAAACGTCTAAAGAAGACAAACGACCGGCAAAAAATATGTTGTTCATGCAAAACCAATTCCACACTGGAGACACTGCTGGTATTTTATTTGACATTTTTTGTTTTTTTAATTTGACGAATGAAAAAAATTCGACGTTTCAATAAAATCGGTGCAATAGAACACAAAATCCTGAAGTCACCCGTCACCGGCTACGACAACTGTGGTGCGCCAAAGGTGTGCACTCAGGATAGATGAATGGGTCCAAATTTCTAGATAACTAACACGTTTATTCTCAAACACAGCGTAAACAGAAATAATATTCAGAAAAACAACACGTAAATGCTTCACTATGTATATCACTTCAAAAATGAATTCAGGGATATCTAAAACATGTAAATCCACCGAAAACTCGAATTCATATCCGTCACAATATTTCTTGTATGAATTAATTATATTATAGTATATACTATAATATATAGTATCATATATATTATAGTATATATTTCATTTTTTGACTTAATTTACGTTTAAATCTATATGATCGAGTTTATCAGAATATATACTAATAATAAAATATTCCAAATAAACGTTTATTTACAGAATATAGGACGCAAATTTACAAAATTTTGCATTAGAAAATAAATTTCATATTATGATACAAAAAGCCATGTAGGAAAACAGATTTAACAAAGCATTAAATATTTATGTAGGTAGATAGTAGTTTTAACTTTCATGGAATTGAGGAAATTGTATATATACTAGTAAATATACACGACGTTGCCCGGAATTTATGGTGATAAACTTTGAATAAAATTACACCTTGACCGCTGGGCTCTTCTAAAAGCGCTTAACTATATTAGCATTCTTGCAGTAGCTCTCGACCAGGCAGAGAATGTACCCGACGTTGCTCAGGATTTAAAACAAGCATTAATTAAATTCATTAATTTAATTTTTCAAAAGGCGTAATCGATTGCTGCGGGAAAAAAAAAAAAAAAAAAAAAAAGCTTTATTAGGTGTTTTATCTCAGGCGCCGAGGTATCCCTGTAGCTAATTTCATGGCTGTACTGCGTTTAGATTTTCCGCTGCAAACCGCACAAACAATCAAACATGTTGGACAGGGTAAGTAATATGGAATATTAGTAAATATATATAAAAAATGTCGAGTGGATACAATTAAAAACTATTTCATGATTAAATTTTTTGTTAACAAATTGCTTCAAGTATGTCACAAAAGTTAAAGGAACATCTCAATTTATATTGCAGTATTTTGTTTTCTTACCCAATGGTTCATTTTTGCTTCATCAAGAAAATATATTTCAAACTTTCCTGCTAATTACACCGAAAGTTAAAAGAAATGCTCTCTATGCAAACAGATTCATTGTCATTTTATTTGCTTTGAATGTATATTCAACATTTGTCATGCACCTTTAACATTAGGTTAATAATAAAAATATCAAAACCTATATTTTAAATAAAAACATTTAAATGGCAGGGTTATTAATTTAAAAAGCAAATAAATAAATATTTAAGTAACTCTTTTTTAATTTATATAAAATCTGTATTTTTATATCTTGCTTATAAAGACTTGCATACTCTTTATAAGCATGATTTTTCTATATTGCTTATAACGAGTATAAAATGCCTAATTTGCGTATAATGTTCTTTTCTTTGATTAATCAAAATTAAAAAGTGAAAAATATTTAGTCGTATGAATCGTCGTAAAAATATTTAGTCGTTGATTTAAATAATATTTATATTCTATCAACAGGCCACTCATAAGGGAATAGAACAGATCACTCAAGTGGGGATCCCAGATCCCAATTTTTTTTAGGCTGCAGAAAACCGGAATATAGTTGGGGGGGAATGGTAAAGGCTTGTAGGGGGCTTATAACTTCTATGGGAAGCCCTGCTATAAATGTCTATAAAAATAGCGGCACATAAAAGGTTGTAGAAAGGTATCAACCAGTTTCAAAAGCAATAGACGTCTTCGTCAAGATAGAGATAGAGCAATAGTACCAGCAAAAGCAGATGATGTATTCTAATGAAATTGTAATTTTCAGATTCTTTTGGCAGCAGTGGAACGAATTTTTTTTCATATTTTTATAATACTATTTAAGTTAAAAAAATATATTCTATATTTTCTATTAACAATTTGATATCTCAAAACTGTTTAAAATAAGAGATTAGTCCAATGCAGATTTAAAATAAGATTTGTTCACCAAAGATAAATGCCCAGAATTACAGATATTTCCTAGAATACAAATGTCAGCAATAAAGTGTAGAATGTGTGCTTTTATGAACTTGTAATGGTACTATAAACAACTGAAAATGATTTTCTTTTTATATTCGGATTAGGTACTCATTTTTTCATTTAAATATTTCATACACACTCAATTTGTAGTGTGTGAGATTCAAAGGGTGGATATGTTGTCAAAACTTTATATCAAATGTTCAAACTCATTACAATCCTTCTCATTACATATTTATAGTAATAAACTTTTCCCTGAATATTCCATTGTTCTTATCTGCTTATTTGAAGCAAAAATAACTCATCACATATACTTATTACTATACTCTCCAAACATGTTCTTTACCTAGTTAAAAAACAACTATTAAAACTAAATCTAGGAATTTTTAATTTTATTAAAATACTTTGCTTTTATTTACTAGGGGGTTCTGCCCCCTGCTTGCTCCGCTCACGCAAACCCCTTCAGGAGGCTTTGTCACTTACTCGCTGCGTTCGCAGAGCTCGCTTCATATCTTTCCTAAAAATTCTACTTTCAGAAATTTCTTTTCTATCCTTGCCTATTTTCCGTAAGAGGGAAGAGCAGGGAGTTTTCTTAGCCCAGGGAATCCAAAAACTGAATTCCTTGATCATGAGCTCACTTCACGAGCTATTTCATGCCAAACTAAAGTTTAAATCGATAAACGGTTTATTTCATCATATTATCCTATTATTTTTCTATAAATGTACTAAATTTCATATTTTTGTATGCTATAGTTTTTACGGTACGACACAAAGAAATCTCTAGATGCGCCGATACGAAAAAAAAAAGTTAACTTCAGTAAACTTTAATTAATTTCAGTGCATAAAAAGTAAAATATCTTAAAAACTACATCGAAATAAAAAAAGGGGCTCTGTCCTGCAAAAGTTCACCCATGTGGGTATCTGCCTACCAAAATTCGTGGTCTTGCTATTTTTAGTCTATCCAGGACGTGAACTCGCAGCTCAAATATTTTGTCTTTGTTTTGGCATTAAATATTTCTTAAACTACAATATATACTCTAAGACAACAAAAATCGACGCACCAAGAAAGAATTATCCAAATAAGACAAAATTTGGTACGTGTAATGTCGATGTACAGAAAAGGACATGATTAGAATTTCAGAACAATTTTAAGATTTATTGCACTGAAAGAACTACACAAAGTGAGCACGTCAATATGGCGTTGGTCCACATCTGTCCACTCTACGTGACATTGGTGCATAAAGTTGCCGGATGGTATTCTGAGGGATGTGTTCCAAATGGCCTCCTATTGACGAGCTAATTCGTCTACATTCTGGGATGGTTACAGGCGACGCCCCATCTCATCCCAAATGTACTCAATAGACGAGAGATCTGAGGATCTGTCTGGCTAAGGAAGTGTCGAAAACTCAGATCATCCGACTGACCCAAAGGTTTACAGCAGCAGCTTGGATGTCCGGGGGCCAAGGAAGTGTGTCGCAAACACGCAGACATTCAATAGAGAGGCGTGCCGTATGTGGCCTGGCATTATCTTGCAGAAAAGTTAGCCCAGGGTGTTGTGAAAGGAATGGCAATACAACGGGTCGTAGAATGTCGGCAACGTACCGCTGTGCTGTGATGGTGCCACGGAGGACTATCAAAGGGGGGCCGACTATCAAACGAAATGACATCCCAGACCATAACTCCCTATTGTCGGGCCGTTGGCTGTGTTGCTCAAATTGAAGATTAAAGTTATCACGAATGTCTTTAAAGCACTCTATTAGAAATGTACGACAGAGTGGTTGAACAAGTACTTCTAAATCTTGACATTAATAACATAACAAAGAAAGTTTTGTTACTTGGTGAAGAAGTCTTTTACTGGTGTAATCGAAATTTTTTAAGTCATTCAAATCAGAGGACTATGAATGCGCGATAAGGAAATTATTTTAACTTATTTGCTTAAATGTACAACAAATAATGGTTAATGTGTATTTTATGAAAAATAGATTCATTAAATGGATTTATATCTTTCAAACTGAACTCCTTATTTACGTTCATCAACTCATTTTTAACATGTTCTATTTAAAAATGCTATGTGCACGTTGGTTATATGTCTATACATTCAAGTATAACAGGTTTACTTATATCGCTTTTTAAAATAAAATATAAAAATTGATTTATTCGAATCATATCAAATGTCCACAGTGTGAGTTTCGTAATGAAAGATATTTACACTTTACAGAGTTTAAATCATAAAATTTATGTTCAATGTTAAAATTTTGAAATTATATGCCCTTATTCAATAAAAATAAATGCTGAGTTATGTTCCATTCTCTAAAGTATGAAGATTCATAAAGAATGTGATGTTTCAATCTCTAAGAATCGGTGAAAATTCGACTAGTTTCTTAAAAATCTACGAAGTTGGGATTTATTCTATATTAAGTGTAAAAGTTGTCGTAAATCTCAGTTTCGTTCTGTCATTTTCCACATGTTAAATATGTGCATTCAAATGTGGCCATTCATTAAGAACAGAAAGGTTTTATAGTGCACCTACAGCCGCGAAATCATGATATTCCTAGATGTACGTCAATAATGTCTCGTATTAAGATATCAAAACTCATTACATGTTTCTTTTAAAGCGTTAATTGTATATCTTTCGTATTTTAATGTTATTACAAAGTAGTATACTTGTATCAGAGGGTAACTCTTTCATTTAAATTCAATGTTAACAATCGCATATCCTTAAAAAACACTAAGAGGTATTCTATTCTCCTTCATGACAGTTTAAAAAAATATAGCGATTTAATGGTCTTAAACGTTGCTGCAACATTAAAAACATAGCTCTTATTTGATAATCATCCAGTGAGTATTATGCAAATTTTACAAATTTCATTAAAATATGATAATTTTAAGCGATAAAGGAGTCTTAGGGCTTATGTAACGTTACCCCAGAGGGTCACTCATTCATTTAAATTCAATGTTAACGATCGTATATCCTTTGAAAAATCGCTAAGTGTTATTCAATTCCTATAAATTCATGACAGTTTTAAAAATATATCGATTTAAGACCTTGAGACGTATGTACAACATTAAACACATGCCTCTTATTCTATAGTCATCCTCTAAGTATTGTTAAATTTTTGCTAAATTTCGCTCAAATAATGTAATTTTAAACGATAAAGGAGTCTTAGAGCTTATGTAACATTAAAACCATATCTCTAGTTCCCCAAACATTCGCTAAGAATCAAACAATTCACTAAAATAATGAAATTTTAGGGTCTTATATCCGTTGGAATATCAAAAAAACGCATCCCTCGCCACTTCAGTATATATTAGCTAAGTATCAAGCAATTCACTAAAAATAATGAAATTCGGACAATTCGCTAAAATATTAAAATTTCAAGGTCTTCCACCCCTTGCAAGTATCGTGTAATTTGATAAATTTTTCATTTAAATATCGAATCTGCTTTAAACAATGACATTGCAATTTCTCTGTCAACGTAAATTCTGGTTACCATCTGATAAACCCGATAAGCTTTGAGGTCGATTTGGTATGTTTTCTGTGTGAAAGTTCTTGACTTGTATAGTGTGTGGAAAGAAAAAGTTTTGTATTTTATACAATAGGTATTCATATACATATGTAAATACATATTCTTTTCTCAGAGCAGATTTTTTTCAAAATACGATCCACACATTTCAGTGGTGTCTATGGAAATGTGTGGTTCGAAACATGCATTTGCGATCGCTGGATTTCCACTTGAATGAATTCAAACCAAAAACACATCTCTAATGTTTTTTTTCAAAACTATGATTTAAATTTTAGAAGCCCCATGGAATATCCGCTTGTATGAAGTTAAAAAAAAACACACGTTTTCGTTTATTTAATATTTTTAGATATTTTCGTATAGTGTATGTATGTATGTACATGGAGCCTCGAAACGTTCAATTCTAAATATGTGTCACTCGCTATTTCTAATATAAGTATTTTCCCATTTTAAAATATCCACCAAGTATCAAGTTCTTTGCTATGAGCAAATTGCATGGGCCAAATCAGCGGTTAACTTCTAGGGGTGTCTATAGTTCCCATTTTAAAATATCTACCCTATATTTCATTCTTTGGTAAGAATAAACTAAATGGGGTAAGTGCAGTGGTTAGCTCAAGGAGCTTTCAGTACTTTGCATTTTCCAATTTAAAAAGAAAATCTGCTGAGTATTGCATTCTTTGGTAAGGACAGATTGCGTGGACCAAAGTCGTGATTATTTCAACGGGGTCTCGATAGTTAATATTTTGAAATATGTACCCTGTATTGCATTCTTTGGTAAGAATGGACTACATGGAGTAAAGCAGTGGTGCGCTCAAAGGGCTTTCAGTACTTTGCATTTTCCCAGTTTAAAATATCCACCCTGTATTTCATTCTTTGGTAAGAATAAACTACATGGGGGAAAGCAGTGGTTAGCTCAAAGAACTTTATAAAACTAATAAGTAATTAAAAATAAGTAATAAAGAAAGAATAACTACACTGTGGCATCATCACGCTAATCTTGATTTGATGACGTCATCTTAGATTAGATCTTAGATAAGATATAGGTCTCATTTTTAATATTGTAATTAGTGTGTATATCGTTCATTTCTAGTTTGGACGGCTGCTGGTGAAGACGTCGTTCTGCGAGTCCTTTCCATGTTTTTGCTAACTATTTTGTATATTCCGCGCGATACATATCTCCTAAAGTTATAACAGTGGTTAGCTCAAAGAGGTTTCAGTACTTTGTATTTTCCCAGTTTAAAATATCCACCCTGTATTTCATTCTTTGGTAAGAATAGACTATATGGGGTAAAGCAGTGGTTAGCTCGTAGGGATGTCGATAATTTATATTTTAAAATATCTGCCAAGTATTGTGTTCTTTGGTAAGGACAGATTGCGTGGACCAAAGCAGTGGCTAGTTCAAAGGGGTCTCGATAGTTCCTATTTTAAAATATATACCCTGTATTTCATTCTTTGGTAAGAATAGACTACATGGGGTATAGCAGTGGTTAGCTCAAAGGGGTTTCAGTACTTTGCATTTTTCCAGTTTAAAACTACTAATTTTAAATTAGTTCATCAATTAAGTAAAAAAATGTAGACTTCTGTTAATTTAACTCGAAAAATATTTCTGGTGTTATCTATCAGAGCTTTCCCCTTCTCTTTGATTTCAATTTTAAAATCATTTGATAAACTTGGTATCAACCAGACAAAATAGAAAATTTAAAATTATCCTACTTTATTTATACTAGCTGAGCAACTAACTAGTTATAAGAAAATCTAGATGCATTTTGATTGAAATAGTGTATTTTATTATGCTACCATTAATTAAATATTCAGAAATGTAGCGAAAAAGTTTTGCCTTCAGCCCATATTAATGCTTCACTTTATTTACATAAGTCAAAATCACTAATTGTATATCCCATTAGAACAATTTTTTGAAGAAATTTATTCAAAATTCACTTAGTGTTTAAAGGTTAGTAGAAAAACTCGAATATGATAAAAGTGAACTATTCATTATTTAGTTACTTTCGTCATTTCTAGCGATAACCACAAAAAAATTCCTATAAATGCCAAGGAGTGTGCCAAGCCCAAATCATGACATCAGCAGCACATATCAAAGGAAACTTTCCATTGGTCTGTGCCTTAATTTTGCATTAACACTAGAACGACGGGAGTGGTCATTTTGACCGCATAACTACTTTGAGAAACGATTCCTTCAGAACGGCTAATCCCAGCCCATTGAAATTTTATGACTTTCCTTATTTTCTTAAAGTTATTGAAAACACAGAAAAAAATTATTCTAGGTTTTATAATAAGAGAACAAATCAACGACCTTCCTAGAATGACGGCAGCGGTTAAAATGACCACTAGAGAGATTTCGCGCGATGATGCAATCTGAATGCTGCGTTGCGCCACTGTAAGCCGTAAGAATGATTGCATCAGCATTTTAGCATTATAGAACGGACAACGACTGTCCCCGTGCTGTATGTAAATTATTGCTTAAAATTTTGGCGAGATGTCTCTTGGGAAGCGACTGAAAATTGATGAGTGTTTAGCACTTTTGCAGCAACTTAGCGAGAATTCCAGTGATAACGGCGGTGATAGTGATGCAGATTTTGTAATTTCTGATAAAAGTGAAACTGCAGAGCACAGTGTCAGCTTCTCAGAGGAGCAAACAGACTCTGACGGTAACGGAGGTGCCCATTTATTTTTTTATCTTAGGTGCCCATTTATTTTTTTTCCTCGAAACGGGACATCTACTAATTTTTAGGTAATAGTATGTGTATTCAAGAAAGCGCATATTTCTTCCTAGTTTCTATTTATTAATGAAAAAACAGAAATGAACATGTGAAAATAAATAATTTATGTGGTCTTATATTTTTCTGAAGAACAAATTTGCTTCAGTATATTTGGCGTTGATTTGAAATACGAATGAAATTCTTGGCACGATTTCTGAAAATTTACTTTCGTAAGTAACATGGCTTGGAGAACTGCGACTTTCAATTGTGTTTTTTCTCTCGTCTTTTTATTCCTTCAAAATTGCAGTTAGCATTATCTCTACAAACTGCCACTATTTTTGAAGTCAAATTATTTTCTGTCAATACTTTCATGAGATAATTCTTAATAACATCTGATGTTTCACCCGGTTGGTCTTGAAATTCTAAAAGTCTCACTTGCGTGCCTTCGTATGGTAGAAAGAAACGAACAGGGAATATTTTCTTGGACCAGTGGTTCGAAGCATCAGTTTATATAGCAACACAGTTGCATTCGCTGAGACAATCTTTTAATTCACCTATTTCTATTGGCGTTAACACATTTACAACAACAGCTTCTGTTTTCGTACGAGCACGTCCAAATTTCTGTTCAAAACATGTTTGAATTAACTTAGAAGCACAATCGTTTGAGCGACAACTGTGGTTCTCTTCCACAGTGTGATAAGCCCAGGCGCCTTCCGCCGCAGTAACTTCCAGATCTTTTGAAGTTGGTGAATCCGTTTTCTTAAAAAAATTAAGCGTCGAAGAACTTGTAGAGGCAGCAAGATCGGCATTTTTATGTTTTTCTGATCTTAAATGCTGGTTAATATCGTTGGCACCCCCATGGGCTATGTTAAATTTTGTACGACACTTTTCTCACCTGACGTCATATGGAGTATTTCTTTGCTTTATAAACGGGTACTTAGTTTGCTATTAAAAGTTCACTTGCGTTTAGGCATTGTTAAAATGAAGGGTTCACATGCAAGAAACTTAAATTGACTACAATAGCACACGTTGATAAAAAGATAATAATCAATCGTTAAGAAAGATGCGCGATCTGTCTTGTATTTAGTTTAATATTAAAAGTGCACTTGCGTTTAGGCATTGTTAAAATGAAGGGTTCACATGCAAGAAACTTAAATTGACTACAATAACACACGTTGATAAAAAAAACAATAATCAATCGTTAAGAAAGATGCGCGATCTGTCTTGGACGTCAGGTCTGGACACGTGTATTCGTAACCGAGGAGAAATCGAACTAGCAGGCTTCTGGCCGACTTACAATGTGTGAGATGTATTGGTATGCCGTTATCGCTGCGCTACTAGAGGCGCTACCGTCGGATGATTTTCAGATTTTTCGCGTCTTTTTTTGAAATTGTTACCGTGGGTTGCTCTCTTTCTAAAAACGGGACATTTCGACGTCCCGAAGTTCTGGACAACGGGGCAGGCTACCTAAAAACGGGACGTATGGTCACATTAAATTCAACTCGCCTTCAACGCAATATTTTTACTTCAGCAAATCTTCGTGCCAAAGATGGTACTGAGTGGAAAATATTGGATCAAAGTACAGCTATTTCCGGGAGATTTGGTTCTCAAAACGTCGTGAAAAAAAAGGCTGGCCCAACTCTATACAAATTGAAATGTATGCAAGAACGCTTATTGCAAAAGAAGTGTCGAAGAAACATCCTAAATGCTGTAACTATGATGTTTTGGTTTTGAATTAAAAGTAAGTTGTATTTTTTCTATGGAGGTTAAATTTACCACTGCTTGTCGTTCTAGATAGTTCAAAATATCTGCCGTTCTAGTGTTAAATATTAGTTTTCTTTTTGGACATATGCGGACAAATGTAAACAAGAAAGATCAATCATGCATAAGCATTGATTATGAAACACTTTCCAACTGAAATGTAATTTCATTTAAAAATTTCTAAAATGTGATTCATTCAGTGGTAATATCTTTTACATTATCACAGTACTACAGTAATTTATTATACTTAAATATTTAAAACTGTATCGAAATATAAATCATCTGATTCTTTATGCAAAATCAATGAATATTTCATTCATATAACTTGTATTCCAGACTCCAGAGCTAAATAATTTTGTGTGAAAAAAATTCAGCAATTCTTATGTAATTCATCTTACAATCGCTTGAGATATTTGCATTCTGCATATGTTAAAATTAGGCTTCCTTGAAGAAATAATAAAAGTTTAGGGATCATTTAAAATCCCAACTATTGTAATTGCATAGGCACGGAATTTAGATACACAGATAATACACAGATAATATATATGTGTATGTGTATGTACTCAAAGTATTGGAATCGTGCCGAAGATCGGAACTCGAATTTTCAAAGGATCTACACGTTTTGGGACTTCTAGAACACGAAAAAACTACTTTTAGGAAGACGTCTGTGTGTGTAAGGGTGTATCTGTGTATGTTTCTGTGTGTCTGTGTGGATATTACATCCACTCTAATTGAAAAACTAATGGACCGAATTTCATACAATTTGGTAGGTAGGTTTTTTGTGGGAAATCCTGATGTTCATTAGATTATAGTACGATTCGTAATAAAAGAATCTGCCTTCTTTGCGAAATGGCCGCAGAAATTGTCTTTATCCACTCTAGCTAAAAACTAATGAACCAAATTTAACAAAATTTGGAGTATAATATTTCAATAACCTACAAGTGATTTATATACCAAATTTAACAAAATTTTGTATATAAATCATTTGTAGGTTATTCTACTACGATTCGGGAAAAAGGAACGGGCTATTTTTGCGAAATGGCCAGCAAAAATCGTTATATATAAAAATAAAAGACTACGTGTGCTCAATTATATCAATTAAATTCCTATTTTATATGTGATTTTTGACAACAAAAAGAATAAGACTAACCCCATTACTCTAGGACTAGCCGTTCTTGAGATATTCTAGTTTTTTCGCGTTTTCGCTACGCCACCTTTGACAATAAGTCCAGCTATCAAATGAGAACCAAATTTAAGTTTAACGTGTAAATTCAATGTCATTTAAAATACTTATGTTGTGCAGATAAACTCAAATTGTCATTGAATAAATAAAGAGAACGAATATGAGTCTGCAGAGAAAGACATGTGCTGTCCACATCAGAATTTTTAAGAATATTACAACAATGATTTATAGAAGTGAACGGGGATTATTTTCAGGCCATTTCGAAAAAAATGTATGATCTATATTTAAAGATCCATCAAATTTTTGTCGAATAAAATGTTCAACAAATTTAAGCTGTGTACCAAATTTTAACTCTCTAGGACGTAGGAAAGTGCATTTAAAATGCCATCAATTAAATTTATCATGAAGAGTTATATAAAATTTAAAAAAAATGAAAAATTGATATCTACCAAATTTATTTTAAAATATGAAGCCACTCCCATATGCTAAACGTTTAAACAAATGGAGAGATATTTATTATATAATATCTCTCTCTTTTCTTTCTGGAAGACATCCCAAAGTCAGAATTTAATTGAATTTGTTTTTTTCCCTATATTAAATAATTTTTTTAATTAAAAAACTACTTAACATATTTTACTGAATTTTTTTTTATATATTCTATGGGATAATGTGAATATTTCCTAAAAATTTCGAAGCAATTCGTGAATTTTAAATTTACTTAAAAAATGTTTGAAAAATTAGGTCCCATAGGGTTCAATGTATTTCATTTTTTCAACCCGGGTTCAATAAAAAACTAATTGGGTGATATTATTTATTTATATTCCCATAGGTCCTACAGACCGTCTGAACAACATACTAAAATTTCATTTTGATAAACTCATTTTTACGGCAGTTATCGTCCTAACGGACAGACAGACAGACAGACAGACAGAATGAACAAAGTCATAAACACTTTTCAACTTTGTTGTAAAGTGTTAAAAAAAAATATAAGTACACGTAGGTTAAAAAAATATATATATATATATATATATATAAATACAATTTATGCCAACAGAGGGTGTATTTGAATGGGTTGGCTCAATTTGGCAAATTTTAGGTTGTGATTTGGCTATTTCTGTTCAAATAAATACGGCAACCCTGCCGAAAACAAAATGCATTTCATGGTTTCAAGTCTCTCACTCGATCATTTGAACCAGAGTTGAGTGAAATAACCTAGGTTTGCGTTGGAGTGTGTTTAGTGTTAGTGAATTTGCAACCGGTTTGTTTTACGAAGTTGATTTGTTTTTATTATAGCTAGGAGCTATATTTTGTACGACCAGGGTCGTGTATTTATTTTAAATTTTCCTCTTGAAGACAGCTGTGCTCATGACGTCACTGAAGGGGCGACCGGCATGTAGCACTAGCATGGATATAGACAACTTGGCCAATGTAGTAGATGTGGAAACAGCAGATAACCCTAGAAGAGACAACAGCTTTAGCGCCGAATTATCTGATGAAAAGATTAATCTTGTGGCAAAAAATGGCGTTCAACTGTTTGGGAATTATTATAAGTGGGAAAAGTGGGAAGATAGCGGTTAATCACCCCCGAAAACTGAAGACAGTACTAGAAACCCATACGGAAGAAAGAAGAGTAAAAGAGCTAAGCATAACAAGAAACTAAAACATAGTCATAACAACAGATAATAAAGAGTGTGCAGTAAGTGTTTTAAAGATTTCTCAATTGTGCGGAATAAAAACAGAGACAAAACTTATCCAAGATTTCATCTGTACTAAACAATTACATAGAGGGGTTCCAATTGGAATATCTAACCAAGAAGTATACGACGAATTAAAAGATGTCCACTGCTTAGGAGTGACCTGATTCACAAAACCAGGCTCCCAAGAGCCAATAAAGACAGTGTTAATCAGTGAAATAGGAAAGAAGGAAAGAGACACTGTGAATATATGTTGGATGAGAATTAGAGTATCTCCTTTCATAGACTATCCTCGAATCTAAAAGAAATGCCTCAAATATGGCCATTCAATGCGGACATGTAGAGGAACAATAAAATGTCCCAAGTGCGGAGAAAATCATGAACTGGAAGACTGTGTGACAGTTACAGCAATGTGTTTCAGATGCGAGGCGGAGCACCTTGCCAGCAGCAAAGGATGCGAAGATTATAAAAAGGAAATTAATCTGCATGAAATAGCCAGGAGAGACAAAATTCCCCTCAGAGAAGTTAGAGAAATCTCCCGAAAGAAAACATTCGCTTAAATATTACAACCTCAAAACCAAGATACAGAAGTGGAGAAACCACAAGGAATATTGGCGAAGGTGGAACAGCTGATAGAGATAGTAGGACAATTGCAAATTACCGTCGCTCTGCAAGACAACGAAATAAAAAGAATAAGCGCCCATATTGAGACCAAAAATAAAGAGCACGAGGAATTTGTGAGGACTTTAAAAAACAGAGAACAAAAGTTGCACATTGCCACAGCAAAGAAACTACACAAAACCCTAAAAACAACAATAGTAGATAGCAAGGATTCAAATTATAAGGAAAACAAGAAAAGGTCAAAAAGGGGGTACAAGCCTGGACCTATTGATTCAAGTGTTCCGAGCTGCTCTTCGAAATCGGATCGAGTCTCTTTGGATCCCGGCTTTTCTGGGGACAGGAATTTTTCTGATGTTACGTAGCGGGTTTTTTGTGGACTTTTTCCTTTGCCTTTTTTCGGTTTCTTTTGTTTCGGTGCCTCGAATAGTTTTCGAGAACTTTTTTTCATTTTCGGCTTTTGTTGTCTTTAGGGATCGAGTACCGCTCCTTCCGTGGGTGTAAGTCTGCCTTAGGAAACCCATCGTTTTTCCTTTCAACTTGGTTCTCTTGTAAAGACTAATATGATTATCCTCCAATGGAACGATAGGGGGTTTATGGCTAACCTTGCTAGCCTACAAAAACTGGTTGAGGAGCACCAGTCCTATATCGTGGCACTGCAAGAAGCGTGCCTTAAAAGAACAGTTCAATTAAAAAGATACAAGATCTGAAAAAAAAAAAAAATAAATAAAAAAAAAAAAAAAAAAAAAAAAAGGACTTCCCCTCTTGGAGGCGGGCTACTTATAGCAATAAAAAATGAACTAAGTTACAAAACGGTAGAGATTGGACAAGACAACGAAAGTACTCTGGAATGGCAAAAAATCAAAAGTGGTTATGGTGGGAAAGAATACAAAATAAACATTTACAGGAAACTGAAAACCCTAAAGGCAGAAGAGCTGGAGAGGCTAGAAACCATTATGGAACCTAACACCATTTTATGTGGTGATATGAATGTCAGAATTATAGACAAAAGCGACAACAAATCCAATATCAGCGGGGAAAGACTACAAAAGTGGATTCGAGAAAACAACCGTGTCCTAATAAACAAAAACAAAAAAACGTATCAAGGAAAACTTAAAACAACTTCAGGAATCAACTTAACCATCATTACTCCTGATGTAGCTTACCAATTTGACTGGAATACACTGGAAATCATTTACGGGAGCGATCATTTCTCGATAGTGATAAGATCCTTCAATGAGCGCCCTAAAAAGATAACCAATCGGGAAAATTACCTCAACTGGGAGAAGTATATTCGCGAGTTGGACAAAGCTATAATCTCAACTTACGACGCAGACCTGGAAACAATATAAGAACTTAAGCCAAGAGATGAAAAGTGAGAGGGGGAGAAGGTATTTTGAGCGAAAAGAGCAGGCAGAATGGTGGACACAGAAATGTGCGAAGCAGAAGGCCCTGGTAAGAAGATTTTTTGCAAAGGCAACAAGAGACTTGCGCGATGAGACCTGGATGGAATACAAGAAGAACCTGACAAAATACAGAAGAACTATACGAACTGCAAAAGAACAATTCTAAAATCGAAAACGATTCAAACCCCCAAGGAATACTACAACATTTTTAATAACTTCAAGAAATGGAAGAATAACATACCAGAAGATAGCAATTGGATCATAGAATATAAAGAAAAGAAAATAACAGATCCTGCCAATCAAGCGAATGCATTTGCTAGCTACTACACCGAAGGGAAAAGTAAAACATACGAAATCAGCAGCATGGAGTCAGATGTAACACATTTCCAGCAGGTTACACCTTACCTTGCACCTTTCTGGTAGGTCGGACGGTCTGGGTCTCAATAACAACAACATTTCCCGCAGGTGACTATAGACGAAGTTACAAAGGCCATTCAGAAACTCAAAGGAAAACCCCCAGGTCCGGATGAAATCAGTGGGAAAATGTTAAACATGTGTAGCAGGAAGACAAACTTGGATCACAAAAATAATCAATAAATCTGTAATGCAACACTGCATTCCTAAAAGTTGGAAAACAGCAACTATCTATAAAAACAAAAAAGAGAATAATAACATAGGAAGCCATTGACCAATAGCTCTGACCTCTTGTGTAGCGAAAACGGTAGAAAAAATCCTGTTAGAAAGACTTCAATGGTGGGCTACCAAAGAGGAAATTTTTCCCAAATATATTTACGAATTTCGACCAGGAACAGACACCGAGAAAACTCTGACATATGCCAAGGAATTCGAAGCTCCAGAGCAAATAACAAATGCACTATACTGTTCTCAATAGATATAAAAAGTGCGTACGATAACGTCAACATAGAAAAGCTATTGAGAAAATTACTCAAAAAAGGGTTTGAAGAATATATAGTTCAGTGGCTAAAAGAAATTCTGCTAAAAAGAACGGTAAGGGTAAGATGGAGAGGTAAAGAATTGAATCCGAAGAACATAAATTCTGGACTTCCCCAGGGATCGGTACTTCCCCCATTCTTATTTAATGTCTACATGTCTGACATTGGAGAAGAAATAAAAGAATACGGCAGCCTATATCAATATGCGGATGACACCATCTTAATAGTAAAGGATATAGAAGAATCCATGTGCTTAACAAAACTACAAAGCGCAATTCTGAATATAGAAAAATTGGGAGCAGAATGGGAAATGCCCTTCGACTGAGAAAACAAAAAGAAACATATCCGAAAAGAGGAGAGTGCAGAAACCTAACATAACAATGTCGGGAAAAACAATCAACTGGGTTTGCGAAATAAAGATTCTGGGCCTCATGATAACCGAGAGATGGAAGTGGAATAGACATCAAGAAGAAACCACCAAGAAGGTAGAAATAGCCATCGGAACATTAAAAATGTTAGCCAGCCACACTAGAGGTCTTCAAATAAAAATCCTGGTACAAATTTTTAGAAAAGTTGTGACGGCCCAAATAGACTACGCGAATTTAGCCAGATTGGAAGAAACCGCCACAAATATGAATAAATACAAGATAATCGAAAATGCAGCAATCCGACTCGCATTAGGGGTCCCGAAATACACCGTTGTGGAAGCCTTAAGAATAGAAAATAATATACCGAAATACGAGCTGCGTAAGATAGAAAAACTAGAAAAAATCCTTTTAAAACAAGAAATTGCCAGAGAATGTCAAGGATTCGCCCAAAAAATCCTAGAAAAACTAAACAAGGTGACCAATATTGTCAAGATTATTAAGAAAGAGAAACTCGAGGCCCGGCATAAAATAAATTACAATGAAGCTCCACCATGGAAGACCTCCAAAATCGAGATCAAAGAAAAAGGCCTTGAATTTCAAAACGTCTTACCCCAGGAGATCCCTCGACTATTTGAGAAATACATGGAAGCTAACCCGGAGGAGATATGGATAGGAATAAATGGATCGAAGAATAAAAACGGAGTGGGATATGGAATATACGAAAATAATACCACGGAACGTAGTATAAGACTCCCGAACTTCGTTTCAATATTCACTGCTGAGGTGGCAGCACTAACGTACACGGTTGACTTCCTCATTGAGAGGCACCGTAAGTATACAATACTTACAGGCAGTTTAAGTGTTATAGAAGCCATTAAAAAGGCAAATCGAAAATCAGAAGAACTCAAAATACACATACGGAAAATTAACAACACATACAGAGGAAACCCAGATAAAGATCGTATGGGTACCATGACACAAAAGAATCGCACAGAACGAGAAGAAAAGTAAAATATGCGGCCAATAACAAAACTTGCCCTACTTTGAGTGTATGCACTTATGGAGACATAAAGAAACTGGTAAAAGCTAGAATGAAAGAGACCTGGAACACACGATGGAAACAATTCCAACACTTCCTTAAGTTTACCTACATCAGCCCTTACTATGCGCAATGTTTTAAATTTGCAAAATCCCGAAGAGAAGCCACAATCCTAATGAAATTGCGGACGCAAACATTCCCTACTAACTACCAAAAGGCGAAATGGAACAAAAGCATAAACCCAAACTGCCCCAGCTGTAATATGCCGGAGACTTTAGAGCATATTATTATACATTGCCCAAAATACAAGAGAAAAAGAAACAAATGCTGGAAAGAAATACAAAAACAAAGTGTCACCAACCTAATAGATCTCTTAGATATGGAAAAGTATGCGAAGCCCACCCATGCTGCAGTGAGTATTATTTCTTTTGTCAAAAAGATGATTTGTGCCTGAGAGGCTGGCAAAAAACATGGGCTTTTTATAATCAACCCAATTTACATACTCCTTCGAAATATCAGAGGTGTTCAAAAATTTTTACTAGTTTAAAAAAAATAATTAGAATGCATGAGTCAGAGACTTGGCACTGATTACGATTAGGTAATTTCCCAACATTACAACTAACAGATAATGGCAAACTGAACGATAGAAGCACTTAAAATTTAATAATTTCTGCTTCCTAGGAACTCAAGAAGTAGATAGGGGTAGCCACATGCCTACTGTGAGCAGTGCTGCCGTAAAAAGCCGGTTTTAATAGAAACCTAGAAGAAGAAGAAGAAGAAATCTCTCGCTCATTCTCTTCGCTTCCGTTAATGTAGAGCACAGACTATTATACAGACCTGTCACTCTCGATAGTTTTGTTTTCGCGGCGGCCATTAGAGATAGACCAAACAGAGGGTTGGCGCGCTCTTGGCGATGGTCTGGTTTGGGCCGAGCGCTTGGCGATGGTCTGGTTTGGGTCCAAGACGATTTTCAATGTTATAACCCTATTTCGATCGGCGAAAACTTAGAACAACAGACTAGCGTGGTTTGAGTAACGTGAAAAAGGATTATTTGTTAAGTGTTTAGATCATTTCATAGAAATGGATTGATAAAAGAAAACTGGTTGCGTTACAGGGTATGTAATTTATGTTTATTAAAATTGAAATAATTTTAGTTATCACCATCCTACATACGTGTTCATTATAAGTATATACGTGTTCATTAGTATACACGTATTCATATAAGTATACATGTGTTCATCATACGAAATTAGTGCTGTGTTATTACTGCCGGATTAGACTAAATTTTAAGAGGTAGTGATATAATTAGTCAAAAAATATTTTCCGTATTTTTATAAAATGTGAAATAATTGATATTTGGATAGCTTATTTAGATCGCTTATTTGGATAGCTTATTTAGATCCACATATTTAACGTGATCGTATTCCACGTAAACACGGCGGCAGTTTTGGCAGTGGCGGGAATCGAACCCGGGCCTACCGCTAACTTCCCGCGCGCTAATTTGCAATTTAAAATGACCATATGCTTAATTCCATCATCCTCATTCCATTGTTTCATTGTTCCATCATTTAAAATATCCATAAAATTAAAATATCCATTTAAAATATCCAAAAGTTAAAATATACATTTAAAAAATCCATATCGTTCCATTATTTAAAATATAAATATAATAATTTATATGGAGTAAAGGAGCTCTATTCAGAACCGTGACGTCACCTCCACCTTGACGTCCCCACCCACCACCTTCCCTCCTTCTGCGGGGGAGAAACGCCGGTTAAGAAGCGGCACGCCGAGAAATTGAAATTCGGAAACTTTTAAAATCCCGATCCTGTGGGCAATACGGAATATTTCCTGACCAGATTGGACTTGTAAGAATGCCAGATGTTCGACCTTTCTAAAAATGTAAATTATTAGTCGAAATTATGAGTACTTTTGACTATGCGAGAATTTAAAAACCAAAAATACTTTTCTTAAGCAAAAAGTGACTTTTGTTTTAAAATCTTTAAAAAATATTAGAAATCAAAATTCAGATTTGAAATTGATATATTTTTACTCGCAATTGTCAGCTCTTTCCGATGGTGTGATTTGTTTTTTCCTACGATGTCCGGATCGTTTGAAAAAAAGGGCAAAGATGGCAAAAAACGGTCGAAATCGCATAAAACATTAAATAACAAAAAAAATAATTAAAATTTTAAAAATCGGTTTTCACGTGTCCCCTTCCCTCCCCCCCGGGTCTCCGATTGCCAAATTTCGTAGCTCTCCGACGCGCGCGGTCGCGAAACGTATAGTGTATAAGACACACAGACACACAGACATTGCCTTTTATTATTTAAGACTAGCCGCCTTTGGCGACCAGCCTGTTCGCAACCCTTGAAAATGCTGATCGTGGCAAATTCCAACCGTGGCAAACTCGTTGGCGCGACCGTCCAGAAAGGTGTAAGGTAACTGGTTGGACGGCCAGGATGTGCCACCCAATTTAGACCGGAACCCAGTGGGGGAGGCATCCACAGGGAACGTACCCTCCTTCCCCAACCACCAAACTCTCGGAAAAACATACGGACCCATATGTTTAACGTGATCGTACTCCGTGTCAGTAGCGGAAATCGAACCCGGGCCTACCGCGTGCAATTCCCGCGCGCTAACCACTGGGCTACTTCGCCCTCCGCGACAATCTCCATAACTTTCTTTTTATTCACCCAATTTAGACCGTACCCTCCTTCCCCTACCACCAACCTCTCGGAAGGACTCACGAACCCACATGTTTAGCGTGATCGTACTCTGCGTGAACGTGGCGTAAGTTTTGGCAGTGGCGGGAATCGAACCCGGGCCTACTGAGTGCAATTCCCGCGCTCTAACCACTGGGCTGCCGCGCCCTCCGCGACAATCTCCATAACTTTCTATATATTCACCCAATTTAGACGGGAACCCAGTGGGGGAGGCATCCACAGGGGCCGTATCCTCCTTCCCCTACCACCAACCTCTCGGAAGGACTTACGGACCCACATATTTAAGGTGATCGTATTCCACGTAAACACGGCGGCAGTTTTGGCAGTGGCGGGAATCGAACCCGGGCCTACCGCTAACTTCCCGCGCGCAAATTGCAATTTAAAATGACCATATGCTTAATTCCATCATCCTCATTAAATTGTTTCATTGTTGCATCATTTAAAATATCCATAAAATAAAAATATCCATTTAAAATATCCAAAAGTTAAAATATACATTTAAAAAATCCATATCGTTCCATCATTTAAAATATAAATATAATAATTTATATGGAGTAAAGGAACTATTCAGAACGTCACCTCCACCTTGACGTCACCTCCACCTTGACGTCCCCACCCACCACCTTCCCTCCTTCTGCGGGGGAGAAACTCCGGTTAAGAAGCGGCACGCCGAGCGGAACGCCGAGAAATTGAAATTCGGAAACTTTTAAAATCCCGATCCTGTGGGAAATACGGAATATTTCCTGACCAGATTGGACTTGTAAGAATGCCAGATGTTTGACCTTTCTAAAAATGTAAATTATTAGTCGAAATTATGAGTACTTTTTACTATGCGAGAATTTAAAAACCAAAAATACTTTTCTTGAGCAAAAAGTGACTTTTGTTTTAAAATCTTTAAAAAATATTAGAAATCGAAATTCAGATTTGAAATTGATATATTTTTACTCGCAATTGTCAGCTCTTTCCGATGGTTTGATTTGTTTTTTCCTACGATGTCCGGATCGTGGGAAAAAAAGGGCAAAAATGGCAAAAAACGGTCGAAATCGCATAAAACATTAAATAACAAAAAAAATAATTAAAATTTTAAAAATCGGTTTTCACGTGTCCCCTTCCCTCCCCCCCGGGTCTCCGATTGCCAAATTTTGTAGCTCTCCGACGCGCGGTCGCGAAACGTATAGTGTATAAGACACACAGACACACGGACACACAGACATTGCCTTTTATTATTTACTAGCCGCCTTTGGTGACCAGCCTGTTCGCCACCCCTGAAAATTCTGACCGTGGCAAATTCTGACCGTTGCAAACTCGCTGGCGCGAACTACCAGAAAGGTGTAAGGTAACTGTTTGGACGGCCAGGAAGTTCCACCCAATTTAGACCGGAACTCATTGGGGGAGGCATCCACAGGAACCGTACCCTCCTTCCTCTACCACCAACCACTTGGAATTACTTACGGTCCCACATGTTTAACGTGATCGTACTCCGCGTGAACACGGCGGCAGTTTCGGCAGTGGCGAGAGTCGAACCCGGGCCTACCGAGTGCAATTCATGCGCGTAACCACTTGGCTACAATGCCCTCCGCAACAAACTCCATAACTATCTTTTTATTTACCCAATTTAGACCGGAACCCAGTGGGGAAGGAATCCATAGGGACCGTACCCTCCTTCCCTACCACCAACCTCTCGGAAGGACTTACGGACCCACATGTTTACCGTGATCTTACTCCGCCTGAACACGGCGGCAGTTTAGGCAGTGGCGGGAACCGCTAACCACTGGGCTACAGCGCCCTCCGCGACAACCTCCTTAACTTTCTTTTTTTCCAATGTAAATTTGTTTTGGTCCGTAAGTCATCGGAAGGACATACGGACGTGAACATGGCGGCAATTTTGGGAATCGAACCCGGGCCTACCAAGTGCAAATCCCGCGCGCTAACCACAGGGGTTCTTCGCCCTCCGCGACATTCTCCATAACTTTCTTTTTATTCACCCAATTTAGACCGGAACGCAGTGGGAGAGGTATCCACAGGAACCGTACCCTCCTTCCCCTACCACCAACCACTCGGGAGGACTTACGGACCCATATGTTTAACGTGATCGTACTCCGCGTGAACACGGCAGCAGTTTTGGCAGTGGCGGGAATCGAACCCGGGCCTACCGAGTGAAATTCCCGCACGCTAACCACTGGGCTACCACGCTCTCCGTGACAATTTCCATAACTTTCTTTTTATTCACCCAGTTTAGACCGGAAGCCAGTGGGGGAGGCATCCACAGGGACCGTACCCTCCTTCCCCACCCACAAAACTCTCGGAAGGACTTACGGACCCACATGTTTAACGTGATCGTACTCCCCGTGAACACGGCAGCAGTTTTGGTAGTGGCGAGAATCGAACCCGGACCTACCGAGTGCAATTCCCGCGCTCTAACCACTGGGCTACTGCGGCTTAGCGACAATCTTCATAACTTTCTTTTTATTCACCCAATTTAGACTGGGACCTAGTGGGGGAGGCATCCACAGGGACCGTACCCTCCTTCCCCTACCAACAACCTCTCGGAAGGACTTACGGACCTACATGTTTAATGTGATCGTACTCCTCCTGAACACTGAGGCAGTTTAGGCAGTGGCGGGAATCGAACCCGTGCCTACCGAGTGCAATTCCCGTGCGCTAATTTAAATTTTATAATGACCATATGCTTAACTCTTAATTTCATCATCCTCATTCCAGCGTACTATCATTTAAAATTATTATTTATACATATTATTATTATTATTATTTATCCATATTATTATTATTATTATTTATCCATATTATTATTATTTATCATTATTATTTATCATTATTATTTATCCATTAATTTAAAATATCCATCGTTCCATCATTTAAAATATTCATAAATTAAAACGTTCCATCAATCATCTATATTGTTTTACAAATACATAAATATAATAATTTCAAATACATCACCACAATTCAATCCACCATAATTCAATCATTTAAATTATTTAAAATATCCATAAATTAAAATATCATATAAATATAATCATTTCACCCGCTGTATACAACACATATCTTCATTCATTTAAAACCGGAAGGGCGGTCGGTCTCCATGGAAACGGGGAAATAATTCAACGGGTGAAAACGCGGTTGGCCGAGAAATTAAAAATCTTTAGTTCATTAAAATCGCGATCCTGTGAATATTTATAATTATTTCTTGACCAGATTGGACTTGTAAGAATGCCAGATGTTTGACCTTTCTAAAAATGTAAATTATTAGTCGAAATTATGAGTACTTTTTACTATGCGAGAATTTAAAAACCAAAAATCGTTTTCTTGAGCAAAAAGTGACTTTTGTTTTAAAATCTTTAAAAAATATTAGAAATCGAAATTCAGATTTTAAATTGATATATTTTTACTTGCAATTGTCTGCTCTTTCCGATGGTGTGATTTGTTTTTTTCTACGACGTCTGGATCGTGGAGAAAAA
Organism: Amaurobius ferox; assembly: GCA_951213105.1. Taxonomy (NCBI): domain Eukaryota; kingdom Metazoa; phylum Arthropoda; class Arachnida; order Araneae; family Amaurobiidae; genus Amaurobius; species Amaurobius ferox. The sequence goes on from OX578149.1 coordinate 106,313,874, forward strand.
AGGGCAAAAAGGGCAAAAAACGGTCGAAATCGCATAAAACATTAAATAAATAAAAAAAAAATTAAAATTTTAAAAATCGGTTTTCACGTGTCCCCTTCCCTCCTCCCCAGGTCTCCGATTGCCAAATTTCGTAGCTCTCCGACGCGCGGTCGCGAAACGTATAGTGTATAAGACAGACACACAGACACACAGACACACAGACACACACACAGACATTGCCTTTTATTATTTAAGACTAGCCGCCTTTGGCGACCAGCCTGTTCGCAACCCTTGAAAATGCTGATCGTGGCAAATTTCAACCGTGGCAAACTCGTTGGTGCGACCTACCAGAAAGGTGTAAGGTAACTGGTTGGACGGCCAGGATGTGCCACCCAATTTAGACCGGAACCCAGTGGGGGAGGCATCCACAGGGAACGTACCCTCCTTCCCCTACCACCAACCTCTCGGAAAAACATACGGACCCATATGTTTAACGTGATCGGACTCCGTGTCAGTGGCGGAAATCGAACCCGGGCCTACCGCGTGCAATTCCCGCGCGCTAACCACTGGGCTACTTCGCCCTCCGCGACAATCTCCATAACTTTCTTTTTATTCACCCAATTTAGACCGTACCCTCCTTCCCCTACCACCAACCTCTCGGAAGGACTCACGAACCCACATGTTTAACGTGATCGTACTCTGCGTGAACGTGGCGTAAGTTTTGGCAGTGGCGGGAATCGAACCCGGGCCTACTGAGTGCAATTCCCGCGCGCTAACCACTGGGCTGCCGCGCCCTCCGCGACAATCTCCATAACTTTCTTTATATTCACCCAATTTAGACGGGAACCCTGTGAGGGAGGCATCCACAGGGACCGTACCCTCCTTCCCCTACCACCAACCTCTCGGAAGGACTTACGGGCCCACATGTTTAACGTGATCGTATTCCGCGTGAACACTTCGGCAGTTTTGGCAGTGGCGGGAATCGTACCCGGGCCTACCGCTAACTTCCCGCGCGCTAATTTACAATTTAAAATGACCATATGCTCTCTAAGTTCTTAATTCCATCATCCTCATTCCATTGTTCCATCATTTAAAATATCCATAAAATTAAAATATCCATCGTTCCATCATTTAAAATATCCATAAAATTAAAATATCCATCGTTCCATCATTTAAAATATCCATAAAATTAAAATATCCATCGTTCCATCATTTAAAATATCCATAAAATTAAAATATCCATTTAAAAAATCCATATCGTTCCATCATTTAAAATATAAATATAATAATTTCTACAATGCATATGTTAAGCTCTTATTTCATTTAAAATTGGAAGCGCGGGAAACGGAAAGTAAAAACTAATTCGGTTTCTAATTGTCCCACCCATCGCTATGCATATACAGAACCGTGACGTCACCTCCACCTTGACGTCCCCACCCACCACCTTCCCTCCTTCTGTGGGGAAGAAACGTCGGTTAAGAAATGCTTTAGCGGATCGCCGAGAAATTGAAATTCGGAAAATCTTAAAATCCCGATCCTGTGGCCAATACGGAATATTTCTTGACCAGATTGGACTTGTAAGAATGCCAGATATTTGACCTTTCTAAAAATGTAAATTATTAGTCGAAATTCTGAGTACTTTTTACTATATGAGAATTTAAAAACCAAAAATCGTTTTTTTGAGTCAAAAGTGACTTTTGCTTTAAAATCATAAAAAAATATTAGAATTTATCTCTGAGATTTGAAATTGATATATTTTTACTCGAAATTCTCTGCTCTTTCCGATGGTGTGATTTGTTTTTTTTCTACGATGTCTGGATCGAGGAGAAAAAAGGGCAAGAAGATCAAAAAACGGTCGAAATCGCATAAAACATTAAATAACAAAAAAAATAATTAAAATTTTAAAAATCGGTTTTTATGTGTCCCCTTCCCACCCTCCCGGGTCTCCGATTGCCAAATTTCGTAGCTCTCCGACGCGCGGTCGCTGAACGTATAGTGTATAAGACAGACAGACAGACAGACAGACAGACAGACGCACAGACAGACATTGCCTTTTATTATTTAAGAAGATGACACTGAATTTGCACCTTAGATTCAATTTTAGTTTTAATTTTGCAACTGGACTTCTCTTCAAAGACGGCGTAGCCCAAAAAAAATAAAATATCTCTAGAACAGCTAGAACAAGAACTATAGTGTTGGGTATTTTCAATTCAAGTTCAAACATTATGTTTAAAATAAGCATATAAATGATATATTTGAGCATAATTAGTCTTTTCATTTTAGATTTAACGATTTTTGCGGATCCTTTTATAAAAAATCTGATGTGGGCAACACATGATTTTCCTTATATAATGTAGTGAATTTATTACTTTTACAGTAAAAAAAAATAGATTTTTCTTATAGTAGATACTAATATTCTTTCCAAGATATTGAATTTTCGACAATTAGTCGTCATTTTCATTGATTTGGCGAGATTTTCGTTAATTTGGCAACATTTCAAAAAGTCGCCAAGTTGGCGACATTTTGCCAAATTCATCGCCAAAATCTCGCCAAGCGTTATGGACGCAGAAATAAGTTATTCTTACAGCAGATAAATGACTATTGGCGTTTAAATACAAAAGTATTACTTAAAGTATCTTTTTTCATGAATGGAACGAGCTAGATCCACGAGAATGATGTCACCCAATTGATCGCATGGTATTACATATGAAAAGTGAACATGTTTCTCAATAGGAAATGTTTTTTTTTAATTTTATATCAATTTTTGATAATTTTAAAAAAAATGTACAATATCTCAAGAACGGTTCATGTTAGCGTTCTAAATTTTATGTCAATCGTTTTCTCATGAAAAATTACATAAGAAATGGCTATTTGCGTAACTTTATTGGCGGTTTTAATTTTTTGACGATTTTTTCAAAATTTCATTCGAAAATTTAGGGGGGTTCTGAACATTCGATTGCATATAAAAACAATAGGCTTCCAGTGTTTACGGATTGTGATTTTTGTATCAAATTTGGTTCGAATCGGTCCATTCGTTCGTCAGTTATCGTCTCCACACTCTCACTGACACACACACACACATACTTTCACACACACACACATACTTTCACACACACACATACTTTCACACACACACACACACACACTCACAGAGAGACATCACTTCAAAAATGTTTGATTCGTGATCAGGGATGCTTGAAACGTGCTCTCCCGTCGAAAACTCGAATTCGAATTTTCGACTCCGTCACAATACTTTCCTTATACATTATGTATATAAGGAAAGTAAAAAGGTAGGTTCTCATTTTCGAATGGTATCAATGTTTAATCAACACCAGCATGTGATTTATCGACCAAATTTTGTAAATTTTCTTTCTAATAGTTTTTATAGCTAGAGTGGATACAGACAGTTTTTGAAGACCATTTCGCAAAAAAAAAAAAAAAAAAAAATAACTAAAAAAAAAAACTGGTTCTTTTATCGCGAATTGTACCAAAATCTAATCAGCACCAGGGTCACCCATAATAGGGACCTATCTACCGAATTTTATGAAATTCGGTCAATTAGTTATTAGAGTGGATACAACATCTGCAGATAGACGTCCCTCTAAAAATAGCTTTTCGTGTTCCAGAATTCCCAAAACGTGTAGATCCGTAGAAAACTAGTTTCCATTTTCCGCACGATTCCAAATACATTCCCTAGGCATTAGTGTATTGCAGGGAAAGTAAAAGATATATTGAACCTTTTTCCTTTATTGTTGAAATTAAAAAAAAAAATTCTTTTCGCATATTTTACATTATTGGCTTGTAACTTTTCAAAACAAACCTAGTGTTTCCCTACTACTCAGACTGTCGAATCTCTTGGAAGATGTACGGCAACTGTTCGTGCCGCCCATAATTTAGACAACGTGATGCATTGCATCAAAATAAGACTAACAAGAAAGATTAATCATGCATAAAGTATTGATTATGAAACACTTTCTAAATTCTTTGCAATTTTATTTAAATCTCAAAAATACGATACATTCCTCAATATTATTTTTACTTTCCTTATATACATAATGTATAAGGAAAGTATTGTGACGGGGTCGAAAATTCGAATTCGAGTTTTCGACGGGAGAGCACGTTTCAACCATCCATGATCACGAATCAAACACACTTGAGGTGTGTGTGTGTGAACGTATGTGTGTGGGTGTGTGTCGGCAAGTCTGTGGAGACGATATCTTACGAACAAATGGATTCGAATGAATAATGGATTCGAGTGAAATTTGATACAAAAATCACAATCCGTAAATCCTGGAAGCCTATTGTTTTTAATCGAATGTTCAGAACCCGCCTAAATTTTGGAGTGAAATTTTAAAAAAATAATCAAATCAAAACCACTAATACAGTTAAGCAAATAGACATTTCTTATGCAATTTTTCATTAGAAAGAGATTAACATAAATTTTAGAACTCTAGTATGAACCGTTCTTGAGATATTGCACATTTTTCAAAAAAATTATTAAAAAATTATATTTTTCTTTATTCTATATTTCCTATTAAGAAGCATGTTCACTTTTCATATGTATTATCTTACGATAAATTTGGTGATATCATTCTCGTGGATCCTAGATCGTTCCATACATGAAAATAGATACTTTGAGTAATACTTTGTATTTGAACGCCAATAGTCATTTATCTGTTATAAGAATAAATTATTTCTCCGTCCATAACTCTTGGCGAGATTTTGGCGACGAATTTGGCGGAATGTCGCCAACTTGGCGACATTTTTAAATGTTACGAAAAAAGAAAATCTCACCAAATGGATAAAAATGACGCTAAATCAATGACAATAACGACTGTTTGACGAAAATTCAACATCTTTGAAAAAATATAAGTATCTACTATAAGAATAACCTATTTTGTTTTCACTGTAAAAGTAGTAAATAATTGCATTATATAAAGAAAGTTATGTGCTGCTCACATCAGATTTTTAAAATTATCACAATACTACTTAATTTATTATATTGAAAAAATTAAAACTTCATCTAAAACAAGAAAGATCAATCATGCATAAAGCATGGATTATGAAACAATTTCCAACTTCAATGCATTTTTATTTAAACATCTCTAAAATGTGATACATTCCTCGGTAATATTTAAAAAATTATCGCAATACTACATTGATTTATTATATTTGAAAACTTAAAAGTTCATCGAAATAAATGAACTTCATTCAAATGTCAATTAAATATAAATCGTCTGGCTCCTCGGTAATGTTTTTAACATTATCATAATACCACAATAATTTATTATATTTGAAAACTTAATCAGAAACAACTGAAATTTATTCAAATGACTCCATCGAAATATAACACGCCTGGTTCTCTCTATAAAAGCAGCATTTCATTCATAACATTTTCCCACTCATTTCATTCATCACAATACTATAATAATTTATTTTATGTAAAAATTAAGACCATTGAGCTACAATTAAGTAAACTCTATGCGTAAAACTTCATCGAAAAATATCGTCCGTCTCTTTCTAAAATCAATGAATATTTCATTCACATCAGCTAAGCAGACTCCATGGACTAAATGATTTTGTGCGAACTTGCAAGAAATTAGGAACAGTTCAGGTTCCTATGTGCTTCAGATTTCCAAGAATGTGAATTAATTTTTTCATAAAAATCTTATTGTACAATATTTTTTATTGCTGAGGAACCATAAAATTTCAATCTTAACATCATTAATGTCAAAGAGCGCTCTTTTCAATAATCTTTAAACTGAATCAATGTTCTAAATGATAGCAAATTTTGAATTTTTTTTCAATTTGCTATCTAAATCGACATATTGTATTTTAAAATTTCAACATCTGTCAAAGTAATCACAATCTGATCACCATAGCGTACTGGGATTGAAATGCATCATTTCAACCATTTTAAGAAACAAATATTTATCTACTTTCATTTTGACTTTTTGCAATTGAATAGAATTTATTATTTCGTCAGTTTGGAACTCCTGTTCTGAAGTGCTATATGTACAAATATGCTATGGCATACCTTCTAGTATATAAAAAATGCTCTGCAACTCCATTTGTCTGCAATGCATTTGGCTAACTTGGTAAATAATCCAGCAAAGTATCGCTGGCTTTGCGATATTTCGCACTAGATTGACCAAAATATCGTCAAAATTGCACTTAATGACGCTTAATTGATGAATGATGCTTAGTCGAAATCTGAATGATGCAAAAATAACGCTTAATTGATGAATTAATTATTAAAATATTTTAATATATAGACTGTATTGCTTATTGAGGATGATATTGATAATTAGAGTTGCGCGAAATATAATTTAATTGGATACTTTGAAATAATTTTACATGCTGTCATCTGGAAAATAGCCAAATGTACAATTCAACATTAAAAACACAGTACCGTGGATTTTATACATAATTTTTTGGCTGTCTAAGGAGTAAATTCATTGTATTACATAAAGAAATTTGTGCTGCCTGTATCAGAATTTTTTTAATATAGGGAGATAAACGGCAATGTCTGTCAGTGTGTATTTCAGGGGGAAAAAACCCAAGCAGCTTACAAGAAATTCGGTACAGGAATAAATCAGTTTCCTATATGCCTCAGATTTTCAAGAATGTGAATTAATTTTTTAGTTACTTAATGTTGAAGTGGAATTTTTGGCAATTTTCACACAAATTGGTTCTTTAGCAATACAAATATTCTGCAATATTTTTTATTGCTGAGAAACCATCAAGTTTTAATATTAACACCCTCATTAATATCAGAGAACACTGTTTTTCAATGTCCGTTAAACTGAATTCTCGATATAATTCCAAAAATGTTAGCAAATTAAAAAAATTCAAAATTTTCCATCGAGATCGACAAAATGCATTTTAAAATTCCCAATTCGGCGCAAGTATGATCATCCCAATTTACCAGTATTAAAATGAATCATTTCACCCTCCTTTAAAAAATTACGTATCGACCTTGATTTCATGACTTGCAATTAAATAAAATGCTATTATTATCAGTCAGTATGAAACTCCTGTTCTAAAGTGTACAAATGATAGCCCCTCGTTTTGGTGAATTCTGTCTGTCTTGGCTCGCGTCTCTTAATTCCAAAATATTCTTTCAATTGTTGGTTTGAAAATTCAATACACTATTAAAATTTTGTTCTCGAAAGTTTTCTGAAGCCGATGTATCGCCTACGTGTGGCCTACTAATGTTTAAAATATTTATTTTTCAGGCCGTAAAGCTTACCCAAAGGGTATAGGGCAGTTACAAGGAGCGTTTATTTAAATATGGATCTTTAAATATTTTGGAGAGGTTCTTTAAATATAGATTGTATCGGTATAGGCAGTACTAACATACGACACAGAGACAATAACGTATTTCTGAGCAAACATGCTCCCAAATCTTTTCAATCAAAATGACACGTAGAAATCTGACGACATTTCTGATGGCTGTTACCAATGGCAAACCAGAGTTTGAGAAGTAGTTAGTTTTTTTACGGTATCAAGTTTGATTCACGATAGCCGTTAGCAATTTGTGTACTTAGCGATCGAAGATTTTTTGCTACATGTATACACTTTACACCATTTCAACAGATATGAGGTATTGATTCAGAAATATAATCTCTTGTATTTTGCATTGTTAACACTTTCCAACATAGTTGTAAAAAGTTTGACTTTATTCATTCTCTCTGCCCGTTCGCACGATAGCTTCCGTAAAAATGCCTTTTTCAAAATGAAAATTTAGTATGCTGTTAAGACTGTTGTGGGACATATGGGAATGTAAGTGAATAGTATCACTCAATTATTTTGGGGATTGAACCCAGGTTGAAAATGTAAAATACATTGTACCCTATGGGACCTAATTTTTCGAATATTTCTTAAGGGCAGTTAAAATTTACAAATTACTCCGAAATTTTTAGGAAATATTCAAATTATCCCATAAAATATATAAAAATTTCGGCAAAATGTTTGGTAGTTATTTAAATGAAAATAATTACACTTATGATATATGAAGAGATCACGTAACTCATTGCAAAATAAAATATTGTATCCATTTTTTTCCGATGTGTCAAGTAAATTTATATTTAGTGTTGCCTCAGGTATAAAACAGCTTTAATTTTGCGTATTTTCTGTGACTGTATTTTGTTAAACGCAATTACGATATTTTTGAGTTTAAATGATAATCAAACTTGGATTATTTTTGCAACTAAGCTTAATTTTTATGAATACAGAGTGTAAACAAATCAATGATTGTAAGATGAGTTGTACAGGAATTGCTGACTGAATGATTTAACTCTGGAGTCTGGAATATACGTGATATGAATAAAATATTTATTGATGGAGAAGCAGACTATTTTTTTCTGATCTTTACAAAACTTGTCCTTTAACTTTTGATACAGTTAGGATTGGAAACTTCACTTTTCTGTCAACGGCATTAAAACCAAAAGAAAAACAGTACAAACGAAACACTAAAGTGGGAATGGAATGAAAAATTAGCAACCCCCCCCCCCCGAAAAAGTAAAAATTTGGTAAAAACTCCGAAAACATAATTACAATATTTATTCTGTTCCCATCGCTCCGAAATGCTCAAACTCTTTATGCCTGCTTACTGCAAACTATTTACTAACAGTTTTCCAGAAATTTGCTTCCAATCTGCCCCTAAACGTAAAATTTAGAATTCATCGTCGCCAGTGATGAGTATTTTTTTATTTCTCATACTATGTGATATAGTACGGAGTATCATTTTCAGGAAAATTTTCGAATTCGAGATTTTGATGACAATATATTTTAAGATCTCCTGAACGCGTTTCGATTATTTTTGGAGTGATGTCTGTGTTTATTTGTCTGTGTGTCATTGGTCTATTTCTTTGTGCACACGATAGTGGCCACAAATATTAATGGATTTTCACGAAACTTTATATTTAGTTTTATCAAAAAATATAGAACTAGATTGACGTTTTCAAATTTGAGAACGTTCAGAAAGTTTTCAAATTTGAGCGAAAACTTCTAAATTTTATATTTTTAAGCGTTCAGCATATTACAAAATTTGATATAATCAAGCATAAAAAGGTTTATTCATGGCTTAATGATCACGAAACTTAATAGTCTCAATCACTGTTGATAAAAAAATAGCCGCGGTACAATTTTTTATTCATGTCATTCGCCTCCCCTTGAGAGGGGCAAGTTACTCCCTTCCTCCGAGAGTACATTGTCAAGTGAGGTATCAATCGAAATATTTTTTGAAGTACTTTAAAGTAAATGGTAACACGTTATAATTGTAATTATTTGTGGACTGATATAAACCTTTTTCAAAAAAATTCTTGTTAAATTTAAGGATGTTTTCAAAAACGTTTCGTATTAATGACATATATCATGAATATTTTAATTGTGTACATTCTGAAGTATTAATCTATTGTAATTGTGAGTAAATATAGAAACCAATATGCAGAATATTACTCAACATATAGGAATTTGTTTTTTTCTAATTTACTTTAATATTTCTTATTTAAATGAATATTTTTATTTATCTGGTTTGTGTGAACTTCGATATTGAATTTAAACACTAGCTCAATCGTAAAGCTCTTATGAAATTATGCAACAATGCGATGCCATGACTGAAAAAATATGTGAGCAAGTAATATTGCCCCAAAGAATTGATTTATTAAGGACTGTCATTAGAATGTAAATCCATCCCTACATTAGGAAATGTAATTTGTGTTTTGTTTTTAATCTGTATATTTTGTTGGTGCAAAATTAATATATACCAGATAGAAAATAGAATGCAGTTTGTAAAAATTTTCTTAATAAGCCTCTCCTAAACCTTGCAGACTTGCTCCCAAATCGCACTTTATATTCTCTCCAAGGTCTTCGATCTTAATATGGTAGTGAAAATTCTTGTATAAACTTCTCCAGATTACTTGTGAATTCTCAAATTTTGATGTGAATAACATGTATGCATGGGGTATCAGTGGCAGAAATCTGAGCGTTAAGGAAAAGATAAGCTTGTGGACTTTTATACCTCCGAACCTAATGTAAATATTTGTTTTATCGGAAATGGGGTCAAAGTAATAAATATATGAAAATAATTTAAATATCTTCATATTTTAAACTTTTTTCGAAAAAATCTGTTAGTGAGTGTTCTTTTAGATTTCTAACTTTTAGTCGAAATATAGATTAAACTATGAAGTGTAGTTTACTATATTCGAATCTATAACCTTCGAAATCTTTAATATAATATCTTACATACATAGAAGTTGGCGACAAATATGAATCAAATTTAGCTATATACTAGCAGAGTACCCGTTGAAAATCAATGGTCTCACAATAAGCAATCCTTGAATAATGCAAATTTTTGAATAATTCGCGTTTCATATTTATTTGGCAAATGGAATATTTTGGTGTGCATAACCCCCTAAAGAAAATATTGGAAAATTTAAATTGCGCACTGCTTCCTTTCTAACTATCTACCCGTACACCATATCAAAGTCTATCTCATACCGAATAATGCTATTTTATAATTTCTCTTTCGAACGATTTTCTGTGGAGCACACCCATAAATGAACATATTTGTAAAACTCTGTTCCTCTTGGGTTTTTATCAGATGATTGGCACATATGCCATATATCAAGCCTCTATCAGGCTTTAAAAAGGATTTTTCTCTTTTATTCCGAAAATCTAACATTTTGATGCGAAGTACAAAATACTGGAAAACTGAAATTATACACTTTCTTCCCTTTAAAGTATCTACCCGTAAACCAAATTTGAAAACTATCTCATCCGAAGCATGCTTTCTTTATCAATTCACCTTTCAAACGGTTTTCTCTGGAGTATCTCCTTAAACGAACATTATTGAAACTATATTCGTCCTGGGTGTTTCATCAAATGGTTAGCCCATATACCAAATTTGAAGCCTCTATCAAATTATAAAGGAGCCGTTTCTCATTTATTCGGCAAATCGAACATTTTGGCGTGCTGCACCCCCTTAAGTAGAAATTATTGGAAATCTGAATTGCCATATACCAAATTTGAAGTCTCTATCTCATCGCAAAGCATGATTTTCTATCATTTCACTTTTCGAACGTTTTGGTGTGGAGCACCCTCTCTACAGAACATTTTATAAAATACTATTTTTCCCAGAGGGTTTTATCGAACGTTTGACCTTTGAACCAAATTACAAGTCTATCTATTCGAAAGTGCTTAGAAAATGCTTGACGGACAGACGAACGGACATTTGGCAATTAGTATAAACTCTAAGACACAAAAATCGACTCACCAAGCAAGAATTATCCCAACGAGACAAAATTTGGTACGTGTAATGTGAATGTACAGAAAAAGAAATGATTAAAATTTCGGAACAATTGGATGATTTATTGCACTGAAAGATTTTCACAAAGTAAGCACGTCAATATGGCGTTGGTCCACCTCTGGCCTTGATACAAGGTGTGACCGGATGGTGTTCTGAGGGATGTCGTTCCAAATGGCCTCCAATTCACGAGCTAATTCATCTACATTCTGGGATGGTCGCAGACGACGCCCCATCTCAGCCTAAATGTGCTCAATAGACGAGAGATCTGAGGATCTAGCTGGCCAAAGAAGTGTGTTGTAAGCACGCAGACAATCAATAGAGGCGTGCCGTGTGTGGCCTGGCATTATCTTGCTGAAAATTTAGCCCGGGGTGTTGCGAAAGGAATGACAATACAACGGGTCGGAGAATGTCGGCAACGTACCGCTGTGATGGTGCCACGGAGGACTCTCAAAGGGGTTCGGTTATCAAACGAAATGGCACCCCAGACCATAACTCCCTGTTGTCGCTGCGTGTGACAGTAAGAGCAGGATCCTGACGATGTCCGGACTGTTTCCAGACACGTCTGCGCTGGTCGTTGGGACTCTGTTCGAAACGAGACTTATCACTGAAGACAATCCGTTCTCAATCCGAACAATTCCATGTTGATGGAGCCAAGCACCATTTAAATCACTGTTGACGGTGCATACTGGTCTGTGGTAAGCGGCGTAATGGGCGCCGCGAGTATAGATTCCGCTTCCGTAGTCTTCCATTAATGGTCCGGGTGGTCACTTCCATGTTTATCACACTTTGGATGGTTGATAACGACGAATCTCGTGTTGTCACAGCAGCACCGACAATCGCTCTATCTTCCCGTTCTGTCATCGTTCTAGGCTGCCCGCTTGCCGCTGAAATTTGCCATTCCGGACACATTCCTGCCAACATCGTCTAATTTCTGCATCGCTCTTACCCAAATGCAGAGTGATTTGTCTGTATGCCCATCCAGCCTCATGCAGTCCGAAAGCACGCCCTTTTTTAAACTCCTCCATATGATCGTAGTGGCCGCGAATACGCCGGCGAGGCATTTTTACAATTAAGGTAAGTAATCGAAATCCCCTGCACGTTTTGTTCCTGAGAGCGAGATTCGTTCCTTGTATACACCACCGTGGTGCTCAGTTTCAATGTGCTGTAGTTCCGACTATTTATTCATTGGCTGCGAATTTTTGATCATTTGCATATTCGATCAACAGGTGTTTTCATGTACAGTTTCATTACTATCTGAATATTTTGCGGGATGCGTCGTTTTTTTGTCTTAGTGTATATAGATATTTATACACACTTTTCGAGTAATCATATTGTCAAGTTAAAGATTAAACAATTTCCATTTTTTAGGGTAGCAATGTCTATATTTTAAAAACTCAAAGCGTTTATATCTTAAAACTAAACATTAAGCAAGAATTTGTAGTTCTTCAAAAACCCTAAAGGTGTATATAATTGGATTAAGTTATAGTTTTCGAAGTATAGTGATTATAATTAATTGAACTAGTTGATCAGGTTTCGACACGATTAGACGTACCTCTGGAGCTCCTGTGTTTCGCTGGTGGAGCTAGTTTTCTGCAGCTTCAATGGCAACAGAAAAACAAATGTATTTCTTTGTCTTGGACTACACATTGCATTTTGATGGCATTTTTTATATCTCCAAGGAAGGGTGGTTTAATTTCTATCAATAAAATTTAAACATGTATTTACTTCATATAATACAATGCTAATATTTCTTTTGAGTTAATGTATTTTATATTGCAGAAAACACAAGCCATGATCAATCAACTTGAGAAAATCAGATTTTAAGATAACAGGTAAATTTGGTTGCTTATTTTGGTATTTAACTACTAGCATTTCTAACACGTACGCTGTAATAAAACTGCTATTTTACTCAATGTTATCCATTCATACAAATTTAGAAATTTTTTATGACTAGTTAAAACTCATTTTTCATTTTAATTCAATCAAATTTGCCAACAATGTTAATATTAGGCAGCATTTTACTTGTATATATTTATATAGTTATTTACATTTCACTATTAATATTGATTAAACTACGTTATAATATACAAATTGTTAACGTGTATCCTAGTTTGGCAATTAAAGGAAATGATTAAAATGTAAACAAATTTCCATAAATGCATTTTGCTCGATTTGTCTATTTCAAGCCTACATTCTTGATAATAATTGCATTTTCTCTTCAGCAATTTAGACAGATATCACCTCAAACGTTCAATTCGAGCATAAGGATGCTTGAAACGTGAGCTTCCGTCAAAAACTCAAAATCGAATTTTCCGTAGTATTTGACCGTAGCCTCCATTGTTTAGCTACAGAAGACACATACCACACGCATTTCTTTCATGTGTGATATATACAGGGTGCGGCAGAAAGAGCGCACCGATTTGGAACGTCAATAAAAAAAAAAATACAAAGCAAGATAGAGAAAGAAATCTTTTATACTTGAGAAGTACACAGTATGCCATTGTTATCCATTAAGTTTTGAAGAGTACATCATTTAAATGGCGACCGTCAATGTCGTTGCAGGTTTGAAGTCTGTTTCGGAAATTTTGCAGTGATCTGCGAACCATGTCCCGCGGAATCGCAGTGATTTCTTGCGTAATTACTGCCTTGAGTGCTTGCAAATTTGTTGGTCGGTGTTGGTACACTTTTAATTTGAGATAGCGCCACAGAAAAAAATCACATGAGGCCAAATCCGGCGAATGCGGTGGCCAACCGATATCATCCCGTAAAGAGACAAGGTGGCCCGGAAACATGTTTCTGAGAATTCCAAGTGACCGTCTAGAGGTATGCGACGTGGCTCCATCTTGCTGAAATCATACATCTTCCGGATCATGATCGTTGAGTAAACCGTTAACTTTTGGACGGAGAAAATTCTCAAGCAATTCACAATAGCGCTCAGACGTTACTGTCACTGTAACACCGCCCTCTTAAAAAAAAATAAGGACCCCACACACCGAAATCACCCAAGGCACACCAAACCGTTCCTTTTGGACTGTGGAGTGGTCGCTGGAGGACTTCTCGAGGATTACTGTCAGACCAGTACGTAAAGTTCTGTTTGTTGACCATCAAACAATAAAACTTTTGCTTTTGTTGTTGACCATTAACAACAAAAGCACAATGCTCTCCGTTCCAAGTCATGACGGTAACTAAAAATGGCATGCGCAAACAAATTAAGAGACCATGCCCACTGCTGTACCTCTACTATCAGCGAAGCAACGCTTCTGCCAAATCAGAAAGTTCTTTCCCTGTATATTGGATATCTGAAATCTGATCCTGTATATTGGATATCTGAAAATGGATCTGACCCTGTATATTGGATATCTGAAAACTGAATAAGACTTTAAAAAGAAAAATATCCATTTTTGACATTTGATATTAAGAATTTTGTGAAAAATGGAGCAATTAACCCACACTTTTCTCTCTACTTTTTTTGCAGGACTTGGCGGTTATGTTATAGGCGAATGAGATCAACCTGAGGAGAGCCGCTGTTATAACAAATGGCCAACAGAAAAATTACATACTGTTAAGGAATATTGTTTTTAATTTTTTAAAGTTTGTTGACTTGAATTATCAATTGCATATTGAAATAAAGGCAAATTTAATAATTTTGCAATCTATTCATTTTACAATATTTTAATAAATATTCTCCAATTTGAAAGATTATGATAAACATGTATCTAAACACATAGGCAGTGTTAGATTGACAATTTGGGGGTCTCCGGTCAACGATATTTTAGAGTTAACTTTGTTTAGATTATTCTGCAAAATAACAGATAATAATGTACAGTAAAAATATCATTGATAAAATGCTTGTTCCTAGAATAGAATAGTTTCTTTGAAAATAAGAATCATATTTTAAAAATAACTTGGTGTTAATAAAACTGGAGTATGACTCAAGTTAACTTTCTCATATCCGAATCCATTTTTAAGTATCTTTTGCTTTTTAATTTTGCTGCAAATGTTTGAAAAATATATATTGCTGGTCCAATTGATCACAATTATAGCATGTTACCCTTCATCTTAAAGGGTTTGACCATGTGCCCACTAATGTCAGACTGCATCACTGCTATTTTTTACTACAATGGATAAAAATATGAAGTTTCGTGATTGAGACATTAGTATCCCCTTTTACGCATAATTTTGTCGTTTTACTCTATGGTAAGGAAATATAAAATTTCGAATAAATTGCGAAATTTTCGCTAGAATTTAAAAAAAATGATCTTGCTCTTTAACAAAGCAGATTGTCAAGTTCCCGAAAATTTATATTTGTACCAGCTATTGTATACACAAAAATCTGCTATAGACAGACGGATATCACTTCCAAACACGTTTAGGAAGGCCTTAAACATAAAATGTTGTCATCAAACCCTCTAAATTAAAAATGAGCAATTAAAAATGTCGGTTGCATTTTGACTCGTGAGTATGAAAAGTTATTCTATTTGGGATATAACAAGCTATTAAATAAGCAAAATTTTAATTTACATGGTGTATGTTCAGTGCCATGCCGTGAATCTTGCACACGATTATTTCGTTGTGAAAGAAATAAAATTATTGCATTATGAAGTGCAAAAAGTCGTGCTGAACTCATTAAATTTTTATTTTCTCATAGTATGAAATATAGTATAAAAAGTATTGTTTTCACGAAACTTTTCGATTTTTGATCGTAAAATATATTTTAGGACATCCCGAACACGTTTTACCCATTTTTAGAGTGATGTCTGTATGACATTTACTTCCTTGATATTTTACATGTGTCACTTAGTAACTGTGAAAAATTTGATTTTTATGAAAACTGGTTTCTATAAGTAGTGACCGTTAGCTGTGGGCACAGAAGCGAGAAAATATTTATAAACATTTATCCAAGTAGACTTTATCATAATTTACCTTTGAACTTACTTTAAAGTCTCTATCTCAATAAACACAATATCCCGTTAACTCAACAATTTCAATATTTTCCCAATACATAGTATTTTACTTTCTTACTATGGAATATAGTATAAATTGTTTTTTTCAAAAATCTTTGATTTAGAGATCTCTATATGCTAAAACGTTTTAGGACCATTATTGGCTAATTTTAGAGGGATGTCCATCTGAATGTGGCGATTACTTGTGTACAATAATACAATATTAATGTATTTCTTGGAAACTTTATCAGACTTCATTAACAAAACGTCTAGAAAGAGATAGAATTTTTTAAAATTCGAGCGAAATTTAGTCGAAATTTTATATTTTTTAACATGGCAACATAGGATAAACTTTGACATAACAATTCATAAAGGGAGCTCAATGATCAAGAAACAGTTTCTACCATTGTAGTGAAAAATAGCAAGGATACAATTGTGTGTGACGTCATAGTCCCCCCCTCGAAGTTGTACGTTGTCAAACTTTATCAATCGAAAGAAAATGAAATGTAACATTCTATAATTGTGATTATTTAGACCTTTGCAGCAAATTCTTCAAATTCTTTTGCATAATGTAAAATACTATTACATGTTACTTAAAAGTGGATTCTGTTATGAGAAAGTAGAGTTGAGCAACACACTCAATTTTATATATCTCAGATGATCTTAAGATAAAGTAACTGGTATCAATTTTTAGAATTTATTGATCGTAAAACGTTATCTTAAAATTAGAAATTGCCTTATTTAAAAAATTTAAAAATATTTGTCCTTTTAATAGATGGATATACATTTTTTTTTTTATTGAACTGAATTATCCTCACACTATTGCAGGTTTGAGAAGATTTGTTATGAGGTTATAAATAAAATTCTATTACTCCTCCTCTCTCTTATTCCGGCCGCCTGAAATTGTTTGAAAAGATTAATGGATAAGGTAATTAATCTTTTCTTCCACATGAGTTTCGCATGAGTCGGGTTTTGTTATTTTTAACGAAGAAATATGGAAAATATACTCTTGATTTGCGAGCATTCTTGAGAGGTATTGAATTTTTAATTCAAACCCCAATAAATCACAAGAATTCTCGAGCAGAAACGTGAAAAATATTGGAGTGTAACGTTTTCAAACGGCATGTTTGTATTTTAGAATAGTACTCGTATTGAAGCTTGTTATTGACAGGAAAACAAACACTCTTAATTAAGCTGAAATTTCTTTTTAGAAATTTTATTTTGTTTAATAATGTATGGTGCTTAGTGCCAAATTATTTGTCGGAATTGAGAAATGTCTCAGTTAGGTTCTGTCTCGTGTAGGAGTTTCAGATTTTTTTGGCACCTGTGGGGAGGTTTGGGAGGATTTTGAGCGATTTTAAGTCTCTTTTGTTCACGCTGTGAAAAAATTTGAAATGTGGGTTCGATTAGGTTCCGTTCAGACGTCTATACTATAAATACTCAAAGATTTAGCCTTCTGAAGCTTTTGAGGAACATCCTTAAATTGCTGATGGAAAATACTCAGAAAAAAAAATTCAAAATTGTATTACTACAATGCGAATTTTGGACTCGTGGCATCTGGGCAACGAATGATCAGAGACTGTTATGGTTTTCGAAAATATCCACGATTTAAAGTGAAATTAAAATTTGAAAGTTGATTCAGCTTAGATCCATGCAGTCTTTGCTGGTTTCTCGTTATACTTAGGTTATTATACGCTCGTTTGCAAGTACTGTTACGAACTTGTAAAATGCTGTGGTGTCTTTAACCCCCACTCAAATTTTCGTCTGTTTCGAAGACCAGACTGAGGAAACACATGTACCGGATCTTTTCCCATGACGCGAGTCTAGGGTTTCTACATGCTGAAGTTCGAAGGAGGGTTTCCACATTTGGCGATTTATCGCCCATTTTGGCGACTTTTCGAAGATTCGAGAAACTTCACAAAATGCTCAATATTCTGCGAGATATTAGATTTTCAGAAGTTTCTATAGTCTATATTTCCCAAAGGAATCATCACTCGGTTTGAGAGTAGTTGACGAGATACGAGCTACGTTGACTTGTGATTTATGTCAATGTTTTGAGAATAGTATCCGTTATTTGGTTGTTGTTGATGTTGAGACCCAGACCGTCCGACCTACCAGAAAGGTGTAAGGTAACTGTATGGACGGCCGGGAAGTGCCACCCAATTTAGACCGGAACCCAGTGGGGGAGGCATCCACAGGGACCGTACCCTCCTTCCCCTACCACCAACCTCTCGGAAGGACTTACGGACCCACATGTTTAACGTGATCGTACTCCGCATGAACACGGCGGCATTTGTGGTAGCGTGCAAATCTAGCGCGCAAACCACGGGGATATCGCACCCGAGATGGCCAACAGCACGCGGTGTTCCGAGGTGGTCACCCACCAAGTACTAACCGCGCACGATGCTGCTTGACTTATCCGTTATTTGGTGAAATTTGTGAAGCATTTAAGCGTTATTGTTCCTGTTTACCCTGTGCTTGTGTATAAAGTGTTGATTAACCTGAAATCTGGACTCATTCTTGTATTCTGAGCGTACACCCGCGATTCCAAAGAATAAGTCGTAAAAGTATTTTAAGTTTGTGTTTTAGTCAATAAGTTTCCTAGCTCAAAGATCTTGTTTTCTTACAAGTCCAATCTGGTCAAGAAATAATTATAAATAGCAGCCCAATCCTGATTTTAAAGAAGTAGTAATTTTAAATTTCCCGGCGATTTCTGGGGAAGTTCCGACCGACTTCCCACTTACCCTGCGCGCGCAACCGGGGACGTCACGCCGTTTTCATGGAGATTGTGAATCGGATCGGGTTATTTTAAATGATGGAATTAAGAGCTTAGCATAAGGTCATTATAAAACTTAAATGATTGAATTATGGTACATTGAATTGTGGTGATATATTGTATACACCGGGTGAAATTATTATATTTATATTTTAAATGATTGAACGATATGGATTTTTTAAATGGATATTTTAATTTATAGATATTTTAAATGGATATTTTAATTTTATGGATATTTTAAATGATGGAACGATGGAATGAGGATGATGGAATCGGAAGTCCTTCCGGGAGGTTGGCGGTAGGGGAAGGAGGGTACGGTACTTGTGGATGCCTCCCCTCACTGGGTTCCGGTCTAAATTGGGTGAATAAATAGAAAGTTATGGAGATTGTCGAGGAGGGCGCGGTAGTCCAGTGGTTAGCGAGCGAGAGCATTAAAAAAAATCAGGAAATATTTAATTCTGCTTCACAGCTTGGAGAGATTCCTTCCGGGAGGTTGGTGGTAGGGGAAGGAGGGTACGGTACCTGTGGATGCCTCCCCTCACTGGGTTTCGGTCTAAATTGGGTAAATAAATAGAAAGTTATGGAGATTGTCGCGGAGGGCGCGGTAGTCCAGTGGTTAGCGAGCGAGAGCATTAAAAAAAAATCAGGAAATATTTAATTCTGCTTCACAGCTTGGAGACAGTAGTGTTCCAAACTGAATTGAAGATTCCAGGACTCGCATTAAAGCAAACAACACGTGCAAATCCTTCAACTACTTTTGTTGAAGGGTGTATATGTTGAAGGGGACTACAGGGTGACTATCTTCATTCCTTGTGTTGATAGTCTGATTCAAAATTTACATGATGGATTCGTTTCAAATGAGGATATTCTATAAAGTTTCCAGATACTTCTTCCTGATTTTACTTTTGTTGATGACACAAGCAAGTTGGAAAATCTGTCTCCATATTTCGACGATAAAATGTCACTCTTAAGACTGAAAGCTGAATATGAACAGTGGTGTGACAGAGTTTTAACTATTGACACTAAAATTGAGGTCCTGAAAGTGTTGTAATGGTACCTATTATCGTACAATCAGGTACCTCCTTACCGTCTTGGCTACATTACCAGTAACAACTGCTAGAGTAGAAAGATCCTTTTCGACACTGAAAAGGGTGAAAACTTTACCCCATAGTGTAATGAGTGATGACAGACTGAGTGCACTTGCCATGATTTCAATTCACTCCAACATTACTGTGGAACCGGATAAGGTCATAAATATGGCAGGGAAAAAGTCGAGGAGATTGCTTCTGCAGCAAATAAAAAATGTCGATCTGGGATTGAGCTTGCATGGCAGTTAATTTGCTGTTGGAATTTGAATAAGTAAAATATAAATAAAATAAGTAAATTATAACTTTCCACCTTCAAAGTTTTTATAATTATAGGTATCTGTGGTAATACATTTTTAATTTAAAAATACTGTAGTAATTAATTTTACTTCCTTAGATTAAATAATTGAAGTATAACAAGTTGAAGTTGTAATATATAAAAATCAAAAGGAAAAATGAAATCGAAAAAAAAAAATCTGATGTGGGCAACCCATGACTTTCCTTATATAATGCAGTGAATTTACTACTTTTACAGTAAAAAAATAGGTTTTTCTTATAGTAAATACTTATATTCTTTCCAAAATATTGAATTTTCGACAATTAGTCGTCATTTTAATTGATTTAGCGTTATTTTTATCCATTTGGCGAAATTTTCGTTAACTTAGCACCATTTAAAAAGTCGCCAAGTTGGCGACATTCCGCCAAATTCGTCGCCAAAATCTCGCCAAGCGTTATGCACGGAGAAATAAGTTATTCTTATAGCAGATAAATGACTATTGGCGTCCAAATACAAAAGTATTACTCAAAGTATTTTTTCTTATGAATGGAACGAGCTAGATCCACGAGAATGTCGCCCAATTTATCGTATGATATTGCAAATGAAAAGTGAACATGTTTCTCAGCAGTTAATATTACTTTCCTTATATACATAATGTATAAGGAAAGTATTGTGACGGGGTCGAAAATTCGAATTCGAGTTTTCGACGGGAGAGCACGTTTCAAGCATACCTGATCACGAATCAAACATTTTTGAAGTGATGTCTGTGTGTGTGTGTGTGTGTGTCAGTGAGTCTGTGGAGACGATAACTGACGAACGAATGGACCGATTCGAACCAAATTTGGTACAAAAATCACAATCCATAAACACTGGAAGCCTGTTGTTTTTATACGTGATCGAATGTTCAGAACTCCCCTAAATTATCGAATGAAATTTTGAAAAAA